>JAZDUA010000011.1:6492500-7692500 GCA_038098605.1 Gryllus longicercus | reverse complement strand
CGGGAGTAGAAGGTGGGCGTGGTGAGGCCGGGGATGGCGGCGCTGTCGTCCCAGGGCGGGCGGCGCTCCATGTGGCAGCCCTCGTTGCAGCGAGGGCGGCGCACGCACACGCGGTGGCGCGTCCACGCCGTGTTGGGGTGGCGGCCCAGGCCGCGCACGCACGGGTGCATCAGCTCCCACATGGTGCGGCGGCAGCGGCGTGGGCGCACCGCGGGGCACACGCGCGCCGCGGGCGGCGACGCCGGCGCGGGCGGGGAGGGCGCGCGCGAGCCCGCGCGGCTGCGGCCCGAGGACGCCGAGGAGGCCGACGCGCACGCCGGCAGTGGGCGCGGGCGTGGGCGCGGGGGCGGGCGCGGGCGCGGGCGGCAGGCGGGCGGCCGCCGCGGGCGACAGGCCGGCGGGCACGGGCGCGCCGCGCCGCTCGCTACGCACAAACGCCCACACCAGACAAGGTTTACTTAGCGTGCACCACTTTTCGGCTTCCGCAGGCGCCAACTCCAAGTCATAGACTCCAGAGCACGGCAGTCCACCAGCTTTAACGATCAACTTATAACGAACTGTAATCGACCACTCACCGTTGTAGAGCTTGCCCGGCTGACAGTTGCTTCAGACCTCTGAAATATTGATAGGCCAGAGGGGACACCTGCATGTTTGGGATTTACTAATCTTACTATCATTAAAACAGAACTATAATTGAAGTCATTAAGACTTAGTTTAATCAGGAGGTAGAAATATATAACCCAGTTACAGTGATTGACTCAAACAATATTCTCCTTACAAAATAAATGCCTCCTCTCCTCACATAATTAGTGTTCAAGTCAATTAATGTTCCGCCCTTTTTGGCAATCTCACCACGCTCCTAAGTCCTGTTGATGGTCGAGGGATCGATTGATCCTCGGAACACGTTCTGTTGGTCGGGGCTCCTCCTGAAGTCGCGTGAGCACTGCGGTCCTCACCCGTGTTCTCCAGCGGCGGAACGGCGCAACTGCAGCAGTGTTCCCGGGGAGACGCCAGGAGTTGTGCGCGGTATCGCGTTAATCGCGGCGACTCGTCCCCCGATCGCGGTCAGCACCCGCTCACACACTTCAGTCGGACCCGTAAACAAAGTTTCTTCGCGGCCCGACCATGTTATCGCGGGTTTGTCAGTTCCGACGCGGCATGGAACGCATGAGAGTAGCCTGAAGCGAGCACGTTTACGAAGAACTTTTGAAGCAGCTATGCGACATATACATTTTGGAAGCAGTTCGCCCTATAAATATTGTACGAGAAGCGTGACAAAAATACTTTTTAGAAGACATACGCGTTGGATCAAAGATGTTTATAGGTTTTGCGGGCCCTCTCCCACACCGATGACGCGGTGGCCCTATTGCCAAACATGTACGCGACGGAGGGTCCAGTGACCTTGGCCCTTCCTTTCCGGTTGCTAGCGCCTCATGACATGACCCGTGACGCGGGGCCCTGCTCTGGTCGCCCATCTGCGTACCGCTTCTCTGTCGTCGCGGCCCTCCCCTTCAGTGCCTGGGCTCCACGAAGGAGGCCCCCGGGGTAGCATCTCGGCAACGCAAACGTTTCCTTGTCAGAGCACAATTCCTGGCAGCGGTGTTCCTCGGCGTTTCGCATAGCGAGGCGCGAATTTGAAAATAATTTTATATAGAAAGGATGTTTGGGACATTTATTTTTTAGAATAAACCAAGACTTTTTTTCAAAAAGTATTTATTTTCTGATTCTACATACTTTTCTCTACTATTCCTCATAATTACCTTGTTCAGCATTGTCATGTCATGTAAACTAAACTTTGCAAACTTTCCTCAAAGAAAGTTGCCACATGCTGCGATAACCAATCGTTTAAGGCCGTTTACACTTCCTTGTCATCGTTGTAGTGCTTGCCACCAAGGTGATGCTTAAGATGCATAAACTGTTGAAAATCGCTGTATTGTTGGTGTGACTAACCTCCCTCACGAAGTAGGCGATCAAGTCCCTGGTCTGGCCAGCAGTGTGACGCCTTGCGCTAGCGTGCAGCAGCATAATTCTCTTTGTCGCCTTGCAGCGTCTTTTGTTATATATATTGTGGCGTTTGCGACAAAGTCGGAAACCCCACAACATCTACATAGCGTCGGCCAATCCAGTGAAAATCGCCGGAGCACAGGCGAGCCGAATAAATTACTAACGAAACAGCGCTATAGTCAGTTGCTGCCCGCGGCGCGACGGCGGCTAATTTCCAGCTCACGGAAAAACGCGGAAGGGTTCGTCGTGACGTTACGCTACCTGCTAAATAGCAGAGCAGCTGACGGATCGCCCCTTTTTGTGTACGAGACGACGAGAGCGGTGAGCGAAGGCCGGTAGGGCGGAGTCAACACCTTGTCATGGGACAGCGCTAGTCAGAACTTCTTTCTGTACCAGACGCCGAGTTGAGAGGTCCAGTGCAGTCAGCCAGAGAGGTAGTAATGAGAGAGAGAACTGTGAGCTATTGAGAGGCGTCAGTAAAGCAGTGCAGTCAGCTACACGATTAAAAAGGGTTGTAAGGAACGCCAGAAAACAGATACGCCGTTAGCAAACACGCGTGAGGACTGTGAAATACGCGTCGGCATGCCGCATAGGAAGAGGGGCGAAGAAAGGAGCAGAGGTGAGGATTCCGGTGCCGGGCGTGGTCAAGAGGCGAGACGAAAGAAGATTGGACTGAATCTGGTAGCAGGAGAGAGGAGAGATGGCGTTTTCGAGCGACATCGCGGACGTCTGGTCTGCGAGCTAGCGAAGATACTGTGCACCTATCACATATAACAGATTTTCAAGAATTGCAAAAATTGAAATGTTTTCCTACTACTACAATTACGAATATGATTTTTTCTTCATGAAATGTCTTCTGATTTTTTTCAAACAGACTATATTTGAATTTTAAACATCAATTTTCTCAGAAATAACTCCAAATTTTTCTTTCGTTTTTTCAGGTACCTAGCAAAAAAACTGGAAAAAAAGTTGTGCTTCTCCCGTTTTCGCCGCACTCTCTGTATTTTCGAAAACTGAAAAAAAACTGATAAAATCATTGAAGTGGAATTTCCCACTTTTCGTTTGACACACGGGCAGTTCCCTAAATGACAATAGTGCTACTTTAAAATTTATTCGAATGCTTCTCATTAGGGCATTGAATTTTATGAAAATTTGTATTTTCAGTTATGTGCTGATTGGCAAATGTTCTCAAGTTATAGTTCAAATGAACGGAAATTTGTTCATTTATGTAGTATATTAGTACATACTTAGTGCATTTTGTGTTAATGCATTGTTTTCGTCATATTTGTATTATTATTCATATGATATTGCTTTTTTGTTATTAATGAGACATATTACTCAAGGAATTCAATTAATATACACAATTGTCTCCTCAAACCGAAAAATATATTTCATGAATGTGAATGCGAACACCGTTCATGAGAAATCGTGGGAATGTCTTTTGTTTATTGCAGCAGTGATTGCCTGGACTTCTTTTGGATATCGCGACGCTGACATACAGAATCGACTTGTTCTATTGATATCATTTATCACTGGAAAATAGTTTGTGGCATTGGAATTGATACCTTGATGATGATACAGGCAAAATGCGAGAATACGGAAATTTGTGTTCATCACACTAATTTTAGCACTTCTCAGTAAGTTGAAATTCTGTATGCCTTTCTTTCAAAAATCACAACAATCGAATTGGGAACGTCTGTAACATGGTTAGTAAAAGAGATGTTGTGTATTCAATTTTTAAAGTACCTGGTTTCAAAAAAGACGAAAGTTTTGGAGCCATTCATCCAGTTAAAGGAAATTTAATAGCTAAATTGAAAGTATGTACAGCAGGTGGCCAAATTATTAGGGAGAGTATTCATATTTGTATAATTTCTATCTGAAATAGCGCAGAGGATTTGGTTTAGGTAAGATTTGTGGTACTGACGTTATCATTGTTACATGTTTAATGAGTTGCAACACTAAATGTCTTCGTTATTTCAGAAATAAGTGATGCTACTTCTCATTCATTCGAAGTTTATTAAAAGCTGCTGCTGTAATGAGAACATATAAATGATTGTTATTAAGTTTATCCTTATTAATTGCAAATTGAAAATATGGGAAAACTATTTCAGGGCGTGAGAGTGATGAGAGAAATGGATATAAATTCAGATCATTTCCTAGTAAGAGACAAACTAATCCTTAAAACTAAATGGGCAAGAACAACACGCAAAAAGATCACCATAAAGGAAACAGTATGGAAAGCTAACCTTTTAGAAGACCCTAGCATCAGAAATTTATTTCAATCACGTATAAGACTATATATGCTAAAGGAACCCATCAGCACGAATATTGAACTAGAATGGCAGAAGCTAACCCAACTGATAGAAAGTGTAGCTTTTGAAACCTTAGGGAAAAGGAATAAATATAAGCCAAAAAGGGACTTACTGTGTGAAATGAAGAATTAAAACGTGCAGTTCAAAGAAAGGAGTCATATCTACAGTAGCTCATGACGAAAACTCCTGAGACATTGGAGGAATTTAAAATACAAAGAAGAGAAACAAAAAAATAGTAAAAGCTGCACACAAAGAAAGTTGGGAAAGATACATATCTAACATAGAAAGAGATGTACATTGTCGCCAGTATACTACTTACAAAATTATGAAACACCTTAACAAAGAAGAAAAAGAGACAGCAAATTTAGATCTTCTAGATAGAGAAGAATGGATGAAGTTCTGTGAACATCTGTGTACAAAAGAAGAGGGAGAAGATGGAAATGATGAAGAGGAGAAAAAGAACAGATGTATATCAGAAATTGATAAAATAGTATTTAATGAACTTCAAGAAGCCTTACAAAGTTGTAAAAACCGAAAAGCTCCTGGCTCAGACAAATTAAATATAGAACTATTCAAATATCTACCAGAAGAAGCCAAGTATAGGCTTCTATATTTACTAAATCCTTCAAAACACGAAACATGCTCGTGAGCGCGGAGAGGCCCTGGGCAGGTGGTGTGGCCTGTGCCTCTGGCTGACGGTGGTTCTCGCCCGTCTCTCCTGGCACAGGTAAAGGTGGCGTTGCAAGCGAGAAGGCTACAGCCCTTCGGGAAGCGGGGGAGCCGCCGTTCGGGGGGGGGGGGGCGACGCGGGTGCGGCGTGGGTGCGGCGGGCACACCCTGCGGAAGCGACCGCCTCCGAAGGGAGGGAGCGACCACCCGCCTTTGCGCGAGGGCTTTGGGTTGTAGACGGAACAAGTACTCCTTAGCAATTGGTCCATGACAAGCGCGGCATGTTTACACGGAGCTGCTGCTACCCACCAACCTTGCTGACTGCAATAAGTAAGTGTCGCTCAGTCCCAAATGTAGCTCTGCTCGTGGGACCGCGGGTACGCAGAGGTTTGGTTTGGCGCGTTCGCTCACGTCGAGGTCACCGGCACCACTCTAGCAGAGCACTGAACTCGGACGTCCGCCCCGATGCAGAACGGATGTCACTCTGACCAGGAGGTAGGATTTTCTCCACTAGCCAGATAGCTCGGCCGTTGTCTGGAGGGAAATTGTAGCGGCCGACTGCTCTGATGGGTCGTTTTTCGTGGTTCCTCCGATGAACATAAGGCGAATGCCGGAGCAGTACCCTAGCAAACGGGCCACGGACCGCGGGCGATTTTTCCTACCTTTTCCTTGTCCTATTCTCACCCCTCACACACACTTACACTAATATACACTACACTACCACACATGCAGGGCCGAGAGGCCAATCGGGAACTCAGAGTTTGTCCCGGCTGGGCGAATGCGCCGCTAGTGGGAGATACCTGGTCACAGACCGACGGCAGGTCGTTGCCGGATCTCACCATTAAACAGGGAAGGGTTATCGCCACCTCCCGCGATAAAACATGTACTACACTTACGGAACTAATGGCGTCAGCAATCGACGCGCCCGGAATCACTAACCGATGAGGCGAACGTCCGCGAAGCAGACCGCGCACTGCACGGGCGGCCGCGCCTTCGCGCCTGTGAAAGCCGTGGGGGCGGCAGTGGGAGCCTGCCCGGGCAGACACCATTCCAAGCTTGCTACCTAGGGGCAGGGCCTGGCGGCTCACGACAGCTTTGTGCGCGTCGAGGCGAGAAAGTGGAACATCATGGGTAGGAATCCACGCCACAAAGGAAACAGACTCGATTGAGTATATACAAGTTTCTTCACATGGATGTACATATATACAAAACCTCACTCTTAAGGCGGTTTGTTACAGCTAACACTCCAGCCCCCCTTTCTCTACAAGCGCCTTGTGGCGGTGCCTGCGACAGGCCTGCGAGGCCGCCTCGCAAATTGGCAGCTGGTGTGCCCCGGCAGATCGACCATCTGCCTGACAATGTTCGAGGAACACGTCGCCTGCTCCGGACACATCGAACCCCCATGTGCCATCGGCACTTCTTACTAGCCTGGACGGACAAAGTTTTGTAGACTCGCCACGAGGAACCAGAGTTGCCACCCACCCGCGCCAACGCGACGCGACGTTATATAGGGGCGAGTCACATGACCTCCCACGACATTTCTCCCCCCCCCCACGCGCTGCATAGAGACATCTCTGGCGTTGTCTATGCAGGCGACCCCGTGTCTTCTGGAAATTCCAGCCTTTTGTTCGGGCGGCTATTTTTAGAACCCTCAACCCTCTATCTTGCACTTCAGCGCTGAGCTGCTGCAAGCCGTGACACTACAATAGCTACGCTACGCAATGACATAGGATACATTACCTCAGTTCATGATCGGGTCCAAGCAGAAGCTTCTCCTCGCTGAGGCATGCCGAAAAGTCACGGACTGGCCACTAGAGTTTATGCTATTGGCGTGTCTATGGCACGCCTCTTAGAACGGCAGGTCATTAATTTCTTTGCCACCGTTTAAAAAATGCTAATCTTCAAAATATCATCACCGGCTAAAATGCTATTTAATTAGTGCCTATAACGATCATCATAATTTTAAAGCTGCTCTTTTTAATAATGCAACCTATTATGTTCGTCATAAGGAAAACACAACATCAAAATTAACTGGATACTTATTTACCAAAACACGAAGACAGACAGGTACAAAACACTGAACAGAGCACGTTCGTAGGCGTGGATTAACCTGCCTCGGCATTCGCTAAACGAATCCCAACTCGGTCCCAGTCTTTCACGAAATATTTGATTCCGATGAGGTTGTGAGTTTTAGTGACCCAACCAACAGAAAGTTTGGTTCCAATTATACATTTCTTTCCAGCCATGAGTAACGTCAGAAATGTAATAAGCAAGTAGGTAATAAAAGTGTGGCATCGCCTACCGAAGGCAGCATTCGACCACGAGACGTTAATAACTCTCGATACGAAAATTAAATTAACTTCCGGCCGTATCAATTGCAATCTTGGTAACTTGTATTATGAATTCACTTGCATTGTGAAATTCAACATTCGAAGTTTTCCTCCTATGAGCTGCATCCAGCCATCTGTGGATCTTCACATTTTCTCGGAATCTGAAGAACATCACTCGCGTGCTGGGAAATCTTCGGCTCCGCGTTCCTCCGGTCTGGGGCGGCTGCCAGCGCTAACCGCTTCACGCTGTCAGCGGTGCTTCGGGCAGCCGAGCGAGACCGCGCGGCCAAGCACCTGATGCATCGCAGCGCCCTTCGCTAGCTTCATCTGACAAAAATACCTGGTCTCTTGGAGCCCGGCAACGAAGAAACCATGATACTTAATTTATACTTATAATGCTTTAGTTCACATATAAAAACTTGTTTGTGACAGTAATGTGAAAATAGCCTCAAAGGATTACAAGATATTGATATATGTATCTGGAAAAGTATGTAAGTTGAATCTTAGCGGGTAATAATAATAATAATAATAATAATAATAATAATAATAATAATAATAATAATAATAATAATGCCTTAAAGATAAGCAGGCTGTCCATGGTGCTGTCATTGGACGTGAAATGTCACTGTATTATGTGCTTCGTATTTGTAAGAATAAAGAGTTCTCTTTCTGTAATTACCCTACAACTACTCAGATTTTAAAAGAATGCTGTACAACATTTACATATCTACATTTGAGAGACAAATATCATACTTGGATATTGGGGGTTTACAGCAGACTCGAAAGTATTTTGTTTTAATTGCAGGTATTTTGACGATATTTAATCGGTACTAAAACAAAATTGAAAATGCACTCTTCTCTATTCGGATAAATAAGGTCCAATCTTGAAAACATTGTAGAAATAACAATTTCTTCATGTAAAGCACCCCAAAAAATTAAAATGTGTTGCTTCGTCTACGAATCTTCACCATATTGAGATCAGCCCTAATTGTAATGTTAATCGCGCCGAGCGTGCGAAGTTCGGAAGCGCTGCTGCGGGGGCTGAGAGGCCGTACCGCGTGGGTTGGACGTCCGCCGCAGCGAGGGGGCGTTGCTGCCCGCCGCCGCGCACGACACCCAGCGCGGCTGCCGCACCTCGCCCTCGCCCGCGCGCGCGCACCGCACCGCCTGCTGGCGCGCCGCGCCGCCGCCCACGCCGCCCACGCTGCCTGCGCCGGCGCCGGGGCCGGGGCCCAGCGCGTCGGCCCCTGCGGCGGAGCGCGGCGCGTGACAACACATCGGAGCATCAAGCGCCAACAAATTAAAAGCCCACTTCATATGCGAAAAGTTACGTACCTCTCATGTAGTACAAAACGGGCCAGGCGACAGAACATTTGCAAATAGTGTTGAAACATTTCGCAAAATATAGCGAGGGCTACGTAATTAATAGGTCAAACGCCAGGCACCTTAAACTACGTGCTAATGCAGGGAGTCTTGTGTTTTAGGTGAGTAGTAGAGCCGGGCAAAAGGCATTCTGGGCCTCGCTGGCTTTCCTTTCGCAGTCTCGGAGGTCGCGCGCGCGCTTCTTGTCTGCCGTTGGAATCTGTCCGTTGGTCTGCCTCGTGTAGGTCCAAACTGTCGGAACCGCTCCAACCTCGGCTGCTCTCGCCGGAATCGGCGGTCGGGGGATCGACTCTGCGCTGCCTGCAGCTACTTTCGGTGGTTCAATTGTGAGAAGCGACACGAGCTCGGTAACCACAGAGACCGTAAGAAATAATTTAGCGAATGGAAGCTGCGTATAATGAACAAGAGTCTACATGATAAAAGAAGTCCATGCGGGACGGATTATCATGTACTAAAATTATGCTTTTTTAAGTAAGTGAAAACCGTTAATTTATAAATTTCAGGGTTGGGCAAAATACTTTCAATTTACAATTTCAATACGATCCCAAAAACCATTGAACTCAAGTGAACCACCAAAGATGACAACCGAAAATATTTTTAAACGCTTTGAGGTATCGAGGTACTATTTGCGCCATGTTGTTGTAGATGATAGATAGATTGGTTTATTTAGCCTTCTCGGCTATTTGAGTCATACAATTACATACATTTTTTAATCTATAGGAATACTTTACTAACTTTTAACAAAATTAGTTTTCTACTTTCATGTATTTTATATTTTTTCTTGTAAATTCTTTAATTTGTTCACAATTTTTTTATTTCTAACGGTAATTTATTATACAACTACTTTTCCTACCATATGAATTGATCGTTTTTATTCTCCATCTTTTTACTTAATTTAAAAATCAAATAGTTTTATAAAACATTCTCATATTATCAATATTGTTAATATTATTGTCACTATTGTTACAAAGTACAAGTATTTTTTTTCTCGTTAATCGGCCAACTAGGACCACGCAAGCAAGCATCCTGCATTCACCGTGGCTCAGTTTTTTATTTATTATCACGGTGGCAGGTGCTTGCGACAATTCTTTGGGGGGACCAGCATTTAAGCTGGATCCGATTTTTATCCCCCACGGTTGTTAGCCCTGGGGGTATGGAAGATGAAATGATGATATGATGATGGGGGTGAAAGGACAACACATACACACATACACAAATACATCCATGCCCGAGGCGGGACTCGAACCCGCGATCTTCTGGTCCGAAACCACTCCGGCACTACTGCCTTAGCGATCTCCGCCATCTGATCGGCAAAGTACAAGTATTATGCTTACGAAATACTTTATTTTCCAACGTTTTCCATTTTTGTCAGGGCCATTTTTCTCAGGGAACTCGATGCTCTTTCGCTCGTATGCTGACTATATTTTCCCCCTTTTTAGTCTTCTTTAGGGAAAATTCAATAATACGAACGTAATCTATTTTCCTTCAAAACCTCTGTGTGAAACATTTAGTAGTACTAAATAATCTTTCACTGACTGATACAAGATCCGTCCAATCCTTCCTGTACCTAATTTGCTGAGTCAGAAAATATAATTTATCTAAATTTTGAATAAATTATCATAGCTTTCTAATATATTTATCATTAACTTTAACACTTCCTTTACTTAAAATAAATACATTTCATCTCACTCTTAAATTTCATTTCATCAATGCTGTGAGAGTATTCCCTTTTCTATCTGCTCCTTCCTCCCTCGTTTACATTCCTGTATTCAAAGAAAAAAAACTCCCCCATTCAAATTGCGTAGGTATTTCTCTTTGAATGATCTTTATTTTTCATTAACTATTGTATTATTTTTTTTTGAAAATGGTTAGGTGAAAGAGCAGGCTAAACGCCCTGAGCCTCGCCATCAATAAAGACATTTATTTATTTATTTATTTACTAGGCAGTCCGGGTGACGCCGCGTCCATGGCGCAGGTGCCGACGTTGCGGTCGCCATTCTGCGACCTTCCTCAAAGCGTAATGCCCTGAGGACAACCTAGTAAATACTGACTCCGGCCGCGGAAGCCTACGCTTTCAATTAACTAATTAATTAATTAATTAATTAATTAAACTCAAGTCCTTTGTCAAATAGTCTGTTTTCTGCCTGTACAGTTCTACTGAAAAGAATTACTAAATGTTGAGCTTGTCTTGTTTTATCTTCTTCTTCTCTCTCTCTCTCTCTTCAGTTTTTTCACAGTCACTTCATCTCTCTTTTTGCACAGTAGTTTTATTTCTTCGGAATACCATTTTCTTTCATTTCATTCTATGTGCACATTTATTTCAAACGGTGCCACTTCATCTAGCGCTTTGACGACGGCTTTTGCATATTCCTTGCTTAACTCTTCATTATTTTCTTGTTTTATTAGTCTACTTTAAAACCTAATATTTTTATAAATTGATCATCTCTAAAATTTCTATAGTCTCTTTTATGTATATTTATCCTTTCTTTTCTATTTGTACCTTTTTCTTCGAAATTTCACTTACCACTTCCCAGGCATGTTCGGTCACTTTTGGTGTGCCTAGGACTTCTACGTGTGTGTTTACATTTGAGAACACTAGATCAATGATTGCCTGTCTCTTACTATCCACCCTAGTTGGCTCTTTTACCAATTGGTTCAGTCCCAAAGCTTTACAACTATTTACTAACTTATTTTTGACTTAACTATCTCTAAGTACATCTATATTACAATCCCCCAGTATTATGAAATCATTAATTGCCATACTTTTTTCTCCTTTGTAATATAGTCAATAAAATTAGATGCATTTAGATGCAATTTAGATGCATAACATTAAATGCATTTAAAGAGTGATAGACAACAACTGTCGATCCTATGTATTCTTTACAAAACATATCTTTTAACTAAGAAACAGTTATTTTCTATACAGTCTATTTTAAAATCTGTTATCACAATACTATACATTCTCTATTTTAATATATGTTCTCACGAATATTGTTACTCCCCCGTTCTTCTATTCTGTGAATGACATCTGAGACACCTATAGCCTTATGTTCCAATTTTCTAATCTGTTCGTCGTGTCTCGGTGAACGCCATTACGCTATTTCGGCATTAATTTATCCATTAACTGATTTGATCAAAATTTGCCACAAGACTTTGTACATTGTTACGAATGTAGCTGGTATATTCAATAATTGCTATGCTATTCAGATCTATAATCAATTATTTTCCTTCTTTCATGTATCATTCTAATTAGTTGGACAATCTTTGGCTGTTGCTTCACGATCAGTTCAAATGTCCGTTAATTTTAGTCTTCTAACCTTCTCTTCACAGTTCACACACCTTTTATTTATTTTATGTCCTCTACTGACATGATTACCCGCACATATTTTACATACATTTATTTCTTACAATCTTCACTAAAATGATTAACACCCCAACAATGGAAACATCTGACAAGACTTAGAAATTCGTACACAGGATACCTCTTCGATCCTAACTTTACTTTGGCCTTTTCCATAATTTAAATATTCCTGCATCTGTTTCTAGAATAATATTACCTTTTCCATCTTTTGTATTACTTTGATTAGTATTATATCTTTTACCACTTTCATGCCCTTATCTTCACTCGTTTCTATTTCATTTTGCATTTTAATTACCTTAATTGTTTGTCTTTTAATTCAAACTCCTCTTTTCTTACTCCTATAATTTTAGGTTTATGTTTAATATTATTTGGAATGAAAACATCTACTTCTGTGTTTAAACCGAGCGAAGTGGCTCAGTGCGTAGCACGCTGACTTCGCAATCGGAAGGTCCGGGTTCGATTCCCGGGCCGGCCATCCTGACCGGGGTTTTCGTGGGTTCCCTCGGTCATAAGGCGAACGCTGGGATGGTTCCAAAAACTTCTTTAATTTTTCCTAAAATTAGAACTCGGTAAAATCCATGCTTCAGCGCAAGGACATTTGACCTTGCTGAAATCGAATACGTGTCGACGCACCTTGTTGCAAAACGAGACATTTCGCCGATTACGAGACTTCCTATTCTCTCACTGGGAATGCTAATGACATTAGTTAAAATGGAGATAATACATGAAATGAAAGAGAGCACAATAATGGAGCTCCCAGTTTACCTAAATATACCGAGTCTATCTACAAAACCTACAGATTCCGCTAGATTGCTTATGTATTGGTCAACGTAGAAATGCCGCCCGACCGCCTGGAGTCACAAACAAGCGATAAACGGTGGCGAGAGATCCGGTAGCATCTCCATTTGTCGCGGTCTGATATCAGGCCAAGTTTCGGTATCCTTCGTTCTCGATTCTCGTGGCAGTGTCGGAACTGGCATTATCGGAACCAGAAGTATCGTCGCGCCTGGCCTCACCACCGGGAACGAACGGAACTGAAGTTTTTCTCCGGCTCTAGTGCAGAGGTTTTGTGATAAGTGTTGATAGTTTCTTCAATTGAAACAGTGGGAATCTCTATTGAATTTCTAAAGAAGAGACTGAGGAAAGTGGAAGGAAAAGCTCTAAACGAAATGAAAGAACTCTGAAGTCGAGGTTGAAGCGTTCTTTGAAGAAACAATACTTTAGTTATAGATAACACATTACCGCAGTTTGATGTATTATATGCAGTTTTATATCACACCTACTTATTTAAATCGGTATAAGATTCACTGCTATGTTACATTAAAAAACAGCTTTAACTTTCTTTATGTATACATTCATTACAAAATAATTTAGTAGGACAAAATAAAACAAATTGTTATGGAATTATCTAACAGTTAAATGTAATTTCAAAGATATTAACAATAAACTTTTACTTAAAGGACAGGTTTTTATGTCCTATGATAGAAACTGCTCAAATTGATAGCCCGAAAAATATCAAGTGCTAAAATTTTGGTCAATACAATAAATCAGGCAAATCACAAACATTCATTTTTAGTTAATATAATACTGAAAAAAAGATTTTTTTCCACTCCAAAGAAGCTAATGATATGTTCATTGATGAGAAATGTGTCAGAATTACATATGTACACAAGATTCGGGTTCTTAGTGTTACTCCTCGATCAATCCAAGTCAGTAATTCAGTGATATAGATTGGCAAACCATTAAAGTACTGAGAAAGGGTGTGCTTATTGAACATGTTGCAAAACTTCAACTTTCAAAACCAAAGCAGGCTCACAGAGCGAAAAAGAAAGATCTAAAAGCAATGATGCCATTTTTAACCAATGAGAACAAACCGTTTTATGAGAATTCAGAAAATACTCAGAATTTCAAGGGCGCACAAAAACTAGAATAATTATTAGTTTCCTACGCTGCGTATGGATTTGTGAATTACGTTTTGTTTAAATATCACTCGTTTTAATCGTGTACTTAGCACGTCATTTACGTAACCAATAGCTTACATAAATTTTGATTGTTCATATTCACCATTTTTTATGCACATAAAATTATATATGTAATACTATAACATTTTATTTCAACCGTTCATTTGTATATTTTTATGAATATTTTGTAGAAGTTTTCACCTTTAGAAAGAAATCCTCAATTATCTCAGAATTAAGAATTTAGCATTTGACTCGTTAGTTAATTCAATGCTACAATTACCCATAAACTTGCGCCTACAATTGTAATTTCTTTCACTGGATTTTGTTTTGTGCGGTGCTATATAAAATGTGAATGTGAAATTCTCGTGCCGAGATCGCAAATCGGTCGCAAATCTAGGAAGTGCTTGTTTTGAGACTGCATTCAGTGGGGCCATATCCTTCCTTTGCGACGTCAACCCAGGGCCCAGTATCCTCGCAGGAGCTCTAGCATTCTAAAGCAGCACTCTGCAAATCCTTTACGGTTGTCAATGGCTGAGGAGCTTGAGTTTGAGTAAACTCTTTCGTCTTGTGTTGACTGCTTCAAACTCCATGAATCGTTAAACCCAGTTTATATCGGTTTAGTCCTAATTAGGGATCTCTAGCGAAGGAGAAAAAGTAGCAGGAAAGGATAAAAAAAGAAAAGAAAAATAAGGAGGAGGAAGATAAGAATAAGAATAAGGAGGAATGCACGAGAATGCAAAGGTTAAGGGGAAAAGAGAACATAAAAGAAGAGAGAAATTAAGAGAAAACAAAGTATTGAAAAAATCAGATGGGGAAAAGGAGAAGAGAATAAAGAAAGAGAAGATGACAAAAGAAAGGAAGAAAATAAGAGATCGTTTTGAGTAACTCTAATACAGTTTGTGCTGTTTTCCCTTATACAAATATGTATTTTACAAATTGGATATCTCGTCTTACCACAGCGACAGAACACGCATGTTATGAATAGTGCAAAATTCATATCTCAGATGAAGATAAATTTATGGTCGATTCGTATCAATCAAGGTATCGTATGGAAACATTTCGAATTGTATAGTTTCATTACTGAGCATGATTGATATAAGTACCCCGCAATTATATTCAATTCGATGTTGATAGAGGCAAGTAAGAATAGTTGCTTGTAGCCAAGCGTACCTGCAGCAGTGCTAGAAAGTTAAGAATCTAAACTGACCTGAAAATGCGCGTCCATAGACAATGGACCCCCTTTCATTGTACGCGCCTGGACCACCATATTCGGGCTCTCCTGGTGCGCCACCGCCGTACGGTCCTGGAGCACCATATTCGGGCTGTCCTGGTGCGCCACCGCCGTACGGTCCTGGAGCACCATATTCGGGCTGTCCTGGTGCCCCGCCGCCGTACGGTCCTGGGTCACCATATTCGGGCTCTCCTGGTGCCTCGCCGCCATATGATCCTGCTGCCCCGCCGCCGCAAACGCCTCGGCCTCCCAACCTGATGATATGAACGATAAGTGTCTTAGTTCACAAGTGTTCAGCTTAAATGCAAGAATTGGGATAAGCCGGCTTGCGATGGGTTGGTGCAGTGCCACCCGCTTTTACTGAACTAGAGGCGATCTGGCCCGAGCGCCTCTCCTCCGCCGGAAAACTCAACAACAAGCGGGCCATGACGGTAGTTTGCAGATGAGTGCTGGGCTAGATAGCAGGATCAGCCCTGAAGTAGATTTCGGTGTGTCTCATAATATATTACAAATTTACATATTACAAATTACATATTTCATATTACATATTACTATAAACATATTACAATTTTTTAATCTATGTAGAGATGTCGAAATGATCACTTTTTCCAACAAACATGTACTCGGAATTTCATATATAACCTATCTCGTTTAATTCAAAACATACGTTCAGTATGTTGTATTTATCAGAGGTCACTGTGTAATGATAAATAATCAAGCTTTTCCAAAATAGTGGACAATTATCGAACGCTTTTGTAATATAGACATTAAAACTATATATTTTCTCCGGCTAATTTCTAAAGGCAATTCATTAAAACAATTGCCTTTAGAAATTGGCCTCAATTCCTTATTTGTTACAAAATTTTTATTACAAATATTTTCTTAAAGATAATAACATTTCTGGATGCTATACTATCCATAATGTGAGAAAGGAAATATTCTTCCACAATAATGAAAGTGATATTTATTAATTATAACATTCTTAAAGTCAATTTTCGGGAAATAACTTATACCATCTTCAGTGGGTCTCTAGCAAGAAAGAAAAATTGAAAAATTAACCCGAAGAAACCAAAAACTAATTCAGTAAAATTATGTGATAAAATTAACAAAATAAAATGAAATAAAAAAGAAGCAAATAAAATTTAAAATATTTACTGCCCAATCAACGCGGATCATCTTCAGACATTCACAACATGGTAGGATATATAGGTAAAACAAAAGAAAATGTGCTGGGGACGGCTAGGTGGCAGCCATCTT
Organism: Gryllus longicercus; assembly: GCA_038098605.1. NCBI lineage: Eukaryota > Metazoa > Arthropoda > Insecta > Orthoptera > Gryllidae > Gryllus > Gryllus longicercus. The sequence continues at coordinate 7,675,992 of JAZDUA010000011.1, read as the reverse complement.
GTGTATTGGAGAGAAGAGAATGTCTACCAAGATGTGGCAAGGGGGAGAAATGGAAGACTAGATGGGGTAAACAGACTTAAAATTTACTGCTTTTCATTCAGGATTAATAATACAGGACAAAAAATTAGGATTTTGAAAAGATCTACAATTTGTAATTTAAAAACTACACAAATCTCATATTTTAACTAATTTACTAGGTGAAGAATTTTGCAGAAAAATTAAGGTCAAAAGAAATATTGGAAGATAGTAAAAAAAAGGTTTAAAATGAATCTGCTTTTAATTAAAGAATGTTCATTATAACAAGCTTAAGTCAAATGTCATTGGCTGAGCTGACCAATGTTCGCGAATTTCTCTTGCCCCTCTACTCAGCTGTAACGAAATCGTTAGCTCAATGAGCAACCTCGGCCCTGGTGCAACGTCAGCTTGTTTTGCCGTCTCTTCATTCAGTTTACCAATCATGCCATTGCGCGTGGAAGATATGCGTTCAACTCTTGTACAGTGCAGCATGCATTCACAACAGATTCTCTGTTAATCAGTTGCAGATTGATTGTGTTATAATTTCTCCTTTCACGTGTTACGCAAGTCACATAATAGTGCTTCAAACACACGAATGGTGAATGCTTGTGCCAAATACTCTTGTTATGTTATCATGTGACCATTACGCACCAGTATGAGCGTATTGAACATATCATAATCTTCATGGTGACAAACTGTTAATTACCAGCGTCACTCATGCTGCGCACGCAATGACTAATGTGTTGCATGCAAATTATTTCCAATAATTCAAGTGTTAATTCTCCACTAAGCGGTAAACGCAATTACAAAAATCTGATTTTATTAAAAACGGCACCAAATATTTTCTTTAAACTTTTAGTAGGGTTTGTGCTAAATGCACTCTATGACATGATATGAACACCATGGGCTATTCTTTTGTTTATTCAAAAATTACAAAAAAATAATTTTTGACTTGTTTCTCACGTAGTTAATATTTACATTAGCGGCAATTTGTTTAAATTATTATATTTATGAGTACATGTGATTTAAATAATGTCGTATAAAGGTTATCGAAAACTCAACTGTTTTCTGTCAACACTAATTCAAAACATCACAATTTCAGAAACGCACAAGCGCCATTTTCTCAAAAATGGTTCCATCTTTTTTCTTCAAAGTTTTTGAAAGGATACAACTAATTACATTTTTTATTATGACGTTAAGTTCAATAGGGGGCATTTATTTTGTTTTGTTTTTTAATTACACAAATGTAAGTTTTTTGAAAGATCTCTGTCGCTATGCACATTTCCAACAATTTGTAAACACTATTGCATTTGTGAATTAATGTGCTTTAAATGACTTAAATTTAAGTTTCTCGAAAATTCAAAAATTTTTTATGAAAAAGAGCTTCAAATTACGTATTTTACGTAAATTACGTACGTACAAATTACGTACAGCTCTTCCGCGTTTCCTTAAAAACCGCTTTAAATTTTTCAAAGAAAATTATTAAAGGGGGCTCTAGGTCTTCGGGAGACTCTTATCCGTTTAGACACACAAAAGTTGGATATTTGCTGATTGAATTGAAAAACACTATACAAAATTTCGCAATCCAATGAGTGCTATCATCTTCGGTTCTCACGATATTTAATTGTTTAATAGAACTTAGCAGCTCATAATCACATTTTTTTGCAGTCACTCCTTTCGCTCTCAAGCATACTGAATAGAGAGATTTGCAATGTCTCGCTTCTATTGTTCGCTTAAAACACTTAATGCAGAGGGCAGAGGTGGTATCGCGACGTCGAGGCGATAAGCAATGCTTCGGAACGAAATGATTGTCTTTACAATTTCTTCGAAAAAACAAACAAACATGCTGTAACGTTTATTGATAGTTTCGTGGGATCATTGCGGTAACAATTTCTGTCTTACGGCAACTATGGAACTTTTTAAAGATTCAAACTTTTCTCTTTATTTAAACAGCCATGAAAACTACCGTTTCAATATTTTAAATTGCTTAACTGTAAATAGTATACAAACAAATTATCTGGCAAATTTAATAACGCTGAAAGAAGCAGTTTCATGGCGAATATGAACAGAAGCTATATTATTTATTTTTATCTTTTCTATTCAATAGTACGACTTGCATTCCTTTATATTTATCGGCTAGCAAAGAAACTGTTAATAATAATACGTTGCAATGTTCATGTCGAAAGGCTGGCTCAAGAAGATTAGTGCCAATGATATTTTCTCTCAAAACGCTAATTGAGCTATGAGAGGGTTCAGTATTTTTGAACTTTTCAATGACTCTTGTTCCCATTCCTTCGATAGAAAAATTAAATAAAGGTTCATTTACTGATCAATGGGGAAAAAATTGTCGATGAAACTAATCGCTTGCCGCAAAAAGCATTGCCAATGAATGAATGCCACCCAAATCATGAATCGTTTTTCACTCTAGAAAGCCTCGAAATTTCAGATACGTTGACTACGCATTGAAGTCGGTATACAGGAATATTTCTTTTAAAATTGGATATTTACATATCTAAACACATTGAGTGAGACGTAATTGGGATGTAATAAAATTCTGGTAAAAATTTCAAATGTTATAGAGATATCATTATAGGGCACGAGATTAATAATTTAATCAAAACAAAAACACATTAAAAATGTCATTATAAATTAAATCCGTGATGAATTATTATTTTCTACCAAGAGAACGAACCCCAATACTCTAACGTGAACCTAATGACTTTGCTTTACCATTTCAACATTTTGCATACCCACAAAACGCCTTAAAACCCATCAATTTCCGGCCTTTTATATCATCAATTTTATAAATGTAAATTTTTAATGTATTGGTGAAGGACGAAAATATACAAGATGCGATTAATTCATGTCCCCACCATAGGTGTGAGATCTTAAAACTAAAACGCTAATAAATTTAAAGAAACTACGTGTGAGTAATTTAGTTGAATGATTAAAATTAATATGCTTACTTCATTAAATTAAAAAGAAAATCATTTATTTAATTATGGTAAATGTAAAAGTACAGGATTTGCACTTGCAAAAGCTAAGAATGTATTTCATTAAATAATATGTCAATCCATTTTTGTTGATCCGGCTTGATTATCCAAATCAAAAATTGAATTGTAATCAAATAGTTAATTTATAATAAATTTATAAATATTTCTATTTTCTTTTGCATATCATTCTGTTTAAGGCCGATATAGTATATCCAAGATATTAAAAGTTTGTTACTTATTCTATAGGGCAGTTTCAATGATTATTTTGAGTGAATTGTTTCCTTTCCTTTGATTTCCATCACAGTGTTTTCTTTATTTTACTTTCTCACCTCTATGTATGTAAGGAGAAAAGGTGATGTAATCGTGCGCCAGAAAACAGCGATTTTTTTAGAATAGGTCTTATTGTTGAGCCCTGATAAAGAAGAAAAATATTTTTTTCCTATATATAGTAAATTAGTTCGTCTAAAAACGTGTTGTAGATAGAATGCATGTTTTGTAGGCCCCGAAAAATCGATTGACGGCAAAACGTCTGTCTGCCTGCCCTAACGTGGTAAACGCTAGCTCGTAAACCGTTCAGCCAATTCTTCCTAAAACAGATGTTCTTCCTTCCTAACGAACGAACGCGACCGAGCCCTTGTGCCCGGGAGCGACCAGAGCCCCGTTCATCGGCGTGAGCGGCCGAAACGCCAGTGCCCGGTGGGCGTTAAACTGCGCATCATGCATTTTTTAAGAAGAGTCACCGCCACTCCGTAGCGTTGGTACAGCCCTTATTTTTAAATCTCGCACCAATTTCCCTATACGTAGTGTAGGCAAGCAACCTTGACATGCCTGCACTAGCCGGTTGTATGAGGTGTGTAAATTTTGACCGTACTTACAAGTGACGAAAGGTTGTTCATTATGTGGATAATTAATATTTCAGGACTTTAGGACAACTTCAGGATCAAATGGACATATATTTTTATCAATTTCTAATCCAGGTAGGTAGTTAATTACGGACTTTCTTGTACTATTGCGTTGTCTAATTTCTTTGGTCTGGGTTAGGTTTTGGGTTTTGCACCACCCTCTTTTCAGCTACAATCTATCACAATTCAAAGTGCATTTTCTCCACTTTTCGGCCTTCTAATGATAAAAAGGGACATAACTTTAACGCAACGCCCCTGTGTCTATATATTAATATAGATATAGATTTAACACTATCACTATCAAAAGTTTAAAGAATGCCATTGTGGAAAAATTAATTTTTACACTTCTTAATATTGCACATATTTTACGCAAAAACTACTTAAATTATTTTAAAAAATGTGCAAGACCTAACGAAGAAGAAGTAACTAAATTGAAAAGTTTGGAACCATTTGTGAGAAAATGCCATTTAAGCATTACTGTACCGCGAATTTTGAAGCTCATTTTCACAAAAAATGAGTTTTTGAGAAAATTAAGTGTTGAAAACGTTTTTCCGCGCACAGATACAATTATTTCTCTTTTTAGTAAGTGCAAGAAAGTGAAATTGGAGTAGTTTTTGAAAATAAAAATTATATTTAATTGCCTTCATTTCGCCCCTAATTACACGAAAACGACTCATATCTGTGAATAGTTGAAGAAAAACGTATTTAAAGATCAGTCTTTAATGAACAGACTTTATTCAGAAAAACTCCGTATCTTCAATATTATAGTTGTAGAAAGTCGCCCCACGCAAATTGAACTAAAAATTTAAAAATAATCTGGGATTCCAACGAACATGAGACCTGCTCCATTCTATTAAAAATCCATTACGATATCCAAAGACAAAATTTGATAAAAAAAAATTGTGGTGCCATCTTCGACAATATTTTGACTATGTTTTGAAGCTGCTTTTAAAGTACCCTCAAAAATCAAAATATCTTTTAGCAACTCTCAAAGCCGCGAGTTCGTTTAGATCGATCAAGAAATATCAATTTTGGGGAAAATCGAACAGTTTATGTGACCACAGATGGAGAGAGACGTTTTGTCATCAATTAATTTTTCGGCATCAAAGACTCACAAAACATGGATTCTGGTTACTCACCATGTTATAGGATATTTTCTCCACATTAGCAACAGAATTTATTCATTTTTGCGTTACTAGAGCCCGGTATTACGAGTTTTTATGCCGAATATTTGTATTTACCGGCCCCCGATCACACAACTTTCTCTTTTACGAAATACCTGCGTAAGAGCGAGAAATCAAAAATAGTGGCATTGACTTACACCCCAACTATGGTAATTGGAAACGTTATTTGGACACCAGGGTATGAAGTGAATTGTCAAGTGGAAACTTCTGAGTCAACAGCTTAAATATGATTTTATTGGAGTTTGGGCAATTTTGATAAATAAATTTTTATAACCAATAATATTTACTTAAAATATTTAATTCCAATCTAGGTGAATAAATAAACTTTATTGCATCAATATGCTTAGTAATTTGTGCCAATACCCATTTGATGTATGTTCTTCATAATGTAGTAATATTATATTAAACTAAATTATGGGAAGACCAAAGATTTCCAAAATATATCGCAAATGTGTAGTTCTCGAGTGAGTATTCCCGATTTGTAACAACAGCCCCAGAAGCTGTAATAACTGATTTTTTTAAATTGATAAAATGCTTGATATTTTAACCAAAAAGCAATGACACTTTGCTTCCTAACAAAATTAAACATATAAAATAACAAACAAATATCGGTAGAACTCTTGAGGTCTCACGCTTGCTAATTACCAATCGGTAATTAATCTTAGAATAAACAGTGGAAATGATATTTAATATCGATTTGGAGCTTACAGATTCTACAATAAAATTTGCAGACGCACCTTTCTTGGCCAGTGAGGTCCCTCGGAGATCCTGGCCCGCTGAGGGCGGCGATCTGTCGTGAGGTCGTTGGGGACAATTCTGGAGGAGGTTTTCCTTCCAGTTCGTCCTGGCACGCCTCCAGGCCTTAAAGAATAAGAAAATGTTTTGATATAATTATTTTACAAATTGTTTGGGGCGTGTTGTTTACAACTCAGTTACCAAGAGGGATCAGATTTATATGTCTTAATCATTATAGGCCGAGATGAAGAAAATGTTTTTGAACATTTTTATTGTCCCTTATTTATTTTTGTGTGCCCAAATAAAAAAAATGAATAAAAATGCTCCAACAGTTTTTTCACAAATCGACATTGATAGTTTCATAAGTCATTGTTCGTTTAACACACAGTTCACCGATGCTCTGTAAACATAAGCTACAGTAATATTGCAGTTTTCGCTCGAAATGTTTGCGATATTGGAGTGAGAAACACTAACGTACAAACTAGATACGCAAATACAAATATCTCCAGATGATGTCAGGACCTTCTCTTCACTAAATGCTCCATTGGCATATAGGTATGTACTTAGTAACTGTATTTTATGTGGGTTGTATGTACTTGTAACCACTAACAATGGATTTATTTTCAGAGTTCATGAGTTTATAAGAGGAACATTTTTATACATATATATTATACTACCTTTTATATATTTTATTATACATTTTCTTGTATATATAAATATATATTATTTTATTATATATTATTATTCATATTATTTATATTTAACTCCCTATTAAGAAATAGTAATTTGTTCTCTCTTCTATCAGAATACGAAGTCCCTCTCACGAACTGTCTTAACCAAGGGTCTCCTGGTCGCGTGACAAGATTTTTTTTGCCTCCGTTTTCCCCTCCCCTCAAACCTTGAAGATTCTTCCTCAAACCTTGAAGGTATTATAGTTTTCTTGAGCCCTCGCTTCGCTCGTTGCGAGAGGAGTGGGGAGTTGGGTTATTTTGAAGAAAAGAATTTTTCATCATATTTGTTGTTCCTTTTTCGATGCAAAATAATTTCTATTACACAGGAGTGAACATTCTGGTAACAAAATTGTGTCTACAACGATCGTTGCTATCATTTATTCTTAATTCAACTAATGTTGGCAAAGAAGTGGGGGTAGGTATTCCGGTGCTCAAGAAAACGTGCGCGTATAATATCAAGGATTGTACTGGTAAACTGCAGTGTAATATATGTAAGGAGGTAAATAAAGACGATAATCATGTATTAGAAAGTAATAAACTTTCACCTTACCAATAAATATACCTAAACCACAATAAAGCCAAAAAGAGAAAGTATGCTCCAATTCCTACAAGGTAATTCGGGTAGAAGTAAACAGGCGTGGGATTTGAGGCTGCAGGTCTCTGCTAAAAGGGAAGTTGCCGTGCTGCTCGTCAGCGAGCAACCTCACTGCGACATGCTACTGGAAGACCTGGCATAATAATGCACGATAGGAAGCTGAGTATCAGGAAACACAAGAGAACGAAATACGGGTTTGTGTGGCTGGATGTGGGCAATATGAGAGTTTATAGCTGCTATTTTTCCCCGAACGATACGCTAGAAAAATTCAGAAAGATATCAATGAGCTAGAGGTTAGTTTGAAAAAGTCTAAAAGCGAGGTATTAGTGGCAGGCAATTTCAATGGTAAATCGTCCGAATGGGGAAGCGCTCCGATAGAATAGGAACTATCATATGTAAATTCATTGTAAGAAATTATCTGATCATCCTAAATCTTGGGGACGAGTACATCTTTCAACGTGGAGACGCATCGTTTACTTTGGATTTGACAATAAGCTCCACCAAGCTGGCTGAAGGCATTGTTCAGTGGTGAGTGCTCGACGAAGACACCCTGAGTGACCATCGGTACATAGGATTCATTACGTTCGGCATCATTAACGGAGGGGCCGCAACATGTCAAAATACGATATAAAGGAAGGCCACCTTGGAAAATTGAATGAAGACAAGAAAAAACGCTCATGGAAGAATCCAGATTGCTGGTTAACATGGGTTGGAAGAAAGAGGAGGAAACGCTTGAGGATATGGTTAAGGCAACTAAAAAAATAGTGGTAGCAGCTTGTGACGCGTCCATGCTTAAACGTATATGTCTGAGAAGGAAACAGCAAATGTATTGGTGGATACCTAAGATAGCTGATCTACGAGCGAACTGTGTTAACCCTTTCGCTCCCAGCGGGATACATATGTCCCGCCAACTTTCACCAGACTACTATTGGACAATTCTGCTATAAATATTAGTTTATTGTGTGTCCCAGTGGGTTTCTGAAGCCTACGTAATTAGTTCTTCGTTTTCACACCAGATTGCACTTGTATATTGTCGGTTTTTGTTCATATTCGAGCTTATAATTGACTGTTTGAGTTGATGAGTACATGTATTTGTATTATCAGTGCTTCTAAACGTAATTTGAAGGTAAGAATTTCTATTTTACGTCAGATGGGACACATGTGTCCCACTGGGATTGTTGCGTGGGTTACAGGTGTCCCAACGGTATCTTTTCAGAAAATTACAGAACGTATTTTTTCACGTTATTTTGCTTTTCAGAATAATGAGTGGTAAACGAGGTCAAGAACATCTTACAGACGCGGAGGTGGTAAGATATATTTTTCATAGCAGTGACTCGGACGATTTTAGTTCGGATGATACACTTGCGGATGGAGATTTTGTGCCAGATAGTAGTATTAGTAGTGATGAAGAAGAAGATTCAAAAGATGCAAGTAGTTCTGAGGAAGAGAGTGCTGTGGATAATAATGCACATACAGTTGGGGAAGAAAACAATATTCCAGGCATTCTTTGGACTGACGCAGTAAATGGATTGTCTTCAAGACTGAGTGTAGCTGCAAATTGTTCTACAGTAATTTTGTGCAAAGACCTGAACCGGTCAGCAAATGAACTTGATGTGTTATTGTGAAACTGTTTCCTAGAAGTCTAATGATATCATAGCCCAGTGTACAAATGAACGTTTGAAAATTTTGCAAAGAAAATAACCATTGAAGAAGTGCAAAATTCTTGAAACTGACAGTAGAGAAATTATGATGCTCTCGGAATATTACTAGTGATGTCCTATAACAAGGTTCCTAAATTTGCACATTATTGGTCCACCAATATTTCACTGGGTAATGAAGCAATATAGTAGATCAGAATTCAAACAGTATAAAGAATTGTCGAAATGACATAAGAAATAAATAAAAATAAGTAAAAGCAGAAGCTGAAAGGGGTTCCTAGAACAGATCGATAACGACCCATGGGGCATGGCTTATAAAATAGTAAATAAGAAATTCAGGATGGATTGGAAGATACCTGGTTTGAATGATCCATAATGGATGTGGAAAGCTATTAAGGTCTTGACCGACTTCACGGTTGATGCAGCAGACTACTTCACAATAGACGAACTGAGGAGAGCGGCGAAAAACATGAAAACTGGAAGGGCCCCAGCTTTCGATAGAGTTCTCTGTGAAATACTAAAAATAGTGGCACAGTAGTATCCGGGATGCCTTTTGTCAATCTATAACCGCTGCCTTGGGGATGGAAAATTCTTCAAGACGTGGAAGAAACAAAAGCTGATTCTCCTCCGAAAGTGTAATGCGCGTGGGCACCGACAGCGTGGCATGTTAGGGACGCTTTCCACCCGAAAGAGGCAGAACTAGTCCCAATGGAGCCGAACGACCCAAAACAACAGAGAGTGAGCAACAATATGGAAATATAATCAATACCCATAAGTATATATTCAATGTTACAGCGGAGCAACATCCCGTCGGTAATACAGGAGATGGTAACGACTATGTAGTTATTTTGTACGATTGAATAATACGTGTTGAAAGTCCAAATGAAAATTCATAGCATAAAATAAAAATGAGGGTAAATTAATGAAAGATTTGGGCTAATGCTGTGATTCAGATTTATGTTGGTAATGGGTACCATGGATGAGAGACAATTTGTTAAACAAATTGATGCGGAATTGTAGTAATTTAAATGAATAATATTGTATGCTGAAAGGTATTATACATGCGATCGCAGAAGTTGGTTATAAAGATAAAGGTAATTGCTAATGAAAATCATAGTCTTGAAACAAATGAGTAATGGTCATCACCAAATGCGATTATATCAATTACTATTGAAAATAAATATAATTTTTTGTTGTTGTTTAAAGAAATCTTTTTTAGTGTAGAGTCAGTACATGTGATCAATGAGTTTACTACCCCTATTAATAAGTAAAGATTTTATCTAAGGATAAGATTAACCTGTGTTTATCGGTTCACAACCGCCGTCAAAAGAGAGTACCTTGCTCGTAGCCTTCGCTGAAGCCCTCGTCGTAGCCCTTCTCGAAGCCCTGCTTGACCTTCTGCTCGGCCTCGCGCATCGCGCGGCCCTCGATCTCCGCGCGCAGGCGCCGCTCCAGCTCCTCCTGCGCCTTGCGCGCCGCCTCCTCCCGCGCCAGCTCCTCGGGCGACTTGCCCTCGTCCTCCGACTCGCTCGTCGTCACGTACGCGTTCGGGCACATTTTCTCTGTTGCAAGCAATCGCTACTTATGTTGGTCCAGAAAATGTAATATTAAAGAGTTGTATGTAGTTTATTTGTTGTTGTAATAGTAATAATAATAATAATAATAATAATAATAATAATAATAATAATATCTTTATTAATGGCGGGTCTCAGGCTATGAAGTAAGAAGAGTTGCCTACATTTAAATTCTCAAAATAAACATAGTGAGTAGGAAGAATGGTGTTATCAAGAGAGACTCTCCCTTGCAAAGGTTTTTAAAATGGCTTTAAAATATAAATGTAAATTAAGACCGAAGGTACAACAGTCCCTTTACGTAGTTTTATTAGATATTTAAATAGTAGAATAAGCTTAAAGAACTGAAAAGAAATACTTGCTTGTGCAGGGTAAACACGGCTTTTCGAATTTATTCCAGCATTTCGTACATTTCTTTTCCGTGCGCTCTGCCCAAGGCCTATATTTAGAACATATTCTTTTCACAGCTTCCTTGATGTTTTTTTGGAATCTGTCCCAGCAATTTCCTTCATCCTTTGCGGCTTGTCCTTCCTCCTGAGATTTTTTGAATAAATCGTCAGCAGATGGTCGAACATTTACCAAAAGCACAACGTCATTTCCTAACTGTGCAGGATCTCCTGTGTCTTCATCTATAGTGGAGGGCTTCCAGTAAGACCTCGGTTTGGAAGGATCGAAGCACAACACTGTGGTGGCGTATTCTGCAAAAGAAATGCTATTTCAATATAATAATATTTATGAGGTAGAACGATGTGCTCATCGTAAAGTTGAGAGAGAGGACATAAAAGAAAGGAAGGTAAAATATTTCGCCACTTGTGGCCCGCTGTACCAAATGTTGATTTGTCATTCTCCTGGAAGTAACGGGAAATAACGAAGGACACCGATGAAACCTACGCACTCGATTTCGGTAGCCGCAAAAACAATACATTTGGAATATTTATTTTTTATATAATATTACGTTATCGGAACTTTATAAAAGATGATTTTAAAAAACACAAGTTAATCTTTGACAGGAAACCTCTTTTCCTTCCATATGCCGTCCCTTTAGGCAGTTTCTGGATTCAAGGCTGAACCTACATTTCTTTTTATCATATAGTCTACTGAGCGTGTCACATCACAAAATATCAAAATGACATCATGTTCAAGATTCAGTAAGTTTGAATAATACAAAAAGTTGCTCTTCACATTTACGGCATGAAAATCGTAAGATATCTCGTTACAAGTAGCAAGTAGGAAATGGCAGAATTATCAAACAAAATTGTTAAGCCGAAATTAATAACTAATTGAAAATTATTTTTCTATTCCAATTGCGTAGAACGTTCGATTCGCATTGTAAAATTTCAAGTAAACTATCATTTTTGTATTTAATTGGCTGTCCGGGTGACACCGCGTCCACGGCAAAGGTGCCGACGTTTCGGTCGCCATTCTGCGACCTTCCTCATGCACCTTTGGATCACCGCGCTCTATAGAAAGATCACCGCGCTCTAAGAAAAGATTCAAAGAATAATATTGGGAGTCTTTTTTAGAAATTTTCGAAAACATGTTTGAATTTGATGTAAAGTACTTTCCAATTTAATAGATCCATGTCAAATTTGACAATTCGTCACATCATATTTAGAGGAATATCAATTTTGGTGAAGGTCCTTCTAACTTTAGAGTTTGGAATTATTCATACGTAGACGGGTGAAAAAGAGTGCTATTTTGAAAATCAATTTTTCAGATTCAAGAACACCAAAACTCAAATGTTTTAACAACACTATGGTTATAATAAACACTATATTTCGTTTACGAGCAAGAAATTGAATTGAATTGATGCCTTATTTTACGTGGCAAGACTCGGGCCATCAGGCCCACTTTTCCGTCTGACCACGCAAATTTCGCTACGCTCCTTTCACCAACTAGCTGAGAAAGGAGGTATTTCTTGGGCGAGAAACAGGTGATTTGAATTTAGCTCAGAGGCATCATGTAGGCTTGAGGATCTTTTATATGCAAGTAAATCTACTAACATGGGACAGCCGGCTTTACTTCCTCTCCGAAGGAATTTGAAGGATTTTGCGACATGCAAAACGTGTTTATGCATTATAGTAAATTCGAAATTTGAAACTCTTTTTCATGGGAAATTTTTGAGTTTTCGAAAACCATTTGAAGTCATTTTAAGCATTTCAACTCACATGTACAACAATGTTTACAAACCATGTGCATATTAGCGGCGTGAGAAATCTTTCAAATCAATTATATTTTTGTGATTGTCGAAAAATAAAAAAAAAATTCTCGAAACAAACTTTATGTCATATTAAAGAGCGCAATGTAGTACTCACCGTTCCAAAAGTTTGATAAAGCGTGAAGCCGGTTTTATGAAAATGACGTTTGGGCCTTTCTGAAAATGCGGAATGTTGAGCTATTTTTCACAGAAAACGGTAAAGTTTTCGAGAAACTTCAATATAACAATATTTAAAGCACACATACTCATCAATGTAATAATGTGACCAAATTGCCGCTCCATAAATATCAATGACGTGAACAAGAAAAAAAATTGTAATTTTGAGGAATATGACGTTTACAGTGTGAAGAGGAATAGCATATATAGTGTGTTTAGCAGTATCCTTACCAAAAATTTAATGGAAAATTTGGAGACTTTTCGAGAAAATTGTGTTGTTTTAATTTTCTAAAATTGCAAGTGTTGCATTCAATATTGCACGAAAATTACTAACATTTTCAAACAAATGTACATGGATTTAATGAAAAGACTTACTATGAACAAGTTTTATGTAAAGGAATAATCGCTAACTTTAATTTTGTAGTTCTAAGACCACGCAGAAAAATATTCAAACTTTTGCAATTTTCGAAAATTCAGTAATAGCCGTATCAGTCTACGCCACCTTTATAAGTGTATTTCCCTCTATTCTTACTAGAAATTAAAAAAAATAAAATTGGGAGTCTTTTTGAGATCGTTTTGAGGGTCTTCGTGTATAATGCCCCCAAATTTTGAAAAACATTTAGTATCTAGTGGAGCCAGATTAACTAGGGAATATACATTTTTGAAAAAAAATGTACTAATGGTTTAGGCTATTGTAGTGTTCATAGGCAGACGGACGGACAAGTGGATGGACAAACAAACAGACGGACGGTTTAAAGAACAAACACTTTTTCTGTATTAGGGAACCCCAAAACAAGTATTTTCGGTGAAATCTCGAAATCGATTTTTCGCAGCATTACATAATTTTTGCCTACACTACGTATTTTACTCTGTATATACGTACGTATGCAGGAAAGTCATAATAGGCCAGCGTTGTCAGTATTTGAACATTCCTCACTCTAATCGACAATGTTGACTCGATAACATTACGCTACCACAAACATTTCTACTATGACCAGATACATTTCTACGTATAGAACAAAAATATGATTATAGGAAGCGGAAGCCGACGCTCTAACAAAAATATGATATTCATCGCGATTATTGTACTGATCGACAAACTTGAACTTTTATTCTGTTAAATAGAATAAATTATAATTGCTGTTTCTTATGCAAATGGTGCCCTGATTACAAATTTGTGAAGCATTTATTTTTAATGGGCAAGGTTTCTTTGTAATATGCAATTGAAAGTACACACAGTTGTAAAGTTTTTGGTTTTGTTTACTTTACTTACATATAATCATCTCGTTTAATACGTAATTTTCAACGATTGCTTACTATATTTCATTTGAGTATATCCGTTTTTGTGCCCAGAAATAATCTGCAAGCATATTTTTATTCTATTTTCCTTTTTACCTACTCATGGGGGTGCAACTGCAATAGCCATTAAGGAAATTTTTCCTCAAACCAGATTACGAACTCCACTACTGGAGGTATTCGAGGCCAGTGTTGTGGAACTAGACTACGCGCAAGGATCGATTACCTTTTCACCAGTATATAAACCGACATGTGTAGAAATGAGAGCAAGTAACATTACAATTAGGTAAATCTGATATTATAGCAGGGGACTTTAACAGCAGTGACTGGAATGGGGCAGCGCTACTACTGACACGCCAGGAAATATTCTTTATATTTACACAGAATCCAACATCAATATCCAAATAACCCCAACCCCAACTCCGAAGCATATTTATCAACGTTTACCACAACCTTAGATTTTTACATCCATACCAAAGATTAATGTCCCACAATCACTACAAAAACTTTCATCCGATCATATCTGTTCTAACCACACTGCAACATACCCTGTTTCATTGCATTCTTCCTACGTGTTCAAATACAACATAAATTCTAAAAAAAATCAAATGATTGGCCTCATCTCAATTCCTCTCCACTCTGCAGTTAGAAAGTGAACAAGTAGATTCAGCGATTAACGACAAAATCTTAACGACGTCTTCACGACAAAATCCCATCATTTATCAAAACATTCTAAGAGAATGTATCATGTCCGGGGCATATTACAATCGCAAAAGACTTCCCTTAGAAATTCGTAACCCAATTTGAAACTGCCGCCGTGCAAAAGATGTTACTACAGGACAAGTGATTCTGAAGATGAACGACAATTTCTGAAAGAAAGAAGAACACTAGAAGTAAAGCTCAGAGAATATCGTAATCAACAATGGAAAAACTACATTAAAGGAAAACAAATACTAAGAGGAAGAGATTTCTAGAAACAACTACGAGTAGCTTCTCAGCCCATCACCATAGCCCTCAGCCCTAGAATCGCCATTCGGAATAGTTACATACGATCCATTACGGCAAACAAATTTTTGCTGATGTTCTTCACGAAAGACTAACTGCTCTAACAATAGATGAAATCCTACTACAAAGACAAGAAAGTGAAAAAGATGAAAATGGCTCAGTTACGAATGATTGACGAACAAGTGAAAATGTCCATGAAAACCAATTGTACACATCTTGGGTGACGACGAAGGAAGAAATAACCCAAAATATTAGAGACATCAACCACCGTAAAGGAAAAGGGAACGACAGAATTCCATCGTCGATAGTCATAACTCATCTTGTACTATTCTCTGATGAATCAACATTTACGTACCATGGGAAGGTCAACCACAATAACATATTGCAATGAAACGGTCGCATGCGTTAGGTTACGACGCGTATTTTAACATTTTATTCAATATAACGTTGCTATGCCAGAGGGCCAGAAAATGTGCGTCCTTCGCTACCTGGGAGAGTGTAGGGAGCGTAGGGGACGCGGAACATGCAGCTCTATTTTCCTGACAGTGGCGCGCTTCGGACGCATCCACCGACTTACCGGTAAATACAAACGCAGCTCTCTCGTACCCCGGCAATACACCTGTTCTTGAAACATGGGTGACGTTTGAGTTTCAACGGAATTTAGTGCGCTCAAACGGTCATCAATGACGCACCGATTGGCGGAAAGAACGGTAACTTTGGTTATGGGGGACGTCAGTGAATGCATAACCACATCGCCGCTGTCTCTGGGGTCGCTAACCCAAGGATGAACGCCACCTACTATGATTGTGGGTGCCAGACCTCGATCCCAAGACTGACGACGGGCCGAGGCGCAATCACCGCTGCCGTGAGCCACGCCGCCGATGCCCGGTTCAGGCGCCGCTACCGAGACGCCACCACGCCGCCTGCCGTCCTGACCGCCTCGCTAATGGGCAAAGTGGGAGGCGAGTCGCAGCCGCCGCCGACCACACTGCGTCGAGTATCAGGGCAAAGAGTCACCGCTACCCTAACCGGTGTTGTGACCATCGGGAAGGGCGCCGCCCTGCTTCGACGGATGAAGTCTGGTCCGTACTGCCGAAGTACGTTTGTACGAAGTCTGGTACGTACTGGTCCTGTACGTTAGTCACAATATAGTTCCAAGGAATAATTATAACGAGAGGCTTCACCGCATGAAAAGGGAATATTAAATCCACCTTTGAAAATACCATGTGTTTTAGTGCAGTACTAGAACGAGGATAAGCTCTATCACGCATACCTGACTCAAAGAGTCTACGGATTGAGCAGCCGGAGCAACGCTGGATCGCCGTAACCAGGTAATCAGGTGAGTCGGGGAAGCAACATGGTGGGTGTGGTTACAATACATTATTAGAGTGAAAAACTCACACTGGATTTCTGAAGTGAACTATCAGTGTCCTTGGTCGATTAATGTTTGATGTGGAATAATTATCGATATTCTCATTGGATCACAACAATTTTCCCGCATTCGCCATTAATGAAAATTGTTTCAAATTTCTCTTGAACAGTTACATAATCCATGATGCTGACTACCACTTGACTTGAGTACCACTACTAAAGCAACCGTTTTAAGCGGCAAAGAATCGAGTGCGCCGCTTCCCTAGACCTCTTCGTATTGGTCCCACCGCTGACGCGCTGCGTCTGGGAATGCGCGGCGGCCATCTTTACGAATGCGCCCTGTCAGCGCGGCCTCCCACTCAGCGCTCAACGAAGCACGGCGCCTCGGAGCGCCAGCGCCCCCTGGCGGCTGCTGTTCAGGGCGAGAGCGAGCCGCCAGTAGAGGCCATCTGAAGCCGCCGGATGTTCATGAATAGGAATTATCAGATCGTCTCTCTCGATCAAAAATGTTTTACACCACACGTAAATATTTTTAGTGTAAAATACGAATCTGCAATAAAAAGTGGGGGTTCTCATTTAAGATTTCAAAGTTGTCTCCCGCCTCACCGTCAAGGGGTGAGCTGGCAAGTTTGATTTTAAATCTGACGGATGTTACCTATTTGAGATATTATTTTTTTGTCTTTGATATTGTTTTACTTTGCATATATTTGCAGTTGTTTTAATTTGTCAAGGTAAATGGGGCACCGGTATATGCGAATAATCAAAAACTGAGCCCGGTGAGCATTTTTCTGATTTTATTCGGCATTAGTGTAACAAAGTACATAAGAAACAGCTACAGTTATTTATATAACAATACCACTGACAACCAGAGTTTTTTTACTTTCTGTGCTCTACGAAGGCAAGACGAGAAACATGCCGCAATCGTCGCAGAAAAACGATAAATGTTTGGCTAAAAATACTTTCTTTGTCGGTCTTGATTACGAAGAAGTGGATGAATCCAGTTGCTAAATTTAGAAAAAAATATTTTAATAAGTGTGCTAGCCACAATCTATGTTTGTGGCTCCTTGTATTTGAAGAATGAAGAACGTTGTGACAATGTTTGGGTGACAGTGTGACTGGTCATCAGTCTGTCTGGGCGTCAGTGCGTCTGGGCATTTCAAAATAGCAGTTTTAAAAGGAGTTGGAAATTGATTGCTGAATGTATTGTTGCTAATGTAAAAAATCACTGGTGTATTAACACTGAGACGCGAACCAAAACGATCGCTCGGAAATACTTTTCAGTGATGTTGCTTGCGCAAGCAAAATCTGTCGATATTCAGCTAGAGATGTCGATATTTCCGCCTCATATGAACTCACATATACAAATGACTGGTACGGATTAGGCAACGCTCCGCTCCTCTCCCCTAGATCGCAGGGTGTCCGAGAGTGTCTGCACGGTCGGGAAGATTGAATTTGAAACGATTTTTTTCTTGTGGGCGAGGATACATGTTCATGACCTCGAATATTACGTTTCGTAAAAAGTTTTGTAAAAAGACAATATACTTTTAGATAAATGAACACACACACAGATATATATATATATATATATATATATATATATATATATATATATATATATATTGAAACCCAGAATATGTGTTTCATTACACTAATTAAATCATTAGTGTAAGAAACCAATTGCTATTTTGAACTGCGCGGTGCGCGCGCTGAGCGCGGCGCGCCGGGGCCGGCGAGCAGCCGCTGCCGCCGCCGACGGTGCCACCGCCGCCGGGAGGCTAGCGTGTGAATTTCGGTTGGAACTGGGCACCGCGCACGTGCAAAAGTTCGTTACGAGAATCGCGGACGAGAGCCGTTGGGACAGGCAGTCGAGCCGTGCCGCCCGTCGATGCAGGACGCGGCCGGCGTGCTCCCGAGCAGGAAAGAATCGTAAGGAGAATCAGAGACGCTAGCGGAGCGGCGACGAGTGCGGACGTGTCGCGAGGGCTCGCGAGTATTACATGGACACAGTTGATAGGCAACGCAACTGTGGAAATATTTGAAACTGTAGTATATCACAGACTTGTAAATAGAACATTAGAAGTATCAGTATAGTGAAAGATTAGTGTTGGTAAAATAATTGATGTTGTTCTTATTAGTTGACGCGGTGGAAACATTCTCGAAATTGCGCGGTACAGAACTGTGACCAGTGTACAGAGTAGGCGCGGGTTGTGTAATTAAACCCACTGACGGACAGTGATTCGAGGAAGGTGCGAAGCCGAGGTGTCAAGATCCTGATCGGGGAAGAATTGCTGGGGCATCAGCCGTGGGCGATTACCACGCCATCCGACGCTGACGGCCCGCAGCAGTAGCAGAGGTCGACAATCCTGTCGGCACGAGCGGTTCTACGAACATCCTAGATACTCGTTCGGGGCCCCGCAGGTATGAGAAATGCAGTTCACTCTTAATCTTGGTACCAAGGCAGAGTGTAAAAACGTTGTCTGATTATGTAAATAACAAATGTGATTTAAAATAAATCTTGTTTATAATTGTATTTCAATTTATGATTAACCACCCCAACGTTGCACCAACTTATCCAGGGACCCATTCACGTAAAAGATACCCTCTCTTAGTGTTGTATTGCAGTGAAAATACCCGGCACAACCAGGTATGTCACAGCTGGCGCCCGAACAAGTGGATAACGTATAATTAAGAAATGTGGCCCTAGGGAAATTGGTGAAATGTTGGAAAACAATGTGCATGTAATTGTTGTATAGTAATGCAGGGTATAGATGAGAAGCAGGCAGTGCAAAGTGTATTATTATAGAGTAAAAAAAAATAACAATACATGTGTTAGCAAAAACATGCACAAGTCAAGTAAGCATAATGAAATGTTGATAATTACAAAAAATGTTGTTGTGTAATTAATGGCGGGCTGACATAGGCAATTATTTGTGTGCATCCAATATATAGTTAATATTGTAGTTACTGAGGTTATGAAAACCACACATATACATATTACAGATAATATAATGTAATAGAATTTCAAATTTTGTAAGACATATTAATAATATTTGAATTGCTTGGCAACTTTTAATAACATTGAAAATAAAGAAATGGGGAAGTAGTAATAATTCTTGTGAGAGTATAAAGGTGGTTAATAGTGTTGTACAAATTGTGCACAAAATTTTTTTGCTGGGAACGTTCACTCAGTAGTGCATTATTTATTGGTGATGGTAAAGTTTGGGGAATTTAATAGAAAAGATACCAGGTTGGGAAACGTATAGCAGCATTGTGAATGTATATTGCGAATATTTATATGATACTATTGAGGAAAATTCAGGGAGAAGATATGACATGTAAATGTGAGTGATGATTATGTACATAATATAGCAATAAGTGTGTTGAAAAGTAATTTCAATTAATAAGGGATTTACTATAATTTGAAAGCATTTATGTAATAGTGTTAATAAGTTTATTAGCAGTGTATATGTGTAAATGGTAATAATATATGTGTTGTAAAGAGTATGTTTATGCATTGGTAGGTGAGTGGAGATTTATATGGCTACTGACCTAGTGTTATTGTGTTTTTGGTGGTGAATGAGGGTTATTCGTCATTAATTAGCAATTGAAACAGGAGTGAATTAAACCATTCGCGAAGAATATACAGTATTGTGGCGGGTATAGTTAATTCATAGGATAACTGTGGTATTGTTGGTAGGTGAGGCAAGAGGAAAATTTGTGCGGTATTTTAGTGTAGTGAGAATCGATCGGACAGCTCAAAGCAACAGAATGGAGGCGCAAAATGTAGTGCTGGACCGGGAAGAGAAGACGGATGAAGTAGGGGAGATAGATGTAGGAATCGATAATAGCATGTCATCGGAAAGCAGGGATAGTGGTATTGGAAGTCGGTTGGATGATACGTCAGGGGACAGTTTTAATAAAGATGTACAAGTTACGTCAACACCGATGATTCAGGTAGCAGGAAATTCAAATCGGGGGGGTGGAGAAGATATCCATCCAAATGGAATGCAGATGTTGATGAAGATGTTAGAAGAACAGAATAGGAAGTTATTAGATGAACAGAGTAGGAAAGCAGAAGAACGGGATAGGAAGGCAGACGAACAGAATAGGAAGATGTTCGAACAACTAAATGGGAAATTAGATGAACAGAATCGGAAGATATTGGAAGGACAGAATGAACAGAAAATATTCACAGTGGAGCAGATTAGGAAGTCAGCTGAGGAGCAGAAAATATTCACAGAGGAGCAGAACAGGAGGTTAGCTGAAGAACTGAATAGGAAAGTAGAGGAACAGATTGGGAAGTTGGCAGAAGAACAGAATAGGAAATTAGATGCAATAGGGGGGCGAATAGGACGCGCTGAAGAACAAATGGAGTTAACGAAGAATGAGATGACTAAAATCACGGAGCGGGTAGAAAGTCATGAGCAATGGACTGCCGAAGAATTAGGGAAACAGAAAAAGGAGTTAGAATTCCAAGTAAGTAGTCTGGGGGGGGATTTGAAGAATAAGTTATTCCAACAATTAGATGCTAAAACCGCTAAGCAGGACGAGAAAATTGAGAGGATACAATCGGTAGTCAAGGAAGAAATACAGGAGAATAAGCGGGAATGTGAAGAGAAGGTTGTGTTACTACGAACAGAGATTGAACAAATAAAAGAATGCAAGGCATCCCCAATTGCAGCAAGCGGGACGGTACCATTTACCCCTCCAAGATCACTAAAATTTTCAGGAGACGGGAAAGAAAATCCATGTATATTTATGAAGGCAGCAGAACGACATCTAGATGTTATCAATACTTCGGAAAGGTGTAAAATACAATTATTATATTTAATGTTAGAAGGCAACGCAAGGATATGGGCCGATACATTTGATAAGTTTCCCGAATCAGTAAAGGCATTTAAAGATCGATTCCTTGAGCGGTATTGGAATGAGGAAATTCAAATTAATTTTAAAATCAGCTTAATGAATAATCATTACAACCAGTCAATGGGAAGTTTGCGGGAATACGCAACAAGGCGTATTATGGAATACAAAACGCTATCCCCACCGATGAGCGATCAGGAAATAATATGTGTACTGACAAGACAGTTCCCAGTTACGGTGCAGAATCTTTTACGTAGTGTGCAGCACACCGACCTGGAAAGATTCCAGAATGTGTTAGGAGGGTACGACTTGACATTTGCAGGCGTACCAAAGAACAGAAATGAAGGGAATGTTAATATGGTTAGATCGGAACGTAACCAGGGGCAAGGGAATGATAGGAGCAATGATTACCAGAGAAACCAACGCGGAAGAGGGGGAGACGGATGGAGACCAGAGCCGGGGAACCAGAGACCGGACGGGAACAGATCTAATTCAAACCGTACGGAGACGCGAGGCGGGGGCGGGAATGCACCCGACCGATTAGCACAGCCTAGCACAAGTAGTGATCAAGGACACTATTTAAACTAATAGAGTCCGCGGTGATAGGTGGCCCCATTGCGGACGCGGAAATCGATGACGTAAACGCGGTCTCCATAAACGCTATGCAGCCGGTAACCTACGATACCCAACCGTGGCGGAGATGTAAGAACTCAGCGGTCAGAATCAGGAAATGTCCCACGATATCGATAGAATGTGAAGGTATAATTAAAGAAGCTTTAGTGGATACAGGGTGCACGACTACAGTAGTATCAGAAGAAATGTATGAGGAGTTAAAAGCAACAGGAAAAGAAGTAATGTGTTTGCCTATGAATAGGGCGTATGTGATTGGGGCAACTCAGAAGAAGTCAAGCCCCATCACAAAACAAATCATGTTTCAAGCCAGGATTGGCAACCAAGTATACGAGATAGTGGCCCTGGTAGTCAAAAAATTATTGTATTCGGTAATCATAGGGACGGATTTTCTGATCGATCACAGAGCAATTATAGATCTAGAACGGCAGGTGGTAGAACTGGGGAGCCAGGCGGTAGGATTTGACCTGGGGATGGACGAAGAATACGAAGCGTGTACGGGCGTAATGGCAGAAGATTCATTAGAAGAACAGCTGAGGCAGCAAACGGAGAAGCAGATTGAGAAGGTTACGGAAGAACAGAGTAAAGAATTAGGTAAACAGAAAAGATCCGAGGAGGAACAGAATAGGAAGGCGGAGGAACGGAATAGAAAACTAATAGAAGAACAGAACGGGAAGGTGGTTGAAGAACAGATTAACAAGCCGGCAGAAGAAATGAGAAGAATCACAGAAGAACGGAATAGGAAGCTCATCGAAATATGCGAAAAACCGTATGGGAAAGCGGAGGAACTGGATAGGAAAGATGAGGTGCTAAAATTTCAATCATGCCATCAAGTAGATGCTAGGGTAGCGGTAACAGATAGAAACGAGGGGATGACGAACCAAATCCATGAAGAAGTCAAGACAGCGGAGGGCAAAACGGTGGAGGTCCAAATCGAGACCGAGGAGGATGTTTATAAAGTGAAAGTGAAAACGGAAGAATTGAAGTTAATAATGGAAGAAGAAATGGAAATGAAAATAGAAGAAATGGAGCGTATAATAGAAGAAGAAATCGTGGAAAATATACAAGGATGCGAAGAGAAAAGAGTACAAGAAGAGTGTAAACAGGAAGAAGACGGGAAAATGTCGCCAAGTGTCAAGTATGGGGTGACACCAATTATGCCTCCAAAGTCGATGAAATCTCTGGGAGATGGGACGGAAAACCCTAAGGTAGTTATGCGAGCAGAAGGACGGCACCTAGCATCAAACAACATATTGGAAGGATACAAGATCCAGTTATTACACCCAATGTTAGAAGAGAATGCCAGGACATGGGCAGAGAATTTTGGTATATTTCCGAAATTTTTGAAGGAATTTGAAAAGAAGATTTCTGTACGAAAGCGGAATGAAGAAACCCAAATAAACATCAAGAGCGACCAGAGGAATAGCCATCACAACTACATCACGGGAAGTCGTAGTGAATACAGAACGAAGAGCGTTATGGAGCCAAAAACATTATTTGCTCCTATAAAATATCAAGGAATTATTTTCATGTCAACGCGACAGTATCCAGTCACCGGGCAAAGCTTACTGAGCAGAGCAGATCATACCGCTTTAGGAAAGGGTTTGAAGATATTGGAGGGGTACAACTTCATGTTTGCAGACGCCCCAACGAATGGGAGTGAAGGAGATGTAGGCAGGTCAAGAATGGAGCGAAGTCAAGGGCGAGGGAAGAGTGATGGTATGGTCAACCATTGGTACAAACGTAGAAGAGGTCGTAGCTGGAAATGGGATGATACCTATCAAGATGTGTTCAACACGCTGGAAGCTATGTCCTACAACTGTGAGTTAGGAAATCACGGTCAGCAAAATGGGGATGAACTGTCGCACAAGAGACAAGACATAGTAGGACATTACAAGCTTCAAATCGGAAACCTGGTTCAACATGTATGGAAAATAGTGAAGTGTAAATAAGTGTAATGTTAGGGTTAATAATAAGTAATCACATGTTAAATCGATTTTAAGTTATAAGTGCATATAGGGCGTCGGGCAATATGCAAGAGAGTGCAACCATCGGCAGTGACGATGTTACTAGTGTGAATTTTTCCAGAAGTGAAAAAATTCAAAAAAAGAAAGGGGGGGTGATGAAACCCAGAATATGTGTTTCATTACACTAATTAAATCATTAGTGTAAGAAACCAATTGCTATTTTGAACTGCGCGGTGCGCGCGCTGAGCGCGGCGCGCCGGGGCCGGCGAGCAGCCGCTGCCGCCGCCGACGGTGCCACCGCCGCCGGGAGGCTAGCGTGTGAATTTCGGTTGGAACTGGGCACCGCGCACGTGCAAAAGTTCGTTACGAGAATCGCGGACGAGAGCCGTTGGGACAGGCAGTCGAGCCGTGCCGCCCGTCGATGCAGGACGCGGCCGGCGTGCTCCCGAGCAAGAAAGAATCGTAAGGAGAATCAGAGACGCTAGCGGAGCGGCGACGAGTGCGGACGTGTCGCGAGGGCTCGCGAGTATTACATGGACACAGTTGATAGGCAACGCAACTGTGGAAATATTTGAAACTGTAGTATATCACAGACTTGTAAATAGAACATTAGAAGTATCAGTATAGTGAAAGATTAGTGTTGGTAAAATAATTGATGTTGTTCTTATTAGTTGACGCGGTGGAAACATTCTCGAAATTGCGCGGTACAGAACTGTGACCAGTGTACAGAGTAGGCGCGGGTTGTGTAATTAAACCCACTGACGGACAGTGATTCGAGGAAGGTGCGAAGCCGAGGTGTCAAGATCCTGATCGGGGAAGAATTGCTGGAGCATCAGCCGTGGGCGATTACCACGCCATCCGACGCTGACGGCCCGCAGCAGTAGCAGAGGTCGACAATCCTGTCGGCACGAGCGGTTCTACGAACATCCTAGATACTCGTTCGGGGCCCCGCAGGTATGAGAAATGCAGTTCACTCTTAATCTTGGTACCAAGGCAGAGTGTAAAAACGTTGTCTGATTATGTAAATAACAAATGTGATTTAAAATAAATCTTGTTTATAATTGTATTTCAATTTATGATTAACCACCCCAACGTTGCACCAACTTATCCAGGGACCCATTCACGTAAAAGATACCCTCTCTTAGTGTTGTATTGCAGTGAAAATACCCGGCACAACCAGGTATGTCACAATATATATATATATATATTCCATATCTGAGGCTCCTGTCAAAGATAGTAATATCAGGAATAAGGAGGCTTAGTTTCTACAGTTGTTAGCGTTCATTCCCTGTTGGTAGCACATATGTGTCCTCCTCGTGTCTTACGAGCAGTTGCGGCTTTGGATACTCGGACTAAGCCAGCGCTTAAGGGGCGGCGGGTGCCGGATCTCACGATCGAGCGGGGCAGAGTCACCCGGTATGCCACTCGGGCTGTAACAGGACTTGCGGAAACAGTGAGCGGAGTATTTGACGCGCCCGGTATCAATGTATAATGAATAAATTTAGCTTACTTGATTCTGGAAGAGGCTGGTGGTGAAGCGGCAGGCTGTCTTTTGTTCTCCAGGGTTTTTCCAAGGGCGATTCGTCCTCTTCCGGTTCGTCCTCGTCCAGCAACTGCTTCAACGTCTCATCATCGTCTTCATCATCTTCACCGGCTTCCTCCCCATCCTTCCCTTTACCTTTCCTTTTGCGCCCGCGCTTCTTCCCATCTTTATTTCTGCCACGCTTCCCTCGTCCTTTCCTTGCGCCCTCGTCGTCGTCTTCCCCTCCGTCTTCGTCCCCGTAACCGCTCGCTCTTCTCGACTTGCGACGGGACTTGCGTCTGCCCCTGGCGTCGTCATCATCGATAGAGCGCCTGCTTTTACGGTGGGGTCTGCTCCTGCCCCGGCCGTCATCATCATCGTCAATGGACCGCCTGCCTCTCGACTTACGGTGGGACCTGCGCCGGCCATCGTCGTCGTCGATGGACCCCCCACTAGGCGACTTGCGGTGGGGCATGCTCCTCCCCCTAGCGTCATCGTCATCGATAGATCTCCTGCTGCCGCGCCGATCTCTTGGGCGTCCTTCCCCGCCAACGGAGTGGTCAGACACATCAGATTCCCTTCTTCGCCTTCGGTCTTTTCGGTCGTCTTCGGTTTCTTCCAAGCCACCTCTCTTTGCTTTGCGTAACCTCTCCAACAGCTCGTCGAGTTCTCGGTCCGAAGCGCATTTCAGTGCACATATCTTGTCCATTTTGTTCTCCTGTCAAACAAATGGTAAGTTACGATAACTTGTAAAATGAGATTTTAAAAAAATCCATAATGCTTAATGTTTTTTGCTTAGTAGAGCAATTACGTTTATAAATAGAGTGGAATGAGACATTTAGGACTATCTGAAGGAAGCGGAAAAATTCTGTAAAAAATTAGATTTTCCTTAAAAACGGAAATAAAAAATAAGTAAACCACGGATGAGACAGATATGTGTATTGGTACCTGTAAAATAAATAGAGAAACGTGTCGATTCAATTAAGAGGGTAATAAAATAATGACTCAGTACTTCAGCAACATTGGGACCAGTATTGAGTGATTTTCTTGTAAGGAAAAAGCAAAATATGTACAATAAATTAGCTATTGACAGTCACTAAGTATTTAGTGGCTGCGTGTAACACCAAGTGCGAATAAAAAGAGCAACAATCTCTTTCGGAAGAACGGCGAACGGCCTTGTTACAACGTCAATACGAGGAGTGGAAAGTTGTGATTTAAAGGATTTAAAATTAATTTGTGTGAACTAAAGTTCTAAATTTATATTTAAATAGTGGCGAATGAGTAATTAAATTAATGGAAATTCACTAACAATACTTTTTATTTAGTACGTAAGTACTTAGTCAAAAGTAAATTCTGAAATAGGACAACCGGAATCCAGATCAACTGGCAATTGATCTAGAGAAAAAGAAGTATATCTGTATACCATAAACATTTAGATCATTCCACAGAGTATTGAATTAAAGCCTTATTTTACGTGGCGAGACTCAGAGATTTTACGTGGCCGCTCTTTCGCCTAACCACGCAAATATGGCTACGCTCCTTTTTCCAACTAGCAGAGCAAGGAGGTATTTTTTGGGCGACGAACAGGCGATTTGAATTTAGCTCAGAGGCGTCATATAGGCTTGAGGATCTTTTACATGCAAGTAAATCTACTAACATGGGACAGACGGATTTACTTCCTCTCCGAAGAAAGGCGTACGATAGATTTTTTCGCCCTTAAAAATCCACGGCGTCGATCGACTTTGAAACCCCCCAACTTTGGTACAAGAGTCCACTAACAATTACATCATCGCCGCCGCACGCATCTTTATATTTTTTAAATTACACAAATGTAATTTTTGGAAATACCACTCACTCAATTAATATGTACATTTCTGTTGAATTGTAAATATTTTTGCATTTGTAAGTTGAAGCTTCAAAGAACTTCAAATGAAGTTTTCCGAAAACTGACAGTTTTTTTTCTCGAAAACGAACTTCAAATTTCTAATTTTCAATGACACCTAAACTCCAGTTTTTTAAAACCCATTCCGAATTTTTTAACCGAAAATTGCCATATTGGACATGGTTTTACTCTTCGTTAGTATTCTTTAAGCAATATTTTGATTCAACTATTTCGAAATCAACGGCAACAGCTTGTTCTACAACTGCACATACTTTCTCGTATTATTAGAAACCGCTAATTAATATTAAAATATTGCATTTTCACCGTTACTAACACTTCAGCTAGTATTAGAAAAGTGTAATTCAACCACGAAGCTAGCAATGTACTGTTTGCTGACGCAGCGTTGTCAAAACTATGTACACTCGCTTGGCTAATAATATCAATACAGTAATTATATGCAATATGCAATTTACATTAAAGTAACTAGGAAAATTCTGGCTGCTCACCCGTAAGTTGCCTTTCGTTCTAAGTTAGCAGTTCCGATAGCGTTTCATTGTTTTTATTTTATTCAGTATTTATTAATTTTTAGGGATATGATATTAAATGATATGTAACATACCTCACCCGGCATTCTGAGGAGTAATTTATAAAAATACTGCTACAAAATTCATCGCAAATGGAAGAACTGTCTGTATGTCTAGGAGTTACCACCACCAGCTGAACTAAATGAAACAACTATATCTCATCACCGCAAACATCTCAACGTTCATCAATAATTAGCTTCTCAAATATCGATGCCACTTTGTTGCGATATTTCTATTAAACGTTTTAAACTGCTTAAAAAGAAATACATCAGTACATTGAGAAAACAAATTGAGTAAAAAGTAAAAAAGCGAGAGTCTAAAAACATAATTAATATTGGCATATTCAATAGTAAATTATAATTAAAAATTAGTACCGAGTGAAGTGGCTCAGTGCGTAGCGCGCTGACTTCGTAATCGTGAGGTCCAGGTTCGATTCTCGGGCCGGCCATCCTGACCGGGGTTTTCGTGGTTTCCCTCGGTCATTAGGCGAAAGCTGGGATGGTTCAAAATAAAGTCCACGATCACCTTTCACCAATATCCTATCACCTCCTAATCCATGATTGTTCCTTTACCTATCATCTCATAATTCACACTTCAAGGCGTAACAACCTTGTCGTAATCCAAGGATATAGCTGCAAAGCTGATCCTGGAAGAATTACACACGTTAATCGTGTAGCATGGTCAGTAATGGCCTATACACCAATAATAATAATAATAATAATAATAATAATAATAATAATAATAATAATAATAATAATAATAATAATAATAATAATAATAATAAAATTGAGTTATTTTTCATATCATGCATTTAATTTTTCTCCTGGCTCATAAACTCTTCACACTTGTTGGTGTGAAACCTCTACATTTTTTTTTTTAATTTCAAGCTGAAATTACGCCAAAACTACTTCTTTTTTCAAAACATTGTGGACTATCTTCTTTAAACAGCTTATTTTGTATTACAGACTTTGTCTGAGACAAAACATTTTATCTTGTAGTTTCTCAATTTTGTAGTTTTCAAATGTATCTTTTTTGCAATTTTCGAAAAAAACAACATCCAAAATTGAACCTGCACCTTATTTCTTACCTTTATTTATTACATTTGTGGAGAAAATTTAAAGAAAAAATTAAGCATGTTTTGAGAATTTGGTTTTGTAAATTTCATTTGCAAATACGAAAAAACTACTTGTTTTGACAAAAAATTGTATACGACCTTTTTTGAAGACTTAATTTTCTATGAGACAAAAATCTCTATCTCTTTTGAAGTTTTTTTCAATTTTCGAAAAATCGGGGATGTCAATGAAACTGAGACCTGCACCACTCTTTGAAACGTCTTTTAAACTATTCAACAACAAAATGTAATCAAAATATGAGACGCCATTGTTTGAAAGTTTAGAAACTGCCCAAGGCATTTATGCAAAGTAGTGCGCCCTCAAAATTAAAATATCCGTTTCAAACCCCATACATATCGGTTTCAAATCCCAAATTATCGGTGACATCTTCTAGAACAATTAAGGATTACTAACTTTGCTGAAAATCGGCTGAACAGTTTATGTGATATTGTGCACAGACGGCCGGACAGAATGGCATACTGCCGTCGATTGATTTTTCGGTATGAAGGAAGCACAGTACATGAATTCTGGCTACACCACGTGTTAGAGGATATTTTTCTATATTTAGTAAGTGGATTTATCTACATTTTTGTTACCAGGGCCCGAGAATAAGGCTTTTTGTGTCGAAAACTGTTTTTCTATCGCACGATTATCATACTTTCTCTTATGTGCGAGAAAAAAGTAATTAGAAAATCCGCAGCTGGCAAGAGTACGTGGCAAGTCCGAAAAGTTAGCATAGATCAAAGAAATAAGAAAACGAATACGAAAAATCTTTGCGATTCTGTAGCAACACCAGTTTACTTTCTCGCCTCTACGAGCGTAAGAGGAGAATGATTTGCAGTCGTCTTCCGCACAAAGGCGAATTTTCACACCAAAGCTCTTATTCCCGGGCCCTGGAAACGAAAAAGTGGATTAACCCAATTGATAAATATACGAAAAGTAGTGGTGCTACAAAACGGCTTAGACTTTCTCGTGCTAGTTAGCGTTCTAATTTCTTTGGTCTTACAGCTAGCTACATTCTTGCTCCATTTTCTTGACAAGTTCCATCAACATCATCCATCCATCCATCGCAACCCAAAGAGCATTTTCAAAATTTCCCCAATTTTGTCTGTTTCGTAATGGTAGTAGCAAAATATCACTTTAAGAATAATTAAGAAGCGTAATATCTGTCCTATAAAGAAATCTTTCATTGAAAAATTTTTGAGCTGTTTATGATTAAACAGCGTTGAACTTTCCTATAAATGCGAAATTTAAAGTTATTTTCACAGATACTCACTTCTACTCACAAGAACTTTTGAGTTTTCATAAAACTTGATTAAAAGTCAATCAAAACACTTATTCTCACAAATTAAACAATGTTACAAAACGCTGGAAATTTTAAATTTTATGCCGTGAGGTTATATTAAAAATTGTTCTTGTCAACTTGTCAATTTTTTGAAAAGAAACTAAAGTATACAGCAAAATTATTTTCATGTCATTTTAAACAGTAATACTAGACTATCCGTTTGAAAAGTTTAAAGAAAGCACTTGGAATAATTTATAAGAAAATGGCGTTTAAGCGTTGCTGTAAATTAAACTTTTAAGCACTTTTTCACAGAAAATGTTTATGCTTTCGAACAATTTCATAAGACGTAACGAAGCAATTTAATTCACAAATTTAATAGTATTTATAAATTTCTGAAAATGTGCATACTAACGGGGTGAGGGATATTTTAAAAAAATATTTCATTTCTTTAATTTTTGAAAAAAAATATATCACAAAATGAATTTTATGACATATTAAACAATAGAATTAGAAAATGTTTGAAAAAAATTGGGAGCAATTTTATTTGGCCTGGACCAGCTCTACTATTATTTCTCATCCTCATGTCAGCTGCAACACAGCACAGTTTCCAACCAGTAGAACCGAAATATTACTTTAAAAATTGTAAGGAAGAGTAAAACCTTGTTCTATATGAAATGTTTTACGAAAAAATTCGGGTTTCTAAGGATTTTGGATTTTAAGATTCGGGCGTTTAAGTGTAACTGGTTACTGTAAATACGAAATATAGAGCTCTTTTTTGCAGGAATTTTTTGATTATTCGAAAAGCATCATTTGAAATCATTTGAACTAATTCCACTTATTAATGCAATAATGTATACAAAACATTGGAAATGTGCATATTAACGACTTTACAGATCTGTAAATAAAATTATATTAGTATTTAAAAAAAAACAACAAAAAACCAATTTGAAACTTATATAATATTAAACAGTGCAATTAACTCTGTTCATATGAAAAGTTTGAAGAAAAAATTTGGTGCCGTTTAAAAAAAAATGATGCTTGACCATGCGAAATGTGAAATGCAAAATCTTAAGCTCTCTTTCACAGAAAACTATTGAGTTTTCCAGAAACTTTATTATACAGTATTTAAAACACACCTACTTGTATATTAAATTATTTAAAAAATTGTCGCTATTGTAAATATTACCGACGTGAGAGGCATTGTTGTAATTTTTGCAAAAGTACAAGAGTAGAGGAAAATAGAGTGTATGTCATCTCATAGAGTACATTTCGCAATATCCCTATCAACATTTTAAAGAAAAAAATTGGAGCCTTTGTAAAAAATCATGTTTTTGTCATTTTTTAATATTGCACATACTGCACGCAACATTGCGCGAGAACTACCAAAAATGATTTTAAACATGTGCATGACTTTAATGAAAGATCTAATTAGGTATAAGATATTTAGTTTAAATGAAACATCTATATCTTTAATTTTTTGTTGTATGAAGACGAAAAAAGTCCAAACGTTCCTAATGCTAAAAAATCAGAGTTAACAGTGAAAATTGGACCTATGCCAAATTTGTAGGTGTATCTAAATGTTTTACAAAATCGCAGTGTATCTATTTTGCAAAAAATCCTACGTATTGTTTAGATCGTGTTCACAAGAGCACGGACGGAGACGTTTTTTGCCGTCAACTGATTTTTGGTACCAACGACCTACAAAACAACACAGGGATTCTGTCTACCCCACGTGTTAAGAGGGTTTCTTTGTTATCTGGGCCAGCTAACAAGAGTTTTGTGCCGAAAATTCGCCGTATTTTCGAGCAGCGTCGTATTACTTTCCCTATATTACGTATACGAGAAAGTAAACTAGTAATGCTACAAAAGGCACAAACTTTCCCGTAATATTTTTGTATTTCCTTTAGTCTCGGCTAGATATTCGAACTTGGCACATACTCTTGCAAACTGCTATCACCTCCCATAGCATTGTTTTTAAATTCTCAATTTCTCGATTTCGAAGTGGTAGAACCGATATATTACTTTAAGAATATAAGAGTAAAACTTTGTCCTCCAAGAAAATGTTCTTTGAAAACTTTCTAGCCTTCATTTATAAAATGGCGTTTAAGCGCTACTGTAAATTCAAAATTTGAGGTTACTTTTCACAGAAAATTTTTGAGTTTTCGAAAAACTTCGTTAGAAATCATTTGAATCACATTAACTCACAAATACAGGAGTGTTGACATATTTTGGGAAATGTGGATATTAACGGCGTGAGAAATTTTTCTATAAAATTACTTTTGTGTAATTTTTGAAAAACAAATAATGCCCCATAATGAACCTTACGTTATATTAGAGAAGGCACCAGGCTTCTTTCATTCGAAAAGTTCAAAGAAGGTGAGCCGTTTTTGAAAAAATAGCGTTTGAGCGTTTCTGAAAATGCGGAATTTTCATCTAGTTTACGCAGAAAACTTGCGTTTTCGAGAAACACTATATGACATTACTTAAAGCACATGTACTCAAATATAATAATAAATACAAATCGTCGCTAATGTAAATAATAACTACTTAAGAGTCTAGTAAAAAAGATACATTTAATTGTAATTTTTGAAAAAACACACGAATAGAGTAAACTGTTGTTTATATCATCTTATAGAATACATTTAGATCTATCTCTACCAAAATTTAGAAAAAAAATTGGAGCCGTCTTTGTAAAATCTAGTTCTTGTTATTTTTTATAAGGCACATATTCCACGTAATAATGCGCTAACACTACTAAAGGTTTCAAAAAAATGTGCATGACTTTAATGAAAGAACTCACTATGGAGAAAAAATTGTATTTGTAAGAAAAATTTAATGACTTCAAGATGGAGATTAGTATTAAGTATTGCAGAAGATTTATTTATATTCAAGGAATGAACTTAATTTTAATATTATTTTTAAGATAAGAAAACCCATATAGTTTGAGGACTGTTATCGGTTGTAATTTACACGAATTAGAGATGGTATTGGGAGTGAGACGTTTTAAATATTAATGGACCCCAGTCCATCGAACGCAAGGAGGGCTTAAATGACAGTTTGTGTGTGAATTGTTGACATATTTTAGATTGAATGGGTCGTTGATTTTAAAACTTAACTGGGACTTTAAATATGCTATTAAATATTTTTTCTAGTTTATATATATATTTGAAACTTCTTAATTTTTACGTAGTTCAAATGAGCAAATTTCAAATAGTAGGTGGTTTTTTGGTATACAAATGTTACACTTTTTGCTGGCTCATAAGCGGCGGCATTACGTTAATACAAATTTTGCGCCACGCGTGGAGCTCATTCAGTTTGACTATTCCTTGAAATATTTAAGAAGAAAAGATGATGCATTTGAAACTTCCCGCCTTCGAGCCCCAGAACCGAAACTTCTCTACCAAGCAGCAAAAAATTCATTTTATATGAAGCTTTTACGAATAGACTTTCAACTGCTTCCAAGTTATTAATTATTATTCATACGGCAAAGGTTAATCTTGTGTTGTCTTTTCAGAATCTTCTCGTCTGACGAGAGCACAGAAAGGCGATGCACCGAACTTCTCGTCGCACATTCTGCTAATATTCTCCCAATCATCTAAGCAATATTTTGCTGTCTCAACACTTTCATTACTGCAAATTTAAGGCGTTTTAATTTATTAAATATTTCTTTATTAGAATAATTGATTGGAAAACTTGTAACAATAACAGAAGTTGTTTTGTTGAAGAATACCAAGAGAAGTACAAATTGAATATTGTTGTTTCCCCAGAATATTTTGTAATTCCGAAAATTATCTATGGATTGAAGTAAAGACTTAACTGAATTTTTCATTATCGCAGTAGAAATACAATTTCTAGGAATATGTTTTAAATCTGCGGTGAAGTTCGAAAAGTTTATAACTTTAAACACTATAGTACGTGAAATTCTGATGTGTTGAGAATATTCCCCTAATTCTTGGGATTCTGACAATATTGAATATATCTTGTGTATGAATAAATGGAAATTAAAAAAAATTCGTTGTTGGTTGCTATCATTTCACAGTTAAATGATTATAAAATTCACCCTCTTTTTCTCGAATACTTCTTTAACTGAGAATGCAATGGGGAAGCAGAGTCTGAAGTTGGGGATTGAGGAGAAAATGCATTCTGTTGCGTAGGAGAATGATGAATTTGCTGCCTCGCTGAGAACTGTGGTAAGGACCGGTAGATTCTAGACGCGTTTGCAATGTAGCATTATTTAAAAAAGACAGTGTGCTGAATTATGTGACGACCATCACCCGTTGCAGTGTACACAACTTGCATTTGGGCAGACACAGATGAATTCATGATTAAAGATGAAGACATTATGAAAATGCTTGCAAATATGGTACCCAAGGCACAGAATAGAAAGTATACAGAAGTGAAACTAGATGGCGTTTGCATTGATCTTCAAGACGCGGCGAGGTTGCGCCGGCCGCCATCTTGGCACATTCTCGAGGCTTGTACATAGGAATAGGTAGAGAATACTCTACCTCCGAAACCAATTTCACTATTGTAGATTGAAGTAAGTTTTTATCAATTATTTAAGAAATAAAACCTGTTGTATTCTACGCCTCTAATGAAAGAAGGCACTATCAATAAATTTCAGGAAAATAGCTAACAGATAGAAAAATAACTAATAGTTTTAAATGTTTATTCAAGTATGTTAATACAAAATTCAAATATACATTTAACAAATCAACCATTTAAGTAACAGAGGTCCAATTTTACTAACTTCTCATTTATTTTATTTTACTCTTTAAATTTCAGTTCCAAAATTTTAAAAAAATTAAATATTTTTAAACTCACAAATAACTTCAATAATTCTGTAGAAAGGCTTTGCAAGGATTATTCAAGCCAAAACCATTCTCTATTAACAGCGCCAATGTATTTCCAGCATGGTTTTATATCATATATTTTACAATGTTGTCAGTAAAACATTGCAGTTGCGCTCACAAAGTTGTTACTTGGGCACTAAGATTTCCAAATATATCAAAATAAGTAAACATTTTAGAACAATTATCCATTTTACTTGACTCTTCTTGAGAGTGCCACTCACAAATATCACATTCATGGACATTTAAACATTTCTTCATCTAATAACCATAAACATACTGTAGTGCATTTGTCCCAGGCAAATTTACCATACAATCTAAACAATTAATAATTATCTTCTTTGGAACTGGATTTTCAATAACATAGTTCAATACAGTTTTCTCTTCATTACATGGAGATAACAGAACGTAAAAATCAATACCACAGTTTGAGTTATCTGAATGCTTAAAATAGTTCAAACATATCAACGTATTGAATGTTCTTGTAAATTGCAAGAACAAAATGTGTAAGTCAATTCCCTCCTGGTTGTCGAATACCACAAAAAAGCCTGGTAGTACTCATTAAGTCGACGTGTGAATACAAATTTAAAAGATTGTGCTTTTAAAAATGTTCACTGCTACGGAATGAATTAATTGTTACAACAAATACTTAAAACGTTTAAATGTATTTGTTATATACCTGTCTCTTTCTTTATTGAAGTTGACTGTTTTTTTATGGAAATTGATCTGTAAAAAGTCAGCTAGAACTGAGAACAGTACTGCTCTTTTTACCCTTCTCAAGCTCCCGCACAGAATTTATCTGAAAATTTAGAACTTGAATTTAATAGGTCAAACATATCACTGCATTTTCCCAGAAATTCCGCTGTTCCTACACCAGAAGATTCCGAAGCACTCAAATTGACATACGTATACAATTAACTTGCTACAGTATGACTTGAAGTTTTAACAGCTAACTTCACTTTCATTTTCTGGAATCTATTAGGACAAATGTGAGCATTTGTCAGATACTTAACCAATCCCAACTTCTGTAATTTATCCTTACTGTAAAATTAAACAGTAAGCAGGCATGAAGCTATCTTTCCAATAAACAGATAATCGTTCTTCAATAGGTTGTTCCTTAGTGTCATGAATGAATGTGGAACATAAAACATCTTGCAACCATCACCAACAAAATAAGGGGGGGGGGTCACGAATTACACAATCCATACGTGCATGCTTGGAAGTTTGACCGAGGAGGACCACGAGGAAGTTTTGACTCCAAGTCACGTACAAATAAACATTTTATATTCATCTCATGCAGTCTTATTACTTCGTAAACCATCGGTTTTAGTTCTCCAGCAGAGCAACCATTATTAGTAAAGTAGTAGCTAATTGGTTGCTTCCAATTACCACAAATACTTATCTAAAAACTAATACAGATATCGCAGGATTTAACTAAACAAACTCCTGTATTATGTAGCCTAATTATTTCGTCACTTGAAATGCGGTAATAAAGAAACGATTTTAGTGACATTTCATCTGCAGATAGGACACAATACTTTTCAATTTCACACATATTACTAATTGTTAACTTGAGGTGAGAAAATATAATATTAGGCCATGCGAGTATTGCTATTTCTCTGTCAGGAGTCTTAAACACTTCGTTGTGCGCAATTTGAGCTGGGTTGGAAGGAACTTATAAGCATTTAGGCTTAAAAATGTGATGTTAGAGCAAAACATTTTAGTTCCTTTTGGTATTTACTACGATTCTTCTAATCTATTTCAATTTTCACAAATTGTGCTAAATCTTTACTTAAAAGTGTATCACTCAAGCTTTTAAATTTGTCACTGTTGACATTTCGAATTTAATCATCGCTGTTATCTTTTTCTGAATATTTACTTTGTAAGCGAAAGCATCTGCCTCGCAGTAATTTTAATTTTCTTCCTAATTATTCCTTTTGACGGCCGTGCGTTGTTAAATCAATTTGTACTCCAACAGAACAATCAGTAGCTTCCTCAAACTGAAGCTGCAAATAACATTTTCAACATTAATAAATTGAAACTAAATATCAGATATACCAAACTAATTAGGCGTGTTTTATATTATATCACATGATCTTCTTCCTTACGTAGAACACACACAACATATACTAATTGCAATCAGGATTAGAATCAACATTGTAGTTAATACAAGAAATACGCTCAGAAGTTTTTACTATCGCTCACAAGCGAGCAATCACTAAATTTACATTATGAAGACAATTCCATATTTACCTACAGTATGCTGCTTGTTTTAACAACTTCACATGTTTCAGTCATTCTCTCCATTTTTGAAACAATTATTGTCGTGGATTTGGAATATTCAACAAAGTAGGCATAGCATCTGCTATTAATCGGTTACGCAGTACTTAAAAAAATATTCTTTAAGTGCACAGTACAAATTCTGCAATTTGATTGAAATATGTGGCGTCCCTTTTTAATACATTTTCTCTTCTGGACTTTATAACACATTTCTTTACACTGTAAAACGATCATAACTTGATTATATGGCATACGAGTAATTTATTTTCATACAAAATATTTGTACTCTAAATTGAAAAAATATACTGTTAAAATCTTCTACTAAATGCACTTATTTTACTTACCGTTTCTTGTTTTTTGGAAAGCTGAAGAAGCAAATGTCTGTGATCGAACAATTTCTACAATTTGATGCTGAGCAGCAGCGGCCACTTTCTTCTTATTTACACTCATTATACACTAATATACTTTCAATTATAATACATCAAATAATTAAATTTGGTCGGAACCAAGGAGGCAGAGAAACGTCTTAAATACAAGTTTGGAAATAGAGATCAGTCAAATGTAAGGCGTAAAAGCACAGGTCGTCCCGATAGTTATAGGAGGTCTGGGGTTTGTTTCGTAACATTTGTGTAAAGATTTACCTAAATTCCCAAGTCATTCAAAAGACTAGAAAGTGCGAGATATTCCTTTATTGGGAACACATTTTTAGTATTGTAGTAGTGTAGAGGCATCACCAGTCCCTAAATATTCTCCTTAGGAAGCTGGTTGCAACCTAGAGTAGATTTTATATTCAACCGACTTATAAGATCTTTAGCCGTGTAATAGAGGAATACTAAAAGGTATAAGAAGAAACTTACTTACTGTAAGAAAAATAGAACATATATACTCTGGGAAATATTTGCACATGGTTAGAATCATAACACTTTGTAACCAAACACTTAAATGCACATTGCGATTTCATTATAAAATACGTTTTCTCATACAGAGTTGTTGTAAACGTGTGTAGAAATCTAACTCTTAATCGTACCTTTATGTTATCAGTTCTTCATTTCAAGATTAGTTTCAAGTTTGTAAATCTGAAGCACAGAAGCAGAGTGCCAATAGGGCTTTAGATGTGAGTCAAATTACATGCATTCTTGGCACGACTTTTTTGTCTTCTTATTAGCGATTCACATTTTTCCTCAAACGGTTTTTGTCACGTTCATTATTTTTAGTTATTTTTTTATATTTGCAAGTCATCGTGAAATTTCACGAATTATCTTTGGTTTGACATCAGAGCCTCCTGGATTTCGTATGTTTACATACTAAGTCGTCTTGGCGTTCGCCTTTATGTATCATTTTACGTTTAGCGATGGTGATACGAAGTGATTGGATCTGTTTACATCAGGTCGCTGCCTCCTGGATCCTCGTACTGCAAGTCTGCACTTGTAGAGCCCGAAGCAGAGTGGTTTGCAAAAAACTAGAACTAAACAGCAGTATATAGAACTAGATGGGAATGAAGCTAGACCTATTTAAATAACTAATTGCGGTAAAACTCTTTGAGTACAG
The DNA here is from genome assembly GCA_038098605.1 of Gryllus longicercus. Lineage (NCBI taxonomy): Eukaryota > Metazoa > Arthropoda > Insecta > Orthoptera > Gryllidae > Gryllus > Gryllus longicercus. The sequence goes on along the minus strand of JAZDUA010000011.1, from coordinate 7,637,039 downwards.
AAAATGTATTAATAACCTTCCTAATACAGGGTGATTCAGACCTTGATAATACTCGTATGCCGGGACCTTATTCCATATGTAATGTACAGACTGAATTTGCCAAAATCGTATACTCTTCGCCGTTTAGTTGTGTACATATTTAACGTTAAACTTTGGAGTACGCGCTTGCACTCGAGTGACTTTTCTGGATAATTCAGTTGCCAATACTATTCGAAAAGCCCTGGAGAAATCAACTTATCAGAGTTCCTCGTGTGACGAACAATTCATACCGAGAGATTACAACTTTTCCATTTCCAGCGGGTGCGGCATATGCACAATAGATACAAATAAAGTCATTTTCAAATCTTCAGGCCTTTTTGAGAGAAAAAGAGGCGTACAGTATCTGAATTTTACAACTCAGGTACTCCCAACGCTTTTGGAGCTGAGGGTTAATGAAAGACCACCTTTATGCTACCGAAGTGGAGGATCTAGTGGCCTTCGGTGCATTGGAAGCGTGCGGCAGAAGTCGAGGCAACGCTGTGCAGCGCAGGAGCCTCTTGCGTTCACGCAGGAGACCATGCTCACTTCTAGGGCCCCTGAAACAGGAAGAAAAATGCAAAATTTTGGATGTTTGGGCTTTTATATTTCTCCTTTCGTGTTAGTTAGATAAGTAGATAATAACAGAAACATGGAACAAAAATTGAATGGATGAAAACCAGAATGGTATAAATTCCATTTTTTAAATTCTGAGAAAAACGTTCTTATTTAGGCTATATTTCAGTGGCAATGTATTTTCGTGGTTCAAATGAACACATGAAAGGCCGTGATTTTAATAATGAAACAAAGCATCACGACTTCAGTGATATTGACTTAAATTAACAGATTGCTCAGAATATATAAAATGTCACTTATACCCATTCATTTAATGTGAAATTCTGGCTAGCTCTTTTGTAAAATGTGACCAGTGACATAAAACCTACTTTTTTCAAAATTTTGAATAGGGTTGGTTACACTATATTCTTTTGAACTCAAGAATAACTTAGTGCACTCTCTCACCGGATCCAGTATGGGCAACGAGAACTGAATCTCCCTACCGGGCGATTATGTAAGGCTGCCGATGAGACGCAAACGCTCTGCCTTCCAGGACCTCAGGCCGGTGCCTCCCACAGCGCCCCCGCTGCGCCCAGCCGCTTCATGACTCCTAAATAACGTCCTCTGTGTGTTTCCCTATCTATATTTTATTCCGTTTCCTAACTCCAAATACTACTTTGTAACTTAAAAACACGTATACCTTAAATGTCAATTAAAATGCAACTTCCACCCGAACTTATGATCCTAATAATTCAATGTGTTATTTTCGAAAACCTCTGAAAGCGTATTACATAATATTATTTTGAAAGAACTTAGTGGAAACCTTCATAATATGTGAACACGTGATTGAATCTACATAATCTAAAGAGTACGACTGCCGAGCAGCATTAGCCCGCTCGCCAGCACATCTCTGGGGCACTGTACACAGCTCTTCGGGAAATTAAACGTAATATCACTGCTGTGTTTTATTGAACAAGTCACTTTGTGGTATCGTACCTGAGAGTTGCAGCCGGCTTTCATGCCAATCAACTTAATCAGCTTGACTACCAATTTATCTCGTGTGCTACTGGGCCAGGTGTAATACAGGAGTAGTCTAAGTAGTATAAAGGGAAATATGAGTATGATAAATAATAATGGGAAAAGAATTAGTGATATTTTAGGTAAAATAATGCAAAATATTGTGTAATGAACTAAATGTTATAACATTTGTAAAAAAAGGTTTTAAAAAATGGAAAAAATGTAGCAAGTTTTTTTTTATATAACAAAGTATTTATTGTACACCATAGTTGTTGATCCAGCCCCAAACTCATCTCCCTTTGCTTAATAGCAATCTTGTAATTGGATTCGCTGTAAATGTTTAGATTGAAAAAACCGACGTAATATGAATTTATTCTCACACTAAAATTGTGTTAGGAGGAAGAGATGAAATGTGGTAGTGATCACGTCATGGAGGATAAATGCTCGCAGGAACTCGCACAAATTGCCTTAAGGCTAGATTAAAAGATGGCTCCGGCCCCCGGGGCTCTCCCCGGCAGCGTGGGCGGGCCCGTCGGCGGGCCAGACAACTCTGTTTAAAGTTTATTATTATCCAGAGCTTTCGTGACCCTTTACAGCGGTTTAAAACACTGGCGAAGTCACATTTAGCTACTATTATTTAAGAGATAAGGTCACATGTATCCAACTCAGTCATATGTCTTAGAACACTTTGGGCTGAATAAATTCAAAGTTGACAATCAGGTAACAATGTTATTCACAAATCTAATTTGTTATTATGGTGGAAAGCTCTTAATTCAGCAGTTAATAAGAAAATAGTGGCATGAACGAAACGTGTTTTATAAGTAAATCAAACTTAATTATTTCAACAATATTGTATTTCGAGGCAATGATCTGACGGAAACTTCAAAGAACACGTTTGAATATGTAAACTTGGATTAATATTAAATTTTATTAAATTGAGGATGCTAATCAAATGACTGCATTATTGTCTATTTTATTCTTTACAAGTAATTTACAGTTGTCCTATATTAATATCTCTCCATTTAATCGGGCATGACACTGTGGGTTGTTGGAAGCCTCGATGTTCCGGGTTACAGGCCGCGTGTCTGTGACTGGCGCTGTACGGGAGCAGTTCCACAGGATACGTCAGCCGACTACCTATGACAATAACAGTGGCGAGGACGATGTTAATAATAAAAGTGATAATAAGAGTAATATTAATATCAATAATGTTAATAATAATAATATAATTATTATGAAGATGATAAAGAATTGAAAGAAAGATATAAAAGAAGAAGCAAAAAGGAAGGAAAATAGTGGTGCTACAGATTGGCCCAGATGACTTTTCTATTTCTGATTTCCCGTATGACTTTTCTATTTCCTATGATCTCGGCTATCTATTCGGACTTATCAATTTATCTTGCCAGCTGCCATCTATCGCCGTCCAAAGAACATTTTTTCGACATTTTTTAATTTTTCGGTCTCCAAATAGAACGAAATATTTTAAGAATATTAACAAACAGTAAAACAAATGGCAATTTTCTTTGAAAAATTGGGAGACGTTTTTAAGAATATGGCAGCTAATCGCTACTGTTAATTCGAAATTTGAAGCCCTTTTCTACAGACTTTTTTTAGTTATTGAAAATCTTTATTAGAAATTATTTGGAGCACATTAACTAACGAATACAATAGTGTGTAGTAATTGATGGGAATGGGAATTTTGACGTGATGAGAGATATTAAAGAAATGCATTTGTATAATTTTTGGAAAAAGAAGAGAATACTACAAAAGGATTTTATGCCATCTTAAACACTGCAATTTGCACTATTCGTATGAAAATGTTTAAGAAAAAATTTAAGCTATTTAAAAAATGTTTCACAAATTTTTTGAAATTTCAGAAATTGACCTCTGCAATTTTCTATAATTCAGAAGTTCTAATCGTGAAAATCTGACATATGACACCTTTATAAGTGATTTTTACTCTATTTACATGAAATTTAAAGAAAAAATATGGAACCGTTTTTGCGAAAATTCTGAAAATATCCCAGGGGCTTCACGTTAAGTACCCCCCAAGGGATGGGGGGATGTTCTGCAAAATCTCAGATATTAGGCTCTTTTTTCATGGACAGGGAATTCTTCAATTCGAAAAACATCATACGTATGGTTTAGCCGGCATTGGTGTTCACAGACGGACGGAGAGACGGTTTGCCGTCAAATGGTTTTTCGATATCTAGGACCCACAAAGCGAGGAATCCTTTACACTACATGTTAGAGGATTTCTAAAAATTAATTTAGCAACTGTATTTATCTACTTTTTCGTTATTAGAGCTCCGCAATGAATTTTTTCTCCCGATAATTCGCTGTTTTTCCTCGTAGCATTACATAACTTTCCCTATACTAAGTATACAACTCCATATATACGTATAACAACGGAAAGTAAAAAAGTAACTAGTTATGTTACAGAATGGCACAGAATTTCTCGTAGTAAAGTGTTCTAATTTTCTTGTTGTGGGGCAGTTTTACCGTCTTGTCCCATCTTCTTGGTAGCGGCCGTCTATCGCCGCCACTGCCGCTAATGAAGTTTTCTCATTTTTCGGTTTCCTTATGGTAGATACAAACATTACGTTTACAATATTAAAGAAGAGTAAACCATCGTCTTTTATCGGAATATTCATTGATAAAAAATTGAGGCCATTTTTAAGAAAATGGCGTTTAAGCGCCACTGAAATGCGAAATTTGAAACTCCTTTTCACAGGAATCATTTGAGTTTACGAAAAACTTCATTTAAAGTACTTTCACTCACATATGTAATAATGTACGATCGCTAGAAATGTGCATAGTAATGTCGTGAGAAATATTTCTATAAAATTACATTTGTGTAATTTAAAGAAAACACAAAATACAGCAAAATGACTTTTATGTCATCTTAAACATTGCAATTAGCACTATCCGTATGAAAAAATGGAATGTGGAGCCGTTATTGAGAAAAATGGCGTTGGAGCTGTTCTAATACTGCGGAAATTCGAGTTAGCTTTCACAGAACACTTTTGGGTTTTTGAGAAACTTTATAACACATTATTTAATGTACGTATAATTGTAAATGCAATAATGTAAACAAATCACCGCCAATGTAAATATTTACGAGGTGAGAGGCTAGTCAAAAGAAATGTGTTTTGTAATGTTTGTTTAAGTAAAAGGGTAGAGTAAAATGGACTACTTGTCATTTCGTGTTTTCCCTACCAAACGTTTAAAGTAAACATTTGGAGCTGTTTTCAAGGCAATCTTGTTTTTGTTAATTTTTAATGCACATACTGCACGTAATATTGCGTGAAAATTATTAATATTTTCAAAAAATATACAGGATCGTAATAAAATAACTAATTATGAACAACAAATTTCATTTGAAAGAATTTTCTCTATTTTGGATTTTTTAGTCGTAGGAAGTCGAATAAAAAATATCAGTGTTTAGCAATTTTCGAAACTTCAGAATTATCACTGAAAGTTGGACCTATGGCATCTTTATGGCAGATTTATTTTACTCCCTTCTTATGAGAAATTTGAAGAAAAAATATGAAGTTATTTTTGAGAAAATTTTGAAAATGTCCCAAGGGCTACATGTAAAAATGAAAGAATGTTTTTCAAAATCGCAGAACCTTGACTCAGGGCAGACATTTTTGAAAGACAGGGAAAATATCGTAGTAGTTTAGGCGCTATTGTTGTTCACATGCACCACACGGACAGACAAACGAATAGACATTTTGCTGCCAATCAATTCTTCGATACCAAAAACCCATAAAACACCAGTGTTACAATTTTTTTCTTAATTTACCTACTGTTTTTTTCCATTTTTTCTTATCAGGGTCCGGCAATAGTAGTTTTTCTGAAAAATTCGCCATTTTTTCGCGCAGCATTATATACATTTCTCTCTATTGCATAAACGGTAGCGAGAAAATTAAAATATAATAGTACTACAGAAGGCATAGACTTTCTTATATTACAGAGTTTCTTTAATTTCTTGCTCTGAGCCAGTTTAACAGTCTCACCACATTCTTTTGCTACCGGCGATCTACGGCCGCCCAAACTTCGTTTTTTGGAAATTTTCTAAATTATTTTTTATAATGGTGGAACCAAAATGTTACTTTAAAAATGTTAGTGATTTAATAGTTTAATCGTTAGCGTAAATGCGAAATTTCAAGCCCTTCTTCACAGATAACTGAGAGTTGAGATTTCAAAATACTTCCTTGGAAGTCATTTCCAGCACTTCAAATCATAAATACAATAATGAATACAAATGGGAGGCCATGAATATGTGCGTACTAACGGCGTGAGAGATGTTTCAAAAAAATATATTTGCGTAATTTTTGAAGGAAAAAGAAATAAAGCGATATGAATTTTGTGTCATCTTAAACATGGCATTTCACACTATCCATATTATATATTCAGAGTTAACAAATAATCGGATATATGCCACTTTTATAAGTGTATTTTACTCTTTTGTAACAAGAAGGTCCAAGGATAAAATTAGATCCAATTTTGAAAATGTCGCAGGGGTTTCATGTAACGCACCCCTAAAAATTAATGAATGTTTTTCTAAATCGCAGAACATTGAGTAAAGCCAGATCTACAGGTGTTCATTCAGTTTCGAAAAATTCCTACGTGTAGTTCAGATCACAGACGACAGACGGAGAGGATGACACACGCATACAGACACACAAAGGGATATTGCGACAAAAACTATTTTTCGGTGTCAGGGGACCCGAAAACGTGTATTTCTGTTGAAACCTTGAAATCGGTTTTTCGCAGCAATACATTACTTTCTTTACGTATATTACTCCGTATACGAGAAAGTAATTAGTGGTGGTACAGAATTCCCAAGACTTTCTCACATTAGGGAGTTTTATCATTTTTTGGTCAGGATCGCATTTCGGACTCGCCACATACTCTTGCCCGCCGCCACCTACAAGAAAGCACAAAGAAAGAAGGAAAAGAATAAGGAAAATGCACATGAGATCCGCCATTGTTTGGCCTTCTATTGAACAGTAAAATTGAAAATTAGGGACGTAAATTTGACCGGGAAGGTAAAACTAACCTCTGCGTTAGATCAGGCATTCTACTGTTAGACAGCAAGTAAGCGTTCAACTCCTCTTTTGTCTGAACTCAACCAGATACACTCACGATTCAAAAAGCATCTTAATTTCTTTAATGAATTTCCAGCTAGACTGCAAAGAAAAACTAGTGATGCTCCAAAAGCACATACTTTCTCGCATTGTTGCTGAATGCTCCTAAACATTATACTACAACATAAAACGTAATTTCAAGCAGCGAATTATTTTCCGCTCCGAGACTCGCGCAGAGCCCCAGAAACTATGGTCCAGCATTGATTCCCTTAGCCCTAGAAGCGCAGCATTCTGGTTGTGATTAGAATTGGTTCAAATGGTTTTCAATAAAGTTTCTGTAATTTCTGTGACAAATAATATTCTCCAATCATATCCCGACCCAGCGAACTTGCGCTCCTACGAGCTGAGTCCGCAATCCACCACTTAGTCACCTCGGCCAGGCGGGTAATATATGGCTTTTACACTTGTAAAATAGTAATAAGCGTATGGCGGTTTCAGTTCTGGATTTAGAAAGCCGAAAAATCGAGGAAATGTGAAATAAAATGTCCCTTGGGGAACCAAAGGTATCTGGGAAAATAATGAGGCACAATAAAAAACCTATTTCAGACTGCAGAGATTAGAAAAATAACTTCTGCGAACGTCTGTACCATTTCAAAGCACCACTATTTTTATTTATTTATTTATGTATTTATTATTCTCTGTTAAATAGGGGGGGAAACTTTAATGAAAACATTTTGTGACGGGTTTCAGAATATATTTTAGAAATATCTTGACTTTTGGACACAAATTAAGTGAAATCAGTTCATTTTTCAAAAAATTGTACATGACCTATTTTAAGACTTCATTTTTTAAAACAGAGTATATTTAAACAAAAATCTCTATCTCCAATTTTGTAGTTTTGAAAGGTAAACATTCTTTTGGCGTTTTCAAAACAAGTGGAGCTCTAAACGAAAATGTTACTAGAATCGTATATTTAACCTCTCTTATTACATATGTGGAGAAAATTTTAAAGAAAGTTTGGAGCGGCTTTTAAGAGAAAACAAATTGTGAATTTCAAGCACAAATTACCCCAAAACTACTAACTTTTACAAAAACATTTATATGACCTTTTTTAAAGACCTAATTTTGTACAAGATCGTTTGTCTGCGGCAAAAACATCTATCTTAAATTTTGTAGTTTTACATTTTTTTGCAATTTTATAAAAATCGAGGAAGTAAGCAAAAACGAGACCTCAAACATCCTTCGCACTATTCAACAACAAATTTTAGTCAAAAAATGTTTGAGAAAATTTGAAAATATTTTTGAGGCTTTATGTGAATTTCCCTCAATAATCAAAATATCCGTTTGAAACTCCGAAAGCCACAAGTTCATACTGATCGATAAGATATATATAAATTTTGGACAAAATCTACCAAATAGCTCAGGCACCAGCGTTGACCACAGACAGACTGAAGGACAGCCAGAAGGACAGGCAGACGGCACGGCAGACAGCCAGGCAGACCGACAGGCAGGCGGACAGAAGACGGACAGACAGACTGACGGACAGACGGACAAGCAGCCGGCAGTGGGACGGACAGACGGACGGACAGATGGTCAGACAGACGGACAGAGTGACAGACTGAGTGATAGACAGGCGGACAGACAGAGGTTTGGCAGCAAATAATTTTTCAGTATCAAGAACCGATAAAACATGGATTCTGATTACGTCACGAGATAAAGGTTTTTTTTAAATTTAGTAACAGGATTTATCCACATCTTCGTTACCACAATCCGGTGGACACCTTATTATGAACCGTTAAAAACTATTCATCTTCTCATCGTAATGTAAATATGGATTTGCAGACAGATTTGCCGATGCTGATCGAGAACACTCGACCTTGCGAACATTCGAGTGGAAAGGTTTCAGTACTCAAAACGTAGCAGCGCTTGATGGTATCAGATGATATATATGATTCCATATATATTCTTGAAATAATTATTGAGACACATGGACATAATACTGGCGAATTTGCAATACGTAAGTACTCAATTCAAAGAATTCACAGGAATAAATGGATAGAGCGAACGGTAGCCGTATAAGTTGATTTTCAAAACGAAGTGCCCGAGGTGACTGTTCCCCGGGATGGAAAATGGTTGCCTGATGCTCGGAAATCAGAAGCAGAACGTCTTGCGATCGTTATTTTAGTATGGGAATAGAGAGCAACTTATTGCTGTACCAAGGTTGGAAAGCTCTTCAGAAAGCAAACATGCGGTAGCTATTTGGAACGCGATGGTAGTTTGGAATCTTGTATTTGAACTACAACAAAGAATTTGTACTTCATCTTCAAGTCGTATCAATAGCATCTGCGTGCTTCTGAACGAAAACATATTAGAGAAATGGTAACTTTGGCTTGTCACCATCATTTGTATGAATTAGTATTACATAATGTGGTCGAAGTGTAATTCACTCAAGTGACTACAAGCCTTGATAGTCTCCTCTTCAAAAACTTTCAATGTAACTGGGAAAATGTTGATCTTGATAAAAGCTTTTTCTGCTTCTTCTGCACTTCATGGATTACGCTTGAGCCTGTTCCATCTTCACAAGTTCTTCGCACATTCGCAATTTGGCTCGGCCTCTTGCCGGAGACCCGCCCGCCCGCCTCCGCCACCCTGTGTCCTCCGTACAAACCCTCCCGACCGCCTTTCGAAGCGGGACGGGGCCCTCCCAACCCCGTCTCATTCTTTCTTCCCGTCGATAGTCGAACGAAGCGCAGCAGGGACCTAGTAGCACTTGCCCGTAAAAAACACAAAGGGCCTATAATAAAACAATCATGAGGGCAGGCGACAGCTGACAGCGGTTCGCCGTCATGTGCAGGTACCCCGCACCTATAGTGTACAAAGGGCAACGAATTAAAATACACAGGAAACTAGTTCACCAAGAGTTCAACCAATTGCTGCATTAACTGCCTTCGTCAATTAAGGAGAACAGGCGATAGAATATTTGAGAAGCGCGACGCAAGACCCAATCAGAAGCAATTCACGTGACAATTCGGAACTGTGAGTAAGAGGTGGGTTGGATGAGCGAAGGGGACAAGGAGTTGAAATAACTTCACTGGTAATCTTCGTCCCGAACCAGGTACTTGCATATTTCGACTTGAACGAGTCGCTTAATATTTCATCTCGAGCGAGGCACTTAAACTATTTTTACTAGAACGAGGCACTTGTCAACCTCAGGCGGAACGAGAACTCGGCTGCGAATGGCAGAAAAACACGTTCACCGGCGTACGACCAGTTAATCGAATCGACATCCGAAAAAGCTGTGAAAGGGTGTGCAGTCCGTTCTTACGGCTGCTAAACGTGAACGGGACGTTGACGTGAAGTTGACGATTTCCGATTCACGCACCGAGTGCAGTCTACAAGAGCCCTGGGTCATCTTCGCTTCATACAGAGCCACTTCGACGGTGTTTTGGGGGACGACTTCAGCCGCGAACTATCGGTAACAGGTCCCGATCATGTAGTCTACCGAAGTGAGGTAACATCTCCATTATCATCATCACCAATTGTTTTTCACCTGCCTCATTAGTTAAATAATATTTAGGACTGGAAATTAATAAGTAGAGAGAGAGAGAGATGATAATACTGTATTCAACGACAGTTTCAATTTAATAAATGTTTTCCCGTCGCTCACACGGACTGCATTTGATAAAATTCCATCTTTGTCTATTATTTAGGTAACCTGTAGGCAAAGTGCAATCCTTCACCCCAGAGCACTCCCCCTGAGGTGCTCAATGCCGGCAGCAGGATGGCAGGATGTACGCTTGGTGGCCTCTAAACAAACTTAGCATGTGCGCCGTGTTGTCCATCAACCGACACACCTTATGTGTGTCAGCAAACCACCTTTTGCAATGTAACGCCTACGTACCATTTATATATATATATATATATATATATATATATATATATATATATATATATATATATATATTGTGACGTACCTGGTTGTCGGTACTTTCCACTGCAAATAAAAGTTGTAACGGACGGGTGTCTTACTCGTGAATGGGTCAATTAAAGGAATCGACATTACATTAGAAAATCAAAGTAATATGTTTGCATGAACACAAATACAATTTATTCTTGCATTAACACGTTATGTACATGATCTAATACAGAATTGCTCTCCGTCTTGGTACCAAGGTTCGGTTTACCATGTGATTACATCATACCTGGGGCCCCAATGAATACCTCGTTTGTCGCGGCTGGTCACCCACGGCGGCAGCGGCCGATGACCTTCAACGCAGCCCGGCGTCCCGGGCGGTGGATGATGCAAACACGCGCCTAGGCGGCCCGCGGCGGCGGCGACGCGAATTCCTCGGTGTCGACGCTGGTCGTTTTGACGTGCAGTTCCGCTTACGCACTCACAGCCTCTCGATGATATCCATTTCGCCCCAGCGGTATGCTTCTAATTATGTCGCCACGCCTTTCATCAGTTCTTTTCCACTTCTCTATTGTAACTATGGAGCACTTGGTCACTGCTCGCGCCGGCATCAATTACACTACGCACAGTTTCCTTACTATTTCCACTGCGTTTGATGTCACGGACACAATCTATAGTTTCTGCATACCGACCTCTACCAACATTCAATTTACCGGCTTCTAATCTGCATTTCTATGAATATTATACTGAACTTAATTTCCTTCGTCGCGAACAACGTCTTATACTGTCCGTGGCCAACGGTCAACTCTCAACTGCCACGCTCGGCTCGTAACGGCCCAGTTCTCGCCCCCTTCTCGCTATCCACGGCGGCGGACACGTTCACAGTCCCCCCCACCGCCGTTCGTCGCACCTGCCGCTTATGCCGCGCAGTTCAAAATTAGCTGTAATTATTATTGTACTCACTGTTTCTAATTACACATAGAAACGCTCCGCGTTTCAATATATATATATATATATATATATATATATATATATATATATACCCGTGCGGAGTTTCTAGTCTCCCATCGGGCGCCTCCCCAGGTGGCGGATAGGGGAATGCTCACCAGATATGGCGGGTACTGAGGAAATAAAATACTCAGGGCGGACCAAAACTAAGCGAAGAAAATCCAAGAGGCGTCTGTAGTGGAAACCACCGGCAACTTGGTGAGCGTCTGTTCATCCAGAGGATGCGGCTGCAACTACTGCTCCAGGAACTAACAATCCTTGGTTCTACCCAACCAGCATCAGCTGGATACCAATCACAAGCAACAATGATTCGTACAAGCAAAAACAAAAGTACCCCAGGTGGACGATCCACCCGCCAACAGACGGCAACCAAGCATTCGGATTCTGGGGAGCTTGGACCTGTACGAGAGAGCGAGTCGGAGTGCTCTGGTAAACTTCCACGAAAGAATCACACATACATTGGCACATTCAACATTCGAACGCTGATTCAAACCGGTAAACTACACAATCTCACAACAGAACTTACCAAACAGAAAATCCAAATTCTCGCCCTACAAGAAACACGCTTCACTGACTCAGAAACAATCGACTACAACAACTACAGGATCTTCAAAAGTGGAACTAAGAAAAAGGTTTGCAAAGGAACACCTCTATTCGGCATGGCCTTTGTTGTAGACAAAAAGGTCCTAGATTCAGTGAAAGACGTGAAACCCATCAATAACCGACTCATGACCATGAGGATCAAACATACGAATAAGAATTACACTTTCATCAATGTTCACGCGCCCACAAATGCAGACAACAAAAAAGAACCCGAAAAGACTGACAAATTCTGGGAAGAACTTGGAAATGAAATGTCCAAAATTCCACAAGACGACGTTAAAATTGTCCTCGGAGATTTTAATGCACAAATTGGCAGAGAATACAGATACAAAAAAACAGTAGCAATTACCCTGCACACAAATTCACTAACAAAAATGGCACACGGCTCATCGAGTTATGCCAACAGAACAACCTGAAAATTATGTCAACCTCACTACGAAAATCCCCCAAGAAACAGAAAACATGGCGCTCCCCCATCCAACAATTAGGAGAATTCCAAATCGACCATGTTGCAATCTCTTACTTCTACCAGAAAGAAATTCACGATGTACAAGTCCGCAAAGGAGCAAACATAGATTCCGACCATTACCTTTCCCGAATCAAGATCAAATTTACCCCCAAGAGAAAATTCAACAAGAAACCCCCAACGATTCCAAAATTCGACACACACAAAATCCAAGACTCCAAAATTGCTGAAAAATGGGAAGAACAACCCGCAAAAAACTGGGAAAATTTCAAGGACAAAATCATAGAGACTGCCAAATCCTTGATTCCCCTCACCAAAAGACCGAAACATCCCTGGTGGAATAAAGAATGCGAAGTTGCCCTCAATAACAGAAAAAACGCTTTCCAAAATTACAACAGTAACAAATCTGAAAAAAACCCACAAGATCTTCCTCGAAGTACGAAAAGAGACATCCAAAACTTTAAGACAAATCAAACGGATATACGTCAATGACCAACTGACGTCGATCGAAGATAACTTTCGAAACAATAACACGCACGACTTCTACAAGGTATTCGCCAACCAAATGAAGGGATACACACCACACAACTTATGTTTCAGAAAGCAAGATGGAAAATTGGCATTAACGAACAAGGAAAATTGCCCAGAGTTGGCTAAATACTTCTCACAACTTTTGAATTGTCCGGAACCTGCAAGGAAATTCCCAAAGAAACAACCTGACCACACAAATGAAGACTCGTCACCACCAAGTCAAGACGAAATCCACTCCCACATCAAAAGACTAAAAAACAACAAGGCATCAGGTGAAGATGGAATTACGGCAGAATTGCTCAAAAACCTTGGACCCAACTCACTCAAAGAAATCACACAGATCGTCCAAGAAATTTGGCAAACAGAACAAATCCCGGACGATTGGAAAACCGCACTCATTCACCCACTACATAAAAAGGGAGAAAAGTCAGATGTAAACAATTACAGAGGAATTTCCCTCCTTCCAGTTATTTACAAAATTCTCTCGGCCTGTCTTCTGAAACGAACACAAGAACAACTCGAACCAAAATTATCAGATTTTCAAGCAGGATTCAGACCAAACCGATCCTGTCCCGAACAAATCTTCAACCTAAGAACATTAATCAAAATGCGAGCAATTCGAAACAAACCAGTAACATGTACATTTGTCGACTTCAAAAAGACCTACGACTCTATCGATCGACCATCACTATTTCAGATCCTAGAAGAAAGAGGACTAGACCACAAAACACGGAAACGTATCGAGCAAACACTTACAAAAACAAATTCTAAAGTGAAATTCATGGGGGAAATCTCAGAACCTTTCGAAATTCGGACAGGCGTGAGACAAGGAGATGGCCTCTCTCCTATCCTGTTCAACCTAGTCTTGCACAAAATAATGGAAGAATGGGAAAAAGAACTTCAAAGACAAGATGCTTGGAAACCTATCACTCTCGGCATACCCAAAAATAACCTCTGCATACCATACCTTGCCTTTGCCGACGATATAGCGATACTGTCTGAAAACCAAGAGACCGCTATCAAACAATTAGAAACACTCAAAGAATGTGCAGAAAGGGTAGGATTACAGATCTCTTTCGACAAAACTCAAGTCCTATCCCACAAAGGTGACAACATGCACACAAGGTATGGAACGGTCAAAAGGGTACCACATTTCAAATACCTGGGTGAGTTCATCGAACCAACCGGATCCGAAAGAATTTCACAACAAACCCGCCTCCAGAAAATCAAGAAAGCATTCGGACTAATCCAAAACCTGTACAACAAAAAATGCATGTCTAAGAAAACCAAAATTCGACATTATAATACTGTCATCAAACCGGCAGCTCTTTACGCTAGCGAAACACTCACGCACAGCAAGAAATATGAACTGGAAGAAATCAAAAAAGAAGAAAGAAAAATCATTAGAAAGATACTAGGCGCGAGACTCACTCCCGATGGATACAGATTACAATCTATTGAGACAACTAAAAAGTACTCGAACATAGAAGTCGACATCAGGAAAAGACGACTGAAATTCTTCGGACACATAGACAGGCTACCAAATACTCGACTAACTAAAAGAATGCTAAACTATATATCCTCACTTAAAAGTACAACACCATGGATGAAAGAAACAAAAAAAGACATGCGACACGCCGACATAACTGACACCTCAGACAAAAACACCTTCCACAACAAAGTGAACAAATGGGAAGTCAAAGCAGAACAACCAAAATCAAAACCCTACAGACCGAAATGGTCTGAAGAAAGAAAACTGGCATTCTCCAAAAGAATGAAAGAATATTGGAAAATTAAGAAGAACTCAACAAAAACTAATTAGAACTCCACAAAACGAGTCAATTTTTGCTTAACGTTTTCCATTATTGGGAAAATACGCTAATAATAATAATAATACATATATATACTTATATATATATATATATATATATATATATATATTGAAACACGATAAGTGTTTCCCTCCGTAATTACAGACAATTAATACAAGAGTATATTATTACTCATTTGAACTGCGCAGTACAGCGGCAGGTGCGAGCGAGCGGTGGGGGATTCGCGAACGCGACCGCCGCCGATGCCCAGCGAAGGGAGGGGGTTCTCGGCCGTTACAGGTGGCGACGGTTGAAGGGGACGCCGGGTGACGGTTGCAAAAGTTGAGTGGCGAGAGACGCGTGGTGGCGAGCAGACGCCGAGTGGCGAAGGTTGGGGCAGTCGCGGAGAGCGTGTGGCAGAAGAAATACGGATAGTTATAGACGGAGTGAAGCACTGCCAATGATGAAAAACATTTAATAGTATTACGTGTATCATTACTGATTAAAACCGGTGATTTATAGCATAGTAATTGCGGGAGAGAAGTGGAATGAAACCAAGGAGGGGCGCAGTAATAATCCACGTACGTGGTGTGAACGCAATGGACATTTTCAAGACCCAGTAATTACGCGTGTGTGAGCGAAGGCGAAAATATTCGAGGGTGCGGCCAAGGGACTTCTAGCGCCGCTTCTGCAGACCAGCACAGCACGTGTCTACGTCATCAGCAGCCCAAGGACGCCGAGCCGTGGTGGAGATTGACCGTTGCAGTCGCCGGGGTGAGGAACCATCACAACCGAATCGTTAATGGGGCCCCAAGGTATGATAAGATTACACGGTTAACAAAATCTTGGTACCAAGTTAAAGAGGTTTTTTTGTAATTAATCAAGTGTATTGAACATTCCGTTATAAATAAATTGTATTTGTTTGCTTATACAAAATTATCATTTTGGCGCACCAATATAGTACCAAATTCCTCTGATGACCCATTCGCGAGCAAGATACCCGACCTTTAGAACCTATAAATTTGTAGTGAAAAGTACCAACCAACAGGTGCGTCACAGCTGGCGTCCGATCAGTGTATGCACTGATAAGTACTTCACAGCTGAGGCAGAACCAGGTACGTCACAACTGGCGCCCGAACAAGTTTGGACTCGTGAATTTAAGAAATGTGGCTCGGAGGAATTTGATGAAATATTGGGAAATACTGTGTGTGTAACTGAATTGAGAATATTAATGCTAATGTATGTGTAATGTATGATAATGAGATGGTGCAACAAAGTCAATGTGAAAGTAATTGGTAAGCAGTAAAGGAATTCATTATTTGGAGGGCGGGAAAATAACATATTTGTACTGACAAAACATAGGTAAAGAGTTGAGAAAATAAATGATTATTTGGCGATTACCAAAATTTTAATTAGTAGTGGACAGGTATATAGGATTATTTTGAAAAGCGACCAGCATCAATCTGTTACTGTGTTTACTGGGTTTATGAAAACAAACAAGATGCACATTGTAAGTGATGAAAAGCAGTAATTTCCAAGATTGTGTAATGCAGATTAATATTAATCTGATTGTTCATGTTTTTCATGGCATGACAGCCAAATAATTTTTGAAATAGAAAGAAAGTTTTGTAACCATAGAGGTACTGGATATTGTTGTACAAGTTGTGCACATTCTATAATGCATTGTTCAGTGGTTGGTTATGGGGATATTAAAATTTATTGGAAATGACATCACTTATGAAGTATGTGTAGCAGTATTGTAAATATACATCTGGAAGATTCATGCATTAGTGTGGAGAAAATTTTAGGAAGTAGGCAATACACTTAATTAGGTGTGATTGTTGCACATATAATATAGTAGTAATTGAGATGCGAATTAATCCAAAAAGCAAATAGTGGATTTACATAAATTTGGGGTTATGTTTGTGATAATTCTAAGGAGTTCAGTAGCAGCGCATATTTATTTAGATGGTAGTAGTATTACCTATTGTGAAGGATATTTTTATGTATTGATATGTGATTGGGAATTTATGTGATTACAAAATTAGTGTTATTATATCCTTTGTGGTGAGTGAGAAGTCGTTATTCATGATTCAGTATCTGTGGTAATAGTGCATCAAAGCAGTCGTGAAGAGTAGTGATTGCAGGGATTGGCATAGTCAATTAAGAGGGTGACTGTTGCATTGCTGTCAAAAGAGGTAAATGGAAAGATCGCGTGAACAGTTTGAAGTAGTTTGGGAAGAACGTGAGGTTCAAAGTAATAATATGGAGGAGCAAAACGTAGTGTTGAACCTGGAGGGGAAGATGGATCAAGTAAGGGAGATAGATGAAGGAATTGGTAGTAGCACTCTATCGGAAAGCAGGGATAGTGAAATTGGAAGCCGGTTGGATGAAACGTCGGGGGAAGGTTTTGATAAAAGAGTGAAAATCACGTCAACACCGATGAACCAGGCAGCAGGAAATCCAGATCAGGGGGGTGGAGAAGATACCCATCCAAGTGTAATGCAGATGATGATGAAGATGTTAGAAGAACAGAGCAGGAAGGCGGAAGAACGGGATAGGAAGGCAGACGAACAGAACAGGAAGATATTGGAAGGACAGAGTAAACTGAATGGGAAAGTAGAAGAACAGAGTAGGAAATTAGACGAACAGAAAATATTCACAGAGGAACAGATCGGGAAGCTAGCAGAAGAGCAGAGTAGGAAATTAGACGAACAGAAAATATTCACAGAGGAACAGATTGGGAAGCTGGCAGAAGAACAGAGTAGGAAATTAGATGAAATAGGCGGGCGAATAGGACGCATTGAAGAACAAATTGAGTCAACGAAGAGTGAGATGACCAAAATCGCGGAGCGGGTGGAAATTCATGAGCAATGGATTTCCGAAGAATTCGGGAAGCAGAAAAAGGAGTTAGAATCCCAAGTAATTAGTTTAGGGGGGGAATTGGAGAACAAGTTACACCAGCAATTAGAGGTTAAAACCGCCGCGCAGGATGAGAAAATTGAAAGGATGCAAAGCCAATGCCAAGAGGAGATTAGGACCGTGGAGAATAAAATAGAGAATCTACGAGCCAAAGTCGTGGACGATGGTTGTAGACTGGGAGAAGATGCAAAGAAGTTACAGTCGGCGATGAAGGAAGAAATGAAGGAGAATAGGCGGGAATGCGAAGAAAAGGTTTCAATATTACGAGCAGAGGTTGAACAGGTGAAAGAATGCAAGGCATCCCCAATTGCAGCGAGCGGGACGGTACCATTCACCCCTCCAAGATCACTGAAGTTCTCAGGTGATGGTAAAGAAAATCCCTGCATATTCATGAGGGCGGCAGAACGGCATCTAGCTGTCATTAATACCTCGGAAAGGTGTAAGATACAATTCTTATACTTAATGCTGGAAGGGAACGCAAGGACGTGGGCTGATACGTTTGACGTGTTTCCCGAATCATTAAAGGAATTTAAAGATCGGTTTTTCGAGCGATACTGGAATGAGGAGATTCAAATTAATTTCAAAATAAGCTTGATGAACAATTACTACAACCATTCCATGGGAAGCTTGCGGGAATACGCAACAAAGCGTATCATGGAATACAAGACATTATCTCCGCCGATGAACGATCAAGAAATCATATGTGTACTAACGAGACAATTCCCTGTTACGGTGCAGAATGTATTACGTAGTGTGCATCACACCAACTTGGAGAGATTTCAGAACGTGCTGGGAGGGTACGACCTAACTTTTGCAGGCGCCCCAAAGAACAGGAATGAGGGGAATGTAAATATGATAAGAATGGAGCGAAATCAGGGGCAAGGGAGTGATAGGGGCACTAGTAACCAGGGAAATCAACGTGGAAGAGGGGGAGACGGATGGAGACCAGAGCCGAGGAACCAAAGACCGGAGTGGAGCGGATCCAACCCAAACCGCACGGAGACAAGAGGCGGGGGCGGGAGTGCACCCGACCGACCAGCGCAGCCCAGCACAAGCAGAGAACAAGGGCACTATTTAAACCAATAAAGTCCGTGGTGAAAGGTGGCCCCATTGCGGACGTGGAAGTCGATAAAGTAAACGTGGTCTCCATAAATACTATGCAGCCAGTAACTCACGATGCCCAACCGTGGCAGAGATGTAAGAGCTCAGCGGTCAGAATTAGGAAATGTCCCACGATTAAGATAGAATGTGAGGGAGTAGTCAAAGAAGCATTAGTAGACACAGGGTGCACGACAACAGTGGTGTCGGAGGAAATGTACGAGGAATTGAAAGCGAAGGGAAAAGAAATAATGTGTTTGCCTATGAATAGGGCGTATGTGATCGGAGCTACTCAGAAGAAGTCAAGCCCCATCACAAAACAAATAATGTTTAGAGCCATGATTGGCGACCAAGTATACGAGATAGTGGCCCTGGTGGTAAAAAAGTTATTACATCCGATAATCATAGGGACGGATTTTCTGGTTGATCAAAGAGCGATTATTGACCTAGAACGGCAAGTGGTGGAATTGGGGAGCCAGGCGGTAGAATTCGATTTGGGGATGGAAGAAGGATACGAAACATGTACGGGCGTAGTGGCCGAAGAATCAATAGAGGAACAGTTGAGACAGCAGACGGAGAAGATAGAGATACTAAATACGCGACACAAAGAGAAATTGTTGCAGCTATTGATAGAGAATAAAGAGGTATTTCAGAAGAATCGTGCTCCAATAAAGGGATTCAAATTTCAAATTCAACTCACAGATACAACACTATTTCGACAGCGTAACTATCCAATACCAGCAGCGTTGAAGCAAGACGTTTCCGAACTACTAGCATCAATGGTAAATGATGGGATCATAAAAAAGGCACAGACATCTTATACGAACCCAATCGTGATCGTAAAGAAGAAAGATGGAGGAATACGGTTATGCCTAGATGCACGAAGATTAAATGCAGTAACACTACCATACAGGGATGCTCCGTTATCGGTGGAAGAAGCACTGCAGAGGTTTGGAGGAAACATCATTTTTTCTAGTACCGATTTTAGTAAAGCCTATTAGCAAAGCAAGTGGCGGAAGAAGACCAGCAGTATACAGGTTTCGCATTTGAGGGGATATGCTATGTTTTTTGTAGGGTGCCATTCGGGCTACGCAATAGCGGAGCTGGGTTGATTCAATGCGTGGACAAGATCTTGCAAGGGAAGCTGCAGAACAGAGTTACAACATACGTGGATGACATAGTTCTTCAAGCTAAGTCGATAGAACAGCACTTTGAAGATTTACGAGAATTGTTTCACATATTAAAGGAAAATAATTTAGTACTGAATGTGAAGAAATCAACATGGTTCACTAAGAAAATAGAGTTCCTGGGCTACGTGATAACCACAGAAGGAATCAGCATGAAGCCGGAAACTATCGAGGAAATCAAGAACATACCACCACCGAAAACAGTTAAGCAGGTACGTAGATTCATCGGCACATGTAATTACTATGCCAGATTTTGCCCACGATTCGCAGAAGCAATGCACCCATTCTACCAACTACTAAAAAAGGACCGAAAATGGACATGGCATGAAAAGTACCAAGAAGCATTTGAGAAAGTAAAGGAAATGTTTTACGTCAGTTGCTTCATTGCACATCCGGATTTTTCAAAAAAGTGCGTGGTGCAGACAGACAGCAGTGACTTCGGTATGGGAGCAATGCTATATCAGATGATTGATGGCCAGGAGAAAATAGTGTCAATAGCCAGCAGAACCTTGAAAGGACCCGAACACCGATTTTCAGCTACAGAAAAGGAGGCGAACGCTATCATCTGGGCAGTATCAAAATTCAAACCGTACTTAAAAGGAAGACATTTTACAATAAGGACCGACCACCAAGCTCTGACGTTCTTAAGCAGATGCCACTTGGAGAACGACAGATTGCATAGATGGGTACTAGCATTACAGGAGTTTTCCTTTGATATAGACCATTGTCGAGGGACTCAGAATCATTTACCAGACCTATTAAGTAGACGTGAACCAGGCAAGGAAAGCAAATACGCAAATGCTAGGGAATTCCAAGTAATGGTGATCGACTTAGGAATCTCAAGATCACCACTATTTGACTGGAACGATCTCGTAACGCTACAGGAAAGAGACGACGAGATTCGCAAAATTAAACGATTCAAGCAAGGACAGATGGCGGAAGAAGAGGCGGAATTTGCAATTTTACAGCAAAAGGAGGACAGGTGGAAAGTAGTACAAGAGGCGGTACTAATCAAAACCAAGGACAACCCGGAAACATGGAGTATTTGGATACCTCAGGATTGCACCAACGAGCTAATCGGATTTGCACATACATCATTGGCGCACTTCGGTGCGGAAAAAATCCATCAAATATTACAATCTTTATGTTATTGGAAAGGGATGCGGAAACAAATCCGGAAGGTGATAAATTCATGTATGACATGCTTGAAGGCAAAGCATCCGAATCGGAAATATGACGGCCCAATGCAGAACATAATACCAATAGAGAAAAATGATTTGGCTGCATTGGACGTGTACGGACCGTTGCCTCGTACAAACCAAAGCAATAAATACATTTTTGTAATTCTGGATGTATTTTCAAAATTTGTTCAAGTGTACCCAACCAATAAGGTGAATTCAAAAAACTGTTTAAAACTAGTTGGAAGATTCATTCAGATCGCTGGACCATTCAAAAGGATCTTATCCGACCACGGGACAATGTTTACCAGCGAAAAGTGGGAAGAAGGAATACGCAGAAGGGGGGCAATTCCCATCCATTCGACGGTGCGACATCCTCAGTCTAATCCATCAGAACGGATAATGAGAGAACTGTCAAGATTGTTCAGAACATATTGCAGAAATGACCATACAATCTGGAACAGATTAATTCCGGACATCAACCGCTGGCTAAATCAAATTCCTCACGACAGCACTGGAATCACCCCGTGGGAAGCACACTTTCAACAAAAACCGCCCCACATCTTATATGCGCTGGAGAGACCCGAAATATCGCAAGAACCAACAAAAACAACGGAGCAGATATACCAAGCATTAGTGAAGTCAGGTAAGGAAAGGAAATCGAAACTAAAGAAGAAGACCTACCAGTTTAGGGAGGGGCAACCGGTACTGCGCAGTACAGCGGCAGGTGCGAGCGAGCGGTGGGGGATTCGCGAACGCGACCGCCGCCGATGTCCAGCGAAGGGAGGGGGTTCTCGGCCGTTACAGGTGGCGACGGTTGAAGGGGACGCCGGGTGACGGTTGCAAAAGTTGAGTGGCGAGAGACGCGTGGTGGCGAGCAGACGCCGAGTGGCGAAGGTTGGGGCAGTCGCGGAGAGCGTGTGGCAGAAGAAATACGGATAGTTATAGACGGAGTGAAGCACTGCCAATGATGAAAAACATTTAATAGTATTACGTGTATCATTACTGATTAAAACCGGTGATTTATAGCATAGTAATTGCGGGAGAGAAGTGGAATGAAACCAAGGAGGGGCGCAGTAATAATCCACGTACGTGGTGTGAACGCAATGGACATTTTCAAGACCCAGTAATTACGCGTGTGTGAGCGAAGGCGAAAATATTCGAGGGTGCGGCCAAGGGACTTCTAGCGCCGCTTCTGCAGACCAGCACAGCACGTGTCTACGTCATCAGCAGCCCAAGGACGCCGAGCCGTGGTGGAGATTGACCGTTGCAGTCGCCGGGGTGAGGAACCATCACAACCGAATCGTTAATGGGGCCCCAAGGTATGATAAGATTACACGGTTAACAAAATCTTGGTACCAAGTTATAGAGGGTTTTGTAATAGTTCAAGTGTATTGAACATTCCGTTATAAATAAATTGTATTTGTTTGCCTATACAAAATTATCATTTTGGCGCACCAATATAGTACCAAATTCCTCTGATGACCCATTCGCGAGCAAGATACCCGACCTTTAGGACCTATAAATTTGTAGTGAAAAGTACCAACCAACAGGTGCGTCACAGCTGGCGTCCGATCAGTGTATGCACTGATAAGTACTTCACAGATGAGGCAGAACCAGGTACGTCACAATATATATATATATATATATATATATATATATTGAAACGCGGAAAGCGTTTCCATACACAATTAAAGACAATTAGTATAAGAGTATAATTACTACTCATTTGAACTGCGCAGTATAGCGGCAGGTGCGAGTGAAGCGGTGGGGGATTTGCAAACGCTACCGCCGCCGTTGCCCAGCGAAGGGGGGAATTTCGGCCGTTACGAGACGGGAGGCGACGGTTGGAGACAGGCGACGGTTGGAAGTCAGTCGCCGGGAGGCGGCCGGAGAGGGCGGCCGAGGTGCGGCCACAGAGGGCAGTCACGGAGAGTGAGTGGCAGAGGAAATACGGACGGTTGTAGACAGAGTGAAGCACTGCCAATGATAAAAGACATTCAATAGTATTAGATTTGTATCATTACTGATTAGAAGCCGGTAATTTATAGCATAGTGTAAGGAACGCTGGCACGAAGTGTGATCACGCGCATAGAAATTGCGAGAAGGAAGTTGAACAAAGCCAAGGAGGGGCGCAGTAATAATTCAAGTGCGTAGTGTGAACGCAATGGACATCTACGAGACGCTGTAATTACGCGTGTGGGAGCGAAAGCAGAAACATCCGAGGTTGCGGCCGAGGGACTCTCATCGCCGCTTCTGCAGACCAGCGCAGCACGTGTCTACGTCATCAGCAGCCCAAGGACGCCGAGCCGCGGTGGAGATCAACCGTCGCCGTCGCCGGGGTGAGGAACCACCACGGTCGAATTGTTAATGGGGCCCCAAGGTATGATAAGATTACACGGTTAACAAAATCTTGGTACCAAGTCATTGAGGTCTTCTGTAATTGATCAGGTGTATTGAACATTCAGTTGTGAATAAATTGTATTTTTGCTTATACAAAATTATTACTTTGACGCACCAATATATTATCAATTTCCTCTGATGACCCATTCACGAGCAAGATACCCGTCCTTAGAACCTTTAGATTTGCAGTGGAAAGTACCGACCAACAGGTACGTCACAATATATATATATATATATATATATATATATATATATATATATATATATATATATATATATTACTTTACGATCTACACGATGTCGGAGGGACTTGGGCAAATGCTTTCCATTGCCATTTTATATGTGGTATATCGTTTGCGCCAAGTGAATTTTATGGTTCAGTATTTATTGTAAGGGAAAGATGGAATCTGGCGCTCACAAAAACGTGTGCAGAGAATATCTCTGTCCTCCAAATCACATACAATTCTATAGTAATTTAAAAGTGAAAAACATACTGAAATTGCAGCGTGGATGCCCGCAGCTAGACGGCGGATCAGCTGTGCGCCTTCCTGTAAACAAAAGAAAGAAAACGCTACACTTAGCAAGTTGCAATGCTGTTTTTGTAGTGACAGCGACATGTTAACTTACGAAAACAGATTTATGAGTAGGTTATCATGCACTAAAGATCATTAATTTATTTATTTTATTTCGTAACTTTAATATTTACTTATTATTATTATTATTATTATTATTATTATTATTATTATTATTATTATTATTATTATTATTATTATTATTTGAATTTAAACTTGAACAATTATATTTTGTTTTCATTTATTGTTGGTATATTTGATATATGGTTCATATATTGACGTTTGTAAAATAATGTGTGTTGTTCAAAAATATAATTTAAAGTAAGATCTTATGAA
The DNA here is from genome assembly GCA_038098605.1 of Gryllus longicercus. Lineage (NCBI taxonomy): Eukaryota > Metazoa > Arthropoda > Insecta > Orthoptera > Gryllidae > Gryllus > Gryllus longicercus. Next base: position 7,612,328 of record JAZDUA010000011.1, on the reverse strand, counting down.
CTGAAATGAAATTTTAATAAATTGAAATACTATAAATTTTTCGAAAATATTTCTTTTGAAAGAAGTGTAGGATACTTTTAAATAAATATTTTTTTCAATAACGGCTGCATTTTTTAGGGATAGAGCAACGAAAATTAGGGGTAAAAAAATTGGTACAGATTCTATTTTTGGCGGATTTTGCAATTTTTGAAATTGCATAAATTGTACAATATTTATGATGAAGATTTTTCTGTAATAAAAATTGTTTAATGAATTTAGATCTTCAAAAAATTAAAAATACAATTTAAATTACACCTATATTCAATTTACAAAAAAATCTCAAAAATGACTCAACATTTTTTCTTTGTTTACTCAACACAGCAAAGGACGCTTAATCAAATTCATCACGTCTGTAAAATCTCTAGGTTTGTGAAAATTGTAAAAGTTAGAAATAATGAGAAAATATGCTGTTGAGCAGCACCAGTTATTTACCATTTTCTTCAATAATACAACACACGCAACCACGGAAAACTATTGGAGCTTCCACCCGCTAGAATGACCACACATATAGTGACTGTTGCGAATTTCTTTCCCGTCACCTCTCCCACATTTCCTGTTAATTTTGCCTGCGTTATAGAGTTGGCAAGGAATCATTGTCACGGCTTTAATACTAGAATCGGTTTATAAGAGTTGGAAATACGCAACCTTTCCTATTTTAGATGGCAATTTTGCCGTTTACATGCTGACCAAAGAGACTTTAACAGGCGTGCACTATTTCTGAAAGTATAAGGTCGTGCCATACGTTTAAGATAATATGTTATGACGTCAAGGTCCGGCACGTGACTGTCAGTGCATAACGCCGCTGACTTGAGAAAACTTCCTATTATGAAATCGCTATTTAACTATATTGACTTAAGGAATCCAAATATACTATATTAGAGAGTATATTAGTAGTTTGGAACAACTTCAGAAAAAATGGAATATGTAATGAAAATATTGAAATGTAGATCTTACTTTCTATACTTAAAATGTGTTGCAGAGAAAACAATGTAGAGCATTTTATGAGCATCGGCTGTGAACATACCCATCTTTAGCGGAGACCAATCATAAAAAAGTTAATACATATAAACTAAAAATCTCGAAAATTTCAGTTTTTCGACCCGAAAATCCATTTCTAAAATATTTAGAGGTGAAAACTTGAAATTTTATTTCCAATATAGACAGAATGAAAAATTAAATATTCTACCAAGACTTTTGCAAGGCTGATCTCCTTATATTCCCATCGATAGCACTTTTTATACACCTTTCTATTACTTTCTGATTGATGTACTCGGATTACTTACGCGAACATTTTTTATATTTTTTTCTTGAGCAAGGTGCTTTTTCTCTTTTTACTTTCTCTTTTTGCTTGTGATGACGTTTGATTGATGTGGCGGATTCTGAAACAAAAGACGTCGGTTCATTGCATTCTCTATGACACTTGAACGAAAAAGTTAACGTATATATTAGTTGTAATGGATTTTCGACAAAGTTTTGTTGCGGAAAAACCCTCTTTTTTCTAATAAAATACCGTTAGTAACAATCATTTCCTTCTGAAACGCCAGTCGATTGCAAGAAATTAGAGTAAACGCAGTGGGAAACAAGGGGGAATCATACCGATATCTTCATGAAATTTGGGATGAGGATAAATTCAAATTCCAGATATTAAAGAAGTTTCTCGGTATTGCGAGGACTCATAACTTATCCACTATCAACTATGTTGCAAGATCGGCTCCACGGCATTGCCATTTTACATGTTTATAGCGACTAAATCGATTTTCAAAAAATGTGAAATAAGTTTATACAAAAAATGCAAAAAGGAGTACGGTTTTTGCAAGAAAAAATTGACTTTGCTGAAGTTTCATAAAATAAGTGTGATGAAAAATAATGTGATGACAGTTTAATGAACAGAAAGAAAATTAGAAAAAATTCTGTTTTGTATTTGTCTCAATCTCACGAACTCACAACCAAAACCGACCTAAACGCTCTGTGCAGGCCAGATCATTACAAGGATGTTATTGTCGTGTAACCACTCCACCACAGATTGTGCTGTATGAAAAGGTACTCGACGTGTTGAAAGATGCAATCGCCATCTCCGAATTGATCTTCAACAGTGGGAAGCAAGAGGGTGTTTAAAACATAACTTTGTCGAACAAGGATAATAATATTATTAAAAGTACTAAAAAGGATGAAAAAGTACAGTTATATTCAGAACACAGTTACAGCAGGAGGCCATCACCGTTTCTGCTAGGGAAGATAAATATGCATCCGATATTGGGTACTACATAGGCCAAAACGACATCTCTGATTTCACCAAAGCTAAACTGCTCGAGGGTTCTTTTTGGTCTCCGCTTTCCACTTATGATTTCCCGTACAATATCGTAACGAGGAAAGGAAAAAGGGAAAGAAATACTCTCAAAAGCCGCAAGGATCAGTATCATTGGCTCGTATAGTCTTAGAAATGCCGTGGACTATATTGTAAATATCGTGCTCTTTTCACCACAAACTGGAATGGAATTTACCAAAAATCGTCGGGTCTCAGGCGTTTGGTAAAAGAACCACTCAAAGTTGTTGATTACCTTCTAGGAGGAAAAAGGATCTTGAATATCATAAGAACCAGTATCATCATTGAACTGTAGAAGCGGCAAACTTTTTTCTCGAAACGTGCCACCAACCGGATCGCGGGTATAGTTAACCAAGTTTTGCTTTAGCGGGAATTGCAAGAGCGAGAAAATTGGTTACGACCTATCGTCAGTTCTATAATTTTGTGGGGTCGACAGAACATTCCTTTGAGTGAGCACAGAGATGATGGAATGTTGTACAACGGAAGCACCAATCCAGACAACTTTGCGAAGAACTACGGCCATTTCAGAGCACTTCTTTGGCTCAGGGTTGAGTCTGGCGATGAAGTGCTTCGTCGACATTTGAAAACCTCATCTTCAAACGCCGCGTACATCAGAAGAACGACGCAGATCCATCTCACCGACGCTTGGAAAAAGAGATCCGGCATATCAATTTAAAAAGTTAAAGCTGCTCCTGAATTTTCCTTAATTTTTCACAAACTACTGGAGCTAAGAAGAACAGCTACCAGAACAGCTAAGTCTGTCGTTCCGTTATTTCTACAACGGCATTGTCAAGGAGGAGTTAACACGTTTTGTAATGTCTTCGGTGCTTAGCTCCGAGAAGCAATTGAAGAGCTTCGATTAATAGAAGTTGCATCGTTGAAGATCTCTGTAAGAGATTGACCTTGATCTTACCGGATGTGACAGTATCCTAAATTGTCATTTAGGATGAGGTTCTATTGTTCTTTAATATTCTACTATTATGAATTAATATTATACTATACTACTATTGTATTAGAAAACCGAAAAATTAAGAAAACTTTTTAAAAAATGTACTTTGGGTAGCGATTAATGGCAGCAGGCAAGAGTATGTGGCAAATTCGAATACGTAGTCGAGACCAAAGGAAATATAAAACTAATGCCAGTGCCATCCTGTAGCACCACAAGTTTATTTTTCATGTACAACTGTGTCGTTGAGTCGTATTCTCCTAACACTGTTGCTGTATTTGAAAACTGCATTAGATATACTTGGCATCATTGCAATACTATAGAGCGTCTGAGGTTAAGGAGGAAGTACAGGGTCTAATAAGCTTTTCCAGTAAATAAATATCCTCCCCGTTTTTAAGATTTCAAAACTGTTTTAAATACTCATTAACATAATTTTTCATGACACGGATTGCAGGAGTAAATAATTCCTAAAATGCATTATATATTTACCACAAATCGAGGCGAATATCTGTAGAATATATTAATTTATGTAGGAAAGGTTACGATCGGTTGTTGGATCAGCCATAGCTACGGTGCCACGTGCTTTGGTTGCCCCGAAAGTTCGAGTCCCAGTTGTTTAACTGTGTTTACTAGTGTTTTGTTTTTTATACATGTGGCTCCTTGAGGTCGAATAATCGATTGACGGGAAAATCTGTGACCGCCTGAGATCAACGCCAGTACTTACTCCGCTCAGCCCATTTTCTCCAAAATTGATATACACCGATCGACTGGAACCAACTCGAAGCTTTGGGAGTTTCAAATGGATATTTTGATTTTTGAGATCACTTTACATGAAGCCTAAAAAATTCTCAAAATTTTCTCGAAAGTGTCACTGTTTTTTGAAAAAACTCTGATAACATGAAAAACGCTTAAGAGAATGGTGTAGATCTCATATTTGTTAAAATCATATATTTTTGAAAATTACAAGTACGCAATTTTTGGGTGTGACTTCCTACAACTATAATATTAAAGATTGACACGTTTTTTTAATGAAATGTGTTCTTTAAAGGCATTTTCAACTACGTTAATGTTCAAATTTTCAAAAATATAAGAATTGTGTAATTTCGTGTAATTTTGCGCGAAATATAGGGAATTTTAATTTTTTTAAACAACTTGTTTTCATCAAGGTAAACATATGATGCTGGTCTCGTTTTGCAAACAGGTAACATTTCAAAACTGCACAATTGAAGATAGAGAATTTCGTGTTAGACAAAGTCTGTTGTATGAAATTATCTCTTTAGAAAAGTCGTGCACATTTTTTTGGAAAAACTGGAGGATTTCGCATAAATTGTGTCTGAAATTTATAAAATGTCTGACTTTTTCTCAAAAACCGCTGTAATTTTTTTCTTGCTCTAATTTTTTTCTTTTAAAATTGCAAATTTAAAAGTAATGCTAGAAAGTATGCGCTGTTGTAGCACCATTACTTTATTCAATACGCTCATCCCAGCAACGTGGGCAGGTAGTGAAAGTATGGAAGTATAACATTGGTCTAACGAACTTACCGCAGAGTTTCTTTTGTTTGCATTTAGCGCTGCGTCGCCTTTGTGTGTGTCTGCTGTAACAGACACCTCCGATCACAGCGCTCTTTCGCTGTTCCTTAGAGCTTTTGAAGTCTTGACCGGCGAGGCAGGGTACGTAATACTTGCTCGCCGGGGAGGATTCCTGCCTTGTGTCGAAAGCAGCTGGGTAGCCTTCCTGTCTTGTGTCGAAAGCAGCTGGGTAGCCTTCCTGCCTTGTGCCGAACGGAGCTGGGTACTCTTCCTGCCTTGGGCCGAACGGAGCTGCGTAGCCATCCTGTCCGGTGCCGAACGTCGAGCGTCGAATGGACCCAGCTCGGTATTCTCCATTGGTATTCCCTTGCTGTACCATTGATCTACCCTCTGAAAACAAGAAAAATAGTTTTGAATTATCATTTCGAAATAATCGTTGCTCCTACTACACTAGATGGCATTGTCCACATCTCCGGATATTGCTCTTAGCCACGTTATTTGCATTGCGTGCGCTTGCGCAAAGTAGGGATGGCCAATCTTGTGAGACGCGTGCTAGTAAACGTTTCACTAGGAACGGAGTGATCTCCGGGCTGCATCACTGGAATTCTAGTTAATTTTGCATCACAAAATGACTAACACTGAAATACTAATATTGAAACTTTAAAACGTTATTGATCAACAATATTTATTAATAATACAACATATACAGCAATTGAAAAGTTTTATGAGTTGTAAATTGCATTAGAAGCGCCGGCCTGCCGTGTGCTGGGCTGCACACCGAACCTGTAACTAGATCTCACATAGTTTGGTGTTTAAAGAAGAGATCCTCTGGTTACTTGGGGTTGGAACGGGACTTTTATTACTTACAACAAATCATGTTAATATCAAAAAGAAAACAACATTACATAATAATATACACATTTCAAGTTGACTGTAAGCACAAAAAGAAACAAAACCTTGTCACAGACACCGTCTAATTTAATTATGAGAGGAGAACTCTCAAATAAAAAAAACAACACGCGAACAATTTGCTTCAGAAAATATTTAGATATTGTTACACTAGTTTTTACGGAATAACCTTCTGTAGTTAGTAATTCCTCAACTCAAGCAATACTCACTATCATTAATCCTGGTCATAGAAGCTATCACTACCGCGCAGTGCACTGTTACAATGAGGGTAAGGTAATATAATGTTTAGTTTTATTTCCTAATAACTATGACCATTAAATAATTATTCGTGAATAAATATTTGTCCCAGCTCTCTCTCATTTGGGGCCTACGACAAAGTAATCGCCTCAAATATCGTTTATCTTGCTCTCTATCAATCCTCTACATTGTTCGTCAGTAAACTGAGAAGCTAATCGCGCATTCCATTTAATTATAGGTTGAAGAATTTACGAGTAATTAAAGGAGAAGAGCGACGGAAATTAATGTTGGTTTAATATCGTTCTGCATAAGATGCGGATTTTCAAAAAACTTAAAATTATGACATTTTCCTTTAGATACTTTCGAATTTCAGATTCAGAACATTATTTGCCCGTTTGTTGTAATATTCCCGGAGTGCGAAAGGTCGTTGGTGTGGTGTGTCCCTACCCCGCCAGAGGCGGGACAGTCTCCGAGGGTCAGCGCACGTCAACACTACCGTCACCGGGTGGCAGCGGTGCGTGGCGGCAAGTAATAACGACAGAGGCGGATTAACAACTTTGTCACCTGTAGGCATGCGAAAAATTGCCACGTGTTTTTTAATAATCGAGAAAAGATGGATATATAATATTAAGTATAATTTGTGTTCAAAAATTGATCAGATTTTTCCGCATATTCCCCCACTCACTGAAAAAGCAACAAACCTGGCGGGAATTCCGCTAATCTGGCAACGTTCACTACAACAGAGAAACGTTTTAAGAATTCCGCTTAAGGTACTATTCCTAAGGTATTCCGCTTAAGGTATTATATCAAAATTATCCTCTTCCTTGTGCTAGTTTTTTCACAAATGAGACTGAATCGCTGGTCTCACTCCCAAATGTTCTAGCACTTTGTTTCTACATCATAGAGAAGTTGATACTACCTATGGTTCAAGTCGAAGAAACATTTTATTATTCTAAAGAAAAATGTCGATGTGTTCGTGATTGACAATTTGAAATAAAGATGTGCAAAGATATACCACGAGAGTGAGGCCAAAATGAGCTAATGAAATATGTAATTTTCTGACGAACTATTTTATTTTATTTTGATTTTTATTTATTTATATTTGAATGATGCTCTTTCAAACATAGAGGAATTGCACATGTACTAAGTCAGTTGAAGGGCTCAGTAGGACTAGGGGCTAACCCATATTGGCATAATGGGGTTTGGCATAATGAGGGTTTTACCTGAACTTTTCTTGCGAAACTCAGTTCATTTTTTAACTGTGAAACACAATACACACGCATATAAGTCCATACTGGTTGTAAATAACATATTACAATAAAATAATACTATTTGAAGTTTTACATAATGATATTAACTCACTTTCACAAAAACGAGGGATAGTCCTTCATGAGGCTTTCAATTGGGGGGCAACAACAATTCATCCCCTTGTATATCTTCTCTGCGCTCTGGCAGAAGAACTGACACAGTTACTTGCCGTGTGACAGACATTTTAGTCCTATAAAATGACCACTTAAACGATTCAATCGTCATTTATATCAAAGTAGACCACGAAAAGGATTTTACACATCAAGTGACGCCTTACGCTTCTGTCAAAAAAAACTGATACCTCAGAAATAGTAGACTATAAAAACTGGTGGATACAATATTATACAAAGTCCTCAGTGTCTGAGCACACAAGAGGCCGAGCGGTAGAAAAAAGTACATTTTTTCATCTCTTCATTTGCACATACAATTCACAATTCCGGGGAACAGTAATAGCTGAGACTTTCATTAATTGAATGCCAAAGAGAACATTTCAACTCGCATTAACTCCAATGTCAATAATTCCAATTCTCCCAAGGTAGATCATAACTTCAAGATACTAATCACACAAACGTAGATGACTTTCTGAACTGACAGGTTTTATACCCGAGAAGTACTGTTGCCGACAATATTCTCAACCAACTGCCATCGACTGAGAAGCTGATAGTTTAGATTTTTTCTCGATTTCTCCTCATCGTGGTCTCTAGCATGAAAGCTTCCTATGATAGGCGAGCTTATCCTAAAGGTTGAGAGTATTGGCCGGGAAGGCAGAGGGGGCGGGGGCAGTCGCACTGCGTCGTAGTGCAAGCCATTCGATCACCTACAAGAATTATGTCAATAAAGATATCATACAATGCGACATACAATTTTTAACACATGCAATAGAATAAGTGAATTTGAAAAAGTTCCAAATGTTATACGATTTGTACGTTATACGATACGTAATGAACAGGATTTGGCAGAATTAAAGTACTTGTATTTGATACACGAATTTTAAATAATTTTTGTATTTGTAAAACTAATTTTTGGAGTTTTGGGGCGCATATTTTAAAGATGTATTTAAATACATAAAGTAGGTGTATTTGAAAAAAGAAGTACTTAAAATGCTTAAAATACAAATGAAGAAGAGGAGAAGGAATAAAAAAGCGTTTATTCGTCAGAACACTACTTTGCAAGACTATTTTTCTTTGTAGGTTATAGTACATTCGGCTACTAGGGGTTTCTTGTCCTTTTAAAAGGAAATTCTATTTGTTTGGATTAGACATATTTTTTTAATTATTCGCAGTTATAATTAAATACATTACAGATATGTTTTAAATAATTTCTATCTAATTCGAACCTGCTTTAATCTCAATTTTGCCACATTGTAATGCCGATATTCCGCCAATAAGATGTCATCCCTCCTATATTATGAATGAATCTGCAAAAATTGTATGTTCTTATTGTTTTCAAGTTGCGAACTAAATTTAACAAACTTTTATTTTACTATATTTATCCAATATATTAATCATTTCAAATCCTATTCACGTATGAATGGTGTTATTGAATTATGCGATTTCAAAACCATGGACTACGGAAATTCACCGTATTTGAAATTTATGTAGTGTTTTGCCGTATTGTTTTGCATAGTCTAGTGTTTTGCCGTATCTAGTGGTGAAAATTTTTAAGCACATACATTGGCTATTTTAAAAGGATGTTTGTATGCATATTTTTTAATGAAATGTGTTTATCAAAAATAGATCTTGCAATAAGTTTATGTACATTTTTTAAAAATAAGGTATTTTTGTGTAATTTAGCGAGAAAATGAAATGGCCGCTGTGCGTTAGAATTTGCGAGAGAATGCGTTAGAATTTGTATATTGCTACAAATATGGTGAAGGTTATCTTACTACTTAAAATACTCCAAATAGACATTGTACGTAGAAAACCCATCTATCTCCTTCCAATAAATTTAATATTCACGGTTATTTTATATATCGATAAGATCAAAAGCCCACACATTCCTTCGAAAGAAAAGGTGGTGTTGCAATCGCAATAAATAAGTCCATGGAACATTACCATCTAAATAATATTCTTTGTAACACATTTGAAAACGTTCGTATTGTTATCAAAACCATAGAAATTCCCTATTTACAAAATTCTTCAATATATAAAATACCAAATATCCCTTAAAACCAAATGGTAAGGTATATTTTATTGTTTCAATTTAAATCAACCTTCTTATATCACTAATTATTTCAATGCAAAGCACAATGCGTGCGGAAGGAGATTAAATAATTCAAATGGACAATTATTCCTTCAAGATATTACAATTGTTAACTTTATTAATTATTCCGAACCCTCACGCTTTTCATACCTACAAGATATACAAACTGATATAATAGATTTGATAAAATTATAATTATAAATTCTATTATAATTATAAATTATAATAGAGTTTCTAGAAACAAACCATACTCTGATAGAGCCCATGTTTTAAATGTACTTCCTTCTGATCATCGACTTTTATCTTTAATTTTCTCTATACCTCCAACACAATCTAAACCAGAATATCCATTTCACATAAAAAATATAAATTGTCCATCTTTTCAAGCTTAAGTTACTTATTTTCTGCCCCTAATCCCAAACTTCAAACATAAAGTCAGATCATTACATCTCTCTCACACGTCATACAACTTTAGATGGAATAGATTTGATTGAATAATCTTCTCCTATTACTGACACTCACTTTACCAATTCTACCCTATATTTGTAGACTATTTCTACATAAACGTAAGGCATAGATCTATTTACTTTAAAACTTATTTAAACGTCTTAACAAAACAAGTTCGCCAACTTTTATATTTACATCAATGTAATCACATTTTTCGTCAGTCATATTACAATAAAATAATTCATATTTATGGAACACATCAGGTAAATACTTAAAATACCTGCTACCATTCCTCCCATACGTGATCAAAATAAACGTATCAACCGCAAAACAATTGTGAGACTTTCTCGCACAATATCTATCACAAACATTTACTTCTCATTCTTCTACTAATGCTCAACATGACACTTTCGTCTTATCGCAATTCGAATTCTCGTTCACTCCCTTTGATATATCTTTTATTTTACATTTTGGGATACTTAATTTCATTGATGAACTGAAAACAAACTTCTCTTTTGTACCTGACCTAACTTCTCCATATATCATTAAACTATTTCCTTTCGCAATACTCATTCGCAACACTGCTATTTTCAATTCCTGCCTTAGACTTTCTTATTTTTCTAATGCATGGATAATAGCACATGTAAATACCATTGCCAAACCTAACAAAACTATTTAAATCTGAAATATGGAAATCCTTTAAATTATAGTCACATTATTCTACTATCTTCAATTGGTAAAATATTTGAAAAATGCATTAGTTACAGACTAAATAATTTCTTAAATTCAGTTTATGCTATGCCACATTTCCAATGGGGATTTAGAACTCTTTTCTACTAACCATCAAATTTTTCGTTTAACAGAAGAAATTTTATTAGCATTTCATAACTATCAATACTTTAGTGCAGTATGTTTCATACTGAAAAAGCGTTTGGCACAGTATGACATCCTCGCGTTTTATTATAAACTTTCTGTTCTAAAAGTTTCTAACTATTTCTACCATTTAATTAAAAGCTTTCAGAAAACCGAATATTTCGAATTCGTTTAAAACATCTTACATTTCCTTAATCAATCCATGTGAGATTCCCTCAGAGAGCAGTACAATCCCCAACTCTTTTCAACTTATGTCTGTAATTTTCCAACTACTATGAATCCTTCCATAGCTTTATTTGCTGACAACTCAGTTCTTTATATCACTAGTTCGAAATTTAAAAAAACCGCAATATTATTCTTACAATCTCATTTAAACCTCACTAAAGATTGGGCTCGCAACTGGCACATAAAATTCAACCTTTCAAAATGTAACGCAAAACTTTTTTCTTTAAGACACTATAACATTTTACCACCTATAGATTTTCATTATGACAATATACCATGGATTTCTTCTAATGAACCTATCAAAAATGTAGGCATTTTAATGGACAGAAGACTTCACTGGAAAAACAATACTTCACTGAATCTCTTTAGCTAATAAACGTTGGCACCAAATTCTTCCATTAATTAAATATTCACATTTCCTTAACGTCAAAACTAATATTCGAATTTATCTAACAATGATCCATTTTATTCTGCCTGTCTAATCTGGGATTTCGCTTCAAAAACATTGAATAACAAAAGTCAAGTATTTCAAAATGCTTGCCCCATTTCTTGTTTGAAAGTGTCATGGTTTATTCCCAATGAACATATTCATAACAAATTAGGCATTCCACCGATCAAAAATTATTTTCTATAAATCCACGCTAAGTTTTATTCCCGTATAAAGCATATACCATCTGCACATCATTTTCAGCTCGCAAAACATAACCCTCACCAAAATAGAATCAAACGAAACCTTTGGTAACATTTCTATCATCCTCTTTAACTCATCAACAGTAAAGCTCACCTACAGCAAATCAATTCAATTTATTTTTCATACGATACATTAGATACATTTTGTTTTTCATTCGGCTCTTCGACTTTAAAATAAATTGTATATTTCTTAACCTTCAGCCAAAAGCCCCACAAGCTAACGCATGTGAATGTTAAATAAAAAATAAAATTTAAAAATATTGGAGAGAAGAATCATACCACTAGCTGAACAGAACAAGGCATTGATCTTCCAGAAGGCCCTTGCACCTTGTCACACACCAAAGAAAGCTTTAGTCTTTTGTTGAATTTTAAATAATTGTTTGGATATTTTGGGACTTAATAAACAAAATATACCTACCTGAATTTGACGCCATGAAGTAAACGGAAAATGAGACAAATATCAGTATAACACCAAAATTCGTGCCAAATATTACGAATATACCGAAATTAATTGAAGTTCTAAACTAACACGGGACTGTAAAGGAATTCACATATAACAATGTGACTAAGTGAAAATAATACCATACACAGTACTGACGCACACAAAACCATAATTAAAGTTGTGGACGACGAATACTACACTTTTTAACCCAAAACAAAAGAGAATTCCGTGCAGTACTTTGTTATATTTACTCATCAGTGATCGAAAAAGAAATCAAAGATGAACTTCAGTCTGAGGCCAAAGTTGTTCCTAACAAACATAACGATGACCTCATCACTAAGAGAAGCCAAATATATCAGGAGAGATTCGAGCCTGCGAATCACCTTCCAATTAACATACTGGATAGGCCAACTCGTATACAGACTGGCACGAATGAAATTAAACCTTTCGAGATTTCCTGTACGAGACATCTTTCATTGTTCCTATTCATTCGCTTAGAATACTGCTGCAATCGATTTTGAAATTTCAGTGGAAGTATTATCCGCGCACGTTTTCTTGATTCCTCGCTTCTTTAGATGCGAGAGGAATGGGAAGTTTGGTTATTTTGACAAAAGGAATTTTACGTCGTATTTGTAGTTCATTTTTCCAAACAACATGCACGGGAGCGAACATTGCTCGTCACCAGCTTTTGTCAGCGACTCTCATTGCTATCATTTATTTTTAATGCAACTAATGTTCGGAAAGGAGTGGGGGCAGATATTCCGGAGCTCAAGAAAACATGCGGCTATAATGCACGTCATGGGGTCCTCTTATACCAAAAGAGTGAATGAAATGAGGAGAAGATCAGACGAAATTAGTTCTTCACTATCAGTTCTTTATGAAATATCATGTAAACTCTTCTGAAATTATTAGTTCGTTTTTGCGCAATCATGATTAAATTACGATGATTATTAGAAAATATTAAAAACACGATTTTCTCAAACTGCATATTTTATTCTTTAAACGTTCTGTGGGAATAGTTCATAATTCACTGAATTTTAATGTCATTTTGTTTTTTCAAAAAATTGTTTCCTATAAATGTATATTTTGAAACATCTTTCACTTTCATCTTTCGTTGTTCATATTTAGATTACAGGCATTTGTAATACATAGTTGCATTTGTGAGTGCGTGTGCTTTAAATAATTTTAAATGCAGTTTCTTTAAAATTCAAAACCCACCCTAGCTCCAGGAACATCATTTGCATGGTATAGACACCGTGAAGAGCAGTTTGTTCCATACTTCAGTCAAGAGAATCTTACACACTGCCATAATAATCCTGGTTTAGTGAATTCTTTGGGAGCTGAAAAGTACATTTCAAGTGATTGGAGGCTTTTTATAGACTTCTTAAAAGTGACTATAAAAGCTGTTCTCGTATATAATGGGAACAAATATTCGTCATATCCGATTGCCCATTCAGTTCTTCTCAAGTAAAAGTACGATATCATTAAATTAGTTTTAGAGAAAGTGAAATACGAAGCGCATAAGTGGCAGGTGCGCGGAGGTCTTTGAATTATCAGCATGCTTCTTGGTACACGAATATCCCATTACGGGACAGCAGAGCACGATCTGACAACTCACCTAAAAATGATTGGAATGAGAGGGAGAATATACTGTATAACAGTTTTGTGAGCCCCAAAAATGTTCTCCTTTCTCCTTTACACATACAATTGGGACTTACGAAGCAATGTGTTAAGTCTTTAAAGAAGCATGGTAACTGTTACAAATAAATATGCACGACATTTCCAGGACTATCTGGTTGAAAGACTAAAGATTGAATATTTGATGGGGCCACAGAAAAGGGAGTTATAAAAATATAACATATTTCAAGACATAGATCGAAATCAAGCATGGACCGCTTTCAAAGAAATCATTAAAAACTTCCTGGGATATCACAAGGATCCAAAATATAATAATATTGTAAAAGATATGCTTGAAACTTTAGACAGCAAGGGTGTAGAATGAGTGGTAAGGTATATTTCCTACACTCTCACATGCATTTTTCCAGAAAATCTTGGTTGTGTGAGTGACGAGCAGGGTGAAAGTTGTCACCAAGACATCAAGGAGATGAAACAACGCTATCAGGGAAGGGGGAATATGTTAGATCACTATTGCTAGTCACTGACAGGAGATGAAAATACCCTTTCGATACAAAGAAATATAAAAATCATTATTTAAAACAAAATATTTATGAAATGTTATCAATGTTCAAATAAATGACATTACATGATCACAGTGCTCAAACATTGATTCTATTAAATATTTGTGTTGATTTATTCATTTTTTTCTTTTACTTATAGTAATATCGTCTGCTGGATCTTTAGCGATTTTAGTTATATTTTACTGTTAAAAACTTCAAAAATGATTTACAACTATTTCTCATATTGAGTGTAACACACCACTTCGTTTTAAAATGTTCATAACATCGTACAAACTTTCAGTGTCATCCAAACAGTTCTTGATGTTCCCAGGCAATCCAGTTCTTTTACATTTGTAACTATTACACTCTGTTAATACGTGAAAAATAGAGATTGCAGTTGCACATTTAGGGCATTTATTCACTGGTGTTTTTGACAAGAGATGAAAGTGTGTCAATTTGGAGTGATCTATTCTTAGTCTGATCAATATACATTGAATCTTCTTGTTCTTGATGCATGGTTGATGCTTTCACACATTCTTACGGACCAAGTGTAGTTTTGACCTTGTATATTCCCAGATTATGTTCCATTTTGCCATATACATTGGTATACAAGTATTTTTGTTCTTGTATATATATTGGTTCTTTTGTACAATCGATTCTTTGGGAAATGGTTTTTTGCTGATGAGTCTGCTTTGTCATTTCCTAATATCCCTTAATGAGCCGAGACCCATGTCAAGACTATTTTGATATTACTTTCCATCAAATTCTATAATTTTCTTTGTATTATTTGTATTCCTGAAATGTATTCTCATGGTTATTTAATTCATCTAAAAGTTGATTTGGAATCTGTAAAAATTCTGGCTGTTTAGTTCCGAATTGGTGATTAGATCTATGGCTTAATCTATATTGAAAGCTTCACAGGAAAATATTGGAAATGAATCTGACAATTGAAGATAAGTTCTAAATATTTAAAGGTGATAGCACAACCCTTTTTATCTATCACTGATTCATCTATATATATATCGGGGTAGTTTATGTAATTGTGCGATTATTCTCTGAATAAGCTTTATATACAATGTAAGGAGTGTTGACTTTGCCATACGATTCATTCAGAATATGGTCATCTATAATATAAAAATGAATCGCAAAATGTGTTGGTAAGCGCATAACTCAACAACGCCTGGACCAATTTGGTCAATTCTTTTTTTAAAATGTTCGTTGAAGTTCAAGGATGGTTTTTACGTCAAGAAAAATTCGAATAATTGCCGGAAAAAAACTAAAAACAGCCTTTTTCTTTTTACCATACAAACGTTTTCTAACTAAAACGTAGAGTCAATTTGAGCTTTATCACTCTAGCTATCTCTATCTCTCACTATCTCACACAAGCTATCTCTCACTCAGCTAAATCACTCATTGTTGTAGGTATGTTCGTAACGTCAAAGAGTCAATGTGCACTTTATTACCGTTATACAAAGTTCAGATTCATTCATATCTATCAAAACAGTGTGCGTGTGTGCGTTGGAGCACAGAATACATGGTTGGAGGATTTAATGTCGCGTTCCGAAACTATTATAATATAGATATGCCTCCTATTAGACGAAGCAATTTAGGTAGAAGAACCCGAAATGCTACAAACCAAGCTAATTACCGATCTAATCATGCTGCACAAGAATGTGACGACCGAAATGAACGTGAAAGAATTCGGATATCACGAACGCGTGAAGCGCGAGCGCTACATTCAACTAATAATCGCGCAAGTTTGAATCGAGCTGCTTTCAGTTATGATGTGTCAATTGACTACAGTAACTACCAATGTGTTGTTATTGGTTCTATGAACTCGGTTTGCTCATATTGTAAGGCATTGAAATTTAAAAACGAAGCTAATGGATTGTGTTGCGCAAATGGTAAAGTGAAATTGATACCATTGGAACCACCACCAGAGCCATTGTACTCATTGGTTTCAGGAATAGGAACAGATTCCATACACTTTTTGACAAATATCCAACAATATAACAATTGCTTTCAAATGACTTCATTTGGGTCAACAAATGTAATTCGGGAAAATTGTATGCCAACTTTCAAGGTAAGTATTATAGCAGTTAATCATAATTATTTTATGTTCTGTCACCTAAGTTAAGATGTGTCACTAATCTTCAATTTCTTAATCATTAAGATCATAATCATGACTTAGTCATCATATTATTTGGTGATTCAGTTTTAGCGACACTTGTATTATTTTGAAACCCAATATAATTATTTGATGATAGATATTAGTTACAACTAATTAGGAGACAGATATAATTTTAAAGAACAAATATTATTTAAGTTTGATTACTGACAATCCATAAATTTATACCCCACATTGCTTATTTATTTTATTTTATAGTGTTTGCTACGAACATAATATTTTTTTAAATTTACAGATATAAGGCCAAATATATCACAGAGCAGGTTCACTGTTACCAGTGTCAGATAGCAACTACAAATTCCTGCAAATTTATTTTATGGGCAATTCATCACAAGAAATTAATCTGCGTTGTGCACATAACAATTTAGTAAAGAGGTCTATTGTAGAACAATTACAAACTTTATTTCATGAACACAATGAATTGATTATATTGTTTAAATCTGCCCTGGATCTGATGCCATCAGATAATCACAAAATTGTAATCAGAGCTGATAAAACACCTGCGGGTCAACATGCAAGACGTTTTAATGCACCAACTATTGATGAAGTTGCTACCGTTGTAGTTGGAGAAAACGTGGGATCCCGTGTTATTGTTTTACATCGTCGGAATGTTCAATTACAACGTATAAGGGAAACACACCGCTCATATGAAGCACTGCAATATCCCATTATATTTTGGCAAGGTGAAGATGACTATGATTTCTCAAAAAAAATGATAAATCCTATTACAGGTAATTAAAATATTAGTTAATATCTCAGTCACTATATTATGTATTTTAATTTTATATTTCAATGTTATTAAAACAAAATCTATTTACAGGTTTTGAAACTAACTAATTTTTGGCTACTAACCAAGATGATGTAGTGAACTATCCACCAGAATTTTTAAACTCGCTGGATTTGCCAGAATTGCCACATCACAATCTTCAATTAAAGGTTGGGTCGGTAGTTATAATGTTGCGAAATATCAACCAAGCACGTCTTTGCAATGGCTCACGGTTAGCGATAAAAAAAATACTAAACAACGTGATAGAAGCAACTATACAGAAAGGAAAGTATAAAGGAGAAGACGTTCTCATACCGCGCATCCCAATGATTCCGACTGATGTGCCGTTTAACATTAAACGACTACAGTTTCCAGTTCGGCTTGCTTTTGCTATGACCATAAACAAGTCCCAGGGGCAATCATTAAGTGTTTGTGGTATTAATCTGGAAAACCCATGTTTCTCATATGGTCAATTGTATGTTGCATGTTCCCGTGTTGGAAAACCATCAGATTTGTTTGTCTATGCGCCAGGTAATCAAACAAAAAACATCGTATATCACAAAACACTACAATGAAAATAAAACTGATTTTTGTTAATAATTATGATTCACATGATTAACAATAAAGCGATTACTTACTTTTAAATGCTTATATATGTTTTATTTAATTATATTTTTTATTCACAACGCCCTATCACCAGGGTGACGGTTCTGTTCAGGAGATTTTTTGCCCAGACTATAAAATTTGTAGGAACAAAAAACTGTCACATTACAAATCTTTTGGACTGGACGAAGTCTGTCGGGTCCGCTAGTTAATTATAAATTCGAGTTCCTGCCATGGTGGAACTGGATGGATTTAAAGTGGCATGGATACATTTTCTTTAAGCGACAACTCGTTCGTTAGAGTATTTATTCTACACAGTAAATGTTTGGTAGGTTATTGAAGGGCTGTTGAAGATCTTACGATATTGATATTTGCTCATGGGGCATAGGATTATTTTTAAGACAGATGTTTGATGAAGCATTTCTAAGAGTTAGACGTTCTCTCTTCTTAACTTTAATGGTACTCCATGACCATCTTCTAGAATGCTCTGTCTTGGGTTACGGCAAAAGGCTCCAATTGCTAATCTTATTGAAATTGTTTGTATAGAATCTAATAAAGTTAAGTTTGAGTTTTTATCAGAACCGTATACTGTACATCCATAATCCATTTTTGCTCGAATATATGATCTATATGTTTTTATTAGGATGTTTTAGTTAGCTCCCCAGTTTTTGGAGTACAACGCTTTCACTGTGTTGATACTGAATGACTAGGTTTCTTATGTATGGTTTTCATGATAATTTGGTATCAAAAATAAGAACCAGTATTTTCATTTCTTTACATTGTTTTAGTTCTTTGTTCCCTAGGAAGAGGGTTCAGGGATCGTTTTAGAATTGTTTGCCAAAATCATGTACATTGATTTGGTTGACGAAAATTTGAATTCAGGTGTATTACAGAAACAAGTTTGTTTAAGCAGTCTTGGAGAACATCAATCATGCACATTGTTCTTCCAACACACACAAGTGTGTTATCACCTGCAAAAGCTCGTATTTTGATTGGTTTGGGTAAGGTTGAAATCATACGATTAATGGCTATAAGAAATAGGGAGACACTTATGACGGATCCTTGTAGGAACCCGTTTTGAATCTCTATGGGTTTCTAAAAGATGGTCTTGAACTCGCTCTTCAATACTTCTGTTATTAAAAAAAATATATACCCAAACCAGGGTGTACACAGAAAGCCTAAATAGTTTAAGAAAAATGAATCTAAGTCTTTTCAGCGTCGTAAAGATAGCCACCATTTACCAAGAGTTGAAATCTAGGTGGCATTGGTAGTATCGATACGTGTCGAATTAACAAATTCAAAATTGAATAGAATGTCTAAGAATATCTTATTCTGTAGATTACGGTGTAAGGAATGATGTAAGGTTTATTGAGGTCTTAGGCCTCAAAATTGTAGATTTTGTGACCCTAGAACGCCTAGTTTCGGAGTTATTTAATGATATAAGAAGGCTGCTGATTGCATTTGACGCGAATATTTTGATGCGTTTTTCAAACAAATCCCTTATATATTTAAAGCCTTAGTGCAATTTATCACGCCTTCGTAAAAGAGTCTTTCTTTGGAGACCTCATTTGTAAAGATTGGTTGCGTGCGAGAGATGCAAAAGGTAATATAAGAGACGATAGATAATATTCACTCATTAAATTTATTTTACTATGTTATTTCTCTTAAACCAAAATTACATCACCAGTTTATTGAAAAGGTGAAATATTAGGTTGTCCGTGTTCATTGCTCCTTTTATTGAACAAATAATTTTAAAAAATTGTAAAATATGGATTTGTCATAAATAGTATCATTTTGTACATTTTTATCCAAGAAAGATCGTCATGGATTTGGATAAAAGACGTTGTTTCCACAGTAAGAATTAAAATGAAATCAATTATAATATTAGAAATTTTTGAATATATAATTTAAAATATAACATTAGGTAAATACTTATGTTCTTAGTACGTTAACATATCAAGTACTCTTAAAACGTGAAAAAGAAAATATCGTACATCAACTTGAAATCAGTATAATTTCTGAAAATAAACTAGTGGTTACAGAATTATACAAACTTTCCCATATTACTTTTCTATTTCCTTTAGTCTCGGCTAGTTATACGAACTTACCGCATACCACCTACCATCTATCACCGTCCAAAGTTTATTTTTATTTTTTTTAATTTTTCGGTTTCCTAATAATAATAAAAATATTTTGAATATTAAAAAACAGTAAAACATCGTCCTAAATTGCAACTTTCTTTGAAAAATTTGAAATTTTGAAATTACAAAAAACCACTGTTGTTTAAGCGCTACTGTAAATTCGAAATTTGAATCTCTTTTCACAGAATTATTTTGAGTTTTCGAAATACTTGGTTCAAAGTCATTTGAAGCACATTAACTCACAAACACAAGAGTGTTTACAAATCGATGGAAATGTGCATAATAGCGGCGCGAGAAATCTTTCAAAGAAATTACAATTGTGTAATTTTTGAAAAAAAAATACCCCAAAATGAACTCAATCAATGTTAAAGAGTGCGCTTAGCTATATGTTCGAAAAGCTTGAAGAAAAAAATTAGAGCCATTTTTATGAAAATGGTGTTTGAGCATTTCTGAAAATGCGAAATCCTGAGCTACTTTTCACAGAAAACTGTTGAGTTTTCAAGAAATGTTATGTAAATGAATTGCCACTCATATAAATATTAACAATGTGAGAGTCAACGTGAAAGAACATTTTTTAATTTTTGAAAAAAACAACAACATAATAATAGAGAAATATTGCGTTTATATCGTCTCGTAGAGTTCATCTTATTCTATCTCTACCGAATGTTTCAAGACAAAAATTCGAGCCGTTTGTCAGAAAATCTTGTTTTTGTAATTTTCTAAAATATCACATTTTCCCCCAAAACTACTAAAATGTTCAAAAATAAAAAAAATACATAACCTTAATGAAAAAACTCACTATGGAGATTAAATTTCATTTGAAAGAAACATTTCTATTTCCAATTTTGTAGTTGTAAGAGGATGCCCAAAAATGTTGAAATTTTCCATTCTTTCGTTTTCTCGAAAGTTAATGGGAATGCACTAATGCCCTTTTTACAGGAGCGCAATCAAAATAAACATTGGCGTGTAAATTGCGTGTACCTGTTTGGGGCTGCGTGCTTCCCCGTTGAGATCCACTGCCGCGATCCACCTCAGACGTGAAATGTGGGTGAAGGCCTGTGTCTGCTCCGCGCTTGCTGGGCCGCTCAGGGCCCTCGTTCGCCTGCTCCTGATCTGGTTCTTCTTCGGAGGAGGACGTCTTTATTTTGGAGCCAACTCTCCATATCTTGCAACGTCGCGGAATACACTTGGTTTTCTGTAGGCAGATGTGCGTTTGCTCCTCGTCCGAAGTCTCTATGACGTCATCAAATTCGTCCCACATGGCTTCGTATAGTGCCTGTTGTCTTGCAGCCTCTTCTGCTTCTTTTCTCTTTTCGTTTTCCATTTTGAGAATCTGTTCCATGATGCCCCAGCTTTTTTCAACATTGTCTAAATCTTTTTCCGTTCGGTATTCTGCTTTCGCTGTAAGTGGAAAAACACTTTGCGATAGATTATCTCGTAATTAACCTGCGAACATTTACAGGAGGCTTGGACATCCCAAACGTGTTTTTTTTGCTTTCGAACAATTTGCCCTGTACTAGAACTTTCTATGAGTTTGTGTTTCCTCTATATTTTCCTATGTCCTTTTTTGTGTTTTCTGTGCATTTACAATCAGCGTATTTCTGCCTGAGTTCAACAGTATAATGTCTGGGTTTGTGCATGAAATAGTAAGTATGAAATACTGCTAGATGGTGTGAAGTACTAGTACTTCATACGTTTATCAGACATTATTGCTTTGGCTTCTTTCGACATAAAGAAGTAATTGACAAATTCTTTTAAATCATTGATAATAAATTTGATAAAGAAGTTCTTACCATGGACATCTATTTCTGACGAATGACCATTGCAAGAAATTATAAAGCAAAAACTTTGCTGTTTATGAGCATGAATGGAAGTCAAAAATTGTCTCATGAAAAAAAAACATCAGTGAGTGTAGAACGTAAAATAGGGTTACACTACGAATAAAACACTACTTCATGGTGCAATTATTTTTTATTTGATTTTGTTTTGAGTTTCCCTTCATTCCATCACGTTCTTGTATTTTTAATTAATACTTTTTAAATTATAATTTTCAACTAAAAAACTGAATGAATTTCCAAATATTCGTATCTCGTGACTGATCATACTTTTATAATTTATTAAACATGTTTGAAAAATCCGACTTTGATACAAAAACTGTTTGGGATGCCCATTTATCAGATATTCGTTCTGTTTCCGAGTCTAGTAATAATAATAAAAATAATTAGTAACCATAATAATTAATAACAATATTTTAATAGAAAATAACTAATATAAATAACAATAACATTAATATCTATTACAAACAATAACAATAACTAACAATAATAATAGTAATAACAATAATAAGTAAAAGAAAAATATTTAATATATTTCTTCTGAAAAAACTAATAATAAGAAGCAACGCGTCTTCGTAGAATTCAGCTACAATTACTATAAATTCCACTGTGTTAGAGATGATACGTTACCCCTATCATAAGGACGTCTCCCGTCGCCATCTGCAAAAGAAAAGATGCAGACAATTACTTATCACATTCACATTTACACAAGAAGCAAGTCTAGGTTGAGATAATAACAATAGAAGTAGAATTCTTCACACAATACGTCCCACGCGTCATTCTAACTGCACTCATCTCATTCAACCGGTGTTTAGTATTCTGGCTGCATTCATATGTGAATCGTGCTGTGATTTTTACTTTCCCGCCACCGCTTAAGCAGTTGAGTGAAAGTTATGTGGGCCTGATGCTGCACGAAAAAGCGGCGATTACTCCGCAGACGAAAAACTGTTATTGTCGAGCCCTGGTAACAAAAAAGTGAATAAATCCAGTTGCTAAATTTGGAACAAATCCCCTAACTCGTGGTGTAGCCATAATCCATGTTTTTGTGTTACTTATATCGAAAAATCGATTGACAGCAAAACCTCTATCCGTCCGTCTGTGAAATACGCTAGCGGCTAAAGAGTTCATACGAATTTTTTCAAAATTGATAATTCCTAATCGATCTGGCTGAAGTCATGAACCCTTGAATTTGAAACTGATATTTTAATTTTGGAATACTTTGCATAAAGCCCCTGGAACATTTCCAAATTTTTAAAAAAATGACTCCAAAGTTTGTTTAAATTTTGTTGTCCTAGCGTGAATCACGATTTAGAGAATGGTGAATGTCTCATGTTCGTTGAAAACTCTGATTTTTTGAAAATTGTTAATGTTCAATTTTTTTGTGGTCTTCCTACAACTACAATATTAAAGATATTTGTTTTTCGTTTATTAAATCCGTTCCTTAATGGTAGATTTTGAAATAACGTCATATACAATTCTTCGAAGTTTTTATTACTTTTATTGTGTTTCCGCGTAAAATATAGGCAATCTCTAATTTTGTTTAATTTTTTTTTCAAAAAGATACGAATTTTTTATTTGATTTTGACCTCGTGTAGCGTATAGGAAGCTTAAGAGAATAGTGCAGGTTCGTTGAAAATTCTTATTTATTGAAAATTACAAATGACAGGTGATTACAAAAAAGAACGTAGATGTATTTATCTACAAAAAATGGTTTCATTCATTTGTTTCGTACGACAAACCGTTTTAACGTAAACAAGTAGTGAAGTTTCTGTTCAAGACGTATGTTCCATTCCGTTGAGGTGTATTCGTTTTCGCACCACCATTGAAGTAGGATACAAGGCGCTTTTTATTACATGGTGTCTCCAATAGGCCTAGTCCATATGGAATTATATAATAAAACTGTTATGCATTTTAAAACTATTACGTTTCATTCTCGTCTTCTAGAATTTCATGTATTTCATTGTCAGGTTCTAAGAAGTCTACATTATCGCATTCATTTTTATCATCTTCGCTCAAATTTGTTCCTAAAATATCAGTGGAATTAACATCACTATCAGTACAAAAATTATCGAAAGAATTAACAGCAGAAGCTTCAGGAATTGCATGAAACATGATTGTCCATGACAGTGGCCGCAAATAATGGAGCAAGATAAACAAATTTTTCTGCATCCACAAATTGCACCGTATTCTTTTGTATAATTGCAAAAAATAGTATTAAGAATAGCAACGGGCGCAAGTGGTAACAATGCTATAATGAGCTTCAAAACATTCTTCAAGATTCCTCCCCGCCGTTGTGTTTGTATGTCTTAAAGGCTGAAGCTACGTTATATGAAAGTTGCTATAACGCTAGACGGGCAGAAATATTGTCGGTCTGAAATCCAGATACAAATTTTATATTTTTTGTTTAATGCAATCTGATTTAGAAAGCAGTTCTCCAAAAGTCATGTACATACTTCTTAAATGAATAATTTGACGTAATTCTCTGTTTGCTGGCCTTCAGGAAATGCCAGATTGGATGTAACAATGGCATTCCGCACCGCGATTCTGCAGTTAGATATTAGATGTATTTCGTCTCACCGTTGACATGATATAGCTGTATGAAACGCATTTTTATTCGTCGTATATGTGTTTATATTAGCTTAAATATAATTAATTTTTTGGACGTAATGTTCTACGTTTTGTAATGATCACTGAGATGTGTTAATTTGGGTGAAATTACTAAATAGCAATATTACGTATTTAATCGCGCAAGTTTTCTTGATAGACGGGATCCCTAGCCCTCATCCAGCGCTGAATAGCACAATACGTTGAGATACATAGGTCCGACTCGGAACAGCTCGTACCAATTTACCATGCTGGCAGCAACTACCTCGTACTTTCAAAACAATTAAGCCGTGGCGTAGCCAGAGCTCTCCTCTCCCTGCACCCCCTGCTGTGGAATATAAAGAAAGCTTGCGCGTATAGTAAATGTAAACCTCTTAAAGGAACCCACTCTCCCCTTGGAACTTCGCTTGGCACTCTATAAAACGTTTTGCCGGCCTGTGGCCACCTACGCTGAGGCAACGTGATGAACTACAGCACAGAAGTACAAGGATACACCTGAGCTGGTACAGAACAAACTTCTACGACTCATAGCACGACCTCTGTTTCGGAAAGTAATGAGGTCGGAACTTCATATCGAGTCCTTCACTCAATACTTGAGAGACGGCTTCCGTTTAACGAAGCCTATCAAGTCTTTCAAACCGACGAAGCTCCGACAACGCTTAAACAGTTAGCTCGGCACGTCCTTACAATGAGGCAAATAAGACAAGCACTCTCCTCTGATATTCTAAGGGCGTAGTGCAACACAAAAGCCGACTTGGCTATTGACTTAGGTCCCACACAAACCCACACCAGCCACTTACACATAGCAGTAAAACGCAAAATGCGTGCGCACGGCAACACATGTCCACAAATCTTTGGCTAAGCCCCCCTCCCAAAAAAAGTAAATGATACCAAGAGCGAGAAAGTATAACACATACTTTCTCGCACACGAGTTTTTTAGCACACGAAGTTAAAATAGGGAAAAAATTGGAAAATTGTCAAATTCATAACGTGTTAACGTCTTGGAGAAAAAATCTCAAAATTAATATTTACAACAGAACGTCTTCAAATCGATGGCAAAATTTCACTTTCCTTTGTTAAAATTAGCTCAAGGAAATGTGTCCCTATTTTTTGTATAATTGCTTCCGACAACCTGCTCGATGTCAAAATTTGTTCTTGTCAAAACTATGTATACAAATTAGAGATTGTGCATCTGCATATGTAAGGAAGCTGATAAAACTTTCTGATATCTATAAAAATAAATCACTATCAAAATAAAATAGTATGAAGGAAGGATTTTTTTTGCTATATTACTTCAATAAAAAAGTAGATAACATCTTTCACTAATAACTTTTCAACAAAACTTATTCGAGCCCTGTAGAATTTTCAATTAAGAAGAATTTTTAAAAAAATGGAACATGTATTACCTCCATCTTCAACTTCACTTCTGTAGTCCGCCCCTGTAAAATATGAGGTATATATATGAGGTAAACGCTTAAAGTGAACAAACTATTGTGATAATAACTGTACATGCAAACAAGACTGCATTGAAACGCGTCAACAAAATACAGTGCTCCAGGAAAATCTTTCCGCAATGGCACCAGCGACTTGTGAGAGTGCCAGCAACAGATATCATGTTGGTAGTGCAAACTGCAGATTGTCATATAAATATTTAAATTGAGTTCTCATCACACTCACAACAGATGCTGAAGTTTTGTCCCCTTTACTTGATTCCCAATGACCTGGTTGCTACGAACATAAACGCAGTTTTTAAGACAAGCCTCTAATTTGATACAGTGCGGAGCGACCTGGCGCACTGTATATAAGCAAACTTAATGAGGCTAACAAACAATTCATAACATAGAAAAAAAGTAGACAATAGTAAGGTCGATTATCTTTAAATTTATTTAAGGTTTATTAACTAGGATTAATTGTTTTCGGCTAAATAATATTTTTAATTAAATTGTTAAGTTAAATATAAAATTATTTTAAAATAATATTTACGCTGTGATTGAGCAGAGTGTTGTAATTTATTTGGAGTTATTTCACTTCTTTTTAAAATTGTTTAAACAAATTAAATTCAATATTTCTCTTTCAGTAGTACTCACTGATTCGCGCAATCATTAAAGTTAAAACGAGCACTAAAACAAAAGACTTAAACAAGCAAAAAGTTGCAATGCCTTTCGCTGCAGGTGTGCTACTAGAAGCGATTGCAGGCAATTACAAATGCTTCCAGTGCAGGATGCAAAAACATTGAGTTCGCAGGGAAGCTAAATTCCCTGGAGGAGCGTGGTGGTGAGCGAGGTTTCAAGTACAGAGACCAAGTCCGATGAAGTATGAAGTTTAATTGAAAAGTAGAGCTGCAGAGCAGCGTGAAGTTGACACAGCAAAGTCTCTGGGCTGTCTGTCCGATATCAACGCTAGAGGATCCTTATATGGGAAATAGGGAGATTTACGAGGCCATTACGCCACCCCCACCAGAACTCGGCATGCCCTGGACGCAATAAACTGACATAACTGTCAGAGGACTTTTGCTCTTTTGAAAACTCTGTCTCACAAGTTCCCAAACATTCCTGTTTCCACGTCTGGATCGTGTTAGCGTTGACGGCGGTTTGGGGAGCCCTATCACCCATGACCTTAAGATAAATCTTAAGATAAGCAGGGCGCCTGTTCCAGACGCGACCCTAATTTAGATGTTTGAAGGGTAATATTTCTCTCACGTACATGTTTGAAAGAAATATTCACTGTTTCTCTTACGCAATACGTACTTCATATGTACGTAGGTGAATTTACCATTACAAACTAACTCCCTAATTAAATATGGAAGACAAAATTATACTAGAATAGCTAGATGAAATTCGTATTTGCCAGTTAAATGTTTATAAGAATATGTACATGATAATTTTTCATACCAAAACGATTGGAATCGTACATTTCAGTACGTAAATCTGACATTACTATACATTTCGCTATATTAATGGTAGAACTTCCCCCTTGCGACAACTACATTTTCTGTCGGCCCCCCACATAAGAACTTTAAATGTGGTCATGTATCACGCTCACTTAAGAAGTAACTGAAATCGAGATTCGGAATGAGAAATATAATTTTTATAGCACCGTATTACAATGCGTTATAGGCATTACATTCTAATTATGCTCAACTTACTCATTTACGAGTGTAGTATGTACCGTTGTATTTTCCCATCATAAATGCCAATTTTTAAACAAACTTGGTCAAAAAGCGCATTCTAGCCACAATGGACTAAAAACGGTAGAAGATAAATTCAAACTAATTTGGATCACATTTTACCTTGCTCATCTTCAACATCGCCTGCAAAGCTGCGACCTGAAAAATAAAATAAAATTTTGTCAACACTTATGATTATTGTATTATTTTGTAAATGTAAACGAGCCTGCATTAATACATTTGAACAAAAAATATATCTCCTAAATTTGCGACTAACACAAAAGATCGAGACGATGTTAACGATCGTGATTCTGACTCTGATCGATCTGAACAGGCTGGAGGTTTTGGGAATTTCGAACAGATATTTTGATTGTCGGGGGCTTTATTAACATGAATCGGGCATTGAAGTTTTTATACATATTTTATCGTTATATTTATCACTGAATATCTAAATAACAATTAACACATGTGCGCTTGTGTCCTGGATAGCTTCCAAACTTGAATTCCAGCGCGAAGTGTGACCCCCCCCCCCCGAGGTCTGAAAGGGCACCCGTTCAACGCTGTGTGGCGGAGGGGGGGGGCGAAGCGGCCGCGTGGAGGGGAGCGTTTATCACGGCTACATATGTGCGCTGCGTTATGGGTAGTTTAAATAATCGAGTTCCAACGCGTGTCCTATAAGCCAATGGCAGGTGTTGTTTCGTAGCAGCGAAGAATAAGGATTTGTATCTGAGAGCAAAAAGGAAAGGGGAAGAGCGAGCCTTCGTGGTAGCCCTGGGAAGCGAGGAGTGTCGCTCTTACGTTTGCCCTTGATCGCTTACGCATTAAGTTACGCAATTGCGACTGTTTTCACTTCTGTGTTTTGGTGTTATGTTTACTTAAGACTTGCTGACTGTAATGCATTATGTTGCGCTAGCTTGAGCCGTAACATAGACATTTTCCTGAATTATTGGCTGCACGACAGGTCGGCCTATGCGCGCGTGAGAAATTTTAATCGATTCACCTGGTCTATGGTGTAAGTGAAACCATTTATGTGAAAAGGCGAGTGCGGTGGTCGCGGCAGATGACCAGTCTGCACACCCGACGTCATATCTCTCTCTTTCTCTCTCTTCCTCTCTCTTTCTATCTCTTTCTCATTCTCTCTTTCTCTCTCTCCCTTTCTCACTCTCTCTTTCTCACTTTTTTCTCTTGCTTGCTCTTTATCACTCCCTCTTTCTCTCTCTTTGTTTCACTTTCTCTCTTTCTCTCTCTCCGCTGGCAATCGGCGACGAAATGGTGAGGATGCAGGGATATTTATCAGTTGAGAGCTTGTCTGTGTGTTCCTGTGAAATCCAAAGAGTTTTAACAAAAAGAAAGACTTTCATTGATTTATAGTTTGATGAAATTCATTCTTTGGAACCTTAATTTATAATCAATTTCGCGATTACCGATTTTTGGCCGTTACAAAATGTATCAAAATTAATAATCAAATCATTAAATTTAGTAATTTACCCACAAGGTCTGTTTCATTTCCATGTTCATTCCTAGTCAGTGAAAGATGGTGGTCAGTGGTGGTGGCGTGGTGCTAGTGGTGGTGGTGGTGTCTGTGTGTGGTTAATGAAAGTTCTGTTCTATGAAAGACTATTTCAAAGAAACTCCAATCACGTACTCAACTAGCGTGTCAGGCTATTATGTGCGTCGGATGTAAATAGTTAATTATTTCTTCAGTCGCTAGAAGATATGCCTTTCAAATTTAATTTTGAGGGTTTCCTTCGTTCAAACGTCTCATTCAAACTAACCCAGATTAGATTATACTTAATAGAATCACGAAGTTTCTGTATAGTTTGTTTCATAAATTAAAGGAACATAATGTTTGCGAAGAATTTATTCATGTGGAATAATTTGTTTCGTATATGTTTCTAACAAAAACGTACATTCTACAAGGAATGTCAGAACACGTAAAACCTCACATAGGTACGTATTCAAATTAACTAGTTGTTTCGTTTAGAGTATTACTTTTAACACCAAGTGTTTGCCACTTTCTTGTGAAACATTTTTTACGTATTTTGTTGTTTTCAAATATGTTACTTGGAAACAAGTATTCACACTCATACTTGTTTTCACAAACAATATACAAAATAGCATGATCCCATCAGTAGTTAGCACAGCTTCATTTTCACGCACGTACAAACTGAGTGAAGTAGATAATGTTATTTTCATTGTCCACACTCAAAACTGAACTGAAATACAGATGTTACGGTTAGTTCCAAATAGTAAACTCTCTTTCTGTCTGCCTCTACTGCTCGCCCACTTTGGTGTGCTCGAAAGCCTTTTTCATGCCATCTAACGATTCGCCAAAGAGTCTGTTTGAAGAGACTTTTTATCTTGGGAAAATACCAGACCGAAATTTCAAAATTTTACAAAAATTATAATCAGTTCCTAATAAAAGTGAACTTTGCTATTCACTTATTATTATTATTATTATTATTATTATTATTATTATTATTATTATTATTTCAAGTCTCTCGCTAGTCGAGGCGTTCTACAGCATCGAAACCTTTGGAGAACCAAGATGCCTGCTTCGCTTGCAAACTTGCAGTCAGAATTCACCATTAATAAATGCTTCCTCACGATTCATGCAGTACTCAAGAGAACAGCCTTTTGCATTGATTGAATGAGTCGGTTCTTAATGTCAAGTCTTGCAGACGATGAAATCGGCTCTTCAGAGATCAATCCATCACCACAGGGACTACTTAAACAGATACTAACCGCCACATATCGCTCAGTTTAATAGCCAAGGTCTGATATTTCGCTTCTTCTCGGCAATAGATGCAACTATATTTCGGTCTAAATGGATAGCTATGTCAATTATAATTCCTTTCCGTGAGGCCTTATCAATCCATATTACGTCAGGTCTGTTGGCTTCCACCCTACAATCAGTGGTGACTGCTACATTCCACATGAGCTTCCACCGTTTCCACTCCAAAACTGAATCCAGCTTGAACTTGTAGTATGGGACCTCTTTCTGTATCATCTCCGACTTAGCAGCCAGGGCCTGATGGACAACCGCAGCAACGTCGTTGTGCCGACTCGGGTATTCTGTTTGTGCCAAAGCAGCCCGCCCGTGATGTGTTGGAGGGTTTCGCCGGGTTGATTGCAAAGGCGGCAGCGGTCCTCTACACTCATATTCTCAATTACATACCTCTAATAATTACGAGTGGAGGTTACTTCGTCCTGAATAGAAATGACGAACCTTTCTGTCTCAGCAAAGAGGTCAAATTTTGTAAGCCAGGAGACTGACGATACCATATTCACGGCATTTCCTTTCAGCTCAGCAGGATACCTGACGTGCAAACGCTTCTGGGTCCACTCACTCAACCTATCGTTTTTGGTGATACATGAACGTTTAGAGTCCGCTTGATTCAGGTTAAGTGGGATAAAATTCTTGTCCGTGGCACAATTGCTTTATGCATGACCGTCGTTTTCTGAAGAAAGTATTTGCGAAGATTGTTGATTTTCTTCGCACACAAGGACTCAAACTCCAGAAGACCTCTACCTCTTTCGTTCGAGGTAAGAATAGTTTTGCATTTAACTGTTGGGATGGTGCATACAATATTTGAAAAGAGTGGTCTTAATTTTTCGATTAAGCTCCTGCAGTACAGTTGTTGTCCAGTGAAGAACACCAAATGTATAGACAGCGAGAGGTACTTCCCAAGTGTTGATTGCTGATACTTTGAGGTACTTTCCACTTTAAAAAGTTTTATAGATTTTTGATACTCTTTTCCCGACATTATTTTTAATATCACACCACATTTTTGCTTCACTTGTGCTCAAAAATTGGTGCAGACCTAAATATTTATAGGTATCCTCTTGCCCAAGTTCTTGGATATTTTTGCCACTCATCAGGATGAGTTTGTCAGGATTAAGGATTTTCTCCCTTTTCACGTGCACTGCAGCGCATTTATCTATGCCAAACTCCATACGAATAGAGTCTAGTAAAGGACTTAACAAAATCAGAAAACGAGGAAAGCTGGTTCTTTTCTCGGGCGTAGAACTTGAGATCGTCCACGTAGAACTGATGATTAATGAGGATGTACAGGTTTATGGTGATTTCGTATCCTTTCCCTGAATCTCTTAACATTTAACAGAGGGTTTAGAGTTAGCGAGAACCACAAGGGACTAAGACTCTCCCTGAAAAATTCCTCGTTTGATCCTCAGTTCATTGCTGTTATAGCTGCCTCCAGCAAATGACACTTTTATCTTTGTACGCCAAGTTGCCATGCAGTGTTGGATTAAGTTCACATACTGGGCATTTACTTTTTAGAGACGAAGGACGTACAAAAGCCATAAATAAGGTAACGAGTCGAAGGCCTTGGTATAGCCAATCCAATCTACAGAAATATTGCGGTTCCTTTTTTGACTCTATTGACTACAAGACTGTCTACAATCAACAATACTTTGCAACCTTGAGTACCCTTTCTGCAACCATTTTGCTGTGGTGCCAGAAGATTGTCTTCAGATGGGTATTCAGTATACTGGCTAATACAGATGTAAAAATCTTATATATTGTGGGGAGACATGTTACTCGTTTATGTTGATATTATATTTAGGTATTATTGTTATTATTATTATTGTTATTATTATTATTATTATTATTGTTATAATTAACATTTATAACTATTATTAATGTTATTACTGGTAAAAAGTAGTAACTGCATCAAAAAATAATTAACAATTGCAATTTTAGACGTTTTCCTGTAAAAACAGCAAAATGTGGGTTATTCTAACGATATGATCTAAATAGTATGCAAATATAAAGGCTCTCAAAATATATCAAATCATGCAATATAAAAATTGCATTTCTCCCTGGAGAAACATTGTTCGTTGAACATATTACAATATGCACACATTTAAATGTAATGGAAAAACCTCATTACGTCACTACTCTAGTCTTAGAGATAACAAAATGTAATTCTTCAGAAATGTGTTCTAATATCTTACACGCGTCATGTCAATGTTGAGTAACAATACCGTTATTTTAAAATTTCTATTTACCTTGCCTTTACCCTCATATAGTGCACTGTTAAGAAAATAGGAAAGATTTTAGACTTTTTCAAATTCACAGCCTCGCAACATTTATTTACATACTTATTCAAAATAACTTTTTACCAAAACATTCTTCATAAAAGCTACATTTGCTTCACTCGCATCGAATCGAGATAAACGAAAATCATACGACTCTTATTATGACTTTGGGTGAGCACAGTTGACATGGTTCAGCCACTACGATCACTCAAGTAACTCAACTTCAAAGCTTCATCCTTTCTGTGACCATGAAGACCTCGCTGTATCTTTTCTGCGTCTTTTCCGTGCTGTAATTACGTCCCGAGAAACTGTTCGTATTTTAACATAATTGTTTCCCGCATCCAGCTCAATTTTAAAAACTTTTTATTTATTTATTTACGTAAAAAACACTTAAAAAACTGTGCGAGACGTGCTATAGGGAGAAGTTCAAATTTGAAGTTACATACTATATGTTTCTTGTGAATGATACGTTTATACAAATTAGCTGTAACGCTCGGTATTAAAGGAAGTTGATACGTAAGGAATACGAGTTGATATCTATGAAAATAAAAATCTGTCAACGCATATAAATTCAGTAAGAAAGGTTTCTTTCCCAAATGATTTAAATGAAAAATATTAAATAAATGCCAACCGCAAAGTATCTGCCAACAACTGCACGTTATTTTCCAACAAAGCCTGAAAACTGCTCACTATATCCTTATAGCTCATAAAACTATCGTCGGTGAACTCAAACTACAATGGAATATGTGTTACTTTTTTACGACCTTCAACAGCACCTTCATGACGGATGCCTGCAAAAAACATATGGTCAACGCTTAAGATCGTGGATGTACTTAAACTAATAGTGAAAGAATATTACCTTTTATAGATTTATCACGTCGACGGCGAGCGTCTGGAAAATAAAAATGCATACGGTCAACGTTTACAGTTTTATGATATTTGTGAACATACATGACTTTATTCAAACAAAATATAAAATGTACTGCCAACCATGAGATACGACGAGCATAAATTGGAAAAATTGTTTTAATTTTTACTTGCGGTGTACATTCGGAGTAATATCCGTAGTATAGGAAAAGTTGTGTAATGCTGCGGATAATCGAATTCAAAATTTCTATGGAAATACACGTTTTGGGGTCATCTGATACCGAAAAAGTATTTTTTTCAAACGTGCGGCCTTCTATCGGTCTGTAAACACCACTAGCTATACGTAGGGTTTTTTCCAAAAAGGAGATTCTCTGGTCGATCAGGCTCCACTGGAGGCGCAGCGGTTTTGAAAAGCTATCTTCAAAATTTGGAGGTAATTTACATAAACCCCCTGAACTTTCAAAAATTTTCTCAAAAGTGCCTCCAAATTTTTTCTTTAGTGTTCTTGTAAGAATAAAGTAAAATACACTAGTAAAGATGACATAAACTTATTATCACTGTTAACTCAATTTTGGAACATTGCAAAAGTGACAATTTTTCTGCGACTTACTATAACTGCAAAATTGAAGATAACTATTTTTCCTTCTTTCGCATTTCTTGTCCACAATTAGTTCTTTAATTATGGACGTATATTTTTTTAAACTTTTAATACGTTTCGTGCAATATTTGCAATTTTAAATATTCCAAAAACAAGAATTACTTAAAAACTACTCAAACATTTTCCTGTAAACCTTTGGTAGGGATATTGCTGAATGTACATTATAAGATGACATTACACCATGACATTACAAGATGACATGTCCATATTGATCTATTCTTTTAATTTTTCATAAATTGCAAAAATGTAATTTTTTGACACTTCTCTCAAGTTGTTAATAATTAAATTAGCGGCGATTTTTTCACATTATAACGTTTACCAGCTTTTCTCCTAGACAAGTTTCACAGTTTAATAATAATTTCTAAATCGCTTTGTTATATTACGTTTGTTATGGTGTTATAGTGTTATAAGTCACATTTAAATACTTTTCCATATAAGCAATTTTTAAGTATCAATCTTCTATAATATAAAAATGAATCGCAAAATGTGTTGGTAAGCGCATAACTCAACAACGCCTGGACCAATTTGGCCAATTCTTCTTTTTAAATGTTCGTTGAAGTTCAAAGATAGGTTTTACGTCGAGAAAAATTCGAATAATTGCCGGAAAAAACCTAAACCAGTCCTTTTCTTTTTCCCATACAAACGTTTTCTAACTAATACGTAGAGTCAATTTGAGCTTTATAGCTATTGTATAAATCACTCATTGTTGTTTAAACAATGTAGGTATGTTCCTAACGTCAAAGGGTCAATTTGCACTTTTTTTACCGTTATACAAAGTTCAAATTCAATCATATCTATCAAAACAGTGTGCGTGTGTGCGTTGGAGCACAGAATACATCGTTGGAGGATTTAATGTCGCGTTCCGAAACTATTAACAAAAAAAATCTATAATATAGATATGCCTCCTATTACACGAAGCAATTTAGGTAGAAGAACCCGAAATGCTACAAACCAACTTAATTACCGATCTAATCATGCTGCACAAGAACGTGAAAGAATTCGGATATCACAAACGCGTGAAGCGCGAGCGCTACAATCAACAATAATCGCGGAAGTTTGAATCGAGCTGCTTTCAGTTACGATGTGTCAATTGACTTCAGTAACTACCAATGTCTTGTTATTGGTTCTATGAACTCGGTTTGCTCATATTGTAAGGCATTGGAATATAAAAACGAAGTTAATAGATTGTGTTGCGCAAATGGTAAAGTGAAATTGATTCCATTGGAACCACCACCAGAACCATTGTACTCATTGGTTTCAGGAATAGGAACAGAATCCATACACTTTTTGACAAATATCCAACAATATAACAATTGCTTTCAAATGACTTCATTTGGGTCAACAAATGTAGTTCGGGAAAATTTTATGCCAACTTTCAAGGTATGTATTATAGCAGTTAATCATAATTATTTTATGTTCTGTCACTTAAGTTAAGATGTGTCACTAATCTTCAATTTTTCAATCATTAATATCGTAATCATCACTAAGTCAAGAAATTTACAACGAAGCATTGATTTCAATTGAGGACATGTGCTTGATGATGTCAAACGAACTATTAATTCAATTAGTCCTGGCCGTGCCCAATCGTCCAATGCATGATGCTTTTAACCAAGAGTTGAATCGAGAAAAACTGTATGATCTCAACACTTTGAAAGAATTAATTCAAACAAATCATCCACTGTTGAATGAACAACAGAAGTGTGTATTTGATACTCTTATGAAAGTAACAAATGATGAAACTGGAGGGATTTTCTTCTTAGATGCACCTGGTGGTACAGGAAAAGCTTTTTGGATTTCATTAATATTATCAACGATTCGCTCACATAATAAAATTGCACTTGCACTCGCTTCGTCGGGAATCGCAGCAACTTTGCTTGAAGGTGGTCGAACAGCCCATTCAGCATTAAAATTGCCATTAAATATGCAAAGCAATGAAACTCCGACCTGCAACATTTCGAAGAACTCTGCAATGGCAAAGGTCTTGCAGCAATGTAAATTAATTATTTGGAATGAATGCACGATGGCACATAAAAAATATTTGGAGGCTTTAGACAGAACCTTAAGAGATCTACGGAGCAATCATAACCAATTTGATGGTGCAATGGTTTTATTAGCAGGAGCTTTTCGTCAAACATTGCCAGTGATTCCACGATCAACACCAGCTGATGAACTCAATGCATGTCTAAAGTCCTCCAATTTGTGGAAACATGTCAGAGTACTTTATTTAAGCAAGAATATGCGTATCGAGTTGCAAAATGACCAATCTGGAAACATATTCTCTAAACAACTCATTGACATTGGTAATGGCAGACATGTTGACTGGCTGCATTAACTTTCCTCAAAGTTTTTGTCAGGTAACTCGATCAAAAGATGAACTTATTTAGGTGTTTCCAGATGTTTCTCAAAATTACAGAAACCATGATTGGTTGAGCGAACGAGCTATATTGGCTGCAAAAACATAGATGTAAATGAATTAAATTTAAAAATCCAAGAACAAATTACAGGCGAATCGAGGATAAATAATTCAGTTGATTTGGCTACTAACCAAGAAGATGTAGTGAACTATCCTCCAGAATTTTTAAACTCGCTGGATTTGCCAGGATTGCCAGCTCACAAATTAATGTTTGGATTGGTAGTTATAATGTTGCGAAATATCAACCAACCACGTCTTTGCAAGGGCACACGGTTAACGATAAAAAAATTACTAAACAACGTGATAGAAGCAACTATACTGAAAGAAAAGTATAAAGGAGAAGACGTCGCGCATCCCAATGATTCCGACTGATGTGCCATTTAAACCTGATGTGCCATGTGACTTTAAACGACTACAGTTTCCAGTTCGGCTTGCTTTTGCTATGACCATAAACAAGTCCCAGGGGAAATCATTAAGTCTTTGTGGTATTAATCTAAAAAGCCCATGTTTCTCACATGGTCAATTGTATGTTGCCTGTTCCGTGTTGGAAAACCATCAGATCTGTTTGTCTATGTGCCTGGTAATCAAACAAAAAAAACATCGGATATCACAAAGCACTATAATAAAAATAAAACTGATTTTTGTTAATAATTATGATTAACAATAAAGCGATTACTCACTTTTAAATGCTTATATATGTTTTATTTAATTATATTTCTTATTCACAACGCCCTATCACCAGAGTGACGGTTCTGTTTAGGAGAACTTTTTGCCCAGACAATAAAATATGTAGGAACAAAAAAATTACAAATCTTTTTGACAGGACGAAGTCTGTCGGGTCCGCTAGTATATCATAAAAAAATACTCTGTGGTTTTGTCTTATTGCAATTTTTGCGAATATTGCTTATTGCCACCAGTGTTTTCGCATAAACTAGGAGAAAAATGCCCCTCTTGCCTCCTTCAAAACATTAATACACTAGGGTTACCTATGTCTTTAGTGGCTCATGTCATGTCATGGTGATTTACATTGTTTTCAGTGGTGTAGCCGTATTTTTGGCTTAGGGTGTGTAACCCGAGAAATGAAAAAAAAACTTTAAACCTCGTAATTTTTCTCATTCACCAACTTATCTTAATATGTGTTTTTGGAGCTTTGTAAATATATACTAGTATGTAAAGACTGATGCGCGTTAACTAAAAGCGCGATAATCTCAATATCGCGCTTTAATAGCGCGATCATTTAATGTCAATAGTTTAGCTCGCGCTACCAGAAGATAACGTCTGTGATCTCCTACTGATTTTATCAATGTTCAGAATTATGTGTTTAGAACACTGTGTGTTTAATACGCCGTTTCCGCTGTGAATTGTTTAATACGAATTTTCTAATTGTTTAATACGATTTTTCTCGGCTGTATTAATAAGAGTGACTTGGATATAAATTTTAATTGCCTGTAGGTGTGAATCCATTAAGTGTACAAGAGACTAAATGTTTGGAAGAGATAATTTCTGATGGATGTGTATATTGTAAAAAAGGTACAAATGCACACATCTTTAGTTGCAGTATATTAAGTATAATTATAATGTATTTGCAAGTTGAGTTAGCAGCAGTGAGAGCGAAAATATTTTATGAATAATTTACGTGTTATGCTAAAACTGACGGATGGATGCACTTTTGTAGGGAAATATTTTAATATGTTGGAGAGTGAAAGCGTACATTTTAGGGCTGAAGTAATGATTGAATTGGTGAAAGTTCAGCAAGAATATAATTTACAGTAAAAAGATAGTATAATTAAAGGAAAGCAGTATGGGTAAATGGGTATTTGGAGGAATTGAATATGAGACAACGCTGGTGTTCAAAGTTAATAGAAATGTAATAGAAGAGTTTTTTGTCCAAACACTGGGATCCATTGTGATCTCGGATTTTTAGAGATATTACAATCATCTAAGTGGTTAGTGGCACCTTTCCGTTAGCCACTGTTTATCAAGGATCCTAAAACACGCACTCGAAATCAATTAAAATTACTTTAATAATTTTTAAACATTGATTGAAGCTGTTTATTATTTTAAGTTATAAAGTGAAAGAAGTTTGGTGCAGCAATTTCTATCTAAGAAACGAAGACATATTTATCTAACTAATATGTTTTTATTAGGATAATATGTTTTGTAACCAACACATTCAAAGCGAATCAACAAATTTCGATTTTGACAGAGTATATTTTTAAAAAGGAATAGAATAGAGTCACAGACTTAATTTTTTTGTCTGAATGTGGATTTTATCTGGGCTTTTTTAAATAATAATGATAATGATGATGATAATAATAATATTAATAATAAAATAAATATAACAATAATAGTAATAATAATATAACAATAATAATAGCATTATTATTTTTGTTGCACTGGGCATGCCATTCTACAAGAATTTATCCACGGCATTTACTTGTATGTAAACTATCAACAACCAAAACAATTATATGAGTCGTCATTGTCAACAATATTGTTGGCAAAGACGACTCATAATTATTTCATTGTAAATGCCAACAAAAACTCACCACAATACCAATATACTGTACACATCTTCTTCCTTTTATTAATTTAATTATCCTACTATTATACATATATGACGCCGAATTTTCCATCATCACGAAAAAAATGATAGGTGTGGGTGCGATGGTGGGATCGTCAGTTCGGATTTCCGATGACGAAATATTTACGTACATGGGATAACTTATTGCAATATGGACTCGGGATTTCTCTAGGGCGTCCTCTGAAATAAATATACTTACAAAATTCCGATCAATTACCACGTTTATGTAGTGCTGTAAATACATACATACATGCATAATACTAGTCACCTTTTTACATTTTCGTCATAAAATCCAACAATTGAATAATATACCCTTTTGCAGAATTAATATAATTATAAACAAGTGTTCATATTCTATTAATAAACCCTCCGCTATTAGTGCATGCTTTGGCAAAATTATTTCCTCAATTACAAATTTAGCTATCTTAAAAATAAAATACAACTTCATCTTCCAACATTATTTTCTGCTAACAAAATGTCCGTTCATTGTTTCTCTCCCTTGAGAAGCAGATGCCGCAGGCTTGGCCGTTTTTCGTTTCATTCCATTTCCATTCTAAAAACAACTTTCCTCCGCCAGCGTTCCATCTCCACCCGGTTAAACGACCATGTCTGCACGAGCCTTCTTTGGTTTCGAATTGCGCACGTTCGTATCCGGTTTTCTCCCGAGCGAAATCTTTTCCAAACACGCTTCTTCCTGCCTCTGCACGTGCATCTTTTTCGCTCTCTCGAATGTCATCTCCGCTCTCATTGGTCACACTCGCATTTACATGGTAACTCTTTATTCCTTGAACTACATAGCGATTAATAATTTTCTTACGTTGAATCAGTTTAGACGAAAATTGTTTACGGGTTCTTGTTTTACAATACCTACTCCACTCCCTATATTTTTGCACTACTGATTCTGATGTATCCGGTCTTGTTTATATTAAATGTACACGTCGTATTTGTTTATGGGTCTTTTACCCCATTGTTGTAATTGCATTTAATAATTTTGCAAATATTAATTTAATCTCATTATCCTTATAAATCATCACGTGTTTTTACTCACACCAATTACTTTACGTTAACTATCAATGACAAGTAGCGTACCACTTAAAAATTACTCTCCTAAAAATTCCAATTTTGGATGGTTTTCACAATTTTATTTCTCATATCTCAATACGGGGTCAGATAACCTTTTTCTAATTCGCACACGTAAAAGGTTTCTCTGATAGCAAACTGCAATATAAATTTAGACTATGGGATTTAACTCAATATAGAAATTGTAAATAAATATTGTGAATTTACGCGAAATATTCATTTCCAATGAGGAGAAGTAGTGGCAAAAAGTAATCATAATATTTTGCTGCAATTTTTGTTTCACCAATTACTTAAGAATTAAATATGCACTTCCCAGTAAATTGAATCATATTATTGAATCTAAAAATAAATTAGGGATTTAAAATACAAGAACCAGTGATGCTACCACAGGACATTTTCTCGCAATATTACCATTTTATCGAAGTACGACGTGTCACCCATATGTGCATCATTAATGTCAAAAAAAAAAAAATACGTGAAAACTACTAACCTGTATAAATTGTACAAGACCTTTTTAAAGAGCTAATTTTGTGCAACCGACTTAGTATGTGGCACAAATCTTTTCCTTCAATATTATAGTTTCGAATTTTGTTTCGCAATTTTCGAAAAAAGACAATACCCCGAAAATTAGACTAGCGGCATAATTTTTTTTATCGTCCCTTAAGTTTTTGAGAAAAAATTGGGATAAAGTGAAGCGCAAATTACACAAAATTCACTTGTTTTTCCAAAAATTGTACAACACCTATTTAAATAGTTCATTTTGTACAACATACTTTGTCTGGGGTAAAAAAAATATCTAACTTCAATTTTGCAATTTAAATTTTTTTGTTGCAGTTTTCAAAAAATCGAGGGTTTCAATGAAATTGAGACCTGCACCATACTCTTAAACGTACTTCGCACTAATCAACAACAAAATTTAATAAAAAAATTTAAATTGCTGCAATTGAATATTACCGGCGCGAGAAATCTTTTACAAAATTGCATTTGTGTATTTTAAAAAATACCCTGGAATGAACTGTACCTCATATTGTAGAGTGCAATTCACACTAACCGTTGAAGAAACAATTTGGAGGCAGTTATAAGAAAATGGCGTTTGAGTGTTTCTGAAATTGCGGAAGTTGAGCTAGTTTTGAGAGAACACGGTTGATTTTTCGAAAAGCTTTATATGACATTATTTAAATTATACGTACCAATAAATATAATATTGTAAACAAATGTAGTGTAAATACTTTATCATAGAGGGGTGTAGAACACTGTGGATTTCCATTTCTAATTCCAGGAGATACATCCGTAGGTATAGAGACGTTTAGGCTTTGATTGCGTATTTGATCGACATGGTTTGTCTTCAAAATGCGATGTTAGTTTCAGTCGCTTCTATGAGGATATTACCAGTTTGGCTTGTGTTAAAACAACCAGTGCTAATTCTGAGTCCGCTATTGTGCAGGGTGTCCAGTTTTCTGAGAGTCGAATTACATGCTGAACTATATACAATTCATCCGTAATCTATTTTACTTCTTATTAAAACTTTGTATGTACGTAGTAAGGTATTTTTGTCTGATCTCCAGTTGTTGTGATTAAGACACTTTAGGATATTAAGTAGATTTTTTTATTCAGCGTGTTTTAGAAATATGTTCTTGCCATGTGTGCCTGTGGTCAAATATAAGGCCCAAGATTTTTGTATGTGTGACAGCCTTGATGGCTTTCTTGCCCAGGAATAATTTCGGGCAAAAGAAGCTTAATTTTATTTAGAAAAAAGGAGTACTTTCATTCTTATCTGTCGAGAAACCAGTTTTCATTGAGCATTTGTAAATACAGTTTATAGCAGTTTGCATTAATTCATCGGTTGAATCGAAGTTCCTTCCTTTGCATAGTAATACCATATCATCAGCGTATTTCCGTACGACAACTGGGCTTACAATATCATCTTCAGCGTCATTTCCGGCGATTAAAAATAGTCACACTGAGCACTGATCCTTGCAGTATCCCATTATTAATGTTCTTAATCTTTGATAAATTGCTACTTATGCATACTTGAATACTTCTGTTGCTAAGAAACTTAAACTGTTGGTAAGAAACTTAAAAATCTTGCCTTTGATTCCAATATTAAGTAATTTAGCAGCTATATGGTGTATCCATGCCATACCATTTTGACTTCCACTCTTCGAAATTTGAGGGACTTTTAATTAGAGAAGTGAACCAATGGAGAGCTTGGACGACATTGCCTGTTCAATGAAATAAAATTTCATCCTTTCAAAAATTTTATTAATAAAAAACAGCTTTTATTTTTAGATAAAAAGGAATAAGGTTGTTCCTTTCCAGCCCCATAAAATGTTAAACTTCTTGGCAAGTTTGCTCCCGGAGTTAACATATTTACATTGCCACCGGCTCGTGCCAATGTAATTTTACTCTCTAAATCTAACATTTTCTTCTTCAATTCCCCCATTTGAATTTCAAAGTGGTAACCGGCGGATTCTTTTATTAATTGGATATCCTCCTGAACTGTCGTATCAATTAATATATTGGCATTATCGCATTTAATTTCTACATCAGAGAGCTAATCTAGCGTTCTGCTGAAGAGAATTTGTCTGAACATAATTGTCCTACCTCTGAGGCTACGATGTTCAACTGTTCCCTTTGTTGAAGGTCATTTTCCTGTATGGTTAAAATTTCAAAATTAATTTTATTTAGCAAATTCTAGTGCTTGTTTTGCTTAGTTACCCGTTCTTCCCTGAAAGTATTTAGATTTCTCTTCGTGTCGCAAATGTGTGTTCCCATATCGGCGCTTTGAGCCATTTCTGCGCGAATTTGACGAACATTTTCCTGCAACTCAAGTTTGGTCCTTTGCAATTCGCGAGAGAAACGATCTTCTAATTGCATACATTTACTGTTAAACCATTTTTCATATCTTTGTTAGAACTTTCTATCTTATTCTCCAACCGTTCCTGCTATTTATTTCTACATTATTACTGTCAAATCTCTTATTCACCTCTGTTAGTATTTTCTAACAATTCACATTTATTCTTCATGACTAGAAATAACTCTAAATTGAACTATTGGTTTTCTGCCTATGTGGTGATTTCTGCGCCGCCTGTTCAGGTTGTGCTAATTCCACAAGTTTTTGTTTGGGTTTCCTTTCCGTAATAACATTTAATTCGGCTCCAGCGATAACATTGATATCAATATCAGGATTCCTTTTAACCTCTTCTCCACCAGAAGCAGAAACTCTTTCCTCATCACCATTGGACTCCAAAATTTTAGAACGATTTTTTTTTATTCCGAGTCTCCATCTTGAAAATATTATACTTTTTTCTACAGAAACTTAATTGACGTAATGACTTAATTGACTTAAAACTTAATTTCTTAATCAAAATTAATAAATTATTTTCTGTAAAATTAATAAGATGGCTGGCCATTTCTTAACTTATTGGCTGATATTTGCACTTCAATTAAAACATGAACTGTCAGCAATTCCCCATCTCTTGCATTGGTGCTCCATTCGAGATAGTTTTCGACTTGATAATAATTTAATTTTGGAATTAATCATGCCCCAA
This sequence comes from Gryllus longicercus, assembly GCA_038098605.1. Lineage (NCBI taxonomy): Eukaryota > Metazoa > Arthropoda > Insecta > Orthoptera > Gryllidae > Gryllus > Gryllus longicercus. Next base: position 7,568,464 of record JAZDUA010000011.1, on the reverse strand, counting down.
GTTGGGCTGCCATTTGTGAGGGTGATATTGATATATATTAAGGCTTACTAATTAATCATTTAGGTTGCCTCATTAATATTACATGAATTACGATATTGATTAATATTGCTGTTTCGAACAGTATATTGATTTTACAAACTTGAGTTCGACATGTAATACTTTAGCTTCTTATTTTACTATTATATGTGGAGAGGCGACTCTGTATAGAACCGCAATTTCTGATGTTTTTCTCCACGTGCCCAAAAGGGGCTCTTCGGGAGTCTGAAACGCACTATGACGTCGGAGGGGGCATTAGGCTCTTGCTGGAAAAGATGGAGAGAGGAGCGAGTCGTCTGGGGACTCTGTCTCTGACAAGACCTAGGGAGCCTCTTGTTCACACTGTCGTTGGAACGAGCAAATCTGTTCAGACGTTCTCTCGATTTCTTGGCCTCAAACAACACTTTGGTGAATCCAGCGCTAAGTGAGCAAGTGTGGGGTCGCTTCAGCGCACTCACAAGGGCCGCCCCACTCGCTCGTCGTTTGCGCCTTGTGCAAAGCAGCCTTAGTTTGACCGGCCTCCAACCAGAGTTGGAAGAGTCACAAGCGTCGCCTCGAAAGGTCATTGCCCCAAATGCAAGCTGTTCCCTAAGCAGTGTTGAGCTTTTTAGTTGCTTATTGCCGTCGCCCAACGAGTCTGCTTTTGCATTTCGTGCTTACTCACAAAATAGTAGAAACACTAGGCGTATATTTAAATGGGTTACACTAATTGGCAATTACCTATATCTATGAAGTATTAAGAAGTTCGGGTTTTTGTTATGAAAAGTAAAATTAATATGTTTAAAGTATTCAGACACTCATTTGAAAGCTGCGATATTAGTTACTGTTGCTGATGATTTTGATTCTCAGTGTTTAATGCAATTTACGTTCGTTATTGTTTGAAAACATTTATATCGCCGTTGTTAATATTTGGTAATATGATGTGCATTGCCCTTCGCAGTAAGTTTCCTTTAATAACAAAATCTGTTTTTGTGTCGCCAGGTTTGTGAACTCAAAGGAGAACTAGCAATTCTAAACTTGGAATTAATTGTATATAAAATGACATATCAATACAATTTTGTAAATTTTCAATATAGTTGTGTTTCAGTCAATATTTCAAATTTGTTATACAAAGAGAAATTGGTATGTGTTCAATTTAGTTTATAAGGAATTAAGTGCTTTTTGAAAGACAATTTCAAAGAAAGATTCTGGCGATTCTACATTGAATGCTTTGGAAATCAATCTTTGTAAAATAACGATATGTTTGTTTAGTGTTAAAAGTATGAAAGAAAAGACAGTTAAAAGTTTTATGTAGATACTTAAATGTTGTCTATATATTGAGGATATCTTCGAAGAAGTGTTCACGAAAAATCATTCGAGGCCGTGTTTGGCCTCCATGATTGACGATATTGTTATTCAAGTTGCTTATTTGCACGCCGGCAGATTGAGAATGGAATCTCGGAATTGCGAGAGTCTTCGGATCAAGTTCACGACGTTTTTCTGCGGAACTCATAGGCTCCTGTCGATCGTGCATTGTTTTCTTTAGCTTGTTGCCGGTTAAAACTATATCAATGTATGGATATCTCTTTAAATTTGAAATTGCCAACAAAATTTGGAATAAATCGTCGGGCTGAATTTCCAGCGTATGATCGATATCTCGACTAACTACAACACAAACTATTCGTTGTTTAGCACAATTGCTGACCTTATCTGGGTCGATTTTAGAATCTCGTCCAAATTACTTACACAAAGTAGATGTAGCGCACTACATACTGCAGCACGTTTATAAACATGGAATGCACGCTTGCATTTTTTTTAAAAAGTTTATCTCAAGATAAAATTATTTCTTAGCGGAATGAGGGGTCATAACCAAATTATTCAATGAAAAATATTAAATGATGTCAACAGCAAAGTCGCGCCAAGATATATATTTTTTCCTATCAAAGTCAAAAATGTTTACTTTCTAATCCTATAGAATAAAAATCCTACAAAAATATTCTACAGAACTAAAACTACATGAATTCAGACTAGTTTTGAACATAATATGTTACCTTTTTCTTCTTCAACATCTTCAGGTCGAGAACCTGCAAAATGAAAACGAATATTTCAGCCAAATATTTTTTGTAAATAAATTTGTACATTCAAACAAATATAACTATAAAATTATGATAATTTTCCTAATGTTTCATACTTTAACCATTCTGTGGTAGACAGATAAAAACGCTACATTCAAATTGCGTGGGCGGTACCCTCTGCAAGAGGTTGGAAACCCCTATTTATATATATTCTGAGATATGTGAATTGTAGAGTCCGTGCTGACCTACGCGGTAGGGAGCAACGGAAGGAGAACGCGTAGAGACGCAAGAGAGGAAGGTCCTGGGAAGGTCGGAAAGGTGAGCTAATGGGGAGAAGTGGTGAGCGTGGTGAGAACGAAAAAGACAAACGGAAAGTGAAGCTGCTGCACCTAGGTTTACGGGCGTTCATTTCTTACACTACATCGCCCAGATCTGCGAGGAGGCATATTCGGCGTCACCAGCAAACTGACTGTCGCACGGTGGGGCCAAATGCCAAAAAGCTGGCCAAAAGTCCAAAAAAAAAGTTACTAGATAGGGATTTTGTCGTTGCTACTTCAATAGGTTGGTATTTGGGCCGTTGAATTCCGCAATTAGTAACGGTTTCTCTCTTATACTTGAGGTAAGAGATCAGTTCAAAGTTGGGCCTCGAGCGATCGATATCGGTCAGCTGTGAAACGTGTTTTCAGAACCTTTGTGTTTCGAAGGATAGAGAAGCGTGCAGTCGGCCGAATTCAATAAAACAAAATGGAATCTATTCCTGAGAGTAAGTAGAAACATAATATGTATACTTAATTTTTTTTAAAATAATTTGTTTATGTAATAATTAACGTTGATTGTTGGCGAAAAATGAAAATGCTATAATCAAAAATTTGTGTTTAAAATGAAAAATAACTATGTGCACCGTCGTGCGGGGCTAAAAACTTAACATGACATTATTCAAAATGTTATTCTCTGTGAGAATCACAAAAAAACAGCTGCCCGTAGCTGCCGTTTTAGTGCCTGTGACAAATTTTCGTAGCGCGTGCAACATGTAGAAATACAAACTTTTGATGATTTTGTTCGCCATATTGGTCCGCCATTTTGTTTTTTTAGCATTTTTATTCAATATTTATTAATCAGCATGCTTATAAACCCAAATCAACTCATTTTTAATTATAAACACGATCATTTCGTGTTAAAAATGGAAAAAATTGATGATTTGGTCCGCCATATTAGTCCGCCATTTTGTTTTTTGGCATTTTCATTCAAGGTTATTAATTAGCATCCTTAAAAATTCAAACTAACTCTTCTTTACTTATAAACATAATAATGTTGTGTTAAAAATACAAACTTATGGTAATTTTGTCCGCCATTTTGTTTTTTATGCATTTTTATTTAATATTATTAATCAGTATGCTTATAAACCCGAATGAACTCATTTTTAATTTTAAACACGATCATTTTGTGTTAAAAATGAAGAAAATGATGATTTTGTCCGCCATATTGGTCCGCCATTTTGTTTTTTTGGCATTTTCATTCAAGATTATTAATCAGCATCCTTAAAAACCCGAATGAACTCATTTTTACTTATAAGTATGATCATTTTGTGTTAAAAATACAAAATTTTGATAATTTTATCCGCCATATTGGTCCGCCATTTTGTTTTTCGGAATTTTTATTACAGATTATTAATTAGAATGATCATAAACCTCTGAATACAAAGTTTCAGTCAAATCGTACAACGCTTTCGACTTTTGACCAGCTTTTTGGCATTTGGCCCCACCGTGCGTCGCAAGCTTCGCGCCATTGGGCGGGGGCAAGCCCCGAGAAGAGGTCGGTAATAATCGCCTTTCCTATTTTCCCCTTATCTTTCGCCACGAACTTACAATGACTGCGAGAAGTATCAAATTCGCCCAGTTTGCTAAGACGTAGGAGGCTCTTGATAGTATTTTCGTAGTGCCCCAAGCCACCCCTTTAACGAGTATGTGCAGAGGTTGCGTGTCATGACATTCTCCAGTGTAAATAGAGGTCATTAGACCCTGCATAAATAAAAAGTAATTGCAGAGAGCAACAAGCCCATTTAAGTGAATGTTGTAATGAGTGCTCAAAAAATGCATGTAACTTTACAAACTGTGCTTGAGGCTTCCTTTATATTGTTGTCAAAGTCTAAAAAATTGTATTTGAATTTGTTAATTTTCAATTTTTTCAAGAGAGAGAAGAGAAACTTTATGCTAGATTAATTTTTTATTGTACAAAGGGTAATTTTTGTTTTGTTGTTTAAGAATATATGTATTTGAGCTTGGAAATTTTCTTGATACATAATTCCTTTTCTAAGACGAAAGAAAGATATCCACGATCCTGAATATAAAAAAAAATGTTTCATATATTTTTTGTTGTTGATTATGAACGGATCACAGTTCTGAACTTCCAACATTTACAAGTAAAGTAAATAAAGTAAGGATTTGGTTTCAATACATTGTAGGAGACGTCGTAGTTGTAATTGGTTTGAAAGGAAGGGTTGAATTAATTTTGTAAAATAGTAGTGAAATGAGACGTCACAGCTAAGGGGTTACAAATAGTATCAAAGGATAAGAATCATCTTAAATGATCTGATTGCGCTAAAATGATCATTCTGCTTATTAACAGTCGCATATTAATTCAATTCTGAGACACGGATATCACCGATGGGGAGGAGAGACGAATACCAGAAAAAATAGAAATATAATTGAAGAGGAATGGTATATAATTAAGAACTAATATAAAAATTATTTATCACCATATTTTTTTTGCCAGTTTCCCATAAAATACTTTTAGGTTTTGAAATAAGAGTAGCCCAGATGCAAAAGCCGCCATTCGGTGATATGGTACGAGTGACAGAAGGGTGGAATGTAATTATTGAGACTATAAAGAAAATAAGTTTTATTTGAAAGAAATGTCTGAAAATTCTACAAAATAGGCACAGAAAAAAAACGAAAGTGACAATATTTTACAGAAAAATATCTAGTTGGGTAAGTCTGATGACAGTTGGCGTGCTTTGCATCCAAAATGGCACGACGGCTGCCTCTATTACTAACGGCGAAACTCTATTACTAAAAATAATATCAAACGTTTTAAAATTAGCGCTTCTCTCTTCTAAATTTCCAATACATTATGAATGTTCACTACGGTTTCATAAATCAATCATTAGATCCACATTGATATATGGTTCTTCTATATAGTATAATGCTGTTAAAACTCACATTAATAAAATAACAATAGTACGAGAAAATGAATTTATCCCTAAAGCACTGCAAGACCCATGGCTCATACCAAATATTCAATTATATCACAAACTAACTTTATAAACCATTGCAGTCTTGATAAAATTACAAGACCAAAAATGTAACAAACTACCTCAATATTTCCCACATAAAACTACTTTTAATCTTGGCCAATATTACACATTTCCTCGTAGAATCAAATACCGTTTCCTCAAAGACAGTTCAGACCTTCTTCAATAACAAATTTTACTTCTTAATACACCATACAATACACACAACTAGCACACAATTTCCATCCATTTTCACAAATTCACAATATTAAATACAATAGTACATTCTCAATCAATATCTAATTGAATAATAATTTATAATATTTATTTTGCCCTGAAAGGGACAATTAATTTGGGAGGAATCAACTCTTGTAAGTAAATTCATAGTATTTTTTAAAACCCCTGAAAGATTTATACAGAGAAACATACAGTAAATATCATTTCAAATAGTACATATATAACTCCCTCTCTCTCTCTCTCTCGAAAGTTGCAAGAAAAAATTTAGAGCCGTTATTGAGATTTTTTTATTTTTTTAAATTGCAAGTAATATTGCCCGTAAACTAAACGTTTCAAAAAATGTACATGACCTTATTAAAATAACTAAATATAGAAAACAACCTTTGTTAGAAGGAAAAAATCTTCAATTTCAATTTGGTAGCTACTGGAAAACGCCAAAAACTTTTTGAAATTTCGGAAATTTAAAGTTAACAATAAAACCCTTAAACTTTTGATAGAGATGTTGTCAAATGAACTCTAAAGATAACATAAACCCCACGTTGTTCTATTTTTTTTTGTTTTTTCAAAAATTACGCAAATGTATTTTTTACTTGCTTTCCACGTTAATACATTAGCGGCAATTTGTTCAAATTATTATTTTTATGAGTTCATGTGCTTGAAATAATGTTTTATAATGTTTCTCGAAAACTTTACCGTTTTCGGTGAAAACTAGCTTAAAATTGATCATTTTCAGAAATGCTCAAACGCTATTTTCTCAAAAATGACTCTAAATTTTTTTTGAAAGATTTCGAACGGATAGTGCTAATTCCACAGAAAACTTAAAAATTTTCTGTGAAAAAGAGCTCAAATTTCAATATTACAGAAGCCCTTAAACCCAATTTTTTAAAAACGGCTCCAAATTGATCAGAGAAAATTGTCATTTACTACCTGATTTCACTGTTCACATTTATTTAATAATCTTTCTGCTGTGCAATACGGAAACCGAATAATGAAGAAAATGTCAAAAAATGTACTTTTGGCGTAGATAGATGGCAGCTGGCACGCGTATGTTGCAAGTCCAAGTAGATGGCCTAGACTAAAGAAAATAGAATGCTAATAAAGGAAAGTTTGTGCCATTTTCTAGCACCACTAGTTAAATATAAATTTGGAAAACTCTACGAAGAGTATTGCTTCGGAACTTGTTAAACCTGAAGAATTTAAAGTGAATACCAGGAAAACAAAACAATGAGTAGTGCCAGAGAATAAATGAACATTATGTTCGACTTCGCACGATTACGTTCTTACATAATTATGCAAATACTTATTTTCAAATGAATATGACCCACAACTTCTTATTAAACTTAACTAACATCTTGTTCTCATAAACAAACAAAAGAGTTGTCTTTTAATGTTAGACGCATGTTGCATGCGACGCTAGATTCACTTAAAAACTATTAATAGAGCAATTGTAGAAGTAGAAATGAACACAAATTAGACCGAGTTTGTGAAGTTGTAATCTCTTCAAAAATTAGGGGAGGAAAGTATGGATGTGTTAAGGACATCTGGGGAAGAATCAAATTTAGTTCTAAAGGATGTTGAGACAGAAATTTCAGAACTAATTGGAAATGATCTGCTTTTTTGTATTTAGCATTTGTGCTGATGCAAAAGTTCATTTTTGTGCATAATACCAAAAATGGGTAAAAATGTAGCTATACTAAAATTTAACTACTAGCAACACCAAATCTACATGTAATTGTTACGGCGGATATAATTGTGAAATTGCAGTAAAAACAGTTATCGCGTATGGAGGTAACACTAAAGGTCATTGGGTGTTGGAAATTTTGAACGAAAGTATAACATTATCAGCTACTGCGATTCTTTGGTAGATACTATGCCAGATGACTGAAAAACATTTGAACAAAGCCAGGCATTAAAGAAATGATGTATGAAACAAATTTGCAATACATAAAACCATTTTTAAAAGTTTATAGTGTCGGCGATGTCTCATTTTACTATTACTCCGTATGTACGTATTGAAACGCGGAGCGTTTCTATACGTAATTAGAGACACAGAGTACAATAATATAATTACAACTAATTTTGAACTGCGCGGCATAAGCGGCAGGTGCGGCGACCGGCGGTGGGGGGGGGGGACTAGTGAACGAGTCCGCCGCCGTGGGCCGGCGAGAAAGGGGCGAGAAATCGGCCGTTGAAAGTTGGCAGTTAACCGTTGGCCGAGAAAAGTGTAAGACGGTGTTCGCGACGAAGGAGATTAAATTCAGTGTAATGTTCATAGAAATGCGGATTAGAAGCCGGTAATTGGAATGTTGGTAGAGGTCGGTATGCAGAAACTATAGAGTGTATCCGTGACATCAAATGTAGTGAAAATAGTAATAAAACTGTGCATCGTGGAACTGACGCCGGCGCGAGTAGTGGCCACGTGCTCCATAGTGACAATAGGGAAGTGGAAAAGAACTGATGAAAGGTGTGGCGACATAACTAGAAGTACATCGCTAGGGCGAAGTGGGGCCGTGAGTGCGTAAGCGGAACTGCACGTCAAAACGACCAGCATCGAAGCCGAGGAATTCGCGTTGCCGCCGCCGCGGGCCGACCAGGCGCGAGTCCGCATCATCAACCGCCCGGGGCACCGGACTGCGGTGAAGGTCATCGGCCGCCGCCGCCGTTGGTGACAATCCGTGACAAACGAGGTATTCATGGGGCCCCAAGGTATGATGAAATCTAATCGTATACCGAATCTTGGTACCAAGACGGAGAGTAGTCATGTGTTTGATCATGTATATAACATGTTATTTCAAGAATAAATTGTATTTGTGTTTTGGTGAACTTTTTACTTTGATTTTCCAATGTAATGTCGATTCCTTTAAGGGACCCATTCACGAGTAAGACACCCGTCCGTTACAACTTTTATTTGCAGTGGAAAGTACCGCCAATCAGTTACGTCACAGTATGTATGCGGAAAAGTTTTTTTTTTAATTTATTTCTTACCCGTTCGGCCCAACGGCTTTTCGGGAGTTATTATTTACAATATATATATTATATGAAGAACATAACAATCTTATCCAGTTATATATATATATATATATATATATATATATATATATATATATATATATATATATATATACCGTTATTACAATCACATATAATGTTTATAACCTTATTACCAGCAATTCATGGCGGCTTTAAGCGATCTTTTCGAAAGCGTGACAAAATCCTGGGTGGTACATAAGCTGTATGGTCAAGATTGAATGTTATTTTGCTAGGACAAGCTTCAAGCCTTAAATTTAAAAAAAATCGATAGTTTATTTATGTACACTTTAATGAAACTATTGTTTAATTCTCTTTGAATTTGTGCATTAGAAATAAACCAGGGAGCTTTGCAATCAGTCTTACAAATTTGTTTTGGATTATTTCCAATTTATTAATATGCGTGTTCGCAGCGCCTCCCCATATTGTGCACGCATAGGTGAGCGACGGGCAAATTATAAACTTGAAAATGTTTTTTTCCGTTTTCTATTCTTAATGCAGAGTTTTTATTTGTTGATGGGTAAAGTATGACCATTTTCACATAGGTTTTGTTAGCAATATCAACTATGTGATTCTTCCATGTTAATCTCCTATCTAGTTTTACTCCAAGATATTATTTAGCCAGAGAATAGTATCATTAACACAGGAGGGGTTATGAATCTTTTAAGCGAGACAAATGTTGCTTGTGATTTGTTTGGGTTTATCAGGATTCTCCATTTATCAGTCCATTTAGTTAAGGTATTTAAATCATTTTGAAGGTATTCCAGAGCAATAATCTGCTCATGTTGTGAGTGGATGGCATTGTCATCTGCGAACGAGGCTATTTCGGTATCCCTTAATTCCGGAAAATCGGCAAGGTAAATTTTGAATAAAGTCGGTGACAATGGGAAACCTTATCGAACTCCAGCTGAGATTCTGTGTTTATTTGACGTAATGTCATGTATTTTATTATTAAATGATCTGTTTATCACGATATTTCCAATTATATCTTGAAGATGTTTTGGGATGCCTAGATGTCGGAATTTGTATTTCAGTCCTGTGTGCCAGACACGGTCGAACGCTTTAGTAACATCTAAAAACAGCTGCCGTATACTTTTTCTGATAAAACCCTTCTCAATCAAATCTGTAACTCTTAAAATTTTGTGTTAAGTCGAGTGATTTGCTCTAAAGCCGAACTGGGTACCAGGGCCAGGGCTTTCAAGTATGGCATTCGTAGCGTATAAGAATTTATTTAACCGATCTAAAATCAGTCTATAAAACACTTTAGTTAATAAAAGTAATAGGCTAATTGGCCTGTAATTGTCGACATTTATTTGTTTTTTTATGGGAATAATTATTGCGTTTTTCTAATTGTTGGGGTAATAACCTAGTCTTAAAGCTTTAATTAATGTACCTGTTATTGATGCAATTTGGATTTTGGTAATTCTTTTAATATTTGACTAGTTATTAGGTCGTTCCGAACCGCTTTTCTGTTTTTGAGTCTGCTTATTGTGTGTTTAAGTTCTGCGGGGGATATGAATTCTGTTCTTACATCCGCGGAGTGTATAGGTTGCTTCAGGCTGTTTATAATTTCCTCATTAAATACATGGTTTACTGCTGAATTGGGTTTAAAGGTATTTGAAAAGTGAACAGCAATCGCCTCGGCATTTTCATCTGTATAGAGAATGCTAGTGCCCGATATTAATGGTGGTATTCTAGATTGCTCTCTGGTAACCTTTTTGTTAGCAGTCCATAAAGAAGGTGAGCCGGGGCGCTAAAAATTGTAAAAAATGAACTATATCTGTGTTCATCGATTAGAAAATTTACTTTTTGCATAAGGAGTTCCATTTCCTTTTTAAGTGTGGCCTTCTATTCAACTGCTAAAGTCTTCTAATTTTGTGTTTGTTTTTTATCAAGTCCACGATGTGTTTCGGTAGCCAGTAAGATGAATGTTTATTGCATTGCAGTGGTTGACATGACTCTTTGACCGCGCGGCTTATTGCTTCTATTAGATTATTAATTTTTAGGTCAATATCTGTTTGGTTTTTGAGATCCCTTGGGAACGAAAATTGCGAGGCTATTTTTAGTCTAAAGATATCCCTGTTTACTTTACCATTTATTAGTTTTCTTTTATTGTTTACATTAGCGATACTCTCAAATGATATTATTATGGAGTTACGATGCGAATCGAGATCTCGCAGAGGTCTTACCCCGACGGGGGCCGAGCTCGAACTGATACGAAAAATAAACAGATGACACAAACCAACGTGTCTGATGAAAACTGAAGGCCATTCAGCTCGCTCTGGTCTCCCTTGAGGAAACCCAGAATACCTAGGGAGAATTTTGTATTTAAATACTAAAAACATTCTCGCTTCAGCTGCGGGCCAGTGCAGTCGCTCCGCCAACAGCAGCTAGAATCGTTCAGTGTGATAGTGCAGCGCAACATCACGCCAAACGTTAAGAACATTAAGTTCGTAATAGTGTTCAGTGACCAGCTATTCAACTACGAGTGCTTTAATAGCTGAATGAACCACAATGTTTTATCCAGCACAGGGCGAGTGGTTAGTGAAGCCCTAAACTCATTATATCATACGGAAGAGTCATCTAATGTGGTTCCTGACGAAGGCAACTTAAATCTCACCGACAGCATGGAATTCATCGAAATACCGCCTCAACGCCAACACTTCGCAAGTAACAACTACCAATTCGGGGTCGGATCATCAGGCCAGCCCGATGAACAATTGCATTCTCAACAGTCAGCCGCTTCAGCCCAACCGTATCAAAACAAGGTAATGTCGCAAGGAAAGCGAGCCAGCGATAACGACAGTGATAACAGAGACAAACGTATAACCACAGACAGTCAGCCCCCGGCAGGGTCGAACCTACAAAATCAATATAACGTAGAAATCAAAAACTGATTTAGTTGGCTAAACGAAGAAATCCCAGATGATCTAAGTGAAGAAAATAAAATCCCACCAATTTTTGTTACTAATTTCGAAAACCAAGTTTCTCTCGCGAATGAAATAGTCTAATGTTTCATCCAACTTCACCACAGAATTCAAAAATCAAAAGATTCGAATCCAATTTCAATCAGTGACCGACTTCCGAAAAGCAGTTAAATATTTTCTGGCCACCAAAAAACAATTTCATACGTATTCGGATAAAATTAGTAAAAAATAATCCATAGTTATCAAGAATATTCATCCTTCAATCTCAGAAAGTGAAATATTAGACGAAATCAAAAACAAATTCAACTCAGCTGTAAAAGTTACACGTCTGTATAAAAACAATTCCCCCATCCCAGTAGTGGCAGTAGACTTTGATGGAACCCACAAAATCCAGGATGTGTTGGAAATAAAACAAATAGGTAATAACATAGTGAAACCAGAAAGAAGAAAGAAAACCAAGGGCCCCCTACAATGCTACCGGTGTTTAGACTTTGGTCACAGCAAAAACAATTGCAATAATTCAATTTCATGTGTGTTTTGTGCAGGTGATCACCTATCAGCAAACTGCGAACAAAAGAACTCCACTCCTACATGTAAACATTGTCTCGGGAAGCATAGGGCCGACCTCAGATCAGTAGAATGTCCATACTATCGAAAAATTTTAGAAAGTAAAAGAAACAATCCTAATGACAGACCTAGGAACAATCCTAATCCCCCGCAATTTAATACAACAAATTTTCCAACACTACCTCCAACCAACAACATACCTAATTTCTCACACGCAACAAATTTCAACCACCAACAAAACACAAGAGACACAAATCACCAGCAACATAACAACCATCAGACAAACAGAAACTACAACAATTTCAATATTGGTAACTCATTCATACAAAACATCACTCAATTCATAACTAATCGCATCATTAATTTTATAAATTCATTAATTCCAACAATTATTCAGAATATCCAACAACCATTTGCTATGACATTTAACAACAATTATGGATCACCATAGAGATATAATTATATTAAACTGGAATGCGAATGGCATTATCAACAAAAGATCCGAACTACAACACTTCTTACATGCTAACAAAATTGATATAGCATGCATCACAGAAACTCATCTCAACCAAGAAAACTCATTCTTCATTCAGGGATACATAACTATCAGAACAGACAGACAAAACTCGAAAGGTGGAGGAGTATTAATACTAATAAAATCCAGTATACCACATCACCAGATTACTCTACCACACACGCCCGGACTCAAAACAGCAGCAATTAATGTAAAGTATAATAATAATAGGACAATTACAATAGTAACTGCTTACAAATTTCTAAATATAAAAATTAATAATACCAACATATACACATTATTACAACTACCAAACCCATTCATAATTGCAGGTGATCTAAACTCTAAACACTATTCATGGGGATGTCGAACTACGAATACAGCTGGCAAATACTTATACAACATATAAAGGAACTTGAATTTCAACATATTATCACCAACCGAACCCACTTACTTTCCATATGATTCAAACAAAAGTCCAGATATACTTGACATAGCTGTTACTAATATTAAAACTCAGTTCATTTCTACAACGTACCATGAACTAGATTCAGACCACTTACCAGTAATAATTTCAACTCGAGTAGAAAAGCCTCCTTCAACACCCCCACCCACTTTAAATACTTATCACATTAACTGGAAGAACTTTAAATGTTCCATAAATAAATCCATACCTCCATTTCACAACCTGAACTCTCCCCAAGAAATTAACCAAGCAATCATGACCCTCAACAATATAATACTTAGTAATATTAGCAACAGTCATATCCAAAAAAGCCTAGATGTTAACAAAATAATGCACAAACCACTACCAACTAATATAATTAACTTAATCCGAATAAAAAATAAAACAAGAAGACTTTGGAATTCACTAAGAATTCCCTCTTTAAAAAAAAGAACTAAACCTGCTAAATAATATTTGTAAAAAGGTTCTAAACAGATATAAACAAGAACAATACAACTCATATATCAATAGCTTAAATACTAAAAACAACTCACTATGGCATTTTACTAAGAAACTCTTTAAAAAAAACAAGCATTCCCCCATTAGCAACTAGTGATGGTAAAAAATACTCCCCAATGGAAAAAGCTGAAGTACTGGCTTCACACTTTGTTGACACTTTCACCCCCAATAACACCCCTAAAGATTCGAAACACGACGAAATAATGACAATGTTCAATGCTCCGCTATATGATGTTCCCCATCAAATACAATTCATATCCCCTAATGAAATAAGAAAAATAATAAAGGACATGCCAAATAAAAAAGCACCAGGCCACGATCGGATCAACACAATCATTCTAAAAAATCTACCAGAGAAAGCTATTGCTTTTCTAAATAATATTTACAACTCAGTATTGAGAACAGGATATTTCCCCCAAACATGGAAACACTCAATCATTCACCCAATAGCAAAACCGAGCATGAATCACTCAAAAGCCAAGAATTACAGACCTATCAGCCTGCTTCCTATAATGTCAAAAATCTTAGAGAAATTAATACTCTTCAGATTGAACAAATATATCAAGAAAACAAACAGTATTCCACAGCACCAGTTTGGCTTCAAATCACAATACTCTACCACCCATCAACTACTAAGACTTACGGAACACATTCACTCTGCATTTCAAAAGGGACAATATACCATCGCTGCATTCATAGATATTTCGCAAGCATTGGACAGAATTTGGCATCCAGCTCTCTATTTTAAATTAATATCAATAGGTACACCTAAATATCTAGTATCTATTATCCTTAGCTACATAACAAATTGAACATTTTCAGTTCCGCTCAATTTGCCGATGACACTGCACTGTATATCTCAGGAAATTCTTTAAAAACTCTTCAAACACAGCTTCAGAATCACATAAATTTAATAGCAAACTGGGCTAATGTCTGGAAAATAAAGTTAAACCCAACAAAATCTGTAGCAAAAATATTCACATTAAGACCTTTTACTCACCCTCTTCCATTCTTCATAAATAACGACATCATCAATTGGACACCAACTAATAAAACAATTAAATATTTGGGCTTAAACTTCGATACCCGACTCAACTGGAAGCAACATATAGAGGTAAAAACTCATCAAGCCAAAATTAAACTAATTCAACTTCGACCCTTACTGAATCAACATAGCCAACTCTCCAAATCCAATGCACTATTACTCTACAAAACAATAATCCGGCCGACATTACTCTATGCTTGTCCCATCTGGACCAATGCAGCTAATTCCAACCTATACAAAATACAAGTTATCCAAAATAAATTTTTAAGATTAATTACAAAAGCACCATGGTTCATCACCAACAATCAACTACACAATGATTTAAACATAAACACAATAAAAAATCAAATAGCCTATCTTGCACATAACTTTTACACTAATCTTCCCCTAATTCAAGCAGCATCCATCTATAAACTAGGCAAAGCCCCCAATTATCGAACGAGAATTAACAACAGATTTCCCCTCCATTCATTTTATAAAATATTCGCAAACTTGGAATAATACTAATCTGAGGTGCTACCTGCTTCCTCTCCCAGTATATTGTTTTATATAATTGTAAGTATAATTTTAAGTTAATGTAAGTTAGTATAAGATAGGTTAAGATCATCAATCATTTGCACAGTTAACATGTAAACTGAACAATGTAATGTCTACCAAAATAAAAATAAATTAAATAAAAAAATAAAAATAAAAAATATTAAAAAATGTTGATGAAATTAACTGACAGAGAAGGGAAAGACACGGAAAAGTAAAAACTGAAATGAGACGTTGGTCACGCAAGGCGTCATAAAATAACAAGAAATTCAAGTTTAAGTAAATATTAAACATTTTAGAAAAATGTGGAAATTAATTGTACTGACTATTTAACTAATGTCTTTCCGTGTTGTAAGTAACCAATTTTACGCACGAATATATTCAAATTAAAAAAATCTCAGATGTCAATCTCTATGATTATCACTTTGTTTACCTTTTTCACTCCGCTGTAATAAGTTTGTTTACCTTAGTAAGATAAAAATAGCAATCGTTTTAAGTCCATAATAGCTTGTAAATTATGTAATATTAAAATGAGTAGTTTTGGTAATGTTTAGAACTCTAAAATAGAGTACATTGTTACATATTTAATGCCGAACAACAACAAAATACCCCGGGAATGCCATTTCAACAATTTTGTGATGACAGAAAATACAAATGGACAGCACAAACTACAAATGAAATTACACATATTTTAGGCAATTAATATGCAAAAAGTAAATAGTAGAGTACAAAGAATATGCTGTCAAAACTAATAGGAGCATTACAAACAAAATTATTCCGGAAAATACTTTAATGAGTACTCACGTGTGTTCAATGCATTCTAAAAGTGACGAATCTCACTTTAAATCCAGCTTATACATCTTCTATTTCAAATACTTCAACGGAATGCCAAGACATAAAAACTCGATCTCTTTCATCTTTAATATTTGTTGTAATAAATGTTCTTATTATTACATAAAACAGGACTTCTGGACCAGCTTTTTCGAACCCACAATTTTGAGATTTTAAAATTTCCTAATTTTTTTCAATAAAATAGTACTAAAACACTTACTTTATTAATATTTTTATATTTTTATACCCATTTTTTACAATTTTATGCGTCTAGTTTTGAACCATAGAAAAGTTTTTTCAAACACATGATTTTTTCAAACAATATATATTGTGGCGTTACCGAATACAAAATAATTAAGAAATATTAATTTCAATTGTTTTCCAAAAGTAGCCTGCCACGAAGCTCTCTTTCACGCGCCTCTCTGCGGCGCAGGGATCCTTTCAACGCGCACGTGACCCCCTCCTTCCAATTTGCTACGCGCAGCTGCGACCCTTCCTTTAAGTAGGAATCTCTCCGGCCACCCGCCACCTACTTCGGGACGTCCGCTACTCTTTTTGCTTATCTTTTCGAAACAACCTTTCAGAAACGACGTAGCCACCCCGTTCGAGCCACTGTGGCACCACCCAGTTGCCATTAGCCAAAATTGCGTTCGCCCGGGTCTACTTCTGCGACGCAGCTAGACCCGCACGTGTCTTTATAAACACGGTGCGAGACGAGGAAGCAAGAGAGATAATACTGGAAATGTTCTACCCGAATTCCCTTTAGAACGTCTTCAGTGATGGACTAAATAATTCTACTGCGCACATAGTTACAACCTATCACCAACTAATTTATAAAATTAAAACTTTCCAGAACTTTCGGATTCCGAGTGGGGGAAATTGGGGCTTTCGTGGACGCTTGCGCGAGCGGACCCAAGCACTTCTACTCAGGCGAGCAGATAGAGAGGCGTTTCCTCTGATCACTGACTGCGCCCGCGCCCCAGCGCGCAGTCAGTTGAATGTATTTCTGATTTCCGACTCTTTTATTTTGTTGAATCGCAGTGACCTCTGTTCAGATAAATTTATGCGCCATGCTGGGCCTTAATTTAGTAAAACAAGAGCAATATTTTACTACATTCGTCGCAGTTTTAAGTCCGACGGATTTATAAATTACAATCACAGAGTGCAACAAAATCTGCTACCAGTTACCGACTTCATCGCGCAGAAGCGACTCAGAAAACAGCAGCGACCGCCACCTACAGACATCAGTACCAGATTATCATTGCCTAAGGGCGTTGATCCGGCCGGCTGAGCATAACTTCGCGTCCTGACTACCTCGCGCCTGTCGAAGATTCTTCGACCCCTGCGGCCTCGTCCCTCGAGCTGCAGCGAGACAAACCATTCAGCCCTGCGCATCAACGGATTCAGCTGTTACCACGATGGCGTGTTTTTATGAGCTTCACTATAAGCTCTCAAATGCCCCTCAGGCTTGCAAATAAAAAGACTTTTGAATCCAAGAATCCATTTCTCTAAATTTTTGTTTTTCTTTTAAAGAAAGGAAAAAATTCTTAGACGCGCTGTGGCTCCCCAGAAATAATGCGCGGAAAATCGTGTAATTTTTTAAACATAATAATTTGCTGTCGAAAATGTCTTGTCGGATTGGGGTGAGTTTTAGCGTCTGTCATAGTCTGTGTAGGTCTGAATGCAGTCCGTAGAAATCTGTTTTCAAGTTTGTGTCGTTTGTCGAAGTTGTAGTTGCAAGTAGTGGCCCTAGTCACACAGTTGTATTTGATGATTGGTTTGATATAAGTCCCATAGATATGAAGTTTCGTCATTGTTGTATTGGCGTGGGTGGTTATTGAGGAGAGAGCACTCAGTTGTCTGTGTGTTTTTTGTTTTATTTTGTCAATGTGTCTCGTCCAGAGTAGTTTTCGGTCAAGAGTAATTCCCAAGTCAGTCCAGTTGATAAGCGTGTTGTTAAGAGTAAGTGGAGGTGGGTTGGGGTCGTTTCCGTTTCGGTGAAATAATATTACCCAGCTTTCTTGCGGGTTTTAAGTCGTTTTCTTTTGTCCATAGTGTAATGCGGTTTAGTGTCTCTTGCAAGGTGACGATTGCGTTTGGTAGTCGTTGTTTAGTAACTGTCAGTGCGGTGTCGTCTGCGTGGATGAAGTCATTTATTTTGGCGGCAGTTGCTAGGTCGTTAGTACATAGAGAGAAGAGTGTGTGAGAGAACTGCGCCTTGGGGACGCCGGCTGAAATTAGTCTTATGAGTTTATGTCTGGTGGTCAAATTAATTTCGGTCGTTAATGATGTCTTTTGCTGTTGAGATGAGTTTGGAGAGGTTAAAGATTTTGAGTAAAGAGAAAAGTTCTGTTAGGTCAGAGAAGCTGAATGATGTGTTGGAAGTACAGCTAGGAGATGAGGAACGAGTTTTTACAGCGTAGGTCTGTTGTAGAACTGTGGCGTTTGTTAGTTCACGAAGAGAAGGGAATTCCAACGAGTTAGAGTACATAGAGAGGAAAACATCCTTATTTCAGCACTCCTAGCGTGTTATTCGTGAAATATGGCATGTTTCAAGGTGTCAGAGTGTTTTAAACTGTATTTATCTACGTGCTACTGGATTATCTTTCTTCGGTGTGTTTAGTTGCTTCATTGTTCTCGAGTACGAAACCACAGGTCCTTTTTTAACTTAATTTTGATCTGTGGCGTCTGTTCTTCAGAGAAATTGTAAGTGTAGGTGTGAATAAGTGAAGTAGTGAAAACGCCCCATGTCTGCTCTGCCTACAACTGCTCGAATAGAAGTGATACAACAAAGGATATCTTATTTTAGGTACGTGGAAATTTTTTTATAGTTACTTCAGTTATGGATGTGTTTGTCACAAAAGCAAGTTATTATATTAATTGCCAACCATTCATATGGGTGACTATTGTTCGGTAGCCTAGCAGATTAAAATGAATATCTTATTTGTGCACATGAAATATAATTCAATATGCATTAAAATATACGTATTATTTTTTTACGAATTTTATTAATAATTTCAAAATTGTCATCATTTAATATTATTTGTATTGTAGCGGTACATAATTATTAAGATAAATTAAATTGAGTAAAGTAGACCTAAGAAATTTTTTACTGAGGAAAAAACATACGGCGTCACGCGCGCAGCCCCCTTCTTGCAACAGCCACGATCCCCTGACCCATTTCGGATGTTTATGACACCCCACCCAACGGCCGAAAAAAGGGTTAATTGAAAAGCGCCCAGACGCAGCCACATATGGAATATTTTTGAAACGCCTGTCATCGTGATCGGGGAAACCCAAAACAATAATTCTGTAGCCGGGAGGCCCCTTCACAGTCGTGGCCTGTTTTCGAGACGAGAGAAGAACACTATGTTCCGACGGAGACAGAGAGTGGAAAATTCCTTTACTCCACCAGAGCTTATGGGCCAAATTTAGTGTACAACGCCATCACCTTTAGCCAATAGCGACGCGATCGTTGTAGGGAGCAAGAACATATGAGGAGAAAGGGTGGGGATAAAAGTTAACTTCGTGCATTTATGAGAAACAAAATTTCAGTGGGCTGAGAAACTTCTCTGGGGTGGGAGCTATTCGCGGGGAGAGGCGAGTGCGCCTCTGAACGCACTTAGTTGAAATCACTGGAGTGATAGACTGGAATTCTCAGTGAGAATTTTAGAGGAAGTGCAAAAGCGCTTCAAAAGTAAATCGGCCAATCTTTTATAATTGCGTATTCGCTACAGGATTTCACAACTTCTGAATTTGTATCTGAGAGGATTCACATGAGATCGGAGGGAGACATTGTTGTGTGCTCCGCACCTGCGATCGGGGGCGATATCCCCGGCTATCTACAAGCTCCGCCGAAGCAACCGGCAGACGACCCCTCTGCTGACGTCACGGACTGCCGCAGACGCCGCGAGCCGCTGCCAGACGCCCCGCCCAGCTGTTGAGGGCGTGCGCCCCGGCCAACATTCCAGTGAAGGTCGTCCCGGCCGCCCACAAGCTTCGCCGCGCCCGCCCGGGCACATTGAACTTTTGACACGGAAGCTCTCAGGCAATGTAACTGGGGGCAATTAACCTCATTGAAGTATTGACGAAAGCGGTGCCGCGCCAAGGCACAAGAAAAGTCCTCAAGGACGACTCTGTAATTCTAGCTATAAAATAATTTTGTACTCTTCTCTAGTTGTAAGCTTTCCTTTTAATTTTAATCTTTATTTTTTCTTTTATTCGATCTTTTCTTTCTTTTATTTTATAAATGTTACTTCCCTGGTACAGCTTTGTCCAGGAATAAACGTTGTCTTTTACCAGTAATCAAATTGTTTATTTTGAATGCCCATGAATTTAATTAACAATTCCTTCCATCAACTAATTTTTAAATGAGCAAAGGAAATTGTCACAATCGGCTAGGTTTTTAAACGAGTAAAGGGAATAGGACCGACTGAGCTATAACCGGGCCGCTAACCGCGCATTTCCCATGAGCGGAGGTGTTACAGTATCCACAAATATTATACATCCTTCCAGTGAACTGTATTAGTAGTCACTGTAATAGTAGTGATTAGGTATTAAGTGTACATTCTGACAGTATAATTTCATAAATATGTGTAAGTTACAAATATATGTGTATTGTATTTTTGTAGATTTCCATTGGCAAATGAAAAATTGACACAGCAGTGGGTTGTAAATATGAAGAGGGACAAATGGTAGAATGAGAGAAGCTTGCTAATGCTGTTCCCACTATTTTTGACTTTCCCAATCATTTGCAAAAAAGACAATCTAGCGGACCATCTCCTAAGAAACGACGTTTTGAGGAAGCATTTTCACCTGTGACAGTGGAAAGTGCAAATGATAATTCATGTGTGTACTGTTTGCATTATAAATATGCATTTGCTGTAAATATGTAGTTGAGAAGTGCAAATGTGTATTTATGCTTTGTAGTTTTATTTAAATGTAATTTTGTTTCAGATTCCAATACAAATGTTCAGCAAGAACATTTATACTGCATATCTAGTCCTCGCAAATTCAAGAAAATTTGAGATATAATGGAGTTGGAAAACTTGAAGCTAAAATTCAACTGAGAACTGCTCAAATGAAAATAAATAAAAAGCAAAATCAGATAGACAAGTATCAAAAACTATAAATGAGTTAAATAAAAAACTTGGAGAATCGGGGTCAGAAATTTTAAATAAATTTACTGAGTTTTGAAAGAGCTAATAGACCTGGAAATTTAGGGTGGTCAGGTGCGCCAGTACACACATTTGCTCTGACACTTCATTTTTATTCAGCACAAGGCTATAGGAATTTAAGAAAATCAGTGAAGATTCCTCATTCACGCACGCTTCGCCAGTGGGCTTCTGTCATGGATGGAAAGCCAGGATTTACTCAAGAAAGTTTCGTGAAGTTAAACAAGAAGTTCAGGCAAGTTCTGAAGTGATCATTGCTTGTCCTATGTTTGATGAAATGGCCATTAAAAAGATATAGTGTGGGATGGCAAGAACATATGTGTGTACGAATGTTGATTTAGGTCAGGGATCTATGGAAAGCGGTGAATGTCCAGTGGATTCAGAAGTCCTTGTATTTATGGTGATAGCATTGAACAGAAGTTGGAAAATACCTGTGGGGTATTACGATAATAATCGTTTGTCTGCTGCTATTAAAAAATCTAATTGAGCAGTACCTTAGAAAATTGCTTGAGACAGGTATATGTATTGTTGATGTAGTGTGTAATGGCACAGCGACCAACAGAGCAGCAATGACTCAACTGGGTATGAGTGCTGAGAAATTACAACCTTGGTTTTGGCATCCAGCTGATAAAACTCAAAACAATTTCTGTATTTTTGATGCTGCTCACATGCTGAAGTTAACCCGTAATCTTCTGCAGAGAAAAAAATCTTATTGATCGTACTGCAGAAAATTTCAGTGAAGTTAAGTGGAAGTATTTTGAAAAGCTAGCAAATGTTCAAGAAAAGAAGGGTTGCATGCTGCAAATAAATTAAGAAGACAGCTTCTACTGTACGAAACACAGAAAATGAAAGTTGGTTTAGCAGCTCAGACTCTCAGTCTGCAGTTTTGCAAAACAATGTTGTTATGCAAAAATATTGGAATGAATGAATGAGGTAGTGAAAGTACAGTGAAATTCATAAAAAACAATTGATTTAACATTTGAATTACTAGATAGTTGTCATCCAATGGGTAAAGGGACAAAAGCTTCCATTTCTAAGAGAAACAAAGATACAGTGTGCAGTCAAATTGATGAGTGTGACATCATCCAGAAAGATGCCATTGTATGGATTTGTCAATGACCTACTAAGCATAAAAGGTATTACAGAAAATTATGTGTGGGGGGATAAGCCAAAGCTTAAATATCTGTTAACTCGCAGGCTTAGCGAAGACCATTTGGAATTAATTTTTAGTTCTTTACGAACAAAAGGTGGTCACAGAAATAATCCCAATGCTGTACAATTTCAAGCAGCATATAAGAAATGTTTAATTGCACGGGTCATTCCATCGGAGAATGGCAATTGCACATTTTTTGATAGCGAAATGCTTACTCAGGAGGATCAGACTTCTGTAAATGTAAGCACTTGCATACTAGTAGATGACCACGACTATTGCAATCCAGGGTATCAGACACTCAGTTTTTATGTTGAAAATGTTGTCGAATACATTGCAGGGAGTATAGTGCATGGCATTTCAAAAAAAAAATGTGTTGAATGTTTGGATGCTCTGTTTCAAAACAAAAGGGAGAGCAAATCAGAAGTAATTGCATTGAAAGATGTCAATAATTTCCTTGGGAATCCTTCGCAGGGAGTGGTAAAACTCTGTAAGATTGCTGAACAAGTTTTCAGAAGAAATGAAGTAATTTTAGAAAGAAACAAGAACAGAGTGCTAAAATTTCAGACTGAATTGATGTAAACGTTATTGGATTGGTCAATACTTGATTGTGATCATATGTTTACAGCTACGGGGACAGATGAAATCTCTCATTTTGCATCCCTTGTAAAATTAATTTTGAAGGATTATATTACATGCAGAATTCATTGTTTGTAGAAAGAGCAGAGATAAAAGGAGAGAATGTGAGACAGATGTTTACAAAATTAGTTTTATTTAAAGGTCAATATAAATACCCTAATGTAAACTAATGGAAAACTTGTGTATTTTCATTCTGAACACACTTTACCTTACTTACAATAATGGTTATCTTTTATTACACCTACTTTTTAATAATATCCTGCAATTTGTTTGTGAAACCTTCCCATGTAAATATTTCCCCAGTATCAATTTTTATTTCAGTGAGAAGAGTAGTTTCCGGTGTGTTAATTGCTACAGCACAAATTCCTCCAATCAAATAAGAACCTGAAATTATTCATTAATAATGTAGAGAAATTAAATTAATGAATGTTCACTTTTTTCACTTGTGCATGATCATTGAGTATTGAACGTCCTTAGTTTATGATATAATTATATTTTATCTAATTGATTTATAAATTCAATTTTGTTTTGGTTTAATTTTAAAAATGAATATAATTTAAATGGTTAATTAAATTATTTTAATTTCAATGAACGTACGGTGTAGGTTGTATTCGTCAGTACATTGCATGCGAAGAAATATCGAAATCCCGCGCAAAGGTTGACACCTTTAAACATGGCGGACAGTGACTCTACTGTTTCAAAGATGGCGGTGCTATTGCCACTCTATGTATCTCTAACTCGTTGGGGAATTCAGCTTGATTCAATTCGTTCAGTTGTCTTTGTTGTCTGTCCGTGATGCCAGAATGGTCAGTCATTTGTCTTGTTTTTCGTTTAAGAGAGTGTGTCACGATATCAGTTGGAGCATTTGAAAAAGTTGTTGGTGCAGTCGGTGATGTGATTTTCTCCACACTTTTAATACAACTGACACGCTTAATACAACTGATGAAAAAAGAGATAATTCAAATATTATAAACCAATGAGAGGTTCAAAAACAGTGTCAATTTCTAATTTTCAATGATTTCATTTATTCTTTGAAAATGGACATTGACGAAACCACTTTTTATCACTCATTATTAACTTCTCTTTCTAAGCTATTTACAAAATTAACACTGGAAGAAAATGCAATCCTTTCCACACACACTCCCGGACACAAAAACTCGCAGGCGTTCAGCAACAGCCCGCAGCACACTAGCGTTCCCCAAACGTCGTCTTTTAGCGGCAAGTTGAAGTGTCTTGAAGTCTTAATAAAGAAAGCGATTTAGGGTTCTGTTATATTGAAGGGAAAGCTCAGTCGCTCAAACTGCTCTCTTAGGGCCGCTTCCCACGGCGCGGCCGCCGCGCGCTTCGTTCAAGGAGCATAGCTCTTCCGACGCAGCCACCGCCGGAGCCACCGCCGGAGTCACGGCCGCACCGCCGCCCGCCGTGGAAGGGGGTGGGGTCTGGAGGGGTAGGTTTCGCCGACCCTCCGGCGACGACGAACAAAGGGACCCGAGCAGGTAGAACGCTGCGGCCGCGGCGCTGTGGGAACGCTCCTATTTAAAGCTGTGTTCTGCTACAGGTGGCGCGTGGCCCCTCGTCCGCTTCTGGTGGCTGGAGTTCGGCGTCGGCGGCCGCAGCAGCCGCCACCCGCTGCACGTGGGAAGGCCTCCATTCAAACCAATGCTCTGCTACGGGGCCCGCTGCTGCGTGGCGCGCCGCGTCCGCGCCGTGGGAAGGGGCCCTTAGAGTTACAGGCAATGTTTGTATGTTTTTCATTGTTACATTAACATTCCCTTCGGGAATTCGCAGTTCATACCTGTAATACAGAAGGTAACGAAATAACTTTTTCTACATATTTATTCTTGATCAGGATTAGCATTTTCAGTTGCTTAATATTACGTGTTATATCGCTTGTCCTTTCGCAATTTTCTACGTCTCACATGTGCTCTGAACAATCAAGTTACTGTACTCTGAATATCTCTCCTTAAGCACACTTGTTATATTAACTTTCAAAAACTCATATGTAATAGTTTTCAGAATGCAATAGCAATGAAAGTTTAAATATTTTATTCCTTTACTCAAGTTCTACGCGCAACATGGAATATTTGATCTCATTTTTGAGTTAAATATTAAACGTGCAAAGAAAGTAATATATACGAGGTGTGGCTAGAAAAAAAACGAACTGATGCTATAAAAAAATTTTATTTTCCATTATTTACAATTTGATGTTATCTCCTTCAATGTACTCTCCTCCTCGGTCTATACACCGCTCCATACGAATTTTCTACTGTTCATAGCAATGCTGCAGATCATTTTCGGTAAGTCCATACATTACTTCCGTCGCTTTTTCTTTTACTGCTTCAACACTCTCAAATCTAGTTCCTTTCAAAGCTGACTTGACTTTAGGGAAAAGAAAAAAATCACAGGGGGCCAAATCAGGTGAGTAGGGTGGATGGTCTAAGATGGGAATGTTGTGATTGGCTAAAAACGTCTTCACTGACAACGCATTGTGAGCTGGGGCGTTGTCTTGGTGCAGGATCCATGTCTTTCTTTTCTCCGTACTCGCTCACGTAGGGTAGTCAGGACGCTAATGTAGTAATGCTGATTCACTGTTAGTCCCTCTGGTACCCAATCAATGTGTACAATCCCTTTGACATTAAAAAAAATCATCATTGCCTTGAATTTCGATTTTGACATTCGTGCTTTTTTTGTCGTGGAGAATCAGGAGACTTCCAATGCATCGATTGGCGTTTGGTTTCGGGATCGTAAGTAAAAAACCATGATTCATCACAAGTAATAACATTTTGTAAAAAGGTGGGAGCTCTTTCAATGTTTTCTAGGATGTCAGAACAAATCATTCTTCGGCGTTCCTTCTGTTCAATTGTGAGACACTTTGGAACCATTTTTGCACACACTTTGTTCATGTTGAAACTTTCATGAAGAATCTGCCGAACACTTTCCTTGTCAATTCCTGTCAACTCAGACATTGCTCTGATTGTTAAACGGCGATCTTCTCGAACAAGTTTACCGATTTTTTCAATGTTTGCATCAGTTTTTGCTGACAATGGTCTGCCAGTGCGAGCGTCATCACTTGTGTCTTCGCGGCCATCTTTAAATCGTTTAAACCACTCAAACTTGTGTTCGCGATAAACAATCATCGCCGTAAACTTGTTGCAACATTACAAACGTTTCACTTGCAGATTTTCCAAGTTTGAAAAGAAATTTGATGTTAACACGCTGTTCTTTCTGTACACTCAACATTTTTCCGACGCACAGACAAAACGTCAACTACTTAGAACAGACGCCACGGGCAGACCGAGTGCAGGAGGCAGAAGAAACTCGAGCAGTAGGCGGAGCAAGAGTTATGTGACAGGCCAGGCGACTTTCAGCCTTATTGCATTCGTTTTATTGTTTCATCTGTGCTAGTTCGGTTTTTTTCTAGCCGCACCATGTATTAACTATAAGAAACTAATGAAACTTACATTTTTCATTGGCTACATATTCAGTATTTTTTTTAAATTCACAATCATCGATATTCACATGCTTTAACATTAAACTCGAAGTTCCTATAACTTTGTACAAAACTTCACCTTAAGTAAGTACGAAGAATGAGTTTTGTAAATCGCGCAACTTTATCATAAAGTTATCAATTCATGAAATATTTAAATATGAAATAATTCTGTAATCTTACCTTTGTAATATATTGCGAAGATGTTAAGCTCTGGAGTATGGTTGTGCTGAGCCATTTTTTTCGGAGTTTAGGATACGTAACTTTATTTGGAATCAAAAACATTTTTACCTTCAGTACCGTTGTATAATTTTCTTTGAGAGTTGGACCCAACAGGAATTAACCACCATCGCGAAACCTCGTACGGTTTTGTATAGCAAAAAAGTATAAAGATAGTTACAGATGTTGAAAACCTATACCCCCTAGAGGTTTGAAAATTATTGTTTCTATACCCACTCCTAATGACGCACTGCGTTCGGTAGTGACGATGTGCCAAAGCCTTACTGGAGAAGGTGTTGTACTGCAAGGTCTACTGGAATAGTTTTTTTTCAGAACCAATATGATGTATCTCAAATGGTAAAGATATGATTAAATTTTTCAAAATTAAATTTATTTATAAATAGATAAGGAAAAAATATTGTATGTAACACATGGATAAAGGAGTATGGGGCACTCATGGTTAGAGTTGCCACCTATTGATACTCACCCGGAGATTTTCGAAGAATTGTTCATATTATTACAATAATTAAATAATATTTAAACAAATAATATTAGTATTTATGAGTTATTAATTATTTTGAGATTAAACTAATTTCTAATAACGTTTGTCGTATTCTAGAACTGTGTCTATAGTGAGCCAGTAAAACATGTAGAATTATGAAAATTCATTTAATATTTTATTTGTAATTTATAAAAAAAGAGAAAACACCAACAATTTTTATTCCTTTCAACGAATCTCATTAGCTAAAACAATATTTAATAAAAAAAAATTGAAAGTACAGAAAATGCGTGCAAATTCTTGAAATCAAAGAATCAAACATTTGAACGCGTAGGACATTCAATATTGTGCATGACCTGCAGATGAAAGTAGTAAACCCGGAGCTCGGAGATTGGTCACGAAACCCGAAGTCTCCGGGTGAAACCCGAGGAGGTGGCAGCCGTACTCATGGTAAAGAACAAAAGTCGCTTGTATCGTCGTTCATTTTCTTTAACGACATAGGATATATTGTACAAGCACATTATATTGTATAAGTACATTGATGATACCATTAGTGCAATTATACCCCTCTTTCATTTCATTCATTTCTTTAATAACTATTTGAAAGTTTTATTACTATAACACCTTGATATATTTGAAACCATTTTCTGCATTAAAACGTTATTAAAATTTACTTCACTATACTAAGTTATTAAAGGATGCAGTGATAACTCGGAATTGAATGAGTTTCTCATATTTTGGTAGTAATTTTGAGAAATATTTCCATTTTTGTAATTCCTGTGGTTTTAATTATCCATTCGATTCATGTTATGTCATAATTCTTTAGTCACACTAAATAGCACTCACAGTGCTGTGAGAAGCATCACAGCACGTATCGTGATATTACGTATAATCAAACTTTGACATTGTTAGCAAAGACAAGAGAACACGGATTTCATAGTTACGCAGTTGGAAAGATCGCATAGAAGTCAAGTAGAAACAATTAGATGAGGTGAACAACAAAAATATGTTATATTTTTAGATGAGAACTTTTTTTATCAGATTCGATCTGGATTTGATAAAGTAAATAAATATCACCATATTGGTATTATTTTGTTATGAGAAGTTTTCGTAAGAATTTGTTTTTATATGTTAGACGAAAGACGTATGGTCCACAAGCAGTTAAAGTTACAAGACACAGGTATTTTGATAGGTGAAAGATTTAATCGCGAACGTTCAGAAAAAAAAGTCATTTAAGACACGAACTGTAGAATAACATTGAAATAAGATAAACTGAGAAAAAAATGGACGTAGGAGAACTTCCAGAAATGCTGGAAGGAAGTTTCTTTATGGATGCAGACTTCTTCTCATCACAAAGTGAACAGCATTTCTTCAACAGGAAAATGTAGTACATAAACACAGAAATGACTTTGTAGCAAGTAATTACAAGGCTATATAATTATTACAATTCTATATAAAAATTAGTTAAAATTAAGAAAGATTGCTGTTATTTAAATTCGATGGCCATCATTAGCTTGAAATAACCAAAGTAAATAAGTTTAAAGTTTTATCAACGTTTTCTTTAAAAAAGAATCCAAAGTTAAATGATAATAAACAAATTAGCAGCTGGCACTCAATCTCGCTGAAATATTATTTTAGTTAACAAGGTGTTTTCATTCAAAATTCACCACAGAAAAATTAGTAAAAATTTCCAACATAAATCTAAGCATTCTCCAGCCAAATTCTCGTGAGAGCGGTATGTTTTCAGTCCTCGAGAAAAAGAGAAGGAAACAGAGCTGAAATTTGTATGTATAACAGCTTCAAAATAAACGAAAGAAATCTAGCCAACTAAATAGACAAAAAAGGTTTAAAATAAGTAAGAAGGAATGAAAATATAGGAAATCATTATATCTAAACTAATTTTGGCTAGTGACCAAAATCTCATTCTTGGCATGATCCAAAAACGATTTTCAAGAAAATGTGGTACTTTACCTTGCTGCAAATAAGGTCCAGCACGTCCATCTTTATCTGAAAAAGAGGAAAAAATATTATTGGCTCATTATAAACACATTTAAAGGTTCTTTGTTGTGGTAGTTTAGCAGAAACTGCAACGAACATCGCCTTCTGTGTTCTCGACACGGCACATAATTGAGAAAGATTATTGCTTTGCCGAAAGAATAAATGAGTGTTGAAGACATGGTTACCTCTGTCTTGATGAAAATCGGTTTTCTTACAAATGTTATGCTTGGTGCTTATACATGCATCTTTGCTACCGTCTGAGACTGCCGAAATATGCTGGGAGTTTGTACCACAAACTTTCAATGCGCCCTATATGCACGATTGCCACAAAAATGGTCGTGGCTCCTCTGAATTTAAAACAATGCGAGCTCGTCGCATCTGATGTTGAAAAAATTGGATTCCGGGAAATCTGACAATGAGTAAATCTTTTGTCGCGACTGCCT
This sequence comes from Gryllus longicercus, assembly GCA_038098605.1. NCBI lineage: Eukaryota > Metazoa > Arthropoda > Insecta > Orthoptera > Gryllidae > Gryllus > Gryllus longicercus. The sequence goes on along the minus strand of JAZDUA010000011.1, from coordinate 7,538,830 downwards.
AGCAGATGGTGCAATTTATTGGTGACTTTTCGAACCAATTGACAATCGATTTCCAAGAACTTTGTACAAAAAAATAGTATTTGATCAATTGGGAAAGAGTTTTCTGTGGCGGGTAGTTTGAAATATGTGGACTTTTCTTCTAAAATACCTTCAAAGAGAAGCGAAACTGAGCTGCTCAAAGCGTGGCGCCAAATTTGAATTAATTTGGTGACCCATTACCAACAGAGTGGTTTACTCGCTAGTATTGTTCACAGACACAGAACAGATGGAAGACGGACGGTTTGAAAAAAATTCTTTTACTCTATTAAAGGCTCTCTAATGGTGAAAAATGACTGTATAAATTGTTAGAGTGAACTTTATTGGAAGCTATCTAAAGCACATCCACTCAAAAATTCAATAACGTATACAAATTCTGGGAAATATGCTTATTAAAGGGGTGAGTAATATTCCAAAAAATTAAATTTGTCTAATTTAAAAAACGAAAGAATATAGCAAAATTACTTTTATAACATCTTAAACACTAAAATTACAGTACAAAACTTTAGAAGTAATAATGTGGAGGCATTTTTAATAAAATAGCATTAGAACGGTTCTCAAAAAGCGGAATTTAAAGTTGTACTTTATTCAAGCAAATTGCATATATTCACGTTCAATAAAAATGTACATGTCTCTAACGAAATAATTAATTATGAACTACAAATTCCTTTTGTACGAAAAATCTCTCTTTACTATTGTAATTGTAGGAACACGCTGAAAAAAATTTGTACTTTCACAATTTTCGAAAATTCAGTGTTAACAATGGAAAACCGACATCTGCCACCTTTCTAAGTGTACCTCTATTCTCACAACAAATGGAAATACAAAATTTGGAGCCATTTTTGAGAAAGTTTTGAAAATGCCCCAAGTATGTCATGTAAATTAGCTAATTACATAAATAAGATAATACAGCTAACATGAAAATTATGTAATAATAATAAATACAATAATAATAAATATAATAATAATAAATACAATAATAATAAAAATAATAATGCTATAAAAACTGTCTAATTCATAATACATTTAAATTACCTTAAAAAAACCTCTATAATCTAACTTCGCACATAATTTTTGTTCAACGGCACTTCACTTCACTTCACTATGACCCTTTAATCACTTCCTATACTATTTTTCTGTTCTACACTGCACGACACCTCACTTCACTATATATTACTTACACATCGCTCTATAACCTACTATTCTCAGTTAAGTCCCTCATTTATTTAGTAATACCCTAAATTAATTTCCTAAACTGTTGAACGCTACGAGGAACGAGTTGAAAGGTTTTTGCAGGCAATCTATTCCATTCTTTTTTCGTTCGATTTGTTAAAGAAAACTTCCCCACATCTGTTCTCTGCGGTCTTAAATTTATTTTGTGCCTGTGATGTATGTAGGAATACTTAGCCACCGATTAATTTATTTCCAAGCTAGATGACCGTTATAAGCTTTATACAAAGTGCAGATCCTTGCTAATGATCGCCTATTGTCGAGTGTATCTCATTTTTCCATTTTCTTATCCCTGAATGTAAATTTAGCTGCCCTTCGCTGAATTCGTATACAAAATTGCGTGTCTCTTCTCTATCGAATCACATCTTTACTATCTAAAAAGTAACTATCTGAAATGAATATTACGTAAATATTATTTTCGTAATAAGTTCTTCTGAACACAGCGATGGCAATTTAGGGTAGCGTAGTGTGTTCAAGTAAAAATTGCTGATGAGAAGGACGCGAGTTGAAATCCTTGTAATGCCGGCTACTTTACACATCTAATTGTAGTATATAAAGAGAGTTATGTAATGTTGCCAGAGAAAGTAACGAAATTTCCACAGAAAATTTCGTTCGAAAATAGTGGATTATTTCTTGCTCGTATATTAATTTCTATACAAATAATGTCAAAACGCTTATGTTTTGATTGTTCTTGAATCTGAAAAAGTTATTAGTGAAAACCCTATCTTTGTCAGTCCGTTTACTTACGAGTAATTCTAGAGTAAACAGGATTATCACTAAAATGGATATTCATCGAATTATCTGGCTGATGTCAGGAATCCAAAAATTTAATGTTGATCTTTTAATGTTGGTGGAACTTCTAGCACCAACATATTGTCGAAATTTTCTCAAAAATAGCTCAAATTGTTGCTTTTAAACTTTTTCTGGAATAGAGCAAAAGACGTATTAAAATGGTTCAGGTTCACTTTTTGGCAAACGATTTGAATTTTGGAAATATTAAAACAAAATTAACATTGTCAAAACACAATACTGACAATAAAGATTTTCTTCATAATGACGTCAGTTTTTCAATCTGCATCTTGAATTAAAGTAATTGAAATACATTGAATTTTTAAAAACTGCAAATGAAAAATTTTCAAGTTTCTTTTAGCGTCAGAAAGGAAGAGGTTGAGGTGTGTAGTTCATGGCGTTGAGGTAACTTGTACGGCGTGTGGAGACTAAAGACGCGGCATCGAATCCCGGCATGGAAAAAAAAATTACTGAGAAGAGATCTTTTGCAAATTCATATAGTATTCTATATTGCCTAGTTGTTAAAAATATGGCGTGAAGTATATGGTGTTAAAGCAGCACTAGTTTTGAACATAACCCACTGTCTAAATAGTATGTATAGTAACAGAAACTCTATTTAAATGGGTAAAATGAAATCATTTACTTTGATTGTATAAAGTTAAACTACGAAACTGAGATCAGTATCGCAATAAAAAGTATTACGGTAGATTATCCATGCTTCATCAATACCACAAATAATAACTTGTGTAATGCAGGTAATATTAGAAAAACTCATGGTATATGTATTATCAACAAAAGTACTATCAGGTGTCATATTTCGCAGCGGGAAGAGTCGAATTTAAACAAAATTTATAGTTCACTTGAATTTTGACAAATTGTGTCCAACGATCTATGATATTAAAATAGTAACATTATATACAATATTCGGTTGGTTATCTATTGCGACTTAAAAGTCTCGTTTGATATCTCTCCAATTTTGTAATAGTTGGGGGCGAATTTCAGTGACATAAAAATCGCAAAAGTAATTTATATAGTGCTCTTTAAATATTTTTAAAATGACCTCAAAGAAAAGGCAAATGACGTAACAAGTGTGATCAAAACTAGTTCGGATAAACAACTGAAGATGTATTAGATACTGAATCGAGGCTTCTTCTATTCATTCAGGTGAACTCAGATCGCAAACTTCACGTTTTGACTATTATTTTCCAGGCAATATCTTTCTTCAGTTATACCGAAATTGACATTTTCCTTTAAAATCTTCAAATGAACGGAATAGAAAATAATTAGAAATATGTAACTACATTTGGACACAAAATGGGGCTATAAATGATGAATCTATCCACAATGAAGAAAGAAACGAGTGCCTACGAAATGAAAATTTCAATGCAATTTAACTTCGCCAAGATACCATGAAACAGTGATACAGTTTTGCAGAACTATTGATATTTTAAAAGAATTGTAATTGCATTTTGTTGTTGTATTATTCTCTCATGACCTCTGTTTTTTATGCGACTTAAAATAAAAATAATTATAAAAAGAAGCTTCTTCCATTCGTTCAAGCATACTCAGCTCGCAAACGTTCGGTTTGAGCTGTTATTTACCAGGAAATATCTTTCTTTAGTTATCCCGAAATTGACCGAATCGACAACGGCGCTGACAGAGGTTACGAGAACCTTAGATTTTGTACAACGGCTGCCATTACTATTTCTGAGCGATGAAATTAAATAGGCTACTTAGGAATATTGTTTCGAACACTTATTTCAAGCGTTTCTAGTTACAAGTGTGTGAACCAAGTGAAATTTACCGTGTTAATGCAGTGCATTTAGTAACGTTCACCAATGATATTCGATGTGAATCAATGAGCAGGCAACGTAGCCAGCAATGCTCTTTACGTGCTACACAACTCCAGCATATTTCGCATAGCAACTTCATCAATTTACCTCACACAACAAAAGTCTTCAGAATTAGCCTCTAAGGAAACCAATTCTCTTCCCCCAGATAACCACTTCGACTATCTGAATTCTGATCAATCTTCACAGTCTATTACAACCAATAAAATACGCCTAATTTTTATTGCGGAGATAACTAACATAGACTCATTCGTTAATGAAATTAAAATTAACGTATCAAAAACTTCATAGCTGAACAAAAAAACCAACAAAGTGCAAATAAATCCCGGCTCAGATGAAGATTTCCATAAAATCCTAAAATACTTAATCAACCCAAATAAAAGATTCAACTCCAACAAAGACCATGCAAGCAAAAACTTTTCGGCAGTATTTAAAAATGTTAACCTCTTCATAACTGATAGTGAAATCATGCAAGATTTAAAACAAAGATACCCATCTATTTTCAAAATCCCTCGTCTTTAGACGGGCAGCCATCCCATTCCTGTAATAGCGGCTGAGTTCAACGGCAATGAACCACGGGAAACAATACTCAACATTAATGTGATCTGCAACCTCAAAGTCACCACCGAAAAACGAAAAGACCAAAAGGTCTATTACAGTGCTATAGATGTTTGGACTTTAGACCATCTAGAAGCAATAGCAAATCACAAAACTGACGGTGAAATATATTCTTGTATTCATTATACTGTAACTTGTTCTGAAAGTAAAGCAACCCCCACCAGCATTCTTTGCAAAGGCAATCACTGAGTAAAGGTAAGAAATTAGAACTGTTTATACTGTCAGAAAATTGTTGAAAAGAAAATAACTCCACATCACAACGTAAGAAATCCATACCTACGAACACCACAACCATCCTTTAGCAACCAACAAGAATAATTTCTATGACTACTTTATACTCAGCCAATCCAAAACTTTACTAGGACAAAGGAAAAGGAAATTTCACTCCAAAAAAATTATTCGGAATTGTGTAACTTTGATCCAGAGAGTATTCTGAATTTGTTTAATAGCATTGTAAATTCCGGTATCCAGAATAGTGGAATACTGCTGCCCTACAACCGGAGTTTAAGAATAAAGGTGATACGAATTACCCAGAAAATTATCGTGGCATTGGCCAGCGCTAAGCAAATTGTTCTGTACAATACGCAACGGGCGACTGAGTGAATGGGCGGGAAAGTGCAGTAAAATATCAAAATGGCAGGCATGCTTTAGGAGAGGCTTCGAGACCATCAACGTCTTTGTGTTAGATTCCCTAGAAAATAGACGCTTTCACGTTAACGGAGCCGTTTATATTACAGTTTCGTGGATTTCGAAAAGGCTCTTTTGACTCAACCAATAAGAAAGCGTTATGGCGAAAACTAAATGAGCTAGGCGTTTCACGTAAAATTTAAATGTGTTAAACAGTGTTAAATGTACAGAGAAGTAAATTTCTGCGTCAGCGTGTGCGGCGACGGAAGTACATCGCAAAAAATAAAATCGACAGTAGGAGTAAGATAGGGTTGTTTTCTATCACCGTTATTTTTTGACTTGTTTACAAACGATTTAATGTCTGGGGTACAGAAAGAGAAGACAGATTCGCCGGAAATTGATGGCCTGAAAATTCTTGGATTACTATTGCTGATGATTTAGTTCTATGTTCGGAATCTATTGAGGGTTTACACAGGAGTTTAAAATCCTAAACAGGTATAGTAAGTCACGGGATCTAAAAGTAAATGTTAAAAAAACCGAAGTGGTCTTCAAGAATGGCTTTATTTGGAGTCAAAATGAGAAATGGTATTATGCGCAGGAAGGGATCGAACGGGTCAAAAATATTACATATCTTGGTGCAAAATTTTCCATGAATGGAGGATGGAATAATCACATGGTGCCAGCGCAAAGTAAAGTAAGAATTGCACTCAAAGAAATCGTTTGCGCACTGCGCAGGGGATCGGAATTGCATTTAAAGGTGTGCGATACAATGTTTAAATCGATAGTTCTCCCAGCTATGAATTATGGGGCGGGAATCTGGGGAGAATACATCTATTAGAAAGCATAGAAACAGATTACAAATTAATTCTTGGAATCTCCAGATTCGCAGCAAATGCTGGGTCTTAAGAGAGGTCTGTAGTGTAGGAATTTGGAAAGATTGTAAAATGAAACCCATTAAACTTTAGATTAGATTAGCAGGTGAACAGGCTGACACACAGTTGCTTTAGAGCGCAGTTACAGGGAAGCGACCAACGGTACTGGTCGTACAAAATTAAACTTTTACTTGAACGCGTAGGTCTCTGTGAAGGAGTCTGTGAGGGATAGAGGGTCACGTGAGATAGAACGGCTAATCTCTGGTATACTTGCGGATATTAAAAGGCAATGGCCTAAAATGTTTTCCAGTAGCACAAACTCAAGAGCCTGGTACGGGGTTGTGAAAGTTACGTTCTTTAGAAGGGACGGAAAAGGGGGGAATGCGCTTGGTTCAGGGGATTGAAAGGTGCGAATGGTAATGGCATCTATTTGCTTTGCGGTGATATTGAAGATTGGATCATCATCCTTTTAATTTTACGATTTACGATCAACAACTATCTCTCAAATCCCAGGTTAGTCAACGCAGGATAACCAAAAGGATCCTCTCTATCTCTCACTCTGTTTAATCTGTATGTAACAGAGATCCCCATAGAGGCAACAGTAATAAGGCACAGTTTGCAGATGTTACACTTATCTTCTCTTTCAACTACTCTTTAATCAATATTAAAAACAACATACAAATATATCTAAACCAAGTAGACACTTAGTCATCCAAAATATTATCTTTAAGGCCATACACTCCAACCACATTAACATGAAACAATAAGCCCATTCCATGATGCCCATAAATAGGCGTATCCATACCACGTATTCTGTAAATTGTATTCAGATATAGAGTAGATCCTAGGAGCCATCATGGTTTTCTCAACCTATGTAGTAGTGTTAAGTTAGGTTATGTTTTATTTAAAAAGCCATCAATACATACGTATAGATACATATTGTGGCGTCACCGATTAATTAAGTATAATTTTATTATGGCATCGCCAATAACAAATAATTCCTACAGCTGGAAATAACTCGCGTCGAGAGAAGTGGGTCAAAGGGACGCTGCCTCCGCCGCGAAGGTTTCTTTCGTCACGCCGCCGGGCCCGCCCCGACCGCACTCGCCTCTTGTCAGAGGCGACCCTGTTTATTGCCCCCCCATAAAAATACATTCTGGCCCCTTGCCAAAACCTTTTCGGACAAAGCGCACCCTCGCGTCCTTTCTTCAGCCGCGCGACCGGGGAATGCCAAGCCCCGATGGAGTTTGGTCGGGTGTCGATTAGGCGAGGAAGACACATTTACGACACGTCGTAAGCGAAAACCTTTCTCGGCCTCAACCGATCCCCTTCCAAACAATGCCTGCCGAAAGTGGCACGCGCCTGGGCTAGACACCAGAATTCCCGCAGGGGCTGTTTACAAATTAAATACAGTAGGCTGTCGATTAGCCCATGCCGACAGTCGAGGATCCGTGAAATGCACTTCTGCACGCGCACGTGTCCAGACAGCCGCGAGCAGCTTCTGGAACAACAGACAAAGGGAAGCGAGCGAGAGAGAGAAGCCAGTGTCAGACAGAGAACAATCGACGGAAAAATACGGGAAAATTGCCACATGATTGGTTAATCAGGATTCTGCGACGCAGCCACCCTCAGCCAATGGGAAGCTTCGCCATGAGGGAGGGGAGAAATTCAGAGCTAGGAACATTTTGGGAAGGGGAAAGGAACTTCTTTTAAATACGCGATGCACAGTGGAAAAAGGGAGACTTCTAGATTTTTTTGTGGACGACACTTCTAAGATTTTTTCGGCCAGACTTCGAAGAATTTTTCGGAACGCTCCTAAGAATTTTTGGAGAGCTAATTTTTCGTTGCTTAGAGCTACTTCGGAGATATTTCGAGATACTTCCAAGATACTTCTTGGTTGCCAATCCGCTCGATCACTCAGTTACTTACGATCGGGACGCGAGTTCGGGAAAGACTTTCCCAGAATCGAATTAGCTGGGACGCGACTAGTGGACTTGTCGCGGAGGACACTCGGGCGGGAGACTACCGGATCCCGCGCCGTTTCCGCATCGGCCCACCAGCCTTTGCCGCCTCCCGCTTCGGGCCCAGTGACAGCCCACCGCGTTACGTCAACGCCCGTGGCCATTCGCCCCTCTGAGCCTGTTCGAGCCGGCGACCTGCCGAGAGGGGGACGCGCCGCTACCTGCCGAGAGAAGACGCGCCGCTGAAGGTCAGCGACCCGGGGCTGCCGCCGCCTCTGCTCCGGAGCCGCAGCACGGCCCGCCCGCGGAGACAACGCAGCCACTGGTGAAACAATACGAGACGAAGCCGTCTCGCAGAACAATCGTAACGGCGAGAAATTGCAAGTGGCCGCGCTCAGGCCCTACGGACCTTAAATGATCAAAAGCACGCTTCATCAAAGAGTAAGCATAATGTGTCAGTTGTAAGGGAATTAGCAAATAGTAATTAGGACAATCAGTCCACAAAGTAGATTTAGTAGAAAACTTGCGTCGCCCATTGCGACATGTAACTGCCCTGGCAGCTTTTGGTGCCAGGAATAAATTGTTATTTGTCACAAATGACTCTGTGCTAATTCATGACCTCCCAACTCTTCCATCCAGTCACATTTCAGGAGCTGAACCTGGCGCCCTCCCCGTGTTAGTTTACATTTGGCTGGTCCCACAGCGGGGCTAGTTCTGTTGAGTAGTCTTAGATATTACAATATGTATAGAACTAATCTATGTACAAAACAAATAAATAAATTTAGGAAAAACACGTAGGGATTGGCAGACAGGAATTTTGTCATCAATCGATTTTTCGGTAACAAGGGCCTATAAAACATGGATTCCAGCTACAACATGTGGTTAGAGGAAGTAACTTACTATATATAGAAAGCGGATACATAATTTTTTTTCTTTACCTGGGCCCGACAATAAGAGGTTTTCTCGTTCTCCGTTTTGTGGCGCAAGATTACAGCACTTTTTTCCTTACTTACGTATAGGTGAGAAAGTAAAAAAAATATGATGGTAATGGAATCAAAGGAATGGAAATGAAAAGATTCGCTCCAAATAATCCTTCAAAACTACCCTATAGAGCAATTAAAAAGAGCTTTAAATATTTTGGATTGTTTATACCCCCCTTAAACAATGATACGCAAAAGAAAATGAAAATAATTATATATTTATTAACAATTAACTATTTGATTTTGATTCAATTTTTGGTTTGGAAATTGAAGCCGCATCAATAAAAAATGTATTAATATTTTTTGTTACTTAACCTTTACCTTTATTTATTAAATTATTTCCTTTTTTTAAACAAAGTGAGTTTATTATTTTTAATCACTGAATTGACCAATCACTCGTTGTTTCTTCAATTTTATCAACCTAATATTCTTAAAATTTAAAACCTCTGGTGGGGACATGAATTAATCGCTTCTTGTATATTTTCGTACTTCAACAATACATTAAACATTTACATTTATTGAATTGACGATATAATGATCCGGATATTAGTGAGTTTTAGGCGTTTTTACGATATTTAAAATGTTCAAATGGTAAAAGAAATGTCATTAATTTATATTTACGTTCTTGTATTGGGATTTTTCATCTTGGTAGAAAATATATGATTTCGTCACGGATTTAGTTTATAATATTTGTAATGTGTTTTTGTTTTGCTTGCACTCTTAATATCGTGCCCTACTACGATACCTTTATGATAATAATATTTGTAATTTTTACCAGAATTTTGTTGAATCGCAATTCCGTCTCACTCAATTTGTTTGATATACATAAATACGCAATTTTAAAAGAAATAATCCTTAGCCTTGGTCTCAAAGCGTAGTCTAGTTATCAAAAATTTCGAGGCATTCTAGACAGAAACGATTCATGATTTGAGCGGCCTTCATTCAATGGTAATACTTTTTGCAGCAAGCGATTAGTTTCATTGACAAATTTTTTCACATTTATCATAGAAAATACGAGTGCTTTGAAAATTGTCGATAAATTGCCGTCTCGCCAAGCGAAGAGGGGATTTCTCTGAGATTTTCCAAAGCATGAGTGGTATTTAATAGGACTATTCCACGACGAAAACTATGTTCAACAAAGTTTCAAAATGCGTCAAATGAAGAAAATAACTGAACGCTATGTTAAAAAACGTGACACAGCGAACGATGTAGCATACCGTCACCTAAGGTAGACGAGTCACAGTTTATGATTAGCCAGTTGTAAGGAGCAGTAAGAAAAAATCAGATAGAAAAAGCGATATTCTTTTTGAGATACACCACCTTATACACCAATACATCGCACAGAGTATTCATTGAGTTCCAACTGTGTATTCAATAATAAAAAAATGCACGTTAAAAACTTTATTTAAAATGCTGAAATAAATACAAATGTGGAATACTTTTCCGGTGCAGCAACCTTTTGAACTTCCCAAGAATTCCAATCAAATCGGGAAAAGCAAGGTGACCGAAGAAATGCGTAAAGAGTGTCCGCACTTATTGGTTGGAAGTTCAATTTGTGATGGCTGATGTCATAAAATATCCAAAACGGCTGTAAACATTCCTGTTGTTGAAAATGAAGAAGAAACCGATGTGATCAAATCTACAAGTGACGACGAATATTTATTGAACCTTTGTTAGTCAATAATACCAGATTAACTCGTGACTGTCCAGGGGAACACTTATTTCAGAAAAAACATTTTCAATATTTGCAAGAACATTTTTCTGAAATTAAGAAAATGTAGTATTTCAGTGATGGTGCCGCAGGGTAATACAGAATAAAAAGAATTTCTCAAATATTGGAAATGGAGCAGAACTATATATCCCTTGGTGGTAACAATCACTCTACGAACTTAACTATTTATATTAATGGAATGTTAACTGGCGGGCCTACGGACTCAATAAACTATTTTTATCTGTTTACGCCTGTGGGTTTTTAGGGCATAACAAAAAAAGTACTGAATGTGAAGTGTAATGAGGGTCAGACCAGCATGTTGATAAACCGTTGTAGTTTAAAGACTCATTTCTAAAAAGCTGTTTACGTGAGGAAATTCTTCAAATTTTCCAATGTCGAAACAACACGTAAACAAACCGTTAGGTCCCTCACGTTTGGCTCTAGAGAGCGGGGCTACTAAAGCTAATTATAAATAAAGGAGTTGAGATTGTTAAAATATGGGTGCACATTGACATGATAATTTGTAATAAATAATTCATAGATAAGATATGATAAGTTGAAAAAAATAAGAGATAAGAAAAATTACAAAAAATAGTAATTATCATGCGAGCTGGCTAAGAAGCGCATTGCATTTGATTATGCAGTTCTACTACTCACCGGGTGGTGGTGGTTGAAGTACTCCACCTGTGAAAAAAATATTAGCATTATTATTAAAAATAATAATAGCAATAAGCAAAAAAAGATTACATTTTAAGATGTAACAATTGTGTATTGTTTACCTTATGATTGCAATTCATAGCTTCTAAATTTTAAAATATCTTCTCAATGTATTTTAACTTTGGAGGAAGTCTGGACAATTTTTCAGATATAATGGTGCATTTGTCTGACCGTGATTTACACAACATGTATATTGGCAAAAAAGTGTTTAGTGAAATCTACAAATTCTTCATGATCGTTCGAGGTTAGTCTGAAGCCTTTCTAAATTTTTAGATGGCGACCGGGATGAGGCTGACATATGTTTAAGCAGCCCGGCTAAACGTTGCTTCTGGTAATATAAACTGGTTACAAACACTCCAAAATAAATTTCTCCGAAAACTCAGTAACACATCATGGTTTATACCCAATAGACAAATTCATCATGAACTCCAAATACCTTTAATAACAGACCATCTGATCAATTTATTCTAGAACGTTTTTACTCTCTTACCATCCTGCCCAACTACCTCGCCATTTTCAACTAGAATAACAAGCAAAAACACCAAACAGAATTAAATCCAGACTCCCCAAAGACATATTCAAACCGTCTTAAAGAATAAAAACTCATCTAAAAGCTTTCAAATCCTTATAAATCTACCTCTTCCCCCCTTCTCTAAATAATTAACTAACATTATTATAATCTAAATAAAATGTTGTGTATTGTTTGTATTTTTTATTTTTTTATTTTGTATTTTGCCGAGACAGAATACTCAAAATAATATAAGGAAGTCTTCCATTAAGTTGTAAATAATGTAATGTAAATGTAATTGTATATGTGTTAATATAAATAATGTAGTTGTTATGAGATCATTTAGTCGATCGGATAAAATAATTATAAAAAAGAATACCTACAATCACTCAATTTATTCTCCGGCCTTTTACCTACTAATATTCTAATTAAAAAATAGCTCTCATTTCCTCATATTACCGGCAATGGTCACGTAATGTATTACAACATTTTCGTTGTACGCACTTAATGTTCCTCGAGACGAATCAGATACTGGAATAAATTACATACCTCAGTTTGAATGATCGAATCGGGCAAAACCGTAGCAGTTTTTAATTGATGAGAAATGAAAATAAATTCCAAATATCACTGTAAAATACCTTCTAAACATTGCCTTTGCGAGAAGAATCCATTTTATCACATATGCAATACAAATCTGAGCAAAGTTATTACGGACGTTAATTAAGTACTCATTCACAAGATCATACACTACCGCATATTTTCCTTCTCAGAGGCCATTTTTGACTTTACACTACTACGTTCATTATTCCAAACCCTCATATTACTTCCTCTGTTATAAATAATTTTATTCTATCGTGTCTCTCTGCGTCTACAATTTTTGTTACTACTTGATCAAACAAGCCATGGAGTTCGCCTACCTATGTGCTGAAGATGAGCTAAGTTTTTGGACAAAAAAATAACTCAGCCAAACATCACGGGTAGATAAGCAGTGTCAGAAAAACGTGTCAAAACGACAGGCAAATTCTATACATTTTGTACTGTTTATGATGCAAAATCTTTTGCTATTGTTATTCCTATTTGAGAAACAAATTATTCGGAATTTGTGGATGTGTAATGTCTCGCTCACATCGCGAAAATGCCTCCCAGCATTCAACTCGTCTACTCCCACCTCTTGCTTTCAGGTCACGGACGTTATTATGTCTAAACATACCTAGAAATATATTTCCAATCTAAATTCGTACTACATAATTAAGGGAAACTTTATACGATAATATTGCTCTGACACATTTCTGATGGAACACGTCTAAATAATAACACATTTAAATACTGGGAATTCTCAACGAACGCCTGTCTCGTAGGACAGAATTATATTTTGAACATATACTTTAACTTAACACTAGAATTTAATGACACATTGCCACGTATAAATATTAATCGTGTCGTCTGGGCATTTCAATACTATGTCCTGTGTGTATTACATTACATAGTCCTATGGGCAATACACAAAAACATTCATGGAATGTTTGTAATGTTGAAGAATTCAAAATATATAATAAAAATGAGACCTTACTGTGTTTTTAACTGCAATTCTGCAGAGACTGATGGTGGGAGATGTTCAACTCTACAGATCTTAGGTCGGATGTAGCTACTGTTTTAACTAGAATTTCAGCTGTCGGCTCTTTGATGAGTAGTTTTCCCTGTTTTTGCTGATGAATACCCTAACACACGGGCCACTCATTCACGCACGATTTTCCTTACTCTTCCTTGCCCCTGCCCCTTACTTGAATACACTCACAAACAACACTACCACACATGACAGAAGACCAGTCAGCGTCTTAGATCTGGTCCCAGCTGGGGGCGTTGCTACGGTGCGGGAGATACCTGAATGGGGGATCCCTTGAAATCTAAGTGTAGGCGGGCTATGTACGAAAAATTCTTCCTCTCACGACACTGAATTTTTTGTGAACTTTGACGCATCGCTTTCGAGTTATTCTCTATTTCAATGTGTGGTGTAACGATATTTGGTTTGTGCATGCTATAATCTGTAAACGTGATTTTTTTTTTCAAATCTCTTCGATGCATGACTGTGGTGTAATTCTCTATCCCCCAGTATCACACAAGGTTTTGTGTCGATGGTTTCTTATAAACTTCCAAAAACTACCGTCTTCCCGTAGTGTATGATATACAAAAGATTAGATTGCTATTATTAGCAAAATATTATTGGGTGCTACAACAATACATACAAATGTATAATGAACGCTAAAATAAATGTACAGAATTGTTGCAGTCATTTTCAAAATACATTTAAACTCAAGGAGATTTCTAGGCGGGAAAATGGTAAAATGGAAAATTTGTATTATTTTAATTACAGCTCATCAGTCAAACAAATATGAACAAAATTGACAACATTTTATGTTTTGAGAGGAACTTCTGAGATATTTTCGATCCTGTTCTAGGGTCTTAAGACGCAGTAAGAAAGTTTATTTAAAAAACTTTTTTGTGTTTGAATTGGGCGCTGAGAAAATATCAAAAAATCATAGTGTTTTTAGATTTTCTTTGCAGAATTGTCTCTGCTTGAAATATATTACATACGAACATAAACTATCAATCAAAAGGACGTTCATTTCAAAATGTTGCATTGCATATAGTAGCAGCCCGTTTCAACAATATCACGTTTTAGTTATAATTTTAAAAATCAAGTTTAAATCATTTAACAAAACTGTGCTGAAGTTACTTAATTTATTAATTATTAAATATATATATACATATATATCAATAATTATATTATTTATAAACTTTATTAACAATTCAAAAATTAAAAATTGTCAATATGCAATGCAATATCCCTCGGAATGCGTTTGCCCCATGTATCAATTTTCGTAATTCACAATTAGGTACAAAATGTAAAAATATACATATGAAAAAATGTAACAAATGTATAATAAATAAGCAAACTATTTTGCAACGATATTTTATAGAAGAGGTTCCTTATTTGTTGTCTATAGACGGTCGTGATATAACTTTCGGAAGTTTTAGAAAATTTAGAAACAATATGAACAATTACATTTTTGAAATATTTTATGACTTAGGTGGTTCGCAAGTGATCCTCGATGGATTACGGCAAACAGTATTTGCGTAGGTTTGCTTGTATGGAAGTGGGTGTAATGCAATTCCATTTCGATGACATGTGAAGAACATTGTGTCCATTGCTCGTCTTCCGAAAATAATAATTACGTACCATGAAACTAAAATTGTTTTAAAAATATAAACATTAATTTCATAGCTTTGGATTCAAAATCGTCCGTAAATAGCATATAAATAAAATATTGAATTGATGAATGTTTCCCCAAAATAATTATGCAATAGACAAAAGCTAGTGTTTCTTGCTTTGCAAACTTGCTTTGCAAGATTTAAAAATATTATATAAGAATCATATCTGATTCCTGATTCTCACGTAAAATTCCACAAAAACTAGGTATTAAAAATGATTTTTAATATTCGTAATATTCGTAAAGAACACGTAAAATGCAATAACACGTTACATTGACGCGAAATTATTAATTGTGATCTCCCAAACAAAAGTTCTGAAATCATTAATTTGCTTATAGCTGCAATTGTCAATAATAATGTCTGTAGTAGAAAACTTTCGCTGTGACTAAATGAACTTTAAAAAATTTTATTTTGTTTAGTATTTTACATATCAAAGATATTTTTATTATAATATTTCCATGTTCCGTGACCATATAGTATTTTTGTATTCGGTCATCGGAGAAACGGAGAAAGAAGTATTTCAAAACAAAAACCTACTATCTCGGAAACGTATTTGTGCAACTGACTCTAAAACTCTGTATTTTTTAAAGTTACTAGTTTTAATAAAATATCTAGATTAGACGGGTCACTGTAGCAAATTATTTGCATTGTGTATTAAATACTACTATAATCTAAGATAAAATGTAAGTATGGAGATAATTACTCTCTGTCGAGTGTTATGTTTTGTAATAAACGTATTATTATTGTTTTAAAATGTGTTTTTATTGGAAAATTACATGCCTCTATTTCTTTAATAAAATGTACATACTACAATTTATGTAAATCTGTTGGTTGCTTTAATATTTATTTTTAAATATTTACAATAATATAGCTCGCGATTTCCGCCATGTTGTAATGTTCACGATGTCCCACCTCTCTGAAATAAATCTAAAGCGTATTGGTTCGCTGGGTCCCGCCGGGGAGAGGGGAAGGGGTGCAAAACTGTGGTAAAGTTCGACTCAGGACATCACCCATTTTTGTGCTATAAACGGTACATGGAATCATTTAAATATAAGGGATCATTTGCATTTAGAAAGATGTCTCTGTGATTAATATTGTAGATTTGGAACAAGTTCGAAAATAAATTTGACCTTTGTATTTCTCAAAATTTTATAAGTTTTAAAAAAATCGAAGATATATGGATTTTATAAAAACATTTCCTTCTATTGGAGTAAAAAATGAAAATAAACATCTTTAGCCATTTTCCAGAAAATTTTGAATGAATCACAAAAGTTTTCAGTGAAGTGCCTCCCTAATTAAAATATCTTAATAATTTTCGGAACGACACAACTGTAACTTCTCTCTGACTTATTTACCAAGTGTCAAATCAAACGTTTAGAATCTGACAGTTGTGCGTGGCACTTCCTTCCAATGTTCCATCCATTCTGATTACGGGGTACAAAGTTACGACCAGCCACCTCCGTCACTCTTTGGAACTACATTAAATATTTTAATACTGACGTTTCTCAGCACCCGAGAACCCTAAGCAGTCCATTGCGTACCTCCTTGTTGGGGGAAGCAGCTGCAGAAATCGCCCATGATCTTCCTGCACTTGGTCTTCTTGCGCTCGTCCTTGGGGTAGCCCAGCGCGCCGTGGGGCTTGCCCTGCTCCAGCCAGGGCGCGCCCCCATAGTCGCCGAAGTAGGGCACCTTGGAGGTGACGGGCGGCAGCCCCTGGGCGGCGGGGGGCTTCTCCGTGCGATGCGGTGCCTTTATGGGCCCCATATCGCGCTGGAAGGCGGGCGCGACGCCGCGACGGTTGATGTACACGGTGACGGGGCCTTCCAGAGGCATCATGCACTTCGGAATGTCTTTCTTGTGCCTTTTCGCCGGCTTCCAGTGTTGGAAGCCGCTCAAAGTGTGATAGAAAAGCACATCCGTCGAAGCAATTTCTGTGGGCAACAAAAAGGGCAAGTTGGCGAGTTACTACAGCAGACGCGTCAACCCGCGCCCGCATCAGCTACTTGCCCGGCGCTTCTGCTGGCACGGCCACATAGTTACCCCTAAAAATGCAGAAATTGGTGCACATGCCCAAGCTGGAGCGGCGCGAGGCGGCGAATAATGGCTTCATACGGAAAATATTTTGGCCAGATTTTTTTCTCTCAAATATTCGGTGAGTTGCATTATGTTTACATTCTTCACAGTTATTACTATTTCATAATTATTTTCTTACTAAATTATCCCTTATATAAACATCTTTTCTAAGGGACAGAAATATGAATGGTGATTTTCCCCCTTGCTTTCGTTTTGTATTGTGTCATTAAATCGTTCCGTTTTTTATTGAATTTAGCAATAATGCGAAAACAATGATCAAATCTCTATATGTAAGTTAACAATCCTCGCTTACGAAAAGACAGCGATTTTAACAGACAAGTCTGTTAAACTTTATACCCCGAACATAGAAAGTTCATGCTTTCATAGCACTGTTAAGTAAACAAGGTTAGAAGATGTAATTCAATATTTTTAGTTTTTCTCTCAATTGAGAACTTGAAATTGGACGGATGAATTATTTCATTTTAATGGTTAATTTATTTGAATTAAAGAGAAAACAGCATTTAATACCGCTAAATTTGTGAAAATAACTGTCAAGTAACTTCTCCCAAAAAGTGTCATTGGCCAATGATCGGCCTATGCCACTGAATGGCCTATTGGCCAATGAATGGCCTATCGCCACTCTGTGAGCTGTTTGTACAACCCTTCCTTTAAAATCTTGTGCCAATTTCTCTGGTCGGAGTGCCTGCAAACTCTCGTAAGCTATATTCCTTGCCCACGACCTTCACGTGCCTGCACAATACACTCCGGCCGCGTCGGCTATTTAGATCATTAGTTCCGTAAATCTAGTGCATTCATATTGGAAGATGTTAGCAACGGGATATTTTTAAAAACAATTATCTTTTTAATAATAAGTATAAAAAACAATCACAATTAAACTATTTTTTATTTTTACTAACCAAAATTCGTTTTGCGAAGTTTTGAGAACATGAATTTTCTTCATATTACAATGCTACAATGAAAGATGAGAAAGAAATGTTTTATAACAACAGAAATAACAATAATAACTTCTAACAAAATCCCGAGAATAGTCCCAAAAATACAATATATATATATATATATATATATATATATATATATATATATATATATATATATATTGAAAAGCGGGGCGTTTCTATACGTAATTAGAAACACAGAGTACAATAATATAATTACAACTAATTTTGAACTGCGCAGCATAAGCGGCAGGTGCGGCGACCGGCAGTGGGGGGGGACTAGTGACCGAGTCCGCCGCCGTGGGCCGGCGAGAGAGAAGCGAGAAGTCGGCCGTTACCAGTTGAGAGTGGCAGTTTGGCAGTTGACCGTTGGCCGAGAGAGGTGTAAGACGGTGTTTGCGACGAAGGAGATTAAATTCAGTGTAATGTTCATAGAAATGCGGATTAGAAGCCGGCAAATGGAATGTTCGTGGAATGTTGGTAGAGGTCGGTATGCAGAAACTATAGATTGTATCCGTGATGTCAAACGTAGTGAAAATAGTAATAAAACTGTGTATCGTGGAACTGACGCCGGCACGAGTAGTGGCCACGTGCTCCGTAGTGACAATAGGGAAGTGGAAAAGAACTGATGAAAGGTGTGGCGACATAACTAGAAGTACATCGCTAGGGCGAAGTGGACATAATCGAGAGGCCGTGAGTGCGTCAGCGGAACAGTACATCAAAACAACCAGCGCCGAAGCCGAGGAATTCGCGTTGCCGCCGCCGCGGGCCGACCAGGCGCGAGTCCGCATCATCAACCGCCCGGGGTACCGGACTGCGGTGAAGGTCATCGGCCGCCGCCGCCGTTGGTGACAATCCGTGACAAACGAGGTATTCATGGGGCCCAAGGTATGATGAAATCAAATTGTATACCGAATCTTGGTACCAAGTCGGAGAGTAATCATGTGTTTGATCATGTATATAACATGTTATTTCAAGAATAAATTGTATTTGTGTTTTGGTGAACTTTTTACTTTGATTTTCCAATGTAATGTCGATTCCTTTAAGGGAACCATTCACGAGTAAGACACCCGTCCGTTACTACTTTTATTTGCAGTGGAAACTACCGGCAATTGGGTACGTCACAATATATATATATATATATATATATATATATATATATATATATATATATATGTGTGTGTGTGTGTGTGTGTGTGTGTGTGTGTGTGTGCGAGTGTGTATTGGTTTCTGCACCCCTTAACTGACATTTTCAATGCTCCTTTATTTACAGGAATATTTCCAGATATTTGAAAACAGCAAGAATTAAGCCACTTTTTAGAAAAGGGAACGAAGATGAAATTCAAAAATACAGAGATTTTTCTATACGCGAATGGAAAGTTTTCTCAGAAAAAAAATTTGGAATGGAAGCATTTTCAGATTAACAACACGGTTTTAGAAAATCAAAATCTACGGAAATTGCCTTTATTTGTTTTCTTAAAGCTGTTGCTTCATCAATGGACCAAAATGAAGCACCCATTGGAATATTTTTGGATCTTTCGAAAGCCTTTGATGTTGTCGACCACAATATCTTGCTATCAAATATCGTGATGTCGCCCCAGAATACACAAAAATACTCATATTTTCAAAAAATGCAACATGGCCTTATTTGAAGATTTTTTTTATGATCACATTTTGTGAACAAAACACTGTATTTTCAGAATAGTAGTTGTAAGAAGACGTCGATCTTTTTAAATTTTTTGCAAAATCAGACATTTTAACGAACATGAGATCTGCACTATTATCTTAAGCGTCCTTTATGCTAACATAATTTAATAAGAAAATATGCTGTTTTTAAGAAAAAAAAATATTTAAAGAAAATAAAAATTGTCTATGTTTGACATAAAATTTTGGACATAATACTTATGTTATTGAAAAATTTAACATGACCTAAGATGAAGATCTGTTTCTTGATTAACATATTTCATTAAAAAAACATTATATCTTCATAATTCCAGTTGTTGGATGACGCCGAACAAATTTTTAACATTTGTAATTTTCAATAAATCAGGGTTTCCAACCAACGTGGGACCTGCACAATTTTCTTAAATGTCCTTCAAGCTATCCAACAATAGAATTTTATCAAAAGCAATGTCTTATGAGAATTACGAGAAAAATAATGAAATTTTCACAAAATTGTATAGTTTTATTTTTTAACATTATTTCAATATCTATATTTAAGGAACAGAATGTATTGAGAAAAAATCTCCATTTAAAATGTTTTAGCTGTAGAATGTCCCTGAAAAATCCACTGAAGAAATTAATTTTTACAATTTCCGAAACAACAGTTTTTGACGATGGAGACCACCACCATTATATTAAATGAACTTTACAGTACCCAAGAACAAAATTTAATTAAAGAAGATAGCGATTTTGATTTGAAAATGTTCCAGGGACTTTAAGTAAAGTACTCCTAAATTTAAAATATCAATTTCAAATTGCAGAGGCCGCGAAATCCGCCTGATCGATCGTGGAATATCAATTTTGGAGCAAATTGACTATACAATTTAGCCGCGGACGGATGAACAGACGGATGGACGGACGAACAGACAGACAGACGTTTTGCCGGCAATCGACTTTACGGTGTCAAGAACACACAAAACATGGATTCTCGCTACATCACGTTTTAGATTTTTTCTATGTGTAGCAACTGGATTTATCCACATATTCGTTATAGGCTCTGTAAGAAGGTTTTTTTCTTCCGAAAATTCCCTGTTTTTTCGCGCCCCATTATACAACTTTCTCTCTACTGCGGTAGCGAAAAAGTAAAAAGCGAATGATTTTACAAATAGAGCTCAAGGTACGGGAGAATTCGAGTAGATAATCATTCAAAAATACAGTTCTTAGTGTAATTTGTTGACACGAAGGGTTAACGATATAAGTTCACTTATCCATTCAATGTTATATTTTTACTAAGAGTTTATTGGTTGTCATTGTACGTAGGTTTTGTAAAAATGTGTTATATTCATTAAAAGAAAGCATACAAATTTTATACTCGCAAGTCAGCTACAAAGTGGTTCCCTCTATAAAGAATTCCCTTTCCCATTAAATTTGTTGATAATTATCGTGTGTCTTCGGCTTGTATGACTCCTCAGGGTCATAAAAATAGGAGTCAGGAGTAACATTCAGGAGTAAGTACGCACAGTTGTTTTGCAGGTACATGAAATCTCTTTGACTGAGACAGAACGCTGCATTAGTAGTGTTGATTGAGCGATGCAACCAATTGCGGCGCAGGTTTCGGAGTCATAGAAGTTTGTTCCCGCCCTCAACGAGTCGAATCCCGAAAGCCCAGAGCCTCACACTCAGTTCTCGTTCGGCGGACGAGCAAGGTATCAGACCACGGCCTGAACATTTTGTTCATCAACGTGGAATTTCAAGCTTTGCCACTGTGCAAAATTAACGGAACCATGGGGATTCAGTGTGACAAGTCTTGCAAGTTAATAAGGTTATGCTTTCAAAACAACTTGAAAGTGTAAGTGTTCAAAAACAAATTGTAAAAATCTAAGCAAGATATACTTAATGAGCTGAAGTTAAGGAATCTATTGCACTTTCTTTACCACCAGAAGCTAAGGAATCCCTCCCCCCTGTGGCGGCACAAGTGCCATGCATTAATAGATGCCATATTTCCATGCATTAATCGAAGACTTCCTGGGAAGTTTTTAACACAATTCGCATATCCCAGAAATCTTACTAAGCGAAGTCAGACATATTTTGAAACAGATAATCTCAAATAAAGATCCCGGAGAAGATGGTATTATAAATGAATATCTGAAATTTGGAATTGAAGTACTAACACTGCCACTAACAATTATTTTCAACATAGTGGTGCAAGAAGAAGAAGAATTACCTGAAGTATAGAAATCGAATACCATAATACTACTTCGCAAGAAGGATTCAAAAGAAATATTGTCAACAACCAGCCAATAAGAATCATCTCAAATATTTTCAAAATATTCTCGAAAATAAATTTGAACATATTAAACAATGCAATTGGAGAAATTCAACCAGAGAAACGAACAGGTTTCCATGCTAGCTACTATACAATTGATCACCTACAAACAATGGTCTAACTCATAGAGAAAACACAGGAATTTTACTTGTCAGTGTATGTCACCATGATAGACTTTGCAAAATCCTTTGATTCTGTAGAGCAAGTGGGTATTTTAAATCATTGAATGCAAGAGGAGTAATGACAAACACATCTTAATACTAGGGAAATATATTTATCTGGCCAAGCTTAAATTAAGATGGATATTGAAGAACGAACATTTGCTTTGAGATTAGGAGTAAGGCAAGGATATTCAATTGACGCTAAATTATTTATTTGTTTATTACAAGTCGTTCTACGAAAAATGTCGGATAATTTTTGAATTAACATTGACGAAAAAAATATCTAAACTTATGTTTGCGGATGACATTGTTTTAATTGCCAGTTCAACCAGATAACTGCAAGCAATTCTCTCTGAACTTCTGTTTCTTAGCAAGGACGTAGGTCCACAAATAAATCTCAGAAAATGAAAGGTCATCACAAATAGCACAAAAGATAAAATTTCTGTTGGTAAAAAAAATTACTATGTGGAAGATGATGTATAATTGGGACAATTAACGTCTTTCAGTAATAACACAGAAAAGAATTAACCAGACGAATTTCCGAAGAATGGTCAACATTTTGGGTATCAAAATTTATTCTTTGAACAAATCCTAAAGCTTGCGAATAAAGAGAGAAATCATAAATAGTTGTGTACTTCCGGCGCTCACATAAGGTTCGCAAACACGTGGACGAGAACACTTACACAAAAAGGAACATGTGCAATTAATGTCTGCCTCCGCAAAATGGAAAGAGAAATTTTAAACATTACCCTGGCAAGTAGAATACGAAATGAAGACATAAGAAAGGCATCACATATCTACGACGTTTTTTTTGTTGTTGTTTTTTTTATTTATTTTCTCCTTCTTCGGCCATGTGGCCTTCCAAGGGCTTGGATACAATAGATTGTTCATTGTTAGGAATAGGCATCTTTGGCATTTTGAGCTTGACATCATTGCTCTACGACGTTGAAACCATTGTTCCACACCTGATATGGCGTTGGGCAGGTCACACCATGCGACTTCTCCATACCTGTTGGACGCAACGAATTGCCACTGGGGATCCAAGGATCGGAAACAGAAACGACGGCAGGCAGAAGAAGAGGCGATCGGATGAACTTGAAATGCTGTGGGGCAAGCAATGGTCTACCTCGGTCAAGGATCGCCACAAGTGGAAGACCATGTCTAAATCTTACACAATGAACCTACTACTCTAGATTGCTCATTTTCTCACCAATAAGTGCCAATGCAAAAAGTTGTAAGATTAAGTGTTAGATAATTAGATTCAAGTAGAGAGAACAGTGTTAAATTTGACAGTGGACTGGGCCCACCTTGCTGCTTGCGCAGGTCGTCCATGCGCTGGTTGACCCGCTTGCGCGGCTCGGGCCCGCGCGCGCCCGCCATCGACGGCCGCGGCGCGTTGAAGGTGAGCCGGGAGCCGGCCAGGGAGCCCGGCCCCAGCGTGGCGCGGGCCATGGTGCCCCTCGCAAGTCCTGCCAAGCAATTCATTCAAAAGTGGCATAAATGGTCATGAAAAATCATTCTTGGATAAAAAGGAATGAGAAATACTGTTATATAATTAACAGCCACTCATAGGTTTTAGGTAACGTGTTCGTCGTTATGTTTTTCTTACCAAAGGAGCTCCAAGTTTTTCACGATGTTTTTCTTACCGAGTAAGCGCAAGAAGCGTTGTCAATAGCTTTTTAGCATAGAATGGCATGTCTAGAATCGCTCGTCATATCTCGTTAAAGTTTAAATTTCATTATTTCCAAGTTTTCCTTTAAATATTTGAAACAAAAATAATCATTGTCAAAATACAATATTGACGATAGAGATTTTATTTATAATGACAATTGCTGGATCTTGAATTAATGTAAATGAAACGCTCTTAATTTTTAAAAATTGCCAATGCAAATGTTGAACTTTCTTTTGGCGTCAGGAAGTAAAGGGTTCAGGTGTGTGGCTGGCGGCGTAGGGCAAATGTGTCAGGAGTGTTAAGTCTAAGAACCCGACACTGAATCCCAACACGGAGAAAATAGTTTTTACTGGAAAGAATGTTTTTGCAAATTCGCGTAGTATTGAATATTGCCTAGCCTTTACAAACAATGCGTGAAAGTATATGGTGTCGAAGCAGCTCTTGTTTTGAACGTAGGGCACTCTCTAAATGGTATGTATAGTAAGAGAGACTTTATTTAAATAGGTAAATTAAAATCATTCACTTTGATTGTGTAAAGTCACACAAATAATAAGTTTTACGGTACATATATCGATGCATCATTAATAAAAAAATAATTTGTATAATGGAAGTAATATAAGATAGAACCATTACATACTATCAACATAAGTACTATCTGATATCATATTTCGGAGGACGAAGTGTCAAATTTAAACAAGAATTATAATTCACTTGAATTTTGAAAAAAATGTGTCTAATGTTCTACGATATTCAAATGGTAACATATTACAATATTCTCTTGGTTATCAATTGAGGCGTAAAATCCGTGTTCGATAATTCTCCAATTTCGTTTTGTAATAAGCATAGGCGGATTTTGATGACGGAACATTTCCCTAAAGTGATCAATAAAATGCTCTTAAAACGTTTTACAAATGACCTAAAAGTAGAGAAATATGGCGTAACAAATGAGATCAAAACCAGTTCGGATGAACATCTCAGGCTGTTGGATTGGATGCTGATGTCACTGAGGCTTCATCCATTCGTTTAAATGAACTCAGCAAACTTTCGGTTTGGACTGTTATTTACCAAGAATTTTCTTTCTTTTATTATCCTGAAATAGACCGAAACGACACTGGCGCTGACTGGGGTTACCGGCCCCTGAGATTACATACACCGGCCGACTTTACAATTTCTTAGCAATGAAATCAGAAGGCTACTAAACAACAGTGTGGTGAACAATTGTTGTATATCGTAAATTTTATTCAAAACAAGTACCACTAAACGATATTAAAATGAAAGAAATAAGATACAAATGCATTGCAAGTGACGGAAAAAGCTTAAAAAATTAATCATTAGTCGAAATCCACGGAAAATGCAAAAACAAAAAAGACGTTTAAGAATGGATCATTTCCTATTATCGTAGCATAAAATTAATTTCTATATTAAACGACATTGTTCTAAACTCAAAAGAAAAAATAACATTTCACTAAAATCCGCCCCCTAATAAGATATTTACAATACTGGTGTAAGTAACTATTTGACAACCAATAATTTTAGTCTACGTGTATACTAGGAATCATATTGTATCATTATGACAAACAGGATCTTTTTTTTTCTTTTTCTTTTTAGTATATCTTTATTAGTGAACGAATGTACATAGTTCAGTATTATGTATACTACATCATATGTATTTTTATGACTTATATTTAACTTAAATGCTAATCTTACAACTAAATCTAAATCCACATGAATAGGAAACTCTGAAAATATGCTGAGGAATGAATCTAATGGATATCTATTTTTTATTCTTGTTGGGAGTTGGTAGGTGGTGGCTAGGCCGTAATGGGTGGCTTGGGTTGTTGTGTTTATTTTGGAGAATAAATTGTTAGATAGGAGCACGATATGGTCCAGTATAGAGGGTAAATTAAATTCTTTATGCAGTTGAATGTTTGAGATGAACTAGGGTGCATGAGTGGCAAGTCTGAGGAAATTATTTTGGATGATCTGTAATTTATTTATATTAGTTTTAGAAGCATTGATCCAGATAGGGCACGCATAAAGCATTAGGGGTCTAATTATTGATTTATAGATGGTGATGGCATTGTTTAATGAGAGCTTACTATTGCGATTTAAGAGTGGCTATAGTTGAATTAATTTTATTTTGGCTTTCTCTGCTTTTTTTTCGTTAATCGGCCGACTATGACCACGCATGCAAGTATCCTGCATTTACCGTGGCTCAGTTTTTATTTATTATCGCGGTGGCATGTGCTTGCAACAACTTTTTGGGGGGGACCAGCATTTTAGCTGGATCCGATTTTTATCCCCCACGGTTGTTAGCCCTGGGGGTATGGAAGATGAAATGATGATATGATGATAATGGGGGTGAAAGGACAACACATACAGACATACACAAATACACCCATGCCCGAGGCGGGACTCGAACCCGCGATCTTCTGGTCCGAAACCACTCCTGCACTACTGCCTTAGCGATCTCGGCCATCTGATCGGCTTGCTCTGCTTTTACTGTTATGTGATTTTTCCAATTAAGTCTGGTATCAAGATTCAGCCCTAGGTATTTGACAGATTCATTGTGCGAGGTCCATGGAATTGGGTTATTGTTTATTAGGAGTGGTGTTGGGGTTGAAAATGTTCTTAATGAGAATATTTTGGCGCATGATTTTGTAGGATTTAGTTTGATTTTCCATTTAACAGACCATTCATCAATTTTATTTAAATGTGTTTGAATTTGTTTACAGATTAGATCAGTTGAATGATTGGACATGAATATTGTGGTGTCATCGGCGAATTGGGCGATGTGAGTGTGTGATGTTATGGGAATGTCGGCTGTGGATATGTTGAAAAGCGTGGGGGACAGTGGTGAGCCTTGAGGTAATCCAGCTGTAATTCTGCGGGGATTGGATGTGTGATTATTAACTGTGACTGAAAATGTTCTATCTTGGAGAAAGCTATTAATGGTATTAATTAAATAGTTAGGGGTACCTATTTCTTTAAGTGTGAATATTAATCCAGGGTGCCACACTTTGTCAAAAGCTTTCGAAATGCCTAAAAAGGTAACTATTGTATGGTGTTTTTTTTGGGGGGGGGGGGGGGAATGCCGTGTGTATGTGCTCCGTGATTCTTAATAATTGATGAGAAGTTGAAACTTTATTAGTGAAGCCAAATTGGTGCATTGGGATTGTTTGAGTTTTATTCAGATGGGAATTTAGCCTTTTACGGATTAGTTTTTCTAGGATTTTTGATAAAGTGGGAAGAAGGCTAATGGGTCTGTAGTTGTCAGTTCTGGATAGATTTTTGAATGGCTTGGGGATGGGTATTACATTTGAATTTTTCCAAATAACGGGGAAGTAACCAGTTCTAATTATTGAATTGTAAATATTGGTGATATACGCTATTGTGGGTTTAGGTAAGTTTTTTAAGATTTTGTTACTTATTTTGTCGTGACCAGGGGCTTTTCTTATTGGCAAAATCTTAATTATATTAATGACTTCATTTGGGGATATGTAGTTTATTTTGTGTGGTACGATATAGTTGGGGGCTGATGCTATTTCGAGTATGTTTGAATGCAGTGGGTGAGTTGGGGTGGCATTGGGAGTAAATGATTTAGCAAAGTGATCGGCTAATGCTTCAGCTTTCTCATAAGAAGCGAATTTCTTGCCCGTTGGAGTTGTTAATGGGGGTATTATTGCTTTCTTTTTCAAGATATTTTTAGTGAATTGCCACAACGTGTTGTTATTTGTGCTGAGGGACTGGATTAAGTTATTGTAAATTGTTTGTTTATGTTCCATTAGTGTTTTTTTTACGATGTTTGACCGTAAATTTAACTCTTTCTTAAGCTGTGGGTTTCTCATGGTGCACCAAAGTCTTTTTGTTTTGTTTCTAGTGTTAATAATTGTGAGAATGTTTTTCGGAATTTTTTTATTGAAATGTTTAGTGATGGGGGGCTGAGCATTGCTTATGCAATGCAATGTTTAGTGATGGGGGGCTGAGCAAACAGGATCTGAAATATGATTTTGATAATTTCAGCTGTGCCACAATCAGTATATTATTTCGTGGAAAGAGATTTAGGTGTTCTGCCTTTGATTCAGTAACTGCTGAGAGGAAGACGTGTGCAGGAACAAATGCTATTACTGTCAAAGCTAAACATGATGAGACTTCATGTAAAGAACCCTCCAAAATCAAAATATCAATTTGAACCTCCCAAAGCACTCACTTCGTTCAGATGGGAGGAGAAATAACTATTTTAGTGAAAATTGGCAGTAAGGTTTACGCGCTGGCATTACGCGCTTGCATGATTACAACAGTAAATATACGTATAGGTGAGAAAGTAAAAAAAATGATTGAAACCAAAGGTTAAGCAATTATTGGCTCAAATTAATCATTGAAAACTGCCCTATAGGACAAGAAACAAACTTTAAATATCTTGGATGTATTATACAGAATGATCTGCCAAATAAAATAAAAAGATTTGTATATTTATTAAATTAACTATTTGTTTTCGATTCCATTTTTCATTTGGAAATTGAAGCTGATTCAACAAGAAATGAATTAATATATTAATTAATTAAATGCATGCTTAGAATTTGCAGGTGTAAAGAGGGTACCTTTACCTTTTCCTTAATAAATTACCTGATTTTCTTTGTACTTAGATAAAGTGAGTCCATTATTTCCAATCTGTCATCTTAATCAATCACTTAATCACGTAGTTACTATAATTGTATAAGCCTAATATTTGTAAAGTCTCAATCCTCTGGTGGGAACATGAATTACTCTTATTTTGTGTATGTTCGTGCTTCACCAATACATTAAACATTTACATTTATAGAATTAACAATATAATACCCCCAAAAATGCTGAGTTTTACTGCGTTTTCTCGATATTTAAATGTTTTAAGGGTAAAAGCAATTTCATTAGTTTAGATTCACGTTCTTCAATTGGTATTCGTCCTGGTAGAAAATATTAATTCGTCACAGGTTTAATTTTCAATGTCATATTTAATGTGTTTTTTATATTACTTTCACAATTAATATCGTTCCCTACAATAATACTTTCATAAAGGTGGTAATAACATTTGAAATTTTTACCAGAATTTTGAGGAATCACAATTCCGTCTTATTCAACTTGTTTGAGATACGTAAATACCCAATTTTAAAAGAAAGATTCCTTAACCCCCACTTCAGACCATAGAGTACGTATCTGAAAGGCGTTCTAGAGGAGAAACGATTCATGACTTGGGCGGCATTTATTCAATGGCAATACTTTTTGTGCCCAGCGATTAGTTTCATCGACAATTTTGTTTTCACCTTTATCAGTAAACGAACTTTTGTTTAATTTTGCTGTCGAAGCCACGCGAATCAGGGTCATCGAAAAGTTACAGAATCACAGCTCAACTTACCCTTAAGAAAAAGTGTCAATGGCACTATTGCTTCTTGAGCCGCCTTTCGGCATAATGAACTTAGCAATATCTCTTTATAAACAGTGTCCTTGCTAGCAGATAAATATATATCTCTTTTGAATAGAGAAGATAAAAATAAATAATAAAACTTATTTTCATATTTGCAATAAAACTGCTTCTCTCGGCGTTATTAAATGTACCAGATAATTTTTATATGAACTAATAACGCTTAAGCGAATTAAAATAATGAAATGCGAGTTTTAATGGATATTTAGAAAAAATAGAAAAGGTTTAATCTTTAAAAAACAGTCATAGTTGCTCTAAGACAGAAATTGTTACTGTGATGATTCCATGGAACACGTATGAACGTTACATCTTGTTTGTTAGTTTTTTTTCGAATGAATGGTATCATTTCGTATCATTTCGCTTCGAGACACTCTTTATCGTCTCGAGGCGCTACCGAGGCCGCGATATTACCTTTGCCCTCGACATTAAGCGTTTGAAGCGAACAATCGAAGCGAGACATCCTCTCTTTCAGTATACGTTTGTGCGAAGAGCCAACAGAATGACTGCACAAAATGGGGGATATTATGAGATTCTAAGTTCTAGTAAACAATGAAATATTTCTAGAACGGAAGTTGATGGCACCGATCGGATTGCGAAATTTTCTATTGCGTTTAAAGGGGATTTAGAAGAGAAATTAAAAATTGCAGCATTTGAAAATTTATAAACAATTTTCAACTTTTACAAATCTAAAGAGGGGAGAGTCTCTAGATGTTTCTGTGCCGCGAATTAATAATTTTGCAATAATTTACAATTTTATCAACAAATTAGAAATATGAGCTTGAACGGCCAGAAAGGATCCGCCTATGCCTGACATGAACATTTTAATATAACAGTTTTACAAAGTTACAAATTGATTTCTAAAATATAGTATATAATTGTTTCAAAAATACCTAATATTTATTGGTCAATTGACAGTAAATCTGGAGGGAAAACCCCCGCTCAAAAATATTTTTTCGTTATGGCGTACGCGCAGGCAATATCTCTCCTTCGGCAGGGAGAGATGATATTTCCGATTAACACGTGAACTATCAAGATCCCGACCCGCGGAAAAGCGTCTTTCCCGCCCCTTGGGAGTTTGCGCCAATCACATAGACACTAAGGTTCTGACTGCAAGCGATTGGTCAAGTGGCCCCTCCCTAGGATCGAAAGGTGTCCAAGTTTGTCTTGGCGGTTGGGAAGATTGAATTTCTTCCGCAGTTATTGTAGGGGGAACTTAACATAAAGTCTTTAAAAAAAATAATGTTCATGTAAATTATTAGTTCCGAAATCGTGTTACTTCTTTTTATTCACGGCATTATAATGTTATCAATAAATAAATGTAAGTTTCTGACATGGTAATTATAATTAATAGCGTTTATGCATAAGGTTCTTTTAATCTCTACTCCTAAGACCTTTACCTCTGCGTGGTGGTATAACACATTATTTCTGGCATTGTATGTGCGGCTACGCAATATTATAATTCTCTAAGCAGCGAAGACGGACTTCGCGTTTCTCCTCCACCCGCAGCGCCTCAGCCCCCCCGACGCTCAGAAGCTTCAACAGTTGCATTTGCAGTCTCCAAAAAACCAATATTTGCATGTGCATTATTTCAAGATGTAGTTTTATAAACATATTTCATTAAAGAAAAAATATTTAGCGTAAAAACTGTAGCTTTGCAAAGCTTTGCTTTTTTCAATCAGAGAACTCACCGAATATGGAATCAGCCTTCTTCAAGCGCCATTTGCTCCATTTGAGGAAAAAACTAAGCAAACTAGTGCTGCGTACATCCTCGACTATTTAGTTTCTCTTTAGGTTGGGTTGGCTTTTCGGGTTTGCCTCAACCTCTTCTCAGATGTCATGCCATGTAGCCTAAAACATATGTTTCTTTACATTTTCTCAATTATTCATCCAATTATAGTGGAATTGAAATATCTCGAGTATTATAGAAGAATAAAATCAGGTAATACATACAAAATTTTACTTAAACATTTTGAAGCCGTTGTTGAGGAAAAGTCGTTTGAACGCTTGTGAAAATGCATTTTTAAAAATATATTTTGAGTTTTCGAGACAATTCGCAACGCATGATTTGAATCGCTTCAGCTCACAAACGCAATGGTGTCAGTTGAAAATATTGAAGGTAGAGACATTAAAAAAACAGTTGTGTAATTTAAAAAAATAAAACATGAAAATTGCTTTTATATCCTATTATTTAGAGCATTTAACACTATATGAGCAAAAACCTTTAAGAACAAATGTTAAGATGTTTTTAAGAAAATTTTGTTTTTAATATTGCCTAAATAATATTATTTAATATTGCCATTTCTTTTAAAAATGCGTGAAAGCCATTGATGTTTTCAAAAAGTTGTACATGCCAATGAGTAAATAATTAAAGAGTATACACTTTATTTGAAGAAGAAAAATCCCTATCATCAATAATGTTTGTAATGTTTTATTACAATAGGGTTCAAAAAATTTTAACTTGAAAAATTTTAATAATGTCTAAGATGGATAAGGCACAAAGATGAGAAATAACGTATAAAACCAAAGACGGTCGAATATTTGGTCATGCGCCTAGCGAATCTCCGAAAGATTTTGTACAGGGGATGCGGAAACCAGGCGGTTGGTAGCAAGCAGAGCAGAATTAAAGAAAAGTGCAGGAATACCTGCCCTGATGAGTGCGAGTCTGCCACTGGGAACTTGGCCGTCAATATACTACGCCGAAAGGACCTTTCCTTTTGGCGTAATACGAGGTGTCGACCACAATTCCCAGCGGCAGACTCATTCTTGTCAGGACCGGTATTCCTGCACTTCTTTACTTCTGCTCTGCAAAGCCTTTGGCAAATGGCCCACTTGAAGAGACAACACTTTGTTTTCCAAATCACCTTGCACTGTGGAAGCATTGCGAGAGGCATTCAGATCCTAAAAGCCAAACCAATAAGAGAAACAAAAACCATGAGAACGAAAAGTCTAGGTGAGAAACCAGAACGCTAAGAGCCTGTTGAAAAGAAAGAAGAAGAATGTGTACGCAAGGGTCTAGGAGAGGCCGGTAATTAAGCAGTGCCCGAAAAGGTGGTCGCTAACCTATCCCGCCTCCCCAAAAGAAATGCATCTTCAAATGCTAACAGGCGCGTTCCGTCTCCGACTGAGGCTAGAAGTAGTGCTCGAATACCTACAGTAAGCTGCACATGTGTACAGAATGAGTGGGCAATGGAAATGAATGGAGGTACTGTCGGCTGCTCCTGTTTTACGAATAATGAACACGGAAGAGCGGTCTCCTCATACAATTTCCATCAGATTGCGTCTACCCGTCGGTAGAAGAGGTAACTCCTTAAAAACTTCCAATCCTCAAAATGATATATTATTCTCTATTGGCAATAAAATATCCTCCTTGGAAGTCTCGAAAACTCGAGAAATCTCGAGTCTGCGCTAATGTATGTGGTCATATAAAAGGTACACAGTAGCGCTTCAATTCGTTTTCTGAAATCAGAGGAGTTGATGAAGATGCAGTTCTCGTCATATGGGCTTCCTGTGGATCCAGCAGTACGGGTGAGCGATATTCTCACTCTGTACTTAGGAAGTGGAAATCTCTAGACTTGAACAATATATTTAGGAGTTAAAAATTGCAATTTTGTAGAATTGAACTAATCAGCACCTACTAGTAAGCCAATATACCAGTTGCTATCTGTTGGCATATTGATAAGCAGTGGGATTGGTAGACTGTAGTTCCCACCCGACTTTCTGAAAATTTCAGGGGTCTGTGACCCACCGATTACAATTTTTAAGCGTGCCGCGTAGCGTTACGTAATAAAATATTGCATTTCCGTCCCAATGTTAAAACTTTAATACAATTTGCAAATATTACCTATACTTAATTTTTTAAATTTTACGGTGAAGGTCAACGGGTGAACAAAATGGTTCTATCAGATTATTGTTACCATATCTTTGAGTGAGTATTGTTGTCTAAAGCTATAACATTTTAAACAAAACTTTATTTTAAAGTTATAAAACTTAAGCACTTGTTGTGCTTAGTTATAAAACTAAGCACTTGTTCTCCGTTGGTAATGAACTCCATCTCAGGATTTTTCAATTGAAAATAAATTTTTATGTTAATTAAGACTGAAATTGTGTGAAACAATATTTCATGAATTTTATAAAATTCAAAATATAATTTTTTCATTTTGAAAGCAAAAATATCAAGACATTTTTAAATATACCTTTAAAGAGAGGTTAAACTGACCTCAAACCCCATAGAACCCCCCACCGAAAAAGCATCAAATATTGCTCTAGAACAGCTAATACGCTAATGTGCTGAAAAGAAAGGGAAAATACCCCGAAAAAACAAGTCCAAGTCGAAGAGCGCCCTCTAAGGAGATACAAAATACCTACTCTCTGTAGGTAAAACGTACACAATTGATGCACAAAACTAAATAAATGACCGATGATGCAGAGATCTAATCGTGGCCCACATGCAATTTCTTGTATCTACTACTTCACTTGTATCTCCATTGACTAGTGTCTCCTACTCAGGGTTATCGATATTACCAACCAAATAGCTTTTTTCATATATACCATCTGAATTGTGAATTAAAGAGTGAAACTAGTATATTTCAAAACATTTGTTACCAACACAATTTTGCTCAGTTTTTTTAGAAACGATTTACCGTTTTGATTTGAGCGAAGAAGCGGGGCTAATGAGGGTCAGTTTTTGTTTTTTCAATATAAATCAGTACGAATTGTTCTTATGGACAAGTATGTGCTTTTGTTTCTCATTCTCAGTTATTAGGCTTGTGTTTTCACTACCAAAATTAATCAAAATTTTACTAAAACCCTCTCAATCATTGAGTTTCCAAAGTTTGTGTTTGACCCCCATTATAGTCACACCCAGGTAATGAAAGTCACTAAAAAAATATGAAGCAAAATAAACACATTAGTTCTTCAAACAGTATTTATTTTGTTTACAGTAACTATATGAGTCCAAAATGATGTGAGTCCCAAGGTTGTGTTAGATCAGCAGCACTGGATCCTGGGCAGTTGGTCAAGTAAGGCTTCTAAAGGGTTTGAACCATTCGATAAATTCTTCATTCGTCCAGCCGTTCTTGCTACATGTGTTAATAGCACTAGAAGGGCCATTTGAACTCATTCAGATCAATAAATTATTTTGTTTGGGGCAATGACAGTACCGCTGCAATTATGTTTCGCGATTAGATTAGCTGAAGTAATTCCTTTCCAACAAATTTTAATTCTTCCAGCAATCTCCAAGTTCACGTGAGTGAAACCTTATTTTCTGAGAGCACATTCTAACATCAACCACTCACTTACTAGGTACGACTGCGATAATCATGGATGTAAGCTTTCTTTGTCTGTGGTGATCAAATGGCTGTAATCATCATCCTTCGGTTCTGCCTACGGTTTGTTTTCAATATTTATCGATAATTTACAACTGACTCCTATTATCCTGTGACCCCCATAACTCCCGCTTTCCCTAATACTGACGAAATAACAACACCTCCCTTCCTATCTATGCAAATATAGTATTATATGAACATATAGTATGTAACCTCACATCTACAAAATAAGATAAATTATGAACATAATATTATTTTTATTATTATTAATTATATTAACTAGGCTATATATTTTTATGAAGAAACATACCTTCAAGGCTCACAAGATTTCATTTTACGATTTTTTCTACATACTCCATTATATGCAGAGATTTTCTACAGGAAATTGTATTTTTTCATTGTTACGAAGAATGATGAATTTATTTGTGCATTTGAGTGCACATTCTATCTAGAATTCTTCTTGTTACTGTATTTAACACCATAGTTTCACTTCTGATATTGAGCATTTGGAGTGTTTAACCTTTATCTATATATGCCATCTTGGAAGATTCCATTGTATTAATGATTTTCTTTCAGACCAAAGCCCACTGAAATGATTACGTTTGGGAGGATTGGATATTTTTTTCAAATACGCATGGAATCAGAGGGCTTGAGAATGTTGTAACAACAATAATATTTACAATGGTTTTCGTAATTTTCCAGTACTTTTTAAACGTTTTTTGAAATAGTTGATCACAATTGTTTTCCCAAAAACATTTCAATTCTTAATAATATTTTTTTAAAATAATTATAAATTATTACATTATAATTAAAAATTTCTACATAAGTGAAATTAATATGGGTGTATTTTTGACCTTTATTCAATTAGTCGGATATATGACCCCCCTCCCGTGGCAGATATGATTGCTAAGCCATAGAAAACTTCTACGTTAATAAATTAAAATCTTAATTTTCTATTGAATCAATAAAGTTTTACCAATATTTCATATCATTGATTCAATTGATTTCCTGAACAACAAGATACTTTATTAAAATATTGCTGATGATCTAGATATCTTCTTTAAGATGCAAATGTTGCATCTTAAAGAATTGTGTATCAAAATTTTAAGCTCATTACTGCCCACCGTTCCTATAGTGGAAAAAAATTAAGTTGATAGCCAAAGATGATATTGAAAATTTTTTGTTTGACTATAAATTTCCGTTGACACTATTACCACAAATAAATGTCGTTTCATTTGATTGTCATTCTTCTAGTTGGTTTGGTATGGCAACATATTTCCCGAACGGTTAACAATGACTTCCTCGGAAAAGTATGTTATTTATAGATATCAAATGAATTATGTTTTTCGTGGGTATTGAAGATTGAGGGCCGTATTCATAGTCAACACTTATTTTTAAGGAACGATTTTTCATAACTGATTGAAAATATTTGTTCTCATAAACTATTTGCACTAAAATTTTGAAAATTCGCACACTGTTTTAAATAAGTAATTGTACATATAAAAATTCAATACTCCTTAATGAATATTTAGCAAATTATTAATAAAAATATTTATAAGTTATTCGATTGTTGAATGTACAATTATTTCAGAAATTTTTAATTCTATCGTTTCAATATTGGAAAAGTTACATAGGAACACAATAAACTATTTACTGAACCAGAAATAATTATTTTTACCACTTGGCTGATTTGTTATTAATATTTGAATTTTGTACTAAAAATGGGGGGAAAATTACCTTTATTGCTTATCAAAAAATTATTTAAGTTAGAGGGAAATTTCTGGTTGAGTAATTGCATAACACATATTTGTATTTACCTCGCAAATAGGATTAGTAGTTTCTTAGAAAAAATCACTTTATAGTCAAAAATGTAGTTTTTCGGAAATATACAACAAAATTTTTATTTAATTTTATTTAAGGTCGCTGGGCATAAGCAGGCACAACTGGGCATAAGCGACCACGAGAATCAATTTATAATTTCCACAAGAATACACATTTTTTACAGTTATGCTATTATACAATTACATACAATTCATACAAGACTATAAATGGTACGAAATGTATTAATAATGTAGGTACTTACATAATTGAAATGGGTGCACATTTATTTATTTACATTACACAAGTTTTTATATTAACTACATGTTTGAAGGATTATTGTATATGAGATATAGGTAAACGAGGGTATTTATATTAAGGTATCAATTTTTGATGTTTTTAAAAGTTGTAAGACTTTTATGCATTTGTCTGCAGAGGAGAAGGAATTATATAGAGAATTTTTTAAATTTAAGGACTGTCTTACATGGGCTAGTTCAGGGCACTCCAGAATAATATGGGATGTAGATACTAGGGATCCACATTTAGGACAGGGTTCTGGGTCAGCTTTTGCTGTCAGGTGAATGTATGAGAGATTAAAGTGACCAATACGTAGTCTGGTTATTTGGACTTGTTGGAATCTAGTGAGTTGGAGTATCGGGAGGGCGCGTTCAATAACGGATTTCCTTACGAGGTGAAGTTTGGAGAAGGTAGTTAGCCATTTTTTATTCCATTGTTGTTTAACCATATTTTTAATATATAGTTTAATATCGGAGAGAACTCCCTTCACACTGTTATCCGTTGTTGGTAATGAAGTTGCTTCTTTAGCCGCTTCATCTGCCTTTTCATTCCCTTCTATACCTTCATGTGCTTGAACCCAAACAATAGAGATGAAGGTTCCGTAGTTTTTTGTGTAAATAACTGTTCTTGGATTCTTTGAATTATCGAATTTTTAGAAAACCTGTGGACTATTGCATTTAAGATAGCCATAGAGTCTGAGTGAATTACTATTTTGTGGTTTTCTCCATTTTGGTAGACTAATTCAATGGCTTTCAGGATGGCTCAGGCTTCACAGGAGAAGCTAGAAAAGTATTCTGGTAACCTGAATTTGAAAGCATTGAGCGGGGTTGTAGATACAATTGCACAACCAACTTTGTTTTCATATTTTGATCCATCTGTATACACTTTTTCTAGATCATGATAGTCTTCGTAAAGATAATTCAGATGCGATGAAACTATTTTTGGAGAGATTAAAGATTTTGGAATTTGTATAGTTATTGTATTAACATCAGGTTTAAAGGATTACCAAGGAGGGATGGGGTGAATCCTTCTCTGTAGGATGTGGGTAGTTTCCATTTTAAATTCATCTTGATAAGTTGGGATTCTTTCTCTAAGTGGTTTTGGATATTTCGCGCGTTTTGGATTGATTGGTAATCTGTTTTATAAGGGCTGAAGCTATATTTGAAGGTCGGATTAGTTGAGGAATTTAAAGTTATGTAGCCAATTTTTAGACATAGTTGTTTCCGCTGCAAGTCGAGGGGGAGTAGTCCTGCATCTACAATAAGGCTGTTGATAGGGCTTGATTTAAAGGCTCCTAAACGACATGCTGAATTCATAATAGGGCCTAGCGTCTGTAATGTAGATTTATTAGCTGAACTGTGGATTACAGCTCCATAATCTAATTTGGCTTGAATAATAGAAAGATAAACATTTCCACTCTCCTCCCCACTTTTTATATGCTAATATCTTCAGTATGTTCAGTCTGGTTTTGCACTCGGACTTTAGCAGAGAAATGTGGTTCTTCCAAGAGTGCTTCTGGTCGAAGGTCATGCCCAAGATTTCACAAGAGTATGTACGACGTATTTGATGGTTTCCAATAAAGAGAACAAGATTTTCATTTCAAAGTTTTGAGCTTCTAGAGATTATAATAAATTCCGATTTAGTTCTTGAAAGGAAGAAACCTGAAGAACTTGCCCATGTTTGAATTTTGTTTAAGGTTTCTTGGATTATTTTAGTTGTTACTTGGGGATATTTGCCGCAGCATACAATGAAAATATCATCAGCCAAGGGAAATAATTTACTTAGTGCTTATATGATACTACTTATTTCATTTACTGCGATCAGCAAAGGAGCATGCTAATAACTGAGCCCTGAGGGAGGCCATTCATCATTTCCCTGCGTGTTGACATTTTATCAAACATGCGTACACGCAGATATGTATGTTGCATAAAATTTTTCAAAAAAGCCAGTAAGTTTCCTTTAATATTCATTGAGATAAGATTACGTAGTAGTCGGGATTTATAATCATTTCGTAAGCTTTCTCAATATCAAGCAAAACAACAATTGCATGCTGGTTAATTGCTAGTGCATCACAAATTTCTGTGTTAATGCTGATTAGGTGGTCGTTGGTTGATCTATGTTGTCGAAATCCATTTTGGTAGGGGAATAGTAAGTTTCTTGTTTCTAGGATCCATCTGAGGCGGTTGCCAACCATTTTTTCTAGTACTTTGCAAAGAGTACACGTCAATGATATTGATCTAATGTTTCTGGTTTTAGATGCATCTTTGCCTGGTTTCGGTGCAGCAATTACAAGAGCTTGTCTTCATTGTTCAGGGAAGGATTGGGAGGTCCAGATACCATTATACATTTTTAAGAGGTATTCAATGGCACATTTTGGAAGATTCTTCAAGAAAATATTAGGAATATTATCAGGATCTGGTGCAGTTTTTACTATTTTTAAAACATGAAGGAGCTCATCCATCAGAAATTCACAGTTAAATGAATCATTACAACAAAGTATTATTACAATTTTTTGCATGATATACATAATTAATGTGCTTCATATCCACAAAATGCTTCCTTTCCATCTTTTTCTTTTCTGTTCAAGGCCCTCATTGAGTATGGTCTTCATATAAAACATTGGCACAATGTTCATTTTTCTACAACAGAATTTCTTTTTCCTTGAATTAAAACACAAAACAGCATCATATGTGGCTACTTTAATTACAGTAGAGCCAAGAAATTGAGTTTTACTGCAACGACGCCTTAACAAACAATTGAAAATTACCTCTTTTTGAGGAGTTCAGGATCTGAAAGGACTTAGGTATTGGTATTATAGCATTATTTATAGGAATTCTAATGAATGTAACTTTCATTGGTAGGTTCTTGTCTCCTATACAAACTCCATGATACATTATCTTCATTACGCATTGAATGAATAGGGTTAGCATTAGTGGAGTTGTAGGAAAAAAAATGCTCGCACTGCTCTTTACAATTTTTTCATACTGTCACGATTTTCTTTAATGGCTTTTCCATAATACACTTGCAATGAGTCAATTGCTTTTCCTGTCAAACTTCCCTTTCCCCCGTGTTTTCCCACCTGACAAATGTTAGTTTTTAATATCTTTCAATAGTTTTCGCAGTCGACCACCAATTCTCTTCTGAATGTGCCCAAACCCATTCTAATTTTGCAATAACACAATCAGTTCTATATGGTTGGCTGACAATCACACTTTCAAAGGATGAAAAATCTCCATCTCCAAGATATCTAGTGTATCGCAAACCATACTGTGACACTGAACGAGCGAACATTATTTTTACTGCTACACTCTCCATTCCACCACTTGCACCAGAATAATTCATGCAGTACTTCAGTTTTGGGGATTCCTACCAAATATTTTCTTCATGTACATCATCTTTCACTGACCTTGTTGCACATTCATGGCAATATCTTGCATATCTTGCTCATACACTGAACATCAATGACCTTCCCTGTGTCAATACGTTTAACAGATGATAATCCATGAAGAGATGTGTGTCCACGTTTCATCAATATACCATCAACACTTACACATATGTTCTTCTGATCTTCTAATTCTCTTACAAATTCAGAAACAGCTTCTCTTATATTGTTCTCACACTCATCACTGAGAGTATTGCACAAGTTTGCATTGTATTTTTCTAACCTGAGAGGGGGAGGTAGCATGTTCATCAGTGCACTGAAAGTCTACGCTCCTCCGCTTCCATTTCCAATACATTGCATACCATACACCAATCTCATGTATGTTATTCGATTCCTGGAAATAACCACTTTTCTTTAATGGTGGAAAATCATATATTATTCCACACTCTTTGCAAATTATTTGTAACATGCATGCCACACCATCGCGTTGTGCAACACTTTCTTTTATGAAAAGTAAAGTTTTTCCAGCACATTTTGAGCATGAACATGTCATATTCAGTCTGGGAAAGTAATTCCAAATCAATAATTCGGAAACCTGATGAACAAGTTCATGTAAACATTACTATCAACACTTAAGTTTTTCCGACGCACGAGATGGAAGTCGTGATTCTTCTATTTCTTCACTTTTTCTTTTTTAATAACGAGCATGTTGATTACCATAGAATCGTAGCTTTTTGAATGCTGGTTTTGTCCTACACGTATTTCAATTCGAAGAAAAATTCACTTTTCCAATAAGATAACATCGCAGAGCATAGTATTATCCGCGCAAGTTTTCTTGCGCCCTCGCTTCGCTAGTTGCCAGAGGAGTGGGGGGTTTGTTTTTTTCACAAAAGGAATTTTACATACAATTTGTTGTACATTTTTCGAAGCAAAATAGTTTCTATTACACGGGAGCGAACAATTCTGCTTACCAGATTTTGCCTAGAACGCTTGTTGCTATCATTTATTCTTACTTCCACAAATGTTGGCAAAGGAGTCGGGGTAGGTATTCCGGAGGTCAAGAAAACGTGCACGTATAGCACTCACAAAGTGGAAAACAACAAACGCCTCACAGTCAACTTACAGCTGCTCCTCTGTTTCTTGTTTACACTTCTTTTCAATGTCTACAGAGTGCTACCATCTACGTAGTTTTAAAACTATGAGAATATAGTCTTTCAAAACCTGTCAATATGAGATATTAAGCAGGAATATTACTTTTCGTAATTCATTACAAATAACGAGAGAAGTAAAAGCAGTTCAGAAGTGAGCGTGGCGCTCCCATGGATAGGTTGCACCGCCTGAAAGGTTTTTTAAATTTTAAAAGACTTAGCGACGTTAGATTTATTTCAAATGATGCAGAAATGTACATCTACTACCGTACTAACGAAAAATGACCCAATAAAAAAATCTTTTTTTGACATAATTCGATGACATTCTCCCTATAAAATTTACTTATTTGCATTTTCAATTCATACAGATAAGCTCACTTAAGTGTTTGCTTAAGCATTAACTTAGTGAGCTTATCTGTACCCTTAGGTGGACCCTTATTGTTCAACGTGAAATAACATCAAAGATTTTTATGAGTTTTTGGAATTGTTGAAATCAACATGGAAGATCGTATACCAAAAATATATTTGAGAGACTTGGAAATCCTTTGAGAATGCAAATGGAATAAAAATTTAGGAAGATGCTCTCCTGGCTCAATAACGAAGTCGCTTGCCTTTCACTTCTGAGGTTCCGGGTACGAATTCCGTAGAATCCCCTCTATACCTGAAATTTATTGTAACAAGACGAGTTTGCATGCTTCAAGGTGCTAGTCCAACTCCTGTAAAGCGTCCTGAACCTTACCTCTATCCTTATTCCTTCCCAATTCTGGCCGCTGGGTAGTGATGCAGGAGCGTGTAAGAGAGAGGCGCGTACTCAAGGCTCAAAACGTGAGCTTGAAATAAGCGACAAAAAGTGTTTTTTTTTCAGTTGATATGTGCAGATCTCTATAGAATAAGTCAGCCTACAGTTTGTAGAATCATTACAGAAATATCTGAAGTGGTATCAAGAAATATTAAAAATTTCATAAAATTCTCTTCATGTATTGTATAAATACCATACGCCAATAATTATACTTATTAATCACGTAAAATCGGAAAAAGTCTACAAGTAGAAATTATCGGCACAGAACCTTACGCACTGAGGCCGTGAAAAAAAAGTTTATAATATTTTTCTGTTGATAATCTGTCGATGAAACCAGATGCTATTAATACGCTTAAAAGAACCGCATAACCGCATTATAAACAAAATTTACAACTTGTAGATTTGCATCTATTAACCAAGAAAGCAGTTTTTTTGTTATTTAAGGTCACACCAACATCTAGGTCATTAGTGACCACTATTGGATTTTAACGTTATGTACCTATGAAAATACGGTGATGATGATAGAGGTGTAAGGTACAACCATGCCCGAGGCGGCACGCGAACCCATGATCCTTCACTTCATGTTCTCTACCAAGGTCACTACTGCCTTAACGATCTCGGCCATCCGGACGACAATAAAGTAATGTTGGCAAACATGTAGTGAAATATTGCCTGAGTGCGACTCTCGAATAAGTGGGGTCTATGAATACGAAACTGTCATAAGGGTTCATTTTTAGTAAATGCTTATTACTTTAGCGTTTACGGGCCGTCTTCATAGTGAACACTTAAGTAAACGTCAATCGTTTGCCAGGAAACAAGTTACTTTGCTCTGTAGAGGAAAACTTTATCTCAATGGAAAATAATAAAAAATCTTTATTATCATGTCGAAGATGAAAATAGCTAACCGATTGAAAATATTCCAACCAGCAATTACATTCCTGATGAACAAAATCATCCAGAGGGAAATCAAAGAAAGGAAAAAATTTGGACACACACAACGGAGAAAAGCAGGGCATGGTAGGACATCTTAAGGTTCAAACTGATTTGGTCAATTCACGTGAAAAATCATGGGAAAGACCTGAATTCCTGGAACAAGATATGACACCAATAGAATTATATGAACTATTTTTTGACTCTGAAGTGATTGATATGATTATACATTTTTCCACACTACGTTTTTCAAAAGGGCAGCATAAAGTTCAGCAGCTATTCTTATTAGTGGTTACTCCGTTGTTCCATTATGGCGAATGTGTAGGGAATATCAATCAGATGTTAACAATGCTATTTCTGGGGCAATATCCACAGATAGATTAACCCAAGTTGCATTTCTGTGTCAATAAAGCACCGAATAACGATGACATTTTTTTAAATTTTGATTTATAGTGCATTTTGAATGAAACTTTTATCATAATGATCCCCGTCTACGCGTTGATCAGGCTGTAGTACCGTATCACGGGCGCCATAGC
Source organism: Gryllus longicercus (assembly GCA_038098605.1). NCBI lineage: Eukaryota > Metazoa > Arthropoda > Insecta > Orthoptera > Gryllidae > Gryllus > Gryllus longicercus. The sequence continues at coordinate 7,495,119 of JAZDUA010000011.1, read as the reverse complement.
GCAAAGCAACACACGAAAGGGAAACCTATACGATTTGGGTACAGGTATGGTATCTTTATGACAAAAATGGCAACCTTGTTCAGGTGCATGCTTACCAGGGTGCATCAAATTTACATGATCCTAATTTAGGAGTTGGTGCCTCTGTAGTTATCGATCTAATCTCGAAATTGCCTTACCATTATGACCTGTATTTTAGAAATTATTTTACTTCTTTAAAACTAATAGAACATCTAAAATGCAGAGAAGACGCAGATACTGGTGCTATTAGAGAAAATAGCACTGGTGGGTCTCTCCTCAAGAATGATAAAGAATTCGGTAAGTCAAAAAGAGGAGAGCATTTTCACGTTACGGGCATTCCCTCAGGAACGGCTCTCATTCAATTCAATAACAACAAAGTTGTTCAAAGCCTCAAAAAGGGTGGGAGTTACTCGTATTTCTATTGAAAAGGCTTCAAGATGGTGTCGTAAGTAGAAAAAAATAATTAAAATTCTTCAGCCAGCTGCAGTTCAGCAATATAACACCTTCGTGGGAGGGGTGGAAAATATCGGAAAATTGCGATTGAAAATCCGTATTAGGAAATGGTATTGGCAAGTGTTTATGTTTTCTCTCAATTGACATGTGAATAATGCGTGTCAGCTTGTTATATTAAACTCATGCAGCACAGTAGATCCATTGTCCTCGTTGAGTTTAACCAGTAGAGTTAGTGTACCATATCTCCAAATGTACACCACGAGACAGTCTATGTCTCGTGCCAACAGTGATAAGAAAGGCGGTTTCAAACGAGTAAGCCAAGAAGTTCGGTTTGATAATATGAACCACTTCATCACTAGTGAACAAAAAACAAAAAGAATGTGTGGGTGGTGTAAAAATAATACACAGAAACTTTACTTCAAATGCATTGAATCTGTGCATACTGATTGTTTTGTGTTTTCCATACTCCTTAATTTGTATACATCATTTACTTAATAAAATTATCATTATGTAAAGTGCTTTTTTAATAAATTAAGCTTTTTCAAGACAATTAGGTTGTTGAAATTTCTCCTAACACAATTATCCTCTCCCCGGCATTAGTGACCACTGTTCCAAAAGTCGAACACGAGGTGCATGCGACATGTTTCAGTGGATGGGCAGCAGAGAAGAGACATTATTTACTTCTGGACACCTGCTTTGGTGGTATAAATATGACAGTAGATGACGTCGGTACTATATACGGGGACCACCAGACAAATGTATACTTTACACAATATCGGTTAGGTTTACAGCAATCGGTTAAAAAAGTTGAGCAATACGCATATTCGGGCCATAGAAAGTTGGTTGGTACGTTGGCAGTAAGCAATTGTCATGTAGTTTCCGTGAACCAGCGCTTGAGACGCCACAAGCAACATAAATGACGTGAAATTTGTAAGAAGAACGTTCATTTTCATCCAGACAGAGAATTTTCTCGTCTGTTGAGAATACAGCTAGGCGATGCACAAACTTCTCTCTTCGCAATTTCTGCAAATGCTTTCCCAATCATCTAAGCAATATTTCGCAACCTCAACAACGGTACCGTGACAAACCCGGAAATAATTAGTTGTTCCGATGTGCTGTAGTAAAAACTTTTGACAATGTGTAATTGTGATTTATATGACGATAATTCTATTGTTTAAAAAGAAAACTTTCGAATGTCTTCACATTCTTTTTTAAAGAAGCCACAAACCATGTTTTTGTGTTTAGATAAATAGCATAAACATTTCATAAATTGCTAGCTCAAAAAGCCTATTAATAGACGGCAGATTTTATCGAAAGGGAAAAGTTAGATTCGGCGTTGACGGAAATCGAAGATAATCTAAATTCTCTCTCAGATCTTAGCAGACTAAACTTCGAATGTTTGTTGGAAACGGGTGGAGAGTTGTGGAAGGATATCAGATTTACAGTTAATGAAGCTATCGAGCAAGAGGGTTTAGATGACTTAACCCTCTCGTTTGTGGATTTCAAAAGCAGATAAAAGAATTTTAAAAGCGAATGTCTTTCTCAATTAGCCAATTTATATGAAAAACTACATGTCAGTAAGCCAAATGCTATAAAGAAGCTTACCACACGTGAAATTGTAAACATTCTCGGGCATGTACAATTATTTTTATGCAATTTTATGATGTCTTCATAACAGCAGTGCTAAAAAATGATTCATTGACCAATATTTAAAAATATATGAATCTGCTTTCGCATTTAAAGGAAGGAACCGTATATGATTCTGAGCGCTTTAAATGTGTCAGGAGTCATCTTTGACAGAATTTCGTAATTACCTTTGACAGGTATTCAAATGAAACCAAAATAATTGGCACCAACAAGGATTTACACAATTTGCCGCAAATAAATGATGGTTCATCTTCTCTTTAACAATTCATTTCTCAAATTTCTACAACTTGGCGTGGAATAAAATGGATTTCACTAGATGTAGATCTGAGAGTAATAATCTTACAACATTTAATACTCTAAGCTAGGCTTCAAAAGTAGAGAATCGTGGTACCTTGGCAAATTATTCGGCAAAAAGAATGCCAGGATTACGAGAATAATTAGACTTCTTAAACCATAGGGCAAATGCATTGGAATTCAATGAAGGCATTTCTCAAAAAACACAATCAAATTGTGTTGCAGTTGTAAAACCTCACCTGAAACATCTAACACCACTCCGTTTGATAAAAATAAATATGATTTCATTCAGTGCATCCTGTATCCATAGAAACACCTGTCGTTCAAGTTCGTGTAATTTCAGCAACTGGCTGTGCAAGAAAGACTACAGGTTTGTTGTAAAAGCGCTCTGTGCGTGAATTGTTTGCTCAAAGCAGTCACAGGCCACCCTTGGGTTAAAACGTAGTACAGGATATGTAATCAGAAACATCACTCTCTCTTGCACGACCCAAATTATAGAAAACAGGCGTAGGGTACTAAAGCAGTGCATTCAAACATAACCCCAAAATCGAATGTAGGAGCTCATGTTAACATTCACTCAGTATCTTTCCCGAAAGGAGGAGAATGTTCTATGATGAGCGCGGAAATACAAGAGAGTTAAAGTAAAGAATTCGATATGCAAAGAATCTGGGATGGGATTGATAGAAACGAGTCGCCACCTACTTTATCGTCTGAGGACTCAATTCGCCCTGCTGAAGCTCATTTTCTAGCCACAACCCGGAGGCTATCTAATGGTCACTTTTCTGAATCCTTACCTTTTAAAAAAGACCCTTCGGTTCTGAGGAAATCATACTACATTACGAAACAATTTATGTTGTCACTAGAAAACCGCTTTTAAATGGATGAGAAGCTCCAAAGAGATTATGTTGCGTTTATGAGAGAATATATCGCGCTTAGACATACAGAGGAATGCCACGAATCATGGGGTATAATAAGTAGTTATATGCCGCATTTTTGTGAAAAAAATCCTAATTTGCTTACCACGAAATTGAGAATTGTGATTCACGGGTCAGAGAAAACCACTTCTGGGCACAGTTTAAACGATAGCCTCAGGGCTGGCCCAAATATTCTTAATTAATATACTCTTAATATTTAGAATTTTCATTTGCTCCTTTTCTACTCACTCAGAGAAAATGTACCGTATGTGTAACAATCCCATGTTGACCCGACTCCCCTGATTACCTGTTTGCCTGATCCAGCGTAGCCCAGGCTGCTCAGTCTGTAGATTCTTATAGGGTACATGCATGATAGGGCTTTTTCTCATGCTCAAATGGTTTGAAACACATGACTGCCTTTATCAAGTGGATTTAATATCCATTCTATGGTCGAGGTGAAGCCTCTTGTTACAAACAGGTCTTTCTCGTACAACTAACTTATCTTCAGGCCAATGTCCGCCCTTTCAGGCAGGATGGCGTCCATGACCTCGGAGTGGAAAGAAGCGGTCCTTTCCCTGGCAGGCTGGTGCAGTGAGGATAGGCGACAGCGTGGCTCTGGATTCTTACTGCGGGCCTTCGGCTGGTTTGCCTCCTCCTGGCCCTTTTGCAAGGTGGTCAGAACCGCGAGTGGTAAGGTGGCGTTCTGCACGTTATCAACGCTTGATCCGGGCGTCGGCGGCGTGGCTCACGGCTACAGTGGTTGCGCCTCGGAGTCCTGGGCTCGAGTTCGGACTCTCAGACAGTAATTGCCCGTCAAACCAACTCTTGGCAGCAACTGCTCGGTGTTCGTCCTGGCCCGAGCGACACCGGAGCAGTCAGTAATGTTGTGGCGATGCATTCGGGCGAGTCGGTAGTGGCGGGGCTTCAGAGTGGCGTCTCGCGGTGCGCAGCAATGCCCTTCAGCGACATAACGGCTTAACATTCTCAAATTTCTTAATCAAAACTAGGGCACGAGTATAGACATCTTGCTTCTTATCTATCATGCAATTATTAGAAGTAAATTTGACTATGAATTAATAATTTACAACTTAGCTAGCCCAAGTGTTCTTAGCAAGTTAGACACTACATAATCAAGATCTCCGCCTATGTGAGGGATGCCTACGTACCACGTCTGTTGTACCAATATAATTAAATGACTTTATGAAATGATTAAATGACTCCTGTGTATATTAACATATTAGCCAAGATTGGGTGTCAAATTTTTGTATTATTAAAATATTTTCCTCCTTATTGTGTACACTGTACTATGTCTATATCTAATGCAAAATAAAATACCGAGACTTACAGTAAACTACTGAACAGTTGCTAAGTATTTTGAACTGATGCGATTATAATAAAAAATAAAATAAAATCTGCCTCAATAGCAAACATTACCAAAAAGGCATCAATCTTTTGCCATTTAACCATGGAACTCAGAAAATTTCTTGTTTTTATTAAAAACAGTTTGTTAAAACAAATTGTGAATTTTTAACTTGATAAAAACAATGGATCTCTTATCTTTTACATTTTAAATTATTGTGAAAACACCTATAGTTAATCAAAGTCAACATATTTTAAGAAATGATCATTAAATTCCATAACATTTCTGACAGAAATGTATTTGAATAGTATGAACAAAGCATTGAATAATGAAATCTGCTTGTGAAGCCTATTTGTGCATCTCTAGAAACATCTCCATGAAAAAAGGTATCAAAAGCTACACGTGAGGGAACATCTGCCTGTGCAGCATCGCTAGTTTTAGAAAATGATAGTTTCCATGCAAATCTCGCACGCTACAGTTCCAAAGGTCCTCTCTGCTTGAAGATCCAGAGCCTACTGAAGCACTTAAGGAGGGGTGAAAACGCTTGGCGTAGTGATAGCGCTCCCAGTGATAACAATAGAAACGGTTTCTGTCAGGCAGATGATCCCACGAGAGAATTAAAACAATCCTAATTAAAATACCAGAATTGAAGTAAATATTTCAACAGACATATTTTTATTATTGTTTCTATAAATCGATGCCTATGTCCATACTATCGGTTCTCTTTACACTGTCCTCCTTTCTGAGAGAAGTTCGGTTTATATGCCTGCTCATCAGGTATGCAATGCACATGCCGACGACTCGCGCTGTACGGGAGCTCCCCGATTGGGTACGTCAGCCGTTGACCTGCAACAAGCAGAACGCAGTCATCATCCATCATTCTTCTCCAAAGAAATGCAACCTACGGTGGTTTATTCAATTCCCTCTCATGAGATATTTTCCTTTCGGCTATTCCAAACAATACTCGGTTTGCTCCCACATATTCACACTAATAAATTTTTAGTTTGATAAGTACTAAATGTTTTGCAATGATTGGGAAAGTCTCTCACAATTGTTTGTGTGTGCCTATAAAAGTGAGGTGCTCAAAAGATAAAAAAAAACGAATTTTTGAATTAACTTTCTTCTCAGGTAAAAACGAACCTTTTAATAACATATTTAATGCAAAGCATAAATGCATTCAGGCATTCTTTGACCTGTACTAACATTTTAACCCAATAAAATGGCTAGAACTAAAGAAAGTTCATTATGGCTTTGGATTTACCACAAATTATACAAATATTGAATAACGAATTGACTCCTAAATAATTTGATAACCTCCTCTTCGAAGGATTGGGTTCATTTTACGTAAGAAAACATTACATTGCATTAAAGGTGTTATGTTCGTGTCAGTCACTAGTAAACACTCGACCATTACAATTGTATATCTACGAATTAGCAATATCAACTTGTAAACGTGAAAGAAGCATTTAAATAATTATTTGTAAATAGTTGTAAGAGAAGTGTTGAATAGTTGCTTTAGAAAAACCACGTTTACAAATAAATTTAGTCTCTCGCATGACGTTTTTATTTACCAAGTTGGCGATACTTAATAGAGGTTAGGTTGACTTGGGCGGCCATTCTTTTCTTTCTTTCTGCTTTGAATATTTGTCCACATTGTTTACGCTGAAAATGAATTATCGTCAAATAGTTTGTGTGTGGAATAACATTTTAGGTTAGCGTGGTTTTATCTCGTATCCTCTATCCAAGAGAAACAGCGGTGACAATAGCATGATTTGTACAGCATAACTACATGGCCGAGAGTAGCCAAGAGCCAGGTTGCGATGAATTTTGCAGCAGATTTTTTATGAATTACTCTTCAGCATTCCTGGTGATGTATGTTACACTTAATACCATCTAATTCCTAAAAAAATACTACGAAGTTACTAAAGAAAACCGTACTTTAACAGCATATATTCTTCTATAACTTAAAAAAACCTATGCCCGCAAAAGTTTTCCATAAGAGCCTGTAATAATATCATCTTCTTTTATTAAAAAAATAGCCTGGTAACGGACAATTTCTTTTGTCATCATGGTCGATCTAAGGAACATACTATCTTAAGGAATGTGATGCATTAATATTCATTTTTTAATGAATTTGAATATCATAAAACGTATAGTTTGCATGTAATAGTGTTAATTGCAAAATTATTTCACTGTTTTGTAAATTTTGGAATGGGAATAGGAAGAATGTGTCGTACTGTAAGGGCAGGAACGCATCTTGCAGCTGGGCGGAAGTGCTGGTGGACACACACCTGAAACAATTGCGCAAATATATCAAAAAATACTATATGTTTTAGTAAGAGATTGGTGAGTGATATGAATACGAGCTTCGAGAAAATGGAAACGAAAATGTATACTTTAAGTGTGAATTGAAAATGAATATATGTTTTAGAAAGGGTTATGTAAAAATACTTGATTATTAAGGTGATGTGAATGCAATGTTTGTATTGCTCTTGTGTAGAATAATTGAACTGAGGTGGATAAAATGTCTATCTTACAAAGATAAATTGGTCACAGTTGAAAAATTATTATATTAATTTCTCCGTCTCGAAAAAGTTAATCTCCAAAATCATAATTTCAAAAATATTTCTTTGCAGAATACTGCCTGTCATCGCCTCGAACCACTCCTGCGACCCCATCTCTCCCCACCTATTCCCATCTTGTGCATCCTCACTTGTTTCACATCAGTAACCCCACTTGTCCGCCCTATGTCTACCAGACTCAGGCTTCCATAGAAATCACTTATCTTTTCAAAACGTAATTCCAACTGCGACACAGGATACTAATTTTATAGATTTATGGAGCTATGTCTCTTATTATGTGTTACAGTTATCTGGTTCTATATAATAATCACTTTTTTAATCTTATATCTCTTGGGTGCAAGACTCAGGGGTAATTCTCTATCCAGCAGTAACACAGCGTTTTGGATCGAGAGGATAAATATTAAAAAATCATCTATCCTTAAGGTTTTATAAAAATAATTGTCTGATGTACATAATAAAAATATAATATATTTACAATTATAATATTTATCGTAAATTGTGAACACTCCACATGCGTATGGGTTCATTTTATCCTGAATGTTAATTATTTGTTTAATTTGTCAATTTAATCAAACATTCACCCAAACACAAATCCTACACGGTCTAAATTGTTTTACCCTAATCTAATAAACTGAAAATAAATAAACACCCATCATATCAAACGTGCAAGCAATCTATTTCAATTCATGTGATGATTGTTTGATAATTATTTATTACGTATTAAAGATATGATTTTGTTCACATTATAATTCTAAACATTAAACATTTGACTTTTCTGAAGAATGTTGATGACAGATGGTATACCCTCTTACATAATGTAAAAAATGTTCATAATTGAAAACTCATTCAATAGCACTTACTTGTACACAGCCTACGCTTAGCACTCTTCTTTCGGGGCTTTTTAACTTTAACGCATTTAGCTCTACCTGCCATTGCACTCTCTTCCTTACAACTAGGAGGCACTGTAAAAGAGAGAAGGTGTTAAAATGTTGATAGTTTAACAAAATACTAATAAACTTGAAAATATAAAGGATTTATTTTTTCTAAGATTTTGATTAATACATTTCAACAGTGATCAGTGAAATTATTTGCGAAGTATGTAAGAAGATGAATAGTAGACAAGTTGAGCAAATTTGAATAATAACATTACCCCCAAGTAAATAAAATTTCTATAATCAAATATCGATAATTTTGTAAGGAAAATAACTTCCAGTCAACAAGTGTAATGCAACAAACGTGCTGACATAATTAGTTTGACCTCACTTTCTTATCAATTCGAACCGCTTGTAATAAATTTATCGTTATGGAATAATTCCTAGGGATATTTTATTTTTGAAAGTATTTTAGAATGTTTTGCCTCGTTCACCTTTACAGATAAGAAGTTGCATGAAAAAGTATTCGAAGAAATATATACGCTTTAATATAATTATTATCTCATTATTTTTAAAATTCGTGACAATAGTGTATATATACACAATACATTTTCACTAAGTACAAAATTAATTATCACCTTTAATTTGCAACGAATAACATTTGAATTTGTTACCATGACATTATTTCTGGTAAATGTTACATACAGTATTTAGAAAAAGTATTTCACTTGTAATTACTGTATTTGTAACATTTTATAACATAGAATTTTCTACAATATTTTCTATAATAAAAATACCACAATAAATAAAAAAAAACTTGTTAGTTAATTGTCCTTATTTTATGACTTCGTTGCCTCGGTTACAACTGAATTATCAGTTAATAAAGTACGGTAACAGTAAACTTAAATCCCTCTTATGTGAACATTAGCCTTACGAGTTACCATAATAAAGCAATAATAAAGACCAGGCCACGTACTGCGGTCGCAAGGCCTCCTGGCGAGGGATGGGTCCACGCACGCTGGCAGCGCGCCCGCGGCTCGCGAACCACCCGGCGCCCCTCCGCCACACGAGGGGGCTGCGGATGCCACCGGCCCGCCCACGCAGTACATGGCGGCCTTGGGGACCGGGCCCTGGCCCCAACCCGGGCCCGCGCCCCACCCAGCGCCGTACGGCTGCTCAACATCACAATCGCACACTCTGCACCTTCTTTGACACTGTGGCGCGTTCTTTATGTAACACAGATACAGGTGTACGAAACTAAATGTTACAAACTTCTAAGGCTTGTAATGGGGTCGAAAACAACCATTTGGTGCCAATGAGCATGTAATAACAGATTTCAATTACGTAACGCAGTTATTCGTGTGACATATGTTCCAGCCAACGTTTTATGAACAGGTGTTTGGCAGATCACGTGCTGACATGGTCTAGGAGATTTCATTTTCCTGCTGGTATGTACATGCAGTGTTGCCTAATATTCATCGGTAACATGTCATCAATAACTGGCATTCTGTGTAACTTCTTATTTAAAGATACCACTATATGGTGGAATATTTAAATAACATGATAATGAAAAAATGTTGGATGAGTTGTGAAAGACAAGCGAAGGAATAAATACTTACATTTCCGGGCGCGTGTATCACGGAGTGGCATCAAACCGACCTCTCAACGTTCTCGATAGCCAAAACAATGAGAACTCACCTGTGGTTCGCATGTGTGAAATAAGCTCGAAAGACAATACAAGAGATCTGTACCGGAAATAAGTACCAACAATCAAGATATCTCATCATAAACAAAAGTGCGACAATAAGAGTCGCGGCTAGCCCAGCCAGCAATATTATACTCGTATTGCAATGATGTCACGGTTATCGGTAGCTGAAAGACCCGGAGGGATAGATGACGCAATGAAATCCCTCTTCCAAGCATTGGCCCTGCTCGTCAGAAGAGAGAAGTAGCTCTGGAATTTTACAACGAAGACAGGATTAACTGGAAGTCAGAAAAAGTTTCTTTTATGTTCATTATCATGTTTCTCATACTGACGTAAGAGGAGAAAGTATTATAATAGTGCGCCGCAAAACGGTGCATTTTCCACACAAAAACTCTTATTGACAAGCCCGGCTAACGAAAAAGTGAATAAATCCAGTTGCTTGACATACCAAACAAATTCCTCTACCACGTGGTGTAGTTAGAATCCATGTTTTGTCGGTTCTTCATACCGAAAAATCGATTGACGGCAAAACGTCGGTCTGTTGGTTTGTCTGTTCGTCTGTGCACAACGCTAGCGCATACCGTTAAGCCGATTTTCTCCAAAATTGATATTTCCCAATCGTTCCCTGCAATTTAAAAGCCGATATTTTAATTTAGGGAGGTATATTACAAAAGCCTCTCGGACATTTCCAAAACTTAAAAAAATGGCTCCAAATTTTGTGATTAAATTTTGTTGTTGAATAGTGCGAAGGTCGTTTAAGATAATGCTACAGATCTCATTTTGGACTGGGTCACTGATTTTTCGGAAATTGCAAAAAAAATAAATAAAACTGGAAAATTGAAGATAAAGATCTTTGCTTCAGACTAACTGTGTTGCACAAAATCAGCCCTTTTAAAAAGGGCATGTACATTTTTTTGTAAATGTGCAATTTTTGCTCAATTTGCTCTTAAAATTATCGCACACTTTTCCCAAAATCCGTTCCAATTTGTTTCTTTAAAGTTTCCCCACATTTGTCACAAGAGTCGGTAAAATGCATGGTGATATTTCCATTTTCGGCTATTGCGCAATTTTTCCAAATTTGCAAAAATAATGATAAGTAAAAAATTGAAGATTGAGATTTTTGGCTCAGAAAAGTCTGTTGTACAAAATTAGCTATTTAAAAATAGGTCATATACAATGTTTGGAAAATATAAGTTTTTGTGCAATTTGCGCTTCAAATTTACAATTTTTTCTCAAAAAACGCTACAATTTGTTTTGTTTTTTTAATTTCCTCTACATATGTAATAAGGAACTGCAAAAATATGGTGCTGGTCCAATTTTTTAGTTTAGCTTACTTTGTTCTTGAAAATTGCAAAGCAAAATTAAAAAATACAATATTGAAGGTAGAAATTTTTGCTTCACATAAAGTCTTAGTACAAAAGTCTTAGTACTGTTTAAAAATGCCATGTATATTTTTTTGTAAGTAGTTGTTAGTAGTTTCCTGTCATTTCAGTTCGAAATTATTTAAGCGTATACGGGAGTTCCGCCGTACATAACGAAAACATAGAAATATAGCGAGAAAATAAGTGCTGATATAGCACTACTGGTTTCTTGAATACGTACGTTTATATGGAGTAATGTACGTAGTATAGAGAAAGTTGTGTAATGCTGGGGAAAATTAAATTCGAGATTTCAAGGTATTGGCTTCTCCTGATACCGAAAACGAGATTTTTTTCAAAACGTCCGTCCGTCCGTCTATCCCTGCGTCTGTCCATCCTTCTGTCCGTCCGTCAGTTCGTCCATCTCTTCGTTTGCCCGTCCGTCCGCCTGTAAACACCACTAGCGCCTAAACCGTAAGTAGGATTTTTTCCAAAATAAATATTCCTCAATAGATCTGGCTCCAAGCGCTGCAATTTTGAAAACCTTTCTTTAAATTTGTGGTACTTTACATTAAGCCCATGGAAATTTTCAAACTTTTCTAAAAAAGGGATACTATTTTTTTCTTTACATTTTTTTAAAGAATAAGAGTAAAATACACTTTTAATGTTGGCATATGTCTGTTTTTAAAACTAAACTGATATTTCAAAAAAATCAATGGTTTGATTTTTTCTGTGTCTCCCGAAAAATGCAAAATAGAAGATAGTTTTTCTTCAAGTGAAATTGTTTCTACATAGTTAGTTCTTTTACTAGTTCCTGCACATTTTTTGGAACATTTTATTGGTTTTCGCGGAATATTGCGCGCAATATGTATAATATTAAATAACAACAAATACAGGATTTTCCCCAAAAACAGCTCCAATTTCTTTTTTTTTGACTTTTGGTAGAGAGAATGCTGATAATACTCTACAAGATGATATAAATGCGATATTGCCCTATTCTTGTTGTTCTTTTATTACAATAATGTAATATTTTTAACCTGTCTCTACCGTCATTAATATTTACATTAGCGGCGATTTGTTTACATTATAGCATTTTTGAGTACATATGCTTTCAATGATTTCTAATAAAGTTTTGTGAAAACCCAATAGCTTTCTGTGAAAGCGAGCTCAAAATTCCGCATTTTCTGAAACGCTCAATTGCTATTTTCTCGAAAACAGCACAGAATATTTTCTTCAAACTTATCGCGCGGATAGTGCAAATTGCACTGTTTAAGGTGGCATAAAATTAATTTTGCTATATTCATTTTTAAACTACCGATGAGTAAATGTTTTGAAATATCTCGTACGCCTTTAATATGCACATTTCCAGCGATTAGTGTACGGTAGAAACGCAGCGTAATGCTTCAAATGTTTTTCATTCAGTTTTTCAAAAATTCTAAAAATTGTTTTGAACAAAATCTTCAAATTTGCATTTACAGTAACGCTTAAACACCATTTTCTTAACATTAAAACGAATCATAAAATCTATCTGATATGGTGAGGTTTTACGATTTTATAGTACTCGGTTCGACTATTAGGAAACCTAAAAATTGCGAAAATAAAAAAAAATACTTTGGGCTTCTATAGATGGCAGCTGGCCAGAGTATGTGGAAGGTCCGAATAGCTAGAGCAGACCAAACAAATTATTAAACTAACTAGTACGAGAAAGTCTATGTCATTCTGTAGTTAATTTCCTGTATACGTACGTGTATACAGAGTAATATATATATATATATATATATATATATATATATATATATATATATATATTACTCTGTATACACGTACGTATACAGGAAATATATATATATATATATATATATATATATATATATATATATATATATATATATATATATATATATATAGCTCCGACTATATATATATATATATAGTATAGAAATAGTTACGTAATACTGTGGAATATCGATTTCCAGATTTCAACGGAAAAAGTTCTGGGGTTCCCTGATAGCAAGAAACTGTTGTTTCTGTTTCAAAACGTCAGTTTGTTCGTCAGTCTGTTTATCGTCTGTAAACAACACTAGTGTCTAAACTGTATGTAGAATTTCTTCCAGTCGCAATATAAATCTAGTCTCAGTCAAAGATCAGTAATTTTGAAAACATTCATTAATTTTTGGGGGTACTTTACATGCAGCCCCTGGGACTTTTTCAACAAGTTTTTCAATAATGGCTCCAAATGTATTTCTTTAAATTTCTTAAAAGTAAGAATTGACTATTATGCACTTATAAAGATAGTATAGATCGGATTTTCACTGTTAACTCTGAATTTCGAAAATTCACATCAGCCTTTCCACAATTTATAAAATTACTAAAACTGTTCTCCATTATTAGTTCTTTGATGTAAGGTTATGCAAATTTTTGTAAAATATTAGTAATTTTTGCGCATTACTGATTAAAATATATGTTCAGCCTATTTTTGCGAAAATTGATTTTTCAAATCAATGTGGCTGATGTCGCGGCCACATGAATTTGGAACCGATGTTATAATTTAGAGGGGCATTTTACTTGAATCCCTTGAGACATTTGCCTAATAAAAAAAAAGTTTTTTGATTACATTTTATTCTTGGGTAGTGTGAAGGAAGTTTAAGAAAATATTGCAGGCCTCACTGTCGTTGAAAACTCTGATTTTTCGAAAAATCGGTCAAATTTAAAACTTGTCGGCGTCTTCTTACAACTTAAATTATGAAGACAGAGATGAAATCTTACCTTACCTTAATGAAACCCGCCGTTTAAGATAGATTTTGAAATCAGGTCATGTACAATATTTCGAAATGTTTGATACTTTTTGCGTAATTTTGCGTGTAAAAATGGGCGAAAAAGGACGTGATGATTTAGCCTCACTTGATTTGTATAGCCATTTCTTCTTTGTGACACGAGTTCGGCCAAATGCACGTTGCCTCGCGTACCCCGGAGTAGCACTTTACGCTCTTCAGCTGCTCTCGTTGCCGATGTTAGTCCTCGATTGATTGATTCGTGATATCTGGCGCGTCAATGGCTAAGATCAGAAGTCGCGCAAGTGTGAGACATATTTACCTCAGGAGGTGGCGGTGGCGATCTTTCCCCTCTGGCTGGCCAAATCCCGCGCCGACCTAAATCGATTTGCGGGCATTTTCCCAACGAGGTATCGCCAACCAACCGGTCACCGCCCCAGCCGGAACAAGCTCTAGGCCTCCGACCGGTTGTGTGTGTTGGTGTGGTGCATGCAAGTGTACGTTTGTGTAAGTAAGAGGTGAGGATAGAACGAGGACGGGAAACTGCTTCAGCATTCACCTAGTACTGATGGAGAAACCATTGACAACTACCAATCAAGAGGAGCCGGCCGTTAGAATTCTCACGCAGACCGCGACTGCACTCGACCAAGCTGTGTACTAGGTAATGTCCTGCCACCGTCCGGACTCGAGCCCTAGGACCTCCCGGTGAGAGGCACGCATTGCCACGCCTCGAGCCCCCTGTTGAGGGCTGGCGCCTACCGGGCGTTGTGCGTTGGGGCCGAGCGAGCCGCCCGGTGCGCCCGGGGGCGGCGGCCAGCTGGGGCCGAGCGACCCGCCCCCGCCGCCCTGCGACCCCGCGCGCTGCCAGGGCGCGGCGGCGGCCCCACCGCTGCCGACGGAGCCCCGGCCGCCGCCCACGCTGCCTCCTCCATTCACACTCATGCTTCTCGGCTCACCTGCTGCGTCTGGAAACACAACGCACATTACAACTCGTGGCATTACAGCATTACAACATTTATTCCAAGGAGCTGTATGCAGGTGTACGTACACACGTGTGTCATTGCAGGGCGTAAAAATAGTGACCGTTTTCTCCTCGGATAGATAAACATTCCTATGACATTTTGCTGGGGTAATTCGAAGGTTTGAAGTTAATTCTAACTATTGCCAAAGAAAAACGATACTTCTTTGAATATAAACTAACAAAAATTAAATATTGTAAACGCACCGAATTCGGGTGAATATTCCGACAGACGTGTACTTGTATCTGCGAGCCTCTTCGATCAGGCCCAAAATTACGCCGTCGGGACATGAGACCTTCAACTGTGAGAATTTGAAGGTACTGTCGGTTCACTAACAAACTGCCGTGTAGTTGGTTTCAATATTTATTTAAAACGTAGCATTTTTCCCCGCGCTTAATGATTCTAGCTACAGCATTTGACCATGAACACCATTTACTAAAAGACATTATTACCAAAACTACAAATACTCAGTTACGTAATATTTCAGAGGTAACAATGAAATATTTTTCAATGTAAGATTTCAAGCAAGTGTTACCCGAGCAAAGGACCATTTCTGGAATCCAAGTTTGAAAATGGTGAATCTTTTAATTTTCTAAAGATTTTCATTTGACAATAAACGTGTAGCATCAATTTTTAATGTTATCCTTTGGGTTTAAGAAGTTGAATATGAGGAAAATGAGAAAAGAAGAGAATAAGTATTCAATAATAATGTGCATTTATGTAGGTAAATTTCTTCATTTACGAATTGAGGAACATTTTTCGCGTCATTAGATAAAAATAGCCATTTATAATACCACTAACGCTTAGTAAGTACAATGGTCAGAATCAATGCTACAAAATTCTCGGATACCTCGGGTCGAATACATCTGGGAAATTCTAGGGTCGAAAATGATCAATTTTTGTCAATCAACATAGTAAGGAGTTGTATAGTGAATAAAGTAATTGCGTATTTGCTATTTGCCTCTGAATGTAGGGCAAAATTCAAGAGGTGTACGACACATTCAAGAGGTGTACATGCACAAGTAATAAGCTAATAGCCCGAGAGAAATGTTAGACATGTATTTCTATAACGTGACAGTTTCTGTTGTAGGTTCATTGGCAAAATGTTATGTTCGGTCCATCTAGAAGTTTGTATCATTTATTCTCAGAAACCTGTAAATAAAAAACGGAGGCTATGCGATAAGAGAACTATCTTTGTCGCCTTGGGCCGGATATATACAAATTTTGTGGGTTGAATGTAACTCAAAAGTTGTGAATAGAAAACAAATATTATTTTCCCAAGAAACCGCAATTATAAGTGGTAAAAGGGCACTGTGCACTCCCACTGTACGAACCTGCTTCCGGCTCCGGCTCCGGCTCCGGCTCCAGTTCTGGCTTCGGCTCCGGCTCCGGCGGCGGCGGCGGCGGTGCCTTTTTTTTCTTCTTCTTCTTCTTTCTCTTCTTTTTGTCTCGCCTGAAGCAGCAGGTGAGGCAGCCCCAGCAGCAGCGCCTCTGTCTCTCCTTGGGCTTCTTTTCCGGCGGCGGCGGGGGCGGAGGCTCCGGCTCCGGCTCCGGCTCCTCGGGCTCGGGCTCGGGCTCGGGCGGCGGGGGCGGGGGCTCGGGCGGGGGCGCCTCGCGGCTCACGGGCATCACGTCCGCGCTCTCCTGCGCCTGGGTGCTGCGCGCCTCGGGCTTGGCATCGCCCCCGCCCGCGGGCGCCGCCCCGACGCAAGGGCCAGCCGGCGCGCCGCCGACGCACGGGCCCGCACGCGGCGGCCCTGCGGCTGCCCCGCCCACACACCCCCACGTCTCCCTCGCGCCCGAGCGCATGCGAAACTAGGCGAAATCCGGGCCACCACTTGGCAGAACAACTTGACCGCGAGCAGCGCGTGTATGTTTCTTCCTCATGTTAACTCTCTCCTCTCTCGTGACATATAACCATACACAACACAACAGCCTAAATTGTTCAGGTTGTGCGTTTTGGAGGTATTAAGATAATTAACCCTACTATTGCACACTGGGGTCTACTGCCAACAAGAACATTTAATTATATATTATATATTAAGCAGTCACCTTGCTCTCATGCTTCTTAGTCACAGTTTGTGCCTATTCTTTGTAGAGGAATTCGTCAGTGGTGCAACTAAGATCTACTGGAATTCATAACATTTTCGTTTGTGTGAGGTGATCTAAACCGGTATTTGTAATCATTCTGATTTGAACTGAACGAAATAAGTTCTGAATGTGAAGAATTGATTGATCTCCATTCCAGGCGCGTGACATACTATGGTGAATATTCCCGCAAATGCGCTACATGTTTTTGTTCGGCCTGACAAAGTGCCCCGCTGTATGGTGGGATCCGGCGCGAACCTACTGTTAGCTAGCGGGTTCCTTTCTTAGGTATCTCCCATCAGTGAGGCGCCGCTCCAGCCGCGACAAACTACGCTTCAGATCGCTTTCCACACAGGTGTGGTAGTGCAGTGCATTATAAGTGTGTGTAAGGGGTGAGGATAGGACAAGGAAGAAAACTTTCTCAAATGCCGCTCGAAATTTTTTCTTTTCGTTTTCTCCACATATGTAATAAGAAACGGTAAGAAATATGGTGCTAGTATAATTTTAGGTTTTTTCTCTATTATTGAAAATTGCAAATATATTTAAAAATTATAAATTTGAAGATAGATATTTTTGCATCAGACTAAGTTTGTTGTACATAATTAGGTATATAAATAAATAAAAACTTCTGGTGCTATAGAATGTCATTGATTTTCTCGCCCATGTTACTTTTCTATTCATTCTGTTTTGAAAGAAAATTCTAATTATTCAGTGTGAAGAAGACTACCTTTCTTGGTGTGTTTTTAGAATTGGTTTGATGGCCCTTTAATTTTTTGGGCTAGACATTCATTCATATAGTAAATTTTTATTTAAAATCATACAAATTTTAGACCTACGTAACGAAGGTCTTTGGTCATTATCATCAGGGTCTTGTCATCTTTTTTTGTTTATGACAATAATTTTATGATATAATTTTAAATTAAAGGTTATAACTTATTTTTTTAAATTTAACTTCTATTCATACTATTCTTGACCAGCTTTACCAATAAGTGACGTTGTTTTCTCGGCTGTTTTCTTTCGTCTCCCGAAAAACAAACATTTTTCACATTTTCTTAAGTACTCGGCTCCGTAATGCTAGAACTGAAACCACCATACACTGTTTACTTTTACAGAACTGGATAGCCGAGGTAAGACAAGCTCTTCGGAGGGCAGGTTCGCTGGGTTGAGACTATGCCGGGAACTATTATTTGTGACAGGAAATAATTGAAGATTCCGCAAACGCGATCCCCCTCCGATAGAACGTGAGCTTCGACACAGATGTATGCGTCGCGTGAGGGGCTTCCTCCCTTCAGAACCTCTACTACTGCAGCACCGCATTCGCGAGAAGAAGCCCAAGCACCCGCTCAGCCTCTGGACGTGACGCGTTCTGCAGTGTAATGCATGGCATGTTAACATGAGGGTGAATGCAAGGGAGAAAGGAACGGGAAAGAAAGATAGCGCTCGGTTCATGGATCTTTTGATAGCAATAGTAGAAACTGCGGCTGAGCTGCCGTCCGCTAGAATTATCCCCAAATCAGCGGATGATTTCGACCCAAATTGAGCTAGAGAAGACAATTTGCCGACCAAAGACACTGCAAAGGCAATTGCTGCGAGAGGTCCCTTACTCCCTTACCGTATCTCAAGCGTTCTCGGTCGAGGTGCCTCACAACCTCTAGTTTCCGGAACGGAGACGCTCCTCCCCTCGTAGCCACCCAGAGGCCTCGCGATAGACATTCGGTTAAAGTGAGGTATTCAGATGGCGACTGCTCTAAGCGGTGGCTCTACGCTTAGCCCGGCGGCTGCCTCGTACTGGGCGCGCTGCCTCTGCCGGCGCCGGCGCCGGCGCCGCCGTCGCGGACGGTGCTGCAGATGGGCGCGCAGACGGGGCCCCCCTTGCGGCGGCGGCGGCCGGCCGACGGCCCCGGGCTCTGCGGCTCCCTGCGCTGGCGCTGCTCGCGCTGCGCCTGCGCGCGGCTCTCGTGGCGCCGCTTCAGCTCCGCGCAGCACTCGCTCTCCGCCCTTCCGCCCCCGCGCCCTGCGCACACGCCACGCCACGCCAAATATATTGGAGTCAATTATAATTGTACACATGATGAATATACTACATATAAACAACTAATCTTATCTGTGATATGTTATTGGAGTCCAACAGGTGGGTGTTATGAATAGTTTGCCCTATATTTTGGATGGAGGATATTGTAACTGCATGTATAATATTTTCTTATTGTTCTGAAAATGTATTATTGATGTGCTTTGCGTATTTTAGTCAATCTAAAATGTTTGCATTTCCGGGCCTACCCAGTGGGCAACCGTTCCGCATGAGCCACAGAGAAACCTGTCGCTAAGAGTTTACTTCCTTTTCGTCATCATGTTTAAAAGAAATATATAATTCTGAAGTATGCATAATTTTTACAGTCAATTGACAAGTGTAATATTGGGTTCAATATCTGATATCAAGATATTAAATATTTTGCAATCCTGATTTTAGGGTAAGAAACAATGCACCCTGCAATAACGACGAAATGATTGATGGCTTCTAGTATGTATAAAGAAAAATCCGATGTAAAGGAGTTACCAAAAATTAAATTATTTGAAAAATACTATGGTGATCACACAAAAGTTTTTTTTTTTTTTTTTTTTGAAAAACGAAGATACTGTTAAATTAAAAAAATATCATGTGAATAATCAAACAAGCAAGTTATTAACTTAAATATAATAATATATTTTTCGTGTATATTAAAGAGCACACTATACTATTGAGTTGCCATCTGGGTATTATTACATGAAACGTTAGCGTACTGTACTTCAGAATGAACCAAATGTAACACTTTTGAACTGTAATTATTAACCAAAAGAATTTCTATCAAACACCAACCTTTATCTGCCAAATATGATGGCCTGCATGTTTCTTGCTTGTTATCTTTCTTTTCTTTTTTCTTTTCATTGTTACTCTTGGGCCTCTTTGTGGAAGAAGGTCGAGAGTTATTGGGATTTTTGGCACTCATTTTGCTAGTTAGGAACTTCCGCCACTTCACTGCTTTGTTATTTCATTCTCTTGGTAAAAGTGTCGTAAGTATACCATACAATAAATTAATTAACAATGAGCTGAAAAACAATCGATTTATTTCAGTGATTAAGCTCTTTGGTTTCATTTTATTTGTTACAGTAATTTTTGCAAAATTAATCTTTAAAATTATGACAATTTACGATATTTGATAATTTATGACATATAATTATTTGAATACAAAAAGAAACGAACACTTTTTGCAAAATGTATGTCAAAACCTGATCCACATCTTATCTTTCAATGTTTCCTCAGATAGTGGAAAAGGCACTTAAAAACCGTGTAGTAATTTTTCGTTAAACTCACTGAATTATCAAAAATTTCAAGAGTTATAAATTAAACTCAAAATGTTCTGTTGTAGGAACACTAGTTCTATTCTGCTTCTAGAAGAACAAACATTTACGTAATAGTGAAGGAAAGTTGTGTTATCGACGCCAATAGGTAGCAACAGAGATGAGGTGTGGGGACACAACCGAAAATCTAGCCCATACGAAATAGATCAGGAAACTAACTAGTACCCGAAACTCTGTGCCATTCTGTAGCACCTCTAGTTTTCTTAACAATAACTAATCCCACTTTTGACATTGCAATTTTGAAAATAGCAAACGTTAGAAAGTTTTCCTTCCTCCCCCACCGTAAAGCTATATTATTGGAGATTCTGTACTTTTTAATACATCTTCTCAGGCCAGTAATTTGCATTACGGACGTTTTTATTTGTTACTGAATTTGTGAGTACAGCTCTAAATTATATCTTATGGATTTTTGTGTAAATCTTAAGTTTTCTGTAAAAATTAGCTGAAAGGCGCATTATCAGGAACGTTCAAAACACTTTTCTGAAAAATTGCGTCAAAATGTTCAATGAACGTGAAACCGTGATTTACTATGATACGAGTATAATCTTTTAAAGTCACATTTCTATCGTAAAGTCACATTGCAATTAGGGGGTCGAAAAATTGGGAGTATTTTAGGCTTCAATAAATGCCAGCAGAGAAGGTGGTCGGGTAAAACTGAAAGGCTTAGCCACATTAAAGAAATAAAAGAAACTAACTAGCCCTACTGTTTTCTCCTAATTGAACAATGGTCTTCATAACATGTAATAAGTTCAACCGTGGCTTTGTACACGTTCGTTGTTACCTCCCAATCACTGATTGAACCTACAAACTGTTTTATAATCACATACATGTTTTAGAATTGCTTTTGTATGGTGAATCCCGCTAGGAACGTCTCACGTAGGTTACGAGAAATGATGCCTTCGGATACAACGATGTTTTGTGAGGTCAGTCCAACTGAAGCTCAATTTGAACACTCAAGAACACGCGCTTCAAAACGTATCGCGAGGGGTGGCGTGAATTGCAATATTAATCTATTTAAAAATATTATTGACTTTCGTTTATTAACCAAATCTTATTTTCGTTAATATTAAGACAAGTGTATGTATCTAAACCTGTGATTGTGTCAAAATTTTACATTATTAATTAACATATAGATAAATTACAAATGCAAAAACTGCTATACAAAATTGTATGTATTTGGGTTTTAAAAAATGGTTTTCAAAAATCCATATTTTTTTTTATTTTTTCTAGATTTCTATTGTAGGTCTTCTGACGACTTTGATACGACAGGAAGATGAAGTATTTTCAGAAACGCTTTTCAGTCCGGCTCCAGCCGCCGAGGCGAACACTTCGTGTTGAAACAACTCTTATCTTCGTCTGAAAATAATTATTCTCTCCTCCCAGCATGCCCTAAAACTCCACTATTCAATTTCGGCCAGAACGCACATTATCCATCAAGCATTAGATCCAGATTCCCCAAAGATCTCTTTCACCCACCCTAATTAATAAAATTATTTGCCCCCATTTCCCACAAGTACTCTCCCTCCTCCTCTAAACCACAAATGCAAACGTCTCTTAGTGAAGATATCCAAATAAGAAATTAAAAAAAATGTGAAGGGTTGTTCCGAGACCCGCATTTGCCTGAGGATGACCAAGTAAAATCATTGTATGTAACATTGTACCCGTCAAATCCCCGAAAGACAAAAGTCGAACGGGAAGAAAATAAATATATAAAAAAAAGGAATGCTTTTATTTCTACTTTATCGGTAAAATTTGCATCGAGTTTCTGCTGATAAAGAATTCTACTCTTCTCTACGTACGCACTGGTAGATAACAAAATGACCCATAAAATCGCCTTGTAAGGTGCTTTCAGCAAGTCACCAAAGTTCTTGCACTCAGTTTAGAATGCAACGGGCCCAAGGCAATGCTTTTCTCACGAGTGCGTATCGCCCCCGTAAGTGTTGCTTCCAAGTAGTGCCTTATATATCTGTAATATTTGTTATATCAGACATTTTATCCTCTTCAATATTCATCTACGGTTACCGTCGAGCACTTATTTTACTAACTGGTCTTCGCCACAGTTATCATCACCATCTCAAATCAAAATAAATCTTCCTTCCACCCCCTCCAACCGCTGACTTATTACATTTGTAGTCATACTGATTGCTCAACACTCCTGAATTCCAGATGCGCGCGCTCGCAGCCAGCACCCGAACCCTCAGAGCGAAGGTCCGCGTCCTCGGCCCGACCCGAAGCGCGACTGTTCGCGTGGGCGGTCACTGCGCTCTGAGCTATGTGCGCCAGTGCCTACGCCTTACTTTTATTTCACGAAAGGTACTGAAACATCCACGCCAAAATCGGATGATTCTCGGTGCTTAAAGCGAATCCACAAATCTAGAATTCGTTGGTAATTCACTCGACAACTAAAGAGTATTACTTCCGAAAAAAATAATGCTTTCAGAATAAAGATATAAATCATCTCTAAAGAATCACGCACACAAAATAAATGCTAAATGTCAATCTGCCATCAAGAGAGGGCATGATTTCTTTGGCCGAATAATCATGAAGATAACTCACCAATGCTGTTTTATATCACGTATGTATGTAAATGAGCAATGTTCTTCTTTGTACAGTGTTATTTTAGTTTTTTGAGTAAACGAAAAATTTGACGCATGCTTAGAACCGGCTTCTTCTTACACCAATTTTTAAAATTTGGTTTTTGTATTCATTGTCCTTCCAAGACCTTTTCTGTTTCAGTTTTATCTTAAAAATTAGCGCTTTACAATCATAAAATGATAAAAACTAATCTTACATTTTGTTCGTACTCCATTTATAGTTTACGGTATTATCGAGTTATAGTTAACGGAGATTGATATTCGTAAGGAAACAGGATATTGCATAGTATGGTATAAGGGTCGGGCAAAGATATAGCTGGTGATATGGTTAGGATTATTCAATCAGTAATAAAAGAGAATACACACTAACAAACAATTACCCGTAAACAATTCTGATTCCTGAGTGCTCCAGAACAAGAACAGCATGTCACTTGCATTGATTAAGTTTTTAAAACAAGATAACGATGAATTACAAATATAAAACATAAGCATCAAGAACCAAGGCATCTTGTAGTGCAGAAAGTAGATACAATACATAATGTATTTGATCGCCATTTGAAACGCTTCGAACTCCATTTCTCATTAGCATAATAAGAGATCTTATCAGATAGAGATCAAATTAGTCATTTAAATTACATGAAATCTACTCGTTTTTTGTGGCTATAAGATTGGAGCTAGATTAGCGATTTTGAGTGTCATACCAACAAAAAGGTGTAAAATATTATATACACAAGAGGCTTTGACGTAGTTAATTACAGATTTATTTTTTCTCCACCAAATTAGGGTTACTAATTACTTGAAATCCTAGCCAAGAATATCTAACGAAATATGTTGAGTTAGTCTGTTGCCCAATCCAAAGCAAATAACTGTCAAATCAGTAATAGATCTATCTAAATCTCTAGATAAAACTAGGTACTATACAATAATTCTTTACAAAATTGATCTTAAAACAATTTATAATATTACATATTTAAAAACTATAAGTGTCATGGTTGTAACCCCAACCATTTTTCTTAATTTGGTCAAAGAAGGAAGGAATGTTTTTGTTTAATAAAATGAGTATTTTCAAAGTTTGTTTCTTTAAGTAAAATCCTTTATCTTTATAGCAATGGTAAATATTAAGATTTGTTTAGAATTGAAACATCAAAGCGCCTGATGAAAAATTTACAAAAATGGAGTTAGACCATCATGAATGTAAGCAAGACCTATGGAGAAGGTATGGAACATTTCATGTGATGTGTTAGGTGCGCATTGCAAAAGTAATTTCAAATGAGGAATAATTTAAATACATATTCTTTAGTTACGCCATAGTGGTTGCTTGTACTTACCATTGAATTTTCACCATTTTTTGGATGAAATGTGATGATGAACGTTTGATTTGATTAGCTGTTAACACTTCTTTACACTACGTCTTGAAGAAGAAGTGACTTATCCTACACAAAAGTAATAAATTTATATTTACAAAGGTTCTTTTGTTGAAATTATGGGAGAGTGAGTTTTTATGTACTTACCCTCGTATATTTCATCTTTCTTTATTGAAGTTATGATGACAAATAGTTTTGTGCAGATTTGAAACAGTTATTTGTATTATAGCTGGGAAGATTTACATTAACCAATCATAATTGCATTTATAGATATGTTCAATAATACATGGGGATATTGGGTCAGAGCAGACAATTCTTGCCATGACTAAATGGAGCAATGAATTTTTTTCGTGCCAAGCATTGTCATAGTAATTGATTTTTATGTCACATTTTCTTTCATTTTAATTCTGTTCTTAATTTGAGAATCTTAACAAATAAGTGGTGTGGCTAAAACGAGAGCCAAACAGGACATCTACAAAATTGAACGTATTTCTCACACTAAATATTTGTTAATTGCGTAAAAATAGAGTGCCTTATTAAAGAATCAATGGTACAATCAATATACTTCACACATTCCTTGCTTGAATTGTGTGTATTCTTTAATTTAGTTTTAATGATACTACAGAGAGGGAGGGACAATACTTACGGTTTCTTTTGACCTGTGGAACGATCTTCAAAGAAGAATGAAGTGCTTATTTCAGTTATGACTTGTATGAACTTTCGCCAATTCATCTTGAAAAGCACCTTTCATCTCTGTATATACTTTTCGTAATTGCACTTGTGTTTCGGGTTCAGTAGCTCAATATTCCTAATAACATATTAATGTTATTTATTAGCTCAAAATGCACAATTTTGTAATAAAAATATAAAGTATATACATTTAGGCAATACAGAGATAATCGTGCTAGTAGACGCCCACAGTTCTCATTTAAATTGACTTCATGGAAGACTTACATTTGTCTTACAGTTCTCCACTGAAGAAGGCGCAGTATCGGCAGGTTCATCTGGAATGACAAAGTAAAGCTTGAGAGTGAATGTTTCATTTGCTTTGGAGGATTCTTGTGCAAATCAAATTTGTTCATTTGATTTTATGATTATTAATTCTTTAATTCATTTATCATTTTCATTTTTCTTTAGGTAGTTATTTGCCCTCGCGATGCATATTGGGCGTTACTGTTTGGGTTTTTTATGCCGATTGTATGATTATAAATTCATGTCAAATTGTAAATATTTCGTTTTTGCTTTTTTTATTACATTTTTGAAAGTATTGATTAGCATGTTTTGCGTCCTTATGATTTAAGAAACTATGTTATATCATTGAGAGATTTCATTGTTGTCTGCATCGTCTTAATCGTAAATCCATAGCCTTCTGAACTGTGTTCATTCATTCCCTACCAACATCTTCACAAGCAAGAAACCACATAAAATTGTTGTATCTAGTTTATTTTGATGCACAACTACTTTAAAATTCTAGTCTTTTTCCACTAACACACTTTCAAAAGAGTTTAAAGGGTTGACATTGTAGTAGTGCGCGAATGGTCGAATCTTGAACTTCGAAGTAATAACCATTGTTAAATTGTAAACCACCACTAAGAAACGTAGTTGTTTCTAATGACCAAGCTCTAGATGAATGCCTCATGTTTACATTTAACTACGGCTGAATTGTTAAACACTTTCAGACTAGTCATTTGGGTGCCGAACACTTCGTAAGCTTCCTACTGTAAACGTTCAACGCCAGGGTAACAACTTGATTTAGGCAACAAAACCCAAATAAATCGAGTGAAACAATCCAGGAGTTTTGAAACTTCATACTTAGCGCATATCACACTGAAAATCCTGAAGTGTGGAGCGTGAGTCAGCAATTGGGGAGTCGTTTAAGGGTAATTTTCCTAGTTTTTTTTTAGTTTTTTTTGCATGTATCTCCGTAATTAACCTTACGGAAAATTATACGCTATACAAAATTGAAGTAGATAATGTCTTCTACAAAAACGTTCATATGAAGTTGTTTTGCAGAATTACTAATTCTAAAACTATTGGAAAGAAAAATACTTGTGTTTACTTATAAAAATGCTCTATTGTAGTTATTTCCCTTAATGATGTTACAATGCAATTCTAATGTTATGATTATGTTCAATGCACGGAAGTAATTTTATTTTTGTTTAACATATAACAACATTCTGTATTTGCATATTTTGCGCAAAGAAAAAACTTCAACATTTTGTCAAATTTTACTTTGTACAGTAGAGTTGCGAATGTCAATCCGTCGGTCAATCTGTGGTCTTCGCCAGCACCTAAACCGTTCTGCGTATTTTCTGCGAAAATTAATCTGTCTGAACGAACCCAGTCTCTCTTAACGAACTCGATTCATTGCGAGTTTGAAACGGATATTTTGATTTTTTGAGAAGGTTTTACATACAGACCCAAGTACATTTTCAAACTTTTCTAAAATATGTCCCCAAATTTCATGATTTAGCTTTGCCCTCAGGTAGCATAAATTACGCCTAAGAGAATGCTCTGGGTCTCATCTCCGTTGAATTTCCTGTTTTTTTAATTGCCGAAGTTAACATTTTTCAACGTGCTCCTACTTTACAATATTAAAGATAATATGTTTTCCTTCATAAAATCTATTATTTACAGACAATCTCAAATTAAGATAATGTACATCAATAATTTGTCTTAAAAATATGTGTAGTTTTCCGAAATTTTGTTTCTAATACAGGAAAATTTGTAATTAAAAAAGTTTTATCAAACCCAATTTTTTCCTTAAATTTTCTCTTCGCATGTATCAAAGGATGGTAAATTACTGGTGCTAGTCCCATTTCCGGCAAACACTCTGCACAATCGAAAATCGCATAAAAATTAGCATTTGAAAAGTACAAAAGTGAAGACAGAGACTGTTGCCTGTTACAAAATCTACAAGTTTGTATGCGTCTCTTGTGGATCAGACGGTCGAACGAAGTCGAACTGGCTCAGAAGTTCACGTTCTGTTTCATAAAGTGCGCTAATGATCCTATCTTCATTGAGCAGACTATCGGTCAGAATGGCCGAGAGGCCCTGGTTTTAGTTTCTCCGTGTATGCAGAGGAGGCGATCGCCCTGGGCGTGAGGCCTCCCCTCTTTTTCCCGGACCCTTCTTCAGCGAGCTCACGGAGCTGTTACCTCTTGCGATTGCTGTGGCCGTTCTTTCCGGCTGACTTTGTTCTTTTTATGTTTCATTTGTTTTCAGTTTAATCTTCATTATAAATTATTTAACGCCGTCACTATAAAATTCAATTTGTTTGCCCACGAATTTCATTTTAGAAATTACTGGATCAGTTGTAAAACATCCATGGTTTTTGACCGATGTTTTATTAACATGGACGTTTTAATTTTGAACATCTATAATTGGTGACATCGATGTCGTGTCACTTTTTAGGAAGAAACAATGGAATTCCGTGCTTGCCATCGCTGGTTGAGGGGTTGAGGGCTGAACGAATTCCGAAGGCTGTAGTATAAGTGTCTGTGACAACAAACTTTTTTTCTGATAGATATCACTTTTGCAGAACCATGGAGTAGTCTAATGCTGGGGAGAAGGGAAAAAAATGCGCGAGAGGATTAGCTGTTGTAGCATCACTAGTTTAAATTCCTTGTAAGAATAGAGTGAATTTCACTTATTAAGATAGCATATGTCCGAATTTTACTGTTAACCGCGTTTTTTTTAAATTGAAAAAGAAGTGGCCTTTTCTACAATTACAATATTGAAGAGAGCGATTTTGAACTCCAATGTAATGTGTTCTTCACAGTTAATTATGTCATTAAAGTCTCGAACATTTAAAAATTTGCATAGTGGAACGCCTCTAATTCGCGTCTGCCCGGCTGCTCGTCGCTGCCGGTCGCTGTTGCCTACACATGAAAATCTGACGGGTAAACAGGATGTAGCATTAAGAAGCTTTTGGCCCGTCAAACAGCGAAAGAGTTCCTGGTTTACACATTACATTTTATAAAGTACAACAAATACAGAAAAATTATACAATAAATCTAGTTTGCTACTACTTTGCATGTACAGGGGACGCCATAACAACAACAGATACACAAGACTGGGTTGTCCCTCCCAGCCGTGCCCGGTAAAATGAGTGAGGCCATTCGGCCTTCTCGCCAATCTTCAGGATGATTCGATGACGCTGCTCGGTGCGGCACTTCCCGCAATTATACTTGGGTTTTTATTTCTTGGCGCGTTAGGGCCTGTCTTCGCTATGGAATCACTCACTGTTTTTCGCGTCTTTCTCGACGACTTGATATCGCATAATCCCCAGCTCTGCTCAATACGGTCGCGATCATTCAACATTAGCTTTAATAAGTCAGTGCAATAGTTACTGTATTGTACGATGTGATGATTATGTTATTTGAATAATCAATTACAGGGCAATGGCACTTCCACTCCCGTTTTTCCACTGGGTAGGCATTTCGTGCCTCCTTCAGATCACTACGTATTCAGTACTCACGTGTATAAGACTTAATTTGCTACTTCAGTTGTTTTACAGTATTACTCAAGACTGCTAGGTTGATCTTCCTTCTTAAACAGGGACTGTGCGAGTAATTATTCTAGCGAGAACAAGTTTTCTTCGTGTATCTTGACCCTTCCAATGTATTCTAAAGTATGCCAGGCCAGCAAACCTGCCAAAATCGACACCCCAGAATAACACGAACCTCCATGCCTGGATTCATCTCGGAGTGAGAAATTCGTCGTATCAACACGCACGGAAGATCTTCAGTCGTCGCACGTAAAGTTCTGTGTTCTTTTCTGCAGCACTAGGTGTCGTAATATTCTATTATTAATCATTCATAATTGTTTTTATTCATTTTGTTCAAGGCAATCATAAACTGTGAATCTCAACTGCATAACGATTAATTACGGCACAAGCAATATAGAAAACAGGGCTCTTGAACAAGATTTTTGCCACCCACAATTATTAAATTATAAAATTTACCACATTTTTATTCAAATCGTATTAAAATACATACATTTATTAAAATTTTCATATTTTTATACCCATTTTTACCATTTTACGCGGTCAATTTAAAACCTTAAATCATATTTTCATTTACACCATTTTTACCATTTCATTCACTCTTTCATGCGTCATTGTAACAAAATATTACAAAATATCATTTTCACCAAAATGTGTATCATAAATTCAACAGAATTCAGTACTTCAATCATGTAAAAAACGTAAGTAAATAATATCCCCTGTCATAAATCTTTTGTTTTATTCCAAAATAATTGACTTTTACACATTTCAATGAAGGTATGACTAAACTTAATATTATATGTCCAAATATCTAAACCAGTTTTTAATTCAATAAGATTTTAGTTCAATATTACATAGAACAGATTTAATTTAATACTAATGAAAATAGAGTATATCTAAACTTAATATTGGTGCACAGAATCAATAATAATTCAATTACAGTGAATCTAAACACAATATTATAGACCAAATCAATTCATTCAATTACAGTATACCTAAACTTAAAATTATAGAACAAAATCAGTAATCATTCAATTACAGTGTATATAACCTAAATATAATAGATCAAAATCAGTTAATATTAAATTAAAATATACCTAAACGTAAGATTATAGGTCATAATATAGTGACTTGAACCACTTTCATTGCTCGAAAAATCTAGTCATCCATTTCATAAAACTATATACATTGGTACAAACCTCTATTTATATTAAAAATTTCTTTGAATTATACTAATGTTGAAAACCATATATTAAACTTTTTACCATACATTATATCGAATCCAATCGTGTTAATTGAAATGGCATAGTGAAATGAAGTACATAAGTTCATATTTGCTTTGGGGCAGCAACTACATTTTTTTAACGTTTATATTTATGGAATCAAGAATATCTTGTCATAAAAAGAAGTATCGCTTTTCCTAGATTATTATTATTAGAAAGTCTTTTAAATTGTGCACATGAACGATCTGCTTGTTTACGAATATTTGACGATGTAATATTTCAAGATTCGGATGAAAATTGTTCATATTGTCCATTTTTAATGAAATTATTTGTAGTTAACAATGAAAAATTGCTGGAGTTTTTTTCAGGATTAATCAGTCTACTTGTTTGGTATAATACAAAAATAAAAATGGCATGTAATATTGAAAAGAATAATGATTATTAATTTGATTTCCAAATTCTTTATCTCATAATTCCAGGTAATTATAATGTTTTTGATACATAAAATGAAATTGTAAACAAAGAAATTTAATCAGATTGGTCTTATATACAATTGCACAAGAAGATACAAAATATACAATTGGTAAATTAATTTCGAAATTTTCAATGATTATTTCTCCTTTTCGTGGTAATGTAGCAATACTATCTTCTTTTACAGTCGACATAGTTAATATAATACATTTTTAATCGTAAGTGACCATGTAATTTGTATAGTAAAATCTTGTCATGAAATTTCTTTAAAATCTGTGAAAAACTCGCGTAATAATCTTATTGAATGTATTACTTCATCATTTTTGTATTAAAGTTTTGATTAGATCTAATACTAGCAATATTTAATGGAATTAATTCATTAGTTGAAAAACTACTTTCTTTGTAAAAAAGTTGGCGTAATACCAGTTGGCGTAATACTATTCTAGAAATGTTTGTTCCCTTTGTTAACATTAATAGATTAAATAACAGGTTTAAAATAATCGATAAGTCTAACATTTGATTTACTATATATTATCTGCATAATCATTTCCATTTTTATATATAAATTGATAATTCTATTAGTATATAAATTGATAATTGATAATAAATTGATAATTGATAAATACCTATCTTTCGACATGCATCTAACCATCACCTTCATTTATGTATATATCTGTCGTTTATTCAGTTGTCCAATATTATTCTCGCTACAATCAGTAGACGGAAACGATTGCCAATGATAATTCTCAATTTTCACCATTTACAAGGGAATAAAACTAAGTAACTTTATTAATAAAAAATAATAATACTAAAATATAAGAGAATATAACTCCATTATAATTTATTTTATTGTTATGTTCCTCTGTAATTCTAACATTAAGACGTATTTTATTGTAAACTACGTTGTATTATATTTGTTTCTCTATGAAATTCCGCATTTGCTTTTAGAATGATCCCTTCTGTACAATTAAAATAGATATCAGTTGTTTCAAATGGAATAAATTTAGGAATATTGTTATGAATAGCAGGTTCATTTTTTAAACAGTTTGGTTTTGGAAACATAATAATGTTCTATTAGAATCTACAGCATTTAAATGCACTTTTAATTTCAATTCTACTGAGAATAGATTAGGTTTAATAGTATTATGTGTTCGGTTAAATGGTGCTTGTGATTGTATATTTAATTTATAAATTTTCAATATTATATTGTCCTAAAGTAATTGTGAGAGTGTTTCTCTTTTATAATAAAATAATTGAATATTATTTGAAGTTACATTAGGTGTTAGAAATGTACAATAGATTCCACCACGAGCAACTGAAGGATAATCAAATGTTGCTGTAGTAAGTTTTTATGTAATACAATATATATATATATATATATATATATATATATATATATATATATATATGTGTGTGTGTGTGTGTGTGTGTGTGTGTGTGTGTGTGTGTGTATACTTACATTCAATATTTAACTCTGTTAAATGAGAAAAAATAGATTTGGATCCAAAAATACGTTTACAAAATAAGCGCATAAAAATAAAACATGGATAATTATGACCATCTTCGATACGTTGTGCTTTTATGGGACTTAGTATAAGTGGTAAAACTTCTTAATTGATTGATAATTATATTGTGAGACCAGAATATTTAAATTGGGATAAAACTAACTAACCATGTGTACATATATTCAAAATCTATTGATCAATATAAATATCATGCATTTCTAAAAAAACGTTATAAGCATGAAAATGACATATTTTCATTTTAAGTTACCACTAGATGTGTGAAGAAAATACATTCGTTTTGTTCTATGATTACATATTAGAAATACAAGGTATTGTAAGATAACATTTTACACGTGGTAGACATAAAGGTATTGATTGTTAATATTTAGCATAAATGGATTAAAAACTTCCTGAGCAATTCATTAGAGATAATTTATATTTTGTAAATATAATTAGAGATGATGATTATAATTTCAACCGTATATATCTTGAATCTGTAGGTGGGGTTATGAAATTTGATGAATTTAAAAATGTATACCGATTATGTAATTTGGTTTTATCACAACTGATTTGAAAATCAAATAATTGTATATATAGAAATTTAAGAACAATCGTTTTTAACAGCCAGATGTAAACACAAAAATTGAAAGCTGCAATTTATTTACGAACGCAATATAAAATTCTGTTTGTTTGTTTGTTTAAACATAAACGTAATTTAAGAAAACAAACCGATTATAAAATTCAGTTTGCCTGTTTCAAAATAACACAATACATTTCAGAAAGTAGACGTAAAATAATATTGTCTGTCTGTTTAAATATAAACGCAATATCTTTAAGAAAACAAACGCAATATAAAATTATCTCTGTTTGTATTTAAAATCCTGTCTCTTTACACAGCTGTATTATTTTTGCTTTATATATGTTTGCAAAGTGTAGGCCAAAAAAATAAGAACAGATGGAAAAAATTAAAGATACAATGCGAGAATGTAAACAACATGATCATAATGAGTATGGAAAATATATAAATCATCAACCTGTCATAGTGTAACCACCGACTCACCCGATTACCTGATTCCTTCGGCAATTCAGCTTTGCCCGGCTGCTTTGTCGGCAGACTCCCTAGAGGGAGGCATGCATGATTGCCTAACTACGTGAGAGAAAGACGTAGGCATTTTCATAAAACTACTTAATCGCTTTAGTATTGGGTGTGGGTGAAGCCCAGTAACATGAATAAACTTACAACTAACTTACAACTAATATTAACTTAGTAACGGCCGCTATGGCCAGAGTTCATCTTAGCTCCCGTGTCTTTGCCCTCCCGGGCGGCCGTGATCCAGCTCACAGGTACGGCGTTCGGGCACAAACATTATCATTATTAAAAAAAGAGTATCAAAAACATGATTTTGATTATAATTTATTTCCAAATCAGGATCACCATCAAAATCGAAGTTTCAAAAGAAATTATATGAATCATCAGATTCTCCATAAATATTAGAAAAAGGAACACTTTTGAAACTAATACAAGACGAAGAAAAAAGTTACACACTTAGGATCTATATTAACTGAATATATTAATAATTATAGAGCTCCTGCATTTGATATAAGACCTGTGGGTAATAAATATATTGTCACTGATGGAGTATTAGGTCAATAAATAATTATCAAATAATAATAACAATAACAATAATAATAATAATAGTATTAATAATATGCCTTTATTAATATGACGAGGTTCGGGCCATCAGGCTCGCTATTTCCGCCTAACCTCATGTCACCAACATACAGAGTAATGTAGTAAAAGTAATGCAGTAATAGTAAAGGAACTAAAAAGTAATGTCATCTACAAAATTTAAATGTAATATAATCTAAAAGTGGTAAATAGTTAGTGGAAAGCAAACGTTACTTAAAGCAACTTATAAATAGGTAACATCAGAGATTAAATGGATACAATGTAACAATAATATGTTAGTAATAATTTTAAAATTCAAGACTGAGATTGAAAACACAATTCAAATTAAAAAAGATATTATGTGCTTTACGTATCTGCGTGCTACACGGCAGTCTGGTATTCACCCCGAGCGACTGTGATCTATTAATACAGAAAGACACCATCACACGCCTCTCGATCCTGGAGGAAAACCCACTAGTCGGGGAAAAACCACCAGGCAGACCTCGTCCTAATACAAAGGAAACTAAGCTAACATGAAGTAACGGATCTTTGGGATGGTATCCTCAGCTGCGGTCCATACTGCAAAGAGTCGTTTTCTTGCTTCAATCTGCCTCTGCTCCTATGGATAAAAATAGAGTTCCGGCAGTATCAAACAGGTAGCAAAAAAGTAACATTTTTTACAAAAGAAACATTAATGTTATTTTTTTAAACATATTAATCAAGTCTTAACGCTCCTAAGAAATAGTTTTTATTTGACCCGTAATCTGCGGTGATTTAAGTTGCAAAATGATGTATTTTACTTTATAAGTAAATCATGCAGGTGCATCCTAAAATATGTTAATGAGGAGGAGTTTTTAATATTAGAAAGCAATTTATTCCATTCCCGGGCTGCAGTAATTGCGAACGATTTATTGTAGTAGTTGGTTTTGGTTTTTGGAATACAGAGTAACTGGAATTTCTGAAATCTAGATGATTTAAGATGTACAAAATAATTTGTTAAGTGTGTCGGGGAACCCATTTTTAGCATCTTAAATAAAAGACAAAGGTTGTGATACAAACGCCTATCCTTTAGTGTTAATATTTTGTGCTGTTTATAAACACCGGAGATGTGATCGTATTTTTTTTTTGTTATAAATGAAACGAATACAGTAATTTTGAGCCCTCTGTAGAGTTTGAGCGAGTGAATCTTTCAAATTGTTATACACAATATTCCCGTAGTCGAAATGAGGACACAGCAGGGTTTTTACTAACATTTCTTTCGTATTAATAGGGAGACATTTATCGATATATCTAAGAGATTGCAAAGAAGCATAAGCTTTGCGACAGACATTTCGGATCTGATATTTCCTGCTTAGATGATCATCAAGTATTAAGCCTAAGTTTTTCACTTGTGTATGACGAGGTACATTGTCTATAAGGACATCAGGAACATATGAACCTTTAAGTTTATTATGCATTTGAGAAGAGCCAATTTTGATGGTTTGTGATTTTGTAGGAATTAAATTGAGTCCGTTTCTCATTGGCCATTTGACTACAGATTAAAAAAAATTATTTAATTTATTTATTAGCATTTCTCCCTGTGATGGTTTATCGAATATATATATATATATATATATATATATATATATATATATATATATATATATATATATATATATATATATATTGAAACGCGGAAGCGTTTCCATACGTAATTAAAGACAAGACGTACAGGAGTATAATTATTACTCATTTTGAACTGCGCGGCATAGCGGCAGGTGCGAGGACAAACGGTGGGGGGAAGAGTGGACGTCGCCTCCGCCGTGGCCTAGCGAGAGAGGGGGGTTTTTCGGCCGTTAGGAGTCGAGCGCGACGGTTGAAAGCAGTAGCCGGGAGACGGCCGTTGAGGACAGTTGCTGAGAGCGAGCGTAAGAAAGTGGCCGGAAAAAGACGGTTAGCTGTGAGGAGAGCAGGACATTACCAAAGACGAAGAACGTGAAACAGTGTTAGGTTTATAGAATCGCTGATTAGAAGCCGGTAACGTGGAAGTCAGGAGAGTTTAGCCCGTAGATACTCTAAATTGCGTTCGTGATAAGGAATGCAGTGGAAAGAACAACAGAATAGTGAGTAGTGTAATGGATGCCGGCACGGAGTGTAACCACGTGCTCGTCGGTTGCAAGAGGGGAGCAGAAATGAACTGAGAAAGAGTACTGCGACGTCATCCAAGTATATGATAGAACGACATGGACATCCAGGAGATGCTGTGAGTGTGTGTGTGTGTGGAACTGAAAGCGGAAACATCCCGGATTGCGGCCGAGGAATTCTCGTCGCCGTCACTGCAGACCGGCGAGGCACGTGTCTGCGTCACCAACCGCCTGGGGACGCCGAGCTGCGGTGAAGGTCAACAGTCGCCGTCGCCGAGGGCGAGCAGCTGCGACAGTCGAGTTACTTAATGGGGCCCCAGGTATGATAGGATTATATGGTAACTAGAACCTTGGTACCAAGACATCGAGGTCTTATGTATTTAATCAGGTGTATTAGACGTCGATTTATGAATAAATTGTTTTTGTGTTTATACTAATTTATTACTTTGATTTACCAATGTATTATCAATTCCCTCTGAAGACCCATTCACGAGTAAGACACCCGTCCTTTATAACCTTGATATTTGCAGTGGAAAGTACCGACAATCAGGTACGTCACAATATATATATATATATATATATATATATATATATATATATATATATATATTTGCAGGTCATCCGCGTACATATGATGACTACATTCTGTAATGTCGCTTGATAGGTAAATTATGAAGAAGAGCGGCCCTTACACGGATCCCTGAGGTACTCCTCGGTCGAGAGGTTGCAATCCAAGAGATAGTGGAATCAGAAAAACGTAGATTTTGGCACTTCGCTATGGGGAAGTCGTAATCTACAGAGTCAAATGCTTTACTAAAATCTAAAAGAGTTAATACAGTTACGAAACCATCATCTAGCGCTTTTCTTATGTCTTCAGTTACTTTCAATAAAGCTGTTTGTGTGCTTCTTCCTCCTGTAAAGCCGGATTCAAAGTTATCGAGCAGATCTGAGTCAGATATGTGTTTTACAATTTGTTTTCGAACAATTTTTTCCAGAACTTTAGACACTTTTTCAATATACTAATTGAAAGACGTCGAGGTCAGTTCAGATTTTGGCAGGGGGCGAACATGTGCAAGCTTCCACGCTTGAGGAAATGTTCCCGTTGTTAATGAGAAATTAATTAAATGAGTGAGCGCCGGAAGAGCAAATGGTAAAACAAATTTCAATTGTTTGGCTGTGATATCATCGGAGCCATTTGCATTTGAATTTAGTGAAAGAACAATTTTACTAACTTCTTGATGATCAACTTTATGGAAATAAAATTATCCCTAATAGCAGGTGAATTGCTTGAAAGTCTCTGTAATGTATTACGCTTGCCACAAGGTGGAATTGGTTTTGAAACATTTACAAAAAAGTCATTAATATCATTCAAGGGTATATAGACAGAAATTTCAGAAGAATTTGCTTTCGTGATTCTGAGGCCACACAATTTGTTCCAAACGTCTTTTGTGTTTGTAAGTTGTTCAAGACATCATGATAATATCGAATTTTTGCGTTTCTAATTTTTTGTTTTACGGAATTTCATAACTTTTTGTACTCGCAAGGTTTTATTACACTTGAAGCAATGGTAAGGTAAGTCGCGTACCTGCATGAATTGCTTTAATGTACTTATGGAAATCCACGGGGCCGCAGGACGTGTCACATGTCGCATTTTCCATGGTGCAGGTTTATCGAAAAGGTCTGATATAATTTCGTTGAAGACTTCTACTTTACTATTAAGAGATGTTTGATTATAAACGTCATGCCAAGGAGCTATAGCATTCTCGTCGAACAAAGCCTCAGAATTAATATTTTTGTAGTCACGGAAGCGGATCATTTTTTGCTTATTATTAAGACATTTTATAAAGTACACCATAAATAGCAAATCATGCTTTGATACTCCCGCAACATATATCGGACCGTACATCACAGTTCAGCGCTAACAGCGGTGGCGAGAGGTTGTGACTGCAGCGCTACCTTGTTAGTTCAGTCGGCGTCAAGCTGAGCATTCAGTGAGTTGCGAGTGCTCGTGAAGTGACCAGTGTTTTCGAAAGTTATTCCGTCTCTTTAACTAATAGTGTAAATAGATAAAAGCGATTTACCGTTCTCTGACCTCGGACAGAGCATCAAAGAAACAATGCAGGCTGTGAACAACACTACGCCCGACACCATGCAACATTCGTTGGAGTACCAACAACAGCTCATCATAGATCAGCAACATCAGCAAATACAGGCGCAGCAGCATCAACTTCAGGAACAGCACCAACAACTGGTACAATTGCAACAGCAACTACAGGACCTTCAAACGCAAGTACAAAACAGCCAACGCTCTAGTTGGCCGCCCTTGCAACACAGTGCACCTACCCCAACAGAACAAAGTGAGCGCAAAAGACAAAAAACTGGATGTTTCACGATATGCTATTCCTACAGGAAACAGGTTCGAAACAGTAAATAACGATACAGATGACGAACATATCAGTTCCGCGGAAACAGTCATTAAAATTCCTCCTACAATTATACACAAAGCGGAAAATTTTCAACTGTTAATAAATGACATTAAAAGTGTAGTAAAAGAAGATTTCACAACAAAAAAAGAATCAGACAGAGTGAAAGTTATACTTAATTGAATAGAAGATTTCAGAGATCTTCGTAAATTTTGCAACGAAACCAACATAGAATAACACACGTTTCGTGACCCAAGCATAAAAACATTTTCATTTGTTATTAAAGATATACACACACTATATAGTAAAACAGACATTTTCCAAGAACTAGTGAAAAAATACCCAGTAATCAAAGTAACTCGCCTTCACGGAAAAGACAGAAAACCGTTAACAACCTGTGCTGTAGATTTAGAGGACAATAACAAGGGAAGGAGCATTCTAGCCTTAGATAGATTTTTATATAGTGTTATTAGGGTATTTCCTAGATTCAACCAAAAATTACCAATTCAATGTAAAAACTGTCAAAGATTTGATCACACTTAAGCTAACTGTGGGCGCGCTCCGAGATGCTTTAGGTGTTTAGGTAACCACCATTATTCAAAATGCACGGAACCTAAAACAGAAACAAGTCGGAAATGCGTTAACTGTAAAAAAGATCACACGGCCAATTGGAAAGGTTGTGAAGTTTATCAGAAACTGCTAAAAAATCAAACAGAGCGGTATAATCAGATACAACAGGCTTTTAATAACAGAGACTCCCACGAGATTAAAAACCTTGACCGAAAACCAGTCCCTCAAAATCATCCACAACAGCCAAACCCAACGCAACGACCTCCCATAAATCCCTGGTTTTCAAATCCTCAAAGACTTAATTGCCAAGTCCACCCGCTATCGAACTCCAATCTCCTTCTACATCAAGGACGGGTAATAACTACAATCATCAACCAAGTAATAAACGCACTCATTCCACAAATACAAATATTAATACAATCAGCCCTCGATAATGGACGTAAATAAAAATCCAGAAACAATCATTCTCAACTGGAACGCGAACGGAATAAAAAGGCAAGAAAATCAATTACGATACTTTATAACAAGCCACAACATTAAAATAGCTTCTTTTTCAGAAACTCACCTGTTACCTCAAATCAAGTTCTCAATACCAGGTTTTATTATATATCGCAACGACCGTCTCTCAGGGACGGCCGCAGGAGGAGTGGCCATACTAGTGCACAAAGATATAAAACATACGTTAATCAATAGTCCTACGAGCAATGATCTAGAAACTATAGCAATAAAAACCAAAATAAATAACAAAGACACAACTTTAATATCGGCGTATAAACCTCCTAATAAGCTATTCCCTAGAAAAATATATACTGAATTTTTTGGAAATAACGATAATATCATGCTAATAGGTGACCTTAATAGCAAACGCTGCGATTGGGGATGCAACACAACAACTCTTCAAGGGCAAAATTTACTAAATCTAGCTACCACTCTCAATTTAAGTATTATGGTCCCAATAGAACCCACCCATTACCCTTACAACAATAATATAATTCCTGACATATTAGATATTCTCATCACAAAAAATATTGATTTCCCGCTATACCAAAAAAGTAATCCCTGAACTTGATTCGGATCACAACCCAGTAATAATATCACTTCATCCTCTCTATCATCTTATTATAAACAGCAAAAAGGTAAAATTAACTGGTTTAAATTCATGGAAATTTTAAAAATTAACTACAATCATCCGCAAAACATTCAATCTGAAAAGGACTTAGATAATGAAGTAAAACCATTAGTCACCAACATGCAAGGATCCCTCACAAATTCTACCACATATCTCGAAATAACAAACAATAAACAAGCAACAAATCCCAATAAAAATCATAAACCTAATTGAAAGTAAACACAATTTAAGACGCTATTGGCAAATGACACGACGACCAGCCTTAAAAAGAAAATTAAACAAACTGACGAGACTAGTTAAAACTGAACTAGACCAACATAGATATGCAAGCTTTCAGACTTTTCTAAAAGAAATTCACCCATCATCTAGGCATATGTGGTCTACCATACATAGAATAAAAAGACAAAAACAAGAATTTCCACAAATAAAACTAGGTTCACAAGTGGCAAATTCTGATTTTGAGAAAACATCCTTTATAGCTACCTTGAAAAGTCGTTCAATCCAAACCCAGTCGAAAACGATCACTTTAATAAAAAAGTAGAGGAATTCAACCATAAACCACTATATACAGCGCCAATCAATATAAAGTACATATTCTCAGCAGAAATTAAACTAGAAATCAAAAAATCAAAAACTAAGAAATCAGCAGGATATTACTTCATTTCTAATAAAGTTCTAAAAGAACTAAATAACAATTCGATAGCAGGCATTACAGCAATATTTAACGCAGCATTCAGAATAGGTTACTTTCCCAACGATTGGAAAATTGCAACAGTGCTACCCTTCCGAAAATCAGGAAAGAATCCAAAAGATCCAGCGAACTATAGTCCAATAAGCCTACTCCCGTCATTGTCGAAAATATTAGAGAAACTGTTATTAAAACGATTAATAAAATTCATGACAAACACAGATGTAATCCCAGACTCTCAATTTGGATTTCGACCTAACCACACCACAACACATCAAATATTACAGCTTACCGAATATATAGCGCAAGGATTCCATGCCAAACAACACACTATCGCTATATTCCTGGACATCACCAAAGCGTTTGACAAAATATGGCATCAAGGCCTTTTCTACAAATTAAGACAAATAGGCACTCCAGACTACTTATTCCAAATTATTATAAGTTTTCTAAATCAAATTAGGT
The DNA here is from genome assembly GCA_038098605.1 of Gryllus longicercus. Lineage (NCBI taxonomy): Eukaryota > Metazoa > Arthropoda > Insecta > Orthoptera > Gryllidae > Gryllus > Gryllus longicercus. The sequence goes on along the minus strand of JAZDUA010000011.1, from coordinate 7,453,911 downwards.
TCCAAGTCAATATTAACAATGCCATATCATCCTTACGCCAAATTTCAGCAGGACTGCCTCAAGGGTCCCCATTATCACCGGTATTATTCAATTTATATGTATCCGATTATCCACACCTAATAGGTTCGCAAATAGCGCTTTACGCTGACGACACTGCACTCTTCTCAAAGCATGGGGACATTATGACATCTAGGAATAACTTACAAGACCACCTTCAATAAATATTCAATAAATGGACAAAAAGTTGGAGAATTAAAATAAATCCAGATAAAACACAGGCGAAAATTTTCACCCTAAGACATCCCCTCACCCCTACGCAGTTAATTTTGAACAACGAAAATATTCCCTGGACTGCAAATAATACAGCAGCCAAATATCTAGGAATGCAACTTTATACAAAATTAAACTAGAAAACACACATCTACACAACAGTAACAAAAACACAAGCAAAACTTTCCCAACTTTACGCACTAATAAACAAAAAATCTCCCCTTAAAATAGAGACCGGAATGATAATGTACAAGTCTATAATTCGACCAACTATGACTTATACATGCCCAATATGGGGAAATGCAGAAAAACTAATATAAACATGTTACAAACTATACAAAATAAAGCGCTAAGAACTATAATTAAAGCCCCATGGCTTATTTCGAACAAGCAAATCCACCACGAATTGCAAATTCCGAAAATAAAAGAACACATTACCAAACTGTCCGAAGACTTCTTCACATCACTCCCCTCATCTCCCAGCACCTCCATTTTAAACCTTGGACGCACAGCAGAACCGAACTTACGCATCAACTTACGCTTCCCTAAAGAAAGATTCAGACCACCATAAAATAGCAGAAAATGGGCCTCAAATAATATAACCTTCATCGAATAATCATATCAATGATCATTCTCTGTACTCTCAATATACTTCCGTAATAATTTAAATTATTAAAAAAAAACATTCATCGCATCCGTCTAGGGCACCCACAGTTAGGAAATAAACCAAAAGTTATATATGATTGTATTCACAACCCTGAAAAACATGTATGTTGAACAGGTAGACAATAAATTTAAAAAAAACAACGTACATTAATACTTTCGAAGTGTCTGACACAATCGCGTGATCTATCCTTGTTTCAGCTCTTAATGATAAGTGAGTAGGGCCATATTCTAATATTTTTAAATTGTATGAAAGAATAGTATAAATAAACTTTTTGACTAAGTTTGTGAGTGGTACCTTCAGATCGCAATTGAATTCACCCTTGATTATGATATCCTGATATTTACTTGCAAACTGCAAAAGGGGAATCTCTAACACGAATAAAACTCCCCGATTTCAGGGGCCAGTAAACAGCAGCAACAAGAATACGTTTCATTTCAATTCGTATTTCTGCAAACATATATTCCATTTTAAGTATAGAGGATGTGAAGTGAGCGACTATTTTAACTTTAATGTCATTGCGAACAAACAATGCGACCCCTCCACTCGTCTATTCTTTTAAATTGCTTACAATTACGACCAATCATTCCGAAGGAATTTATAGTTAGATAACGATACAAGTCCTGATTTTATTGTAGATTTTAGCCATGTTTCGCTTATTAATAACAGGTCTGGTATCGTTTCAGTTATAATATTGGAAATTTCAGAGTAATGCTGCATTAGTTATTGAGCATTTACGTGAAAAAACAGAGAAGCCACGAGGGAACTGAGATAAAGAAATTTGTAAATCCTGGAGGGTTGCAGGGCTACTTCGAGCGGGTATGGGCCTTTCCACTGGGACGGGGTGAGCCAGCACCCTCTCCACTTCCGGATTAGCACTAAACACAGGTACAGAATTCCTGGAACGCGTGTACTGGGGAAAAGGCGGTGATAAGCTTCGTTGGCAAATTTATGAAGGTATCCGCGGTGGAAAAATTCAAAAGCAATAAGCAGGAAGGAATCAGAATTAAATAAGTTGCTTACAATCACACGTGGGTACTAACTAAGAATTAGTCTAATTATTCTAAGTTTCTCGTAACTAATAAATATTCTAGGATAATAGTTAACCATAATTATAAAAATAAGGACACTAGTAAAACAAATAATATAATAAAATTTTGTAATATAAAATAATATAATTCTAATATTAATAATAATAAATTAGAAGTATTAGTAGTAAATATTATGATAATATTTATAATAGTAATAGTTGTATAATCGCACTATAAAAATTAGCAAGACATGAAAAAAATTATAATTAAAAATATTTTTGTTTTAAGAACCAAAAATAGTACATAGTCTTTGCTCCTAGTTATGTATACAATCCAGTTCTGCTATAGGTTTGACGCGAACTTTTGTATTTCTCACCTTTACGATGACACCATCTGTTGTCCAAATGTTCTGTTGACCGAAAAGCTCCACACCCTCTTTTAGCACTTCCAGCCGCATCCTCGTCAGGTCCTCCCGAATTGTGATACCAGTTTTCTTCAGATTTCTTTTTGATGAAAATATATCCCGGCGCTTCCTATAACTGATGAATTTTACAATTATAGGTCGAGTACAACCATTCGTTTTTCGTCCAACTCGATAGCTGCGATCAATGTCGCTTAGGTCTAATTGGACACCTATCTTTTTGGCAACATTGATAGCAATGCAGTCGGTGTCCTCGCCATCACGCTCGGGTTCCCCAAAGATCCTTAGGGAGTTTCGCCGCTGGTACTGCTCAGGCTCGTCAGTCCGCTCCTCCAGTAGAAGTTTGAGATCATCGATCTCCTTAGTTTTCTCTAATAGTTTCTCTTCGTAACGAGAAACTAACACCTCCAATTTATTTTCTACTGCTTCAGAAACAACCTGTGCAATTTTGCTTATGAAAACATCCGATGTCAGAATGCTTTCAGTAAGCGAAGCAGAGACAGCGTTATTCACTTTAGCGTTGCGTGTGGCCATGTTGTTGAAAAATTAGAGGTAAAACGAACTTACTTTTATGAAAATTTCTTTTAGAAAAGAACTGAAAGTATTAAAAATATATTGAAAATATTGTGGTTATACTTAGCTTATACCAAGCAGACACTGGCGATGTGTGCGGCGCTCTTCACTTACGATCGTACTGCTGGACAAAACTACCTGCTGCGCCGCTCACTGACAACTACCTGCGGTGATCCTCGGAGCGCTTAGAAAATACGTCCTCACAGCTCAGAGACCATGACACGATATTGGTTATACATCTGAAGATATAGAAAATTATCAAGGAATTACCATTAAAACACATCTCATATTTAGGAGCCAAATACTAACCAAGTTCGATCAAATGTTGGAGGAAAATGGAATAAGATATTTAAAAAAATATGGACAACAAATTAACAAAGAACAAAATCAGTTACATCACTAAAACTGGAATGGGTGTTAATAAAAAATATAATGAAAAACTATTGAATGTGTTTGCATGTATGATGTAGGGGATCTCATAAGACAGGTTATTACCGATACATGGTGAAGGAAGAGCTGAAATTGATAATTTTTATAACGAAAAAGTAAAAATCATAAAGCTGTCAACAGGTAAATTTCAAAAGTTTATTACTCATAATCCAAAAGGAATTGCATACATCACTCGAGGTTTCAGTAATATAACTCATACTTTTTGGAAATCTGAAAAAATGGTGCTGCAATTATAAATTGGGCCATTTATCATTTACCATTTGAATCTATTTTTTTCTAAAAGACTGTCTTAATTTTTTATATAATATATTTGATGATAATTCACCAACATTTAAATAGAATACAATTATTTACGTTCTTTTATTTTTAAATTTTGTATTTATATAAAATTTCGCTGTGATATCAAGAGATTTTCAAGTTAAATCATCATATACATGCTGCATCAAAGGATTATGGTACTCCTTAAAAATCTCTTGATATCGCACCATTTTTTTCGGCTCGCGACAGACTCTGCGGCTCTTGGCGGCGATGCGTTCGACGGTCCAAAATAGAGCATATAGCCCCGCGCCTTGTACCGGAAACCTTTACATTTCCTACGACTCACGGGCTGAACCGCGCTCTCCTTTATCTATCTTATACCTAGGTATTCTTGTGTGTTGTAAAGCTATAGTGTGTAAAAGTGAGTGTCGTGTGTGTGAAAAGAGTGTCCATGCCTCTCATTAAAATTTGAATATGACCGGTCCCGCCTATTTCTATTTGAGGTGGTTGGGAGTTCATAGTGTGCACGGATAGAAAAATCGAAAACTTAAAAAATATATCCAGTCGTCCAGTACTTATTTTCCAAGATGAATGAAATTATAATGAAGGAAGTTCTCAAATTCTGTTACTATACAAATACTTATTACTGTGAATATGAATTTACGTTTCTGGAAATTTAATTTAAATATTTTATGTTTGTCAAGATGATGTAGTCAGAGAATTCTGCTATCGACGAACGTAAAACGTAAATCAATGATTCATCGCTTAATTAAAAAACACTGGACATTTCTTGTAGTGGGACGAATGTTACAAACCATTCTTGGTTTTTGATTTCAGTCGTCACAAATATTTGCATTTAAAAACATTCAATATTCGAATTCAAAAGCTATCTTCACATCGCTAACTACAACCTTACAAAAGTTAACTCATTTTGTTAGATCATTTGCAAGTCTTACATCAAAACGGCCAAGAGAAACTAAGGCCTTATTACGCAATTAAGTTAGTCTTGTAGATAATCTAAACTAGCTAGATAAATGACAAATTATGGGAGATTAGTGTTAACACTCAAAACCCTCCAGTGTGCTAATGTATAAAATATCACAACAAAAATACATATTATTTAAATATTTTGATTTACAAAAGAGGTCGGTATAAAATATCTGGACAAATTTATTTTAAATAGTTACCTTAGTTTGAAGACCTATTCTGGTAGAGCCTTCTTCATCTTCCATCAAGAAGTGGTATACTGTATAGTATACTTTGTACGTTGACTCAATTTCCACACTGTATTATACTGAAACTATTTATAAGAGTTTTAAGTTGTCTACAATAGAAGCACGAGGTAACAATACAACAAATACATATTAATTGGTAAATATCTTAGAATCTGTAGTTTAAGTAAGTTATGTAAATCAATAGGTATATTACGAAAAATATTACTTACAAATTTCTTCCGTACCAACAAAACGTCGCTTGATTTTCATATGGCCTTCAAAAATAATTACATTTCATTAAATAAAAAAAACATTAATGAAACTTATTTTACCTCTTTGGAAATAAATTGTTGATGAGGAAAGTTTCTTGCGTCATAAATTTTAACATCTTGGCAATGCCATTGTAAAAGTAATCTTGATTTAGAGTAAAATATAACGTATTTACTAAAACTATAAAATAACCATTCGCAAAGATCATGAAACATGTAAAAAACGTGTGGAGTCGTTAATTCGTCGTGCATTGTATACTGCTTACCACCTTTTACTACAGTCGCATTCAGTCCTCGTTGCTATTAGTCCAGCGCCTTATCCCCATTGTAAAAGTAATCTTGATTTAGAGTAAAATATAACGTATTTACTAAAACTATAAAATAACCATTCGCAAAGATCATGAAACATGTATAAAACGTGTGGAGTCGTTAATTCGTCGTGCATTGTATACTGCTTACCACCTTTTACTACAGTCGCATTCAGTCCTCGTTGCTATTAGTCCAGCGCCTTATCCCCATATGTAATGTACAGACTGAATTTGCCAAAATGGGATACTCTCTGTCGTTTAGTTTTGTAAATAACACAGTGCGACAATGAAATTTGACGCAGAACGAACATTATGCAATTTTATCTGCTCTCAGCTGTGTTATTTATGCTGTTGCAGCGTTTATCACATTCTGATAATTAAGGAATAATATTGCCAAGTGGTGGGAGTAGAGAGGGGAGAAGGAGATAGCAATTTTTTACGTAAAGGGAAGTTGTCTGTTATACATTACGATAGGTCCATAGTATTAGACAATCATATATTATAAATTAAACTTCACATACCAAATAAACACAACACTAACTTCATTTTAACAAATCTTTTATGACGTTTTGTAATCTGATTGCCACCGTCTTCAGACGCTAAGACATACATATCAAACTCCATTACACTCACAAAACCATTGTTGATCTTCTACAACATCTATCATAAGTCATAATTCTTAACTTTTCAAAACTTACAGTTGAAACTAATCTAAACAGTGCTCAAGGTTTTTTTTATAAAATTTGGACCATATTTTATATCTGCATCATATTGATGATTTTTCATGTTTCCGTTTTATTCTCCTTTGTCGGCTCTAGTGTCCAATTCAAAGATCACCAGTGTAGGGTTGCGTGAGACCTGCGACCGACTTCTGAAGAAGAGTCGCGGGCGGACGGTCGGAATGGAGTGGCCGCCAAAAAATATCTGTATTATGTGAAATGACACCTGAAGTGCGGAAAACGGATTTATGTGTGGGGCAGATGTTTGTGGGGGTGCTTATATTGCAGAAATCTAGTAATTAAAAGTATTTGTGAAACGCGTGTGTGTTTCATAGAAAGAATTTTACATCGAATACGCCCTCCCACATCAGTACAAGCTACACCATGATTATACAATCAATTTGTCTATCAAGATTGAAAAATAGAAAAAGGAAAACAATTTGCTGAATTCTTATTAAGCATTGTTTGAGTACTGAGGTTCATATTGTCGTATTACTATAACTAACACAAAACTCAATATTTCAAAATCGAAGCAAATGCCAGACGAGCAAAGCATTATAGAAACCTTGAGGTAGCAAAAGACAAAACATGTAGACACAAGGAGGCGACTTCCACAAATACGGCGATAGGGAGATTGTATGAGCAGAGGAAGAAAGATGAGGAAGCAGGGGAGGGTGGGGGTCTCAAGTGCTAATATTACTAAGCTCGTGTAGTGGCGACAACTTAATTTGGTGGGATCTTTGTTTAGAATAAACCTAAGCATTATCACACATTTTAGTAAATGCAGATATTTCGCTCATAGTGTTGATTTTACCATGAATTTTTATATTTAGCACCTCCAATCATAGGCGTGCTTGGTCTAGAATAGTTGTATCATTAAAATTAAACACATGACCTGTTTCAAACTTCGCAATAGCTTCGTTATAGAACTCTGTCAAAAAGAAGTAGTCCTTTCATGTTCTTTCACACGCTATTTCAGCTGTCTGGCCTATATATGAATATTGGCAGCTCATACACGCAACACAGGCTCTCATTAACATACTAAGAAAACTATTTTAATGAGTTATAAAATTGCTCTTATTACTAATAAGTGTGTAAATTGTTATGTCGCCCACCGACTTTTGAACTCCCTAAGCAGCAGATGCTGGGTACGAAGGTTGCCTTTTATGTTTCGGGATTGTTGTTGTTGCAATCTGGCAGCTGACAGCTTTATCGTCAAGTTGGATGTTTTGAGGTTATACGTACTCAGAACGTTTTGACATACGAGCACTATTTGTGTTGTTTACAGTAACTTAAAAGATTCATCTTGGCCCAAAAATGGAATTAAATCGTAAACATTTTCGTGAGATATTTTTATGTGGATTAACTCAGCAACAGTGCATGGATGAACTTAATTCAATTTTTGGCGATGAAGCTCCATCATAGACCAGTGTTTATCGATGGTATGGTGAATTCAATTGCGGTCGTAATTCACTCCAAGACGAATTTGGCGAAGGTCGTCCAAATCAGTTGTTGTTCCGAAACCATTGATCCAGTGCGTGAACTGATATTGCAAGATCGTCATGTGACCTATCGTGAGATTGAGACAACCTTAGGCATTAGTGGGACCAGCGTACATTCAATATTGGATGAACATTTGTCAAAAAAATTTGATCGCGTTGGATCCCACACAAATTGTCAAATGCTCAAAAAAGGCTCGTGTCGATTGGTCGAAATAAATGCTCAAAAAAATTGATCGCGGTGCTTCGAAACACGTCTATGACATCATGACAGGTGATTAATCGTGTATTTACGCGTATGAGCCCGAAAGTAAACAGCAGTCGACTGTATGGGTGTTTCAAGATGAGCAAAAGTTGTTCGCGCACAAAGCACTTCCAAACAGATGGTTGCCTGTTTTTTCGGATAAACAGGACATGTCGCAACCTTACCACTATAACAACGCAGAACACTCAATTCTGAGTGGTACACAACGATTTGTTTGCCAGCTGTCTTCCAAGAACTTCCACTCTTCACCACGACAATGCCAGCTCTCACACATCGGCTCAAACAACTGGATTTTTGAGCACCCAAAACATCGATTTGATGAGTCATCCGCCGTATAGTCTTGACTTGGCACCGAATGGCTTCTTTTTATTCCCGTACGTAAAAAAACTGAGAGGTCAACGTTTATCGACACCTGAAGAAGAGGTTGCTGCATTCTGAATGCATGTTTTGGAGAGACCTCAATCAGAGTGGCAAAAGTGCTTCGACAATTGGTTCAAACGCATGCAAAACTGTATAGATCTTCGTGGGGAATATTTTGCAAAACATTAAAGTGATTTTCGATGATTAATATTTGTTTTTGTTCTCTAATCCTGAAATATAAAAGGCAACCCTCGTATATAGGGACAGACAATATTACGTTCTTTACTACAACAATTCTCACTGTATTTCTTCACCGTTTAATTGGATTTGTTCCATTCATTCAGTTCTTTAGTAATAATTTTGTCTAAAAATTTAATTGGATATCCGTTTCCTAAAAATTAAAGAAGCATTTTATACAGGTTGGTGTGATAATATACCTGGTTTCAGATCCGAAAGATCATTTCGACTAGACTACCTGTAACTGCAGATTTCATTGTTTCAAGAGAAGTTGATAGGTTGTGTCTATTGAATTTAAATTAAGTCGCATAATTTGGTGAATATGGTGATGATTTTTGTCACAGAGACAGTCGGTCCTTTTACGATGTTGATGATGTCTTTGAAGGTCGTGATGAGCTTTGACAGGTCACAGAATTTTAGTAGGATAAGGAGTTCATTGATGGCGCTGAAAGTGGAGGTTGTAGTGGATGGTGCGTTTGCAGTAGAAATGGAGTAGGATTGTTCGAGGTTGGTGGTGTTTGCAAGGGAGGGTAGTTGTGGGAAATCTTGCTTGGAGGGAGGTGTTCCCGGAGTGTTTTATGTAGTCTTAGTCGCATGCAATGCTCTCTGTCTGTCTTCTTTAGCTTTAATCGCCATGGGTTCCTTTAGGCAGAGTGCACATTTGAAGAAGGGTTGTGGTGTCGATGCATTTTGCGCAGATAGTCCGTCTGTGGCAGTAATGTCGGGTGGGGTAGAGCATTTGGCTGTTTGGTCACATTGGGGGATACAGTCTGGTGGTAGTCATCTATGAAAATTCTGTGTTGCAGTAGGATTTTGATTGATGATTTTATATTGTCTGTATCGTCTTTGTTAACTTCCGTAACGTAGATTCCTAGTCCAGTCACTGTGTCATTGTCATTCATTCTCTTCATTTCAGATAGGTGGTGAATTTTTTGTTGTGAAAGTGTTGTGTTGTGAAAGTTCAGTCGAGAAGACAACAAAGGTTATGTTCGGTGAGAGTCCTTTGTGTGTCGTTTTTCCCTGGTCCTGTGGTGGTGGTGGTGGTGGTAGAAGAGGACACTGCTAAAGTATCTTGAGTTTACGTTCGAATTCAATGACCTCTAGTACCTTTAGTATCTTCCTGTGAATGTCAAGTACTTGCATGATTAGTGCAGTTTTTGTGCTCTTGTTGTAAAAGCCGTCTGGAAGGTGGTTTTGTAGGTCTGTCAGTAGTAGATGGACTTTTGACAGTTCTTTGTGGTCGATATAGATTGCACCAATTTGTGGTCGTTTTACTGAGGTATGTCGGGTCTCGATTGTGGATCTTGTCGTTTCCATTTCAGTATTTTGGACCTTTGCCTGGGGGTCGCTCGTTCTCAGTAGGGCGATGTGGTTCTCTAAAATAACAGTTGGAAGGTGTTTCGTTACGAGAGTCTTACATGTCTGTCTGTTGACAAGGATTAAGAAGCCGTCATTGTCCTTAGTCTGATAGTTGGTTAGAATTTTCGATCTTGGAAGTGATTGGAGGGTATTTTGGACGGGAGGAAGAGATAGAAATGAATTGGAAGGAAGTACTGGAATGGTTGGGATTTGCTGCAGCACCGACAATACTCGCTACCTTTTCCAGGTCTGCCCTCTTGGCCATTGTCGTTGAGTTGTCCCTGCTGGTCCTTTTTCTGGAGCTAGTGGACAGCTTGCTTTTTTCGGGTCGGAGTCCTGCGTCACGTTAAAGTCACGTCCAGACGGTGTGAAGAGCTCCGTTGCCGTTCATATCGTCATCGCTGCCAACGATTGAGCTCAGCCCTTCTGAGTCCATTGCCCTCTAAGAGCACTGGCCTCTTCGCCGGCAACTTTTATCACAAGCTATACAATCTCTGTTTTCCGAGGTTGTAGACAACGATCAGTAGGCTATACTCAATCGTGCATCTCATTCGAAGACGCGTTCGCCAGAACTCTCGGAGAGAGAATTTCCTCATTACTACCTCTTCAAGTACCGCATTGTTTGACTTTTCTATAGGGACGCCACTAAATTGTTTTTAAACTATATTACCAAATTGAAAATGCATGCTATTCAATATGAACTTAACAGCGACCATTTTTTCGGAAGTAAAAGGGTCAAAATTATTTTCCTTTAAACGTTCCTCTATTTCTTCATATATGAGGCCGTGGGAATTGAAGGATACATTTGTAAAACGTCAAGAGAACCAATGGAATCAACAGGAGCGACCTCTATCTGTATTATTGCAGTTACGACACAACTCAAATGCCGGTAGAACCTTTTTTAACATTGTGGTTAATAATTGGGAAAAATGAGTGTACAGATGTATTAATTCCTGAGACTACGGGGCGCACTAAAAAAATTTCTTATGCATTTTGACGAACCGTAATCTGGTAATCTATTATTAAACTCCTCTGAAACCTTCATTTGACACTTGTTTTGTTATAGCCGCAACTGTCTCTTCTTCATTTGACGAAATGATAATTAAACTTTCATTGTGTTTTAAGAAAATTTGGGAATTTGGGAAAATTTGGGAGAATTTAGGAAAATTTGGGAACAATTTTAAGAAAATGGTTAATTGCCTGATCGTGTTGGTTCAAATTTTGAGGGGTGTTTACAAAATATCTGAAATTATCTAAAACAGTTTCATTTATTACATCTTGTTGAGAACTGTCATACTTGTATACAGCAGCCTCAACTGACTTTTTAACATTAAATACCGCATGCTGCATATTTTGTGTTGAAAGATTGAAGGAAAACGTCTTCATTGAAATGTACTTCATACGGGATTCTTTCGTCAGTGAAATTATAAAACTTCGTTGTTGATTCGATGGTTTAGACACAGATTTTTGTATGTACGGTATGTGTATATAATATAATGCTATAGAAGATAAACAATGGTTTTGTGAGTGTAATAGAATTTAACATGTATGTCTTAGGTTCCGGAGATGGAGGCAATCAGCCTTCGAAGCATAATGAAAGACCTGTTGAAGTGAATTTTGTGTTGTTTATTTGGTATGTTAAGTTAAATTTGTAATATATGGTGGTTGTCGAATGCTATAGACCTATCGTGATGTACAACAGATATTTAGAATTCAAAAGACATCCGTTCTAAAAAGAATGCATGATAGATCGTAAAGGGAAACTGCAGTTGCATCAGTCAATCGATGGTGATGACATGAAGAATATTGTTTGTGCGTTTGCGGTAACGTGAAGAGTGCATTCGCGTGTTTCTTATACTCAGTGATGTCTAAGAAGTGTGTTAATCCACCAAATCGTTTCTCTTATATGTGTGACTTAAGACTCAAAGACATGCCATTTTTTCGATCGTCAAAAAGGCGTATGAGTATTTTGAGTCAAAGGTAGATATACGCATGTAAGTGTTGGGCACCATGGAAATGTTGCTCACGTTATTTAAGATGCTAGTCGCATGGAACCCACTCATCTATGGCTATTGCCGATCCACAGTTGTGGAGGTAACCTAGAAAGCACGTTACAAATTGCTACTTTTGTTTAACAAAAGCAACAGGAATCTCAAATAAATTGAAACATAATTTGTTAATAATATTTCGAATCGGCAATGCGTCCAGATCCTTATTCTGGTTCTCTTTCCGTTCCAAAACCACGAATGGATTGGACACTGAATGATACAACCGATCAAAACGTCAGCAACACGATCAAAACGTCATCCATTGTCGCAGGCAGAATTAAATGATATGTTAATAGATCAAAGCTTCTCAAACAGGCAAGACGAACTACTGGGGACTCGCCATCAAGAAAATAACCTGTTACAATCAAACACACGTATTAATCTTCGAGCGCGCGTTGTTGTTAAAAGGACAATAATGGAACGGAATTTTCATAGTTACAGGAAATGTTGCCCTTCAGTGTTCTTTTACTTTCCCGTGCACATACGTAGTAAGGGGTAATATATATATATATATATATATATATATATATATATATATATAATATATATATATATAATATATATATAATATATATATATATATATATATATATATATATAATATATATATATATATATATATATATATATATATATATATATATATATATTGAAACGTAGAGCGTTTCTTTAATTAATTAGAAACGCAGGGCATGTTCTTGTAATTACGACCATTTTGAATTGCGCGGCAACGGCGGCGAGCAACGGACGGGACAAGGGAACGAATCAGGCGCGAAGGCGGCGAGACCGGGCGAGACGACGGCAGTTGCAGTGTGAAATAAAACTCGGTGGAAACCGGAGCGATGTTGGTGCACGCGGTGAATAAGGGACAAAATGAAGTTAAATAATGTAAGGGAAGCTATCAAGGCGGGAGTTAAATGTGACAATGGTTAATGATCAACAGTGCATACGTGTGGAAGTGGATTTAGTGTCAGAAACTGTGGTGAAAGAGACAAAAACTATAAGCCGCGTGGCTGGTAACGGCATGGATAGTGGCCACGTGCCGGCGTTAGTGTAAAAAGGAAAGCGAAGGAGAATCAGTGGATTGTACCGCGAGAAAGTATCGAGATAAACTGTAAGGGATAGGCGGACAGTAATATAGCTGCAGTGCATACTCGATTGGAACGACACGTGCAACGGACGATGTTGAAGCATAAGTATTGCGCAACCGTCGCAGAGGGCCCGTGCCGCGGACGCCCGTACCGCCAACCGTCCGAAGGGGCGCCGAGTCACGTCGAAGGTCACCGATCGACGCAGCCGTTGGAAACCAGCCGAGAAGAAACGAGCTATTTTTGGTATTCGAGGTATTGTGAAATCTAAAATCATGAGCATAGTTTTGGTACCAAAACAGGGAACAATTAGATTGAAGTGGATGTACTAAATGTGTAATTTCAGTAACAAATTGTTTATTTGTTCAGAGAAAATTATAACTTGGCTTTTCCAATGTTCTGGTCAATCCTTACGAGACCCATTCACGAACCAAGACACCCGTCCTTTTTAATATTAAATGCAGTGAAAAGTACCGCAAACCAGGTACGTCACAATATATATATATATATATATATATATATATATATATATATATATATATATATATATTACCTCTTATTATATATATATATATACTATATTACCCCTATTATATATACATATATAGGGAAAGTTATGTAATGCTGTGGAAAATCAATTTCTAGATTTCCCCAGAATTACACATTTCTCAAAACGTCCGTTCGTCTGTCTGCCTGTCTGTCCGTCTATCTGTCTAGTGTATGTGAACAACACTAGCGCCTAAATCATGCGTAGGATTTTTCTCAAATTGACAAAACCCCAGTCTTTTTGGTCTGTGTCGATGCTCTGCGGTTTTGGAAACCATTCATTATTTTTGGGGAGTACTTTGCATGAAGCTCCTGGGACAGTTTCAAAACTTTCCGTTAAATGGCTTCAAATTTATTTCAATTTCTTGTAAGAATAGAGTAAAATACACTTATAAAAGTGGAGTAAGTTTAATTTCTTCGATTAACTCTAAATTTTCGAAAGTTTCAATTTTTCGTGGTCTTTCTACAACTACATAATTAAAGATATGACATTTTTCCTTCAAATAAAAATTTTGAAGATGACAATAGATGTCAGCTGGCAAGAATATGTGGTAAGTTCGTATAGCACATTTCAAATTTGTAAGTACATTTCAAGCTTTCAAGCTTCCTCGTACTGTTTTATTTCATGTGTTGTAATACAAATAGTTAATTATACGAGCAGTTTAATACAAACAATTGTTGTTACTTAATCTGTATTTTAATCAACCACAGATTATTTCTGCATTGTTGCTGAGTCGTTCCCAAGTTTCCCGAAAGTGGTATATGTTGTGTACCTTTTGCAAAAAATTTGATATGAATTGATTGATATGATCCCGTGATGGATCATTTCTAATTTGATATTCGCATTCAGCGTATGTGATTTAGTAACGAACACATTCTTTCATCTCGCAGCAAGACACAAACTTCAAGTTTGTAGCACTGTGTAATTTAATGTTAAACTTTGGGCTATGTGGTTGTACTCGTGCAACACAGGCTACTGCAAGTGTACGAAAGGCTTCACCTCGCGTTCTCCAAGTCTCTGGAAAACTCAGTTGCCAATACTCTCCGAGAAGCCGGGAAGCGAACAGAAGCAAAAAGCACACGAAGTCAGAGTATCACAGTCGCTCGTATGGCGAACTCTCCATTCGGAGGTATAACGACTTTTTCATTTTCAGATGCAGCATTTGTGCAGTAGACACTTATGACGTCGTTTCTGTGCTCTAGGCATTTCCTGCGCAAATGTAAAGAAAATCAGGAATTTTGTTCTTTGAAGAGATGAAGCGTGTTATACAAAAACTGGCACAAGTAAAACGAACAAACTGCAAATGAGAACCTATGAAAAGCCGTATACTGCATGTAGTGTTGCTCAACAATAGTGATTTACTGTAAATGTGTCGGTTGGTATTGTGGATTAATGTATCATCGATTTCCATTTCTTACCCGAGCGTTTAAGAGGCGTTTAGTATCTGAATTTTATAACTCATTACCGCCAACACTTTTAGAGGTGAAGGTTATTGAAAGACCGCGTTTATGCTCTCGAAGTCAAGGATCCTGATGTCCTCCTCCATCGGTGCACAGAAATAAAGGAATAAAATTTTTAATAGGGTTTACACTATTGACCTTTGCACTCATGAGTAACGTAATGTACTCCATCACCAGGTTCTGTATGAGCAACGAGGACTGAATCACCCTGTATATCAATAATTCCTGACAATATACTCGTTTATTGAAAATGGTTAAGTTCTTGGAAGTAGATGTTATTCTATCCTGTCTTAATTGTGCATTTTGAATCGAAATGAATTTCTGTAAAAATCATAGAATGTGCTCTTTTCATTATTGGAATAAATTATTTGTTCTTCGGCTTTAAAATCAATGTATGTGCTAATTTCTCCCCAAAAGAGTAGACCTGTCAAATCGCGTCCGTAAGAGCAACGTGCTCGTATAGGAAGCCCTGCTCTCTTACTACCAAGGACAACTTCCCCTCACTTCGCTCGAGTTTCCCCTCCAAATCCACAAAGGGGTGTACACGTGAAAGCTGAAGCGGCGAGCTGAGGAGAATAGTGGCTTCACACGAAAATATATTTGGCAAATTTGTTCTTTCAAACATAGGGGACTTCAATCATAATTATTTTCTTTACTATTTTTTACTCATTCGTGTTTATTTTCTTTTTAATGCTGCATTTCATTAACATTTTTTCGAAGGGTCAAGGAATGTTTAAATGACTATTTGTCTGTTTTTGTTTTGTTTTTTAAAGAATTCAATTATTTATTGTATTTAAGAATAGTGTAAAATTAATTAACAAGTCCTTATACGATACCAGTTCTCGCTTATGGATGGACAGCACTTTAAACAAGAATCTTTGTCTGTTAAACCTTCTAAACTGAATGTTAATGCTATATCTCGCTTACGTAAACACAATTATTCTATCAATATACTTTCGGCTAAAAATGTTTAATTTTACTCTCAGTTGAGAATTTGAAATCTGAAAGATATATTATTTCATTTTGTTGAGGCATTTCGTTGCTTGAAAGAGGAAATGGGAATTAATATAGCTACTTTTGGGGTAATAACTGTCAAACGGCGTCTCTAAAAGACCGTCATAAGCCAAGTAAGTTCTACCACTAAACCGGAGCAATTTATACAACCCTTATTTTTAACCCTTCAGTGGTCGCGCTCAAACATGGAACAATTACAATTGTAATCCATTTTTTTAAACAATATTATCAACAGTAAATCGACTAACGAAACAAACAAATCGAATAAACGAACAAATAGTCTTTTAGTTCAAATGTGGATGAGAATATATCAGAAACTCTGAACGATTACAAAATACGTTGACATATTACAAAATCTGTGAAACGCTACACAAAAATGCATGTATTATGTCTTTAAACAAATATACTCAAATACCTGCGAATACATATTGTTTTTTCTGGTTCCCTATATGTTTTGAGCACTTGATATACTTTGCATTACGATTATTAAATAAAACACGTTGACAAAATGATTTAAAAATCTCTAGCCTCTATTCTGAATGTGTTTCAGTGTCAACCTCAGATGAACATCTGATAATTTTATTATCAAGGCACCCTCCAATCGACACAATTTACGCAGTGCTGTCGAGTGCTCTTGTTGTGTCTTGTTGCTGACATTCACAGAGATAACAACCGTCCACGTTGGCATGTGGGGCGTCCGCTGAACCCTCGGACCTTCCTCGGACTCCCAGTAGAAGTCTCCCGCGCGCTCTTAACTGTCGGCACAGATTTCCTCTCGATCTTCCCTTTCGTGTCTTGTTTCGTAAAGGCCAAAGCAAGACCCTTTAGAAATCCCCTTCTAGTCAACCTCTCTCCGATGTTTTTCTTTGCATAAACTTTAAGAGCATCGATTCAAACGATATTTATGATGTCAGCTTAGGTCAGAAATGGAAATGTGAGTGGTCGCATGGATTACTATTGTAACTGGCAGGGTTTCGGTGCTTATCGCATGTGCAGCAGTTATCATTTGAGTCGTATATCTCTAAAATTCTATAGCTGGGGCCTTCCACGAAAGGAACAATTAAGTTCGTGTCAAACGTTTGTCAATTCTTGCTGTAGACAGCGAATGAAGAGCACTGGATTACAATAGTAATTTACGCGACACCAATCTTTCTGTGCACTATACTCGCGAACTCTAGTTAGCTTGTTACGCTGCTCACCACTATAACATGCCTCGTGTACAGTAAGCTAGAGGTTATGATGAAAGCGATTTTGTGTTGAATGAATGACAATTATCAACACAAACCATTTTATGCAAGGTCGGTTGCAACAGAGAATTATTGTCGTGGTCGTGATTTGGTATATCAGTATTTGGCATACACATACATACATATATATGTGAGAAGAACAATGATTCGACAGCTATTTGCGGAGAAATGATAAAAGTAAAAAAATATCCTATCAGAAGAATGGTATATTTGGTGGTAATATAATTTTTGAAACTGACAGTCATAAGCTTTCACACCCGAGGCATCAATTAGTATCCGTTAAGATGCTAATTACTTCAATAATTGTATGTATATGTAAATATATTTCGTTTAAGATTAACAGCAGTTACTCTGTTTCCTTGGGAAATTATTTAATAAAAAAATAGGGACTTGAGAAGTGTTATTAGGGATTTGATGCAGAGATGGATAATGGAAAATAAACTCCAGTACGTAATAACACTGATTAAACCATTAAGTAAATTATATTATTTTTTATTGTTCCGAAGAAAATACATAGTGTGCGTGTTGGCCTGAGATCATCTGTTTTGGTCAGTCCAGTGACAGACAGGTTGGTGGTCCGGGTGGTCTGGGAGGCAGGCCGCGTGGCGGCGACTCGCGCTGTACGGAAGTTCGTCGGGAGGAATGGTCAACCGGTTACCTGTCACAAATGTCCGGCAGCGCTTCTCAGCCTCTACCAATCACTCTTCCTGTTCAAAATAGCGCATCTAAGAAGGCGTTTACACACTCCAAATATTTAGAGATATATTCATTTAAGCGAAACAATTCACGTTGTTGCTTTATTGCGATATGGTTTTTAAAGAAGCTGAAACCCACAAGCTACGCGATCACAAACTACTTCGCATGGAAACCGATTGGATCGCGTTGCCAGGGTTTCAGCTTCATTATTTGTGCGCCGCAACAGCGTACAGCCCTCACGCCATGGCACGTTCTCTTCAACGCCATTTAACCCATAAGCAGGAATGTGAGGGCCAAATCGACCCCTGAGGCGGTGCATTTCACTGGGTCGTGTTCCATTGCAAATATTAACAATTTGTCCTCAAAATAATAAATAGTCCGACATTCAAAAGCATCAGAACCCCTCACTCGTTCAGGGATTTTGAGAAGCGCTCATGGGGTTCAATTCGACCCGCACGCGCCTACTTACGTGTGTTTTGTGTTGTGCAGGATGCTCCAGTTTATGCACATCTATGATTTGTTTTAGCGTTTTCTCGACTCTATTGTTTGGCGATATTTTCATGTCAAAGTTACGCATACGCTCTGGGGCGGGGCGCTGTTACGCGGAGCAGCGTCACCGCAAACGACTCACCTCTGACAACCTGCGCACAGGCACACAAATCCCGCTATTGCCCCCTTCACTCGAGCTACGACCGCCGGATAGCTTCATCTTCCGTCAAGTAATGAACACAAAGTTAGCCAGACACATTGCAAACATAATAAAGCGCGGAAATAGGTAAGGCCACAGACAAACATTGTAATGTACTATCTTCCAAGCCTGCCCGAAAATCCCATTTTGTCATTTTTGGTATTTCTATGTATTTAGTTTTAGTAACATACATTAGTAAATGTAAAGCCTAATCAACAAGTGAGGCATCAAGTAAATTTATGAACATACTTTAATGAGTGGATGATTATTATAGCAACCACACAAAGTAGGAAGTTCTGCATAATCACGAAATCCGTGCTAGAGCTGTACCATGAAGGAAACAATGAATCAATTTCGCCAAAAAATAATTCGACATTTGAACCATATCTTGTTAATCAATTTCATTCTCCTAAATGTCGTCTTTCTCATAAAATGTTTATCTCAATATTAATAACAAAACACCAATATAGTTAATGTATTTTTGGGATAATTAAAATCCGTTTCTCTCGGCCACAGACATTATTAAGTTAGTAGCCAAATCATTCAGAGTTTGTACTCATTTCAGTATTATCTCGTACCATCTACTGCAATCGTATAATGTTACGTAAGCTGGATGTAATCTACATTAAACTCTCCCCTCATTACGCCCTGAGGAAGGTCGCACAATGGCGACCGAAACGTCGGCACTTCGCCATGGACGCGGCGACACCCGGACAGCCAATTAAATACTGACTCCGGCCGCGGAAGCCTTCGCTCCTACATTAAACTCACACAAAACCCTGGTAGACGTGCAAAACAAGGTAAGAGGATAATTATAATAATGAAATCAAAATTTGGTTTGTCGAGCTCCATATTTGAATGTGCGGTCAGCACATGATCAGCTTTACGTTCGAAGGAAATAATGTGATATAAAAATATGATGTGAAATTGTGAATGTATTTCGATGAGAGGGCAATAACATCAAAAAGTATGATAGTATAATGAGATCCAAATTGAGAATAGCATTAATGCTTAGATGTATAGACTAATGAGTTCGTTAAATTCATGAACTAATATGTGCGTTTGGTGGAGATGATGAATATTATTATTATTATTATTATTATTATTATTATTATTATTATTATTATTATTATTATTATTATTATTATTATTATTATTACTATTATTACTATTATTACTATTATTTTAATTATTATTGTTGTTATCATTATTATTTTGATAATTATTATAATGTGATTCTAGGACTCTGACATTAAAGGGTCTAGATCTGATATAATACCTAATTAAATAATTCTGGATAAAGATGACATGTACCATAAAAATATAGAGAAATATGAGAATACAGAGAAAACTGAAAATCATTCGCCTAGTCACTTTTGTCTACAGTGACCGGCGATTGCAACTGCTGCGTCAAGCGTCATGCACTGACAGTTACGTAACGGACCTTGAAGTCATAACGTCTTAGAAAAAGTTCCATCCACAAATGGCAGTATTCAATACATTAGTCACTAAACTGAACGTACAGCCATATACCTCCATAAATAGAGCACGCCCTTAAGAGTCACTACGGTCACCTTACAAATGACAAAATGGCGGTCTATAAACAGGAAAGATTGCGTTTTTACAACTCTGATAAACTGATTTTGGTATGTAAGGGAATTACAACTAATTCTTACCAACATCCAGAACTTTGACAAGACGTACCGGAAAATGTTGTAAAGGTAACAAGAAATTAGGATGGAAAAAAGGATGTTGAAATCTTACCTTTATGTTAGGATATGCCTTATGCTTATAATGAACGCCGTTAATCATTTTCAAGAAAAGCAGATGAAAATTCCATTCTGCATACCCATCGCGCAGGCCCAGAAAATCTAAAATTTCTTGCGTAATGGAGTTTCTTTTACCCTTAACACATACCATATTCAAACGTCACTCTATTTATCTTCACTCTTTGATACACTATGCAACATCTTTGTTCAACTCCAGAAATATT
Organism: Gryllus longicercus; assembly: GCA_038098605.1. Classification (NCBI taxonomy): domain Eukaryota; kingdom Metazoa; phylum Arthropoda; class Insecta; order Orthoptera; family Gryllidae; genus Gryllus; species Gryllus longicercus. The sequence goes on along the minus strand of JAZDUA010000011.1, from coordinate 7,433,233 downwards.
TTGTTACACATGTTTAACGCAATGTTACATCTCATTTGAACATGGTTTATTGTAACGCTGTTACATTTTAACGTCGTTAGTAACGTTATTAAAAGAATTTAAGGACCTTTTCGTCTTCTAAGTACCTTTACTGGCGCTGAAACTCCTACTAAAGGCAGTCATTTGCCGCATATTCGCTCTCGTTCTCGTAAGCGAAAAAGACTGGACGAGAATCTCGTGCAACGAGAATGCAATCTCGAGAACGTTGCAAATTCATTGAATTTCTCAGAACTGATGTCCTCTTGCAGTTATTTTGAGTTTATTATATATAATGATATTGTTTAAATTTGAACCTATCATTAAAACTCGCGGAAACAATGAAAGCTGTCGTAAATCGTTTTTTTTAGGATCGTCACTAGGTCAGTAAGCTCGCTTTCCATTTCGCGGCCGGGGATTCGATTCCCGGTCGCGCCAAGACTATAGAGTGCGTTTTCCTTGCAATGTCCCGGTGTATGTTGCTATGGGACAAGAAAATTCTCTTCTCAGGTCGAGAAGACCGGAATAAGGCGCGATTTAACCCATGGCCGCGAGGCAGAGTCGTCGCCGGTAGACCTGAGCCGGTTCACGGACTGTCGCGTTACACAATCAGTTTTTCTGTAATATTGCATCCGTATTATATTTTTTGTGGGGCTTATCGTTAAAATGTCAAAAGAATGCCCCTATTGATAACGAAAATTGTCACAATAATGTACATTGAATAATGCTGAACAGACTTATCGACTATTCTTACGTCAGGAAATCGAAACGTAATGTTCAATTAAATATTAATAATTTAAAAATATTAATTTGTGTACACATTATTTAATATTTTCACAAATTTTCTCAAAATTGAGAACTTCAAAATACATTAAGCAAATAACGCAATGCGACAATAAAATTTTGACGCAGAACAAAAATATGTGATTTGTTATGAAGTTCTGTGTTCCGTGCAAAATGAAAAATGACACATACTTTGTTTGTGACACTGGGAGAGTAGGGCAAGGAAAGTACAGTATGTAGTCAAAGAGTGGTCTTTGAGAGAAATTTTCAATATTGTGAAAAAATGTGTCGCTTAACTCCGTAATTGACGAAAACAGTGTGATGTTACCACCACTCCAACTAAAATTGGGCTTTCAAAGTCTTTGTAAACGTGATAAGAACTAAAAAATAACACTTTGTAGCTGTGTTTGTTAATTTATAATGAATATTTCACTGGCAAAACGAAGTTAAACATAATGTTTGAACAAATAATAAAACTGAGTGTTTCAAGGCGACAGAGCGTCCTCAATTCGCCTCAGAAGGGCACGGGACGAAGAGGAGGGGCTGACCCTACGCCCACAGCGTACGGGTTGACCGCCTCTCCCCAAATGAAATGCGAAGTAAGGGCTAGGAAACAGGGCATCGGTCCTCTCTCCTGTGAGAGATATTCTGCTCAATGAAAGAAAGACAACTTTCTTTTCGTTCAATCACGAACTGACAATTACAGTTATTATTTCATACTTTAACTTCTACAAAATTGTGTTTGTAGGACTATTACATTCACTAACGAAACAACGAGCATAAAATGTTTAAAACATGCAGCGATGTTTAAAACATCGACGTTTTAAACGCTGCAGTTGCAACAGTTTTTTCCTCTGAGCAATTTCAGCCGTTTTTCTCTTTTCTTGCGGACCAACAATGTAAATGTAAAATGTAAAAAGTTATGACTAAGTAAATGTTTGATTATAGCGCCAGGAATGCAATTATTTAATTTAATTCAATTAGTTAAATTTATTTATTGTCAAAAATATTATTCAATATTAATGCGAAGTATTTTCAAAACATCTCATACAAAAGCAAAACCGATGTACCGAAACACACAAAAAATTGATCTCTAGTAATTGGCAGTACGTATCACACAAGGACGCAAAAATTGTGTAAATATGAAGTTACTGAAAAAAGCACTTGAAATTAGGACTTCGGTCTTGTCTTTCACAAAAAACATTTACGAAACACCCGCTGTTAATTTGTTTACTAGTTTATTTACAGAGGAGCAACATTATTTATCTACAACATCAAATGTAGTCATTTTAAATTTCAATACGATAAAGTCTTTACTCTACGCTCAGCAACTTTAACCACACTTCTCTCCCGATCCTCGGCTGGCTTGCACTGCCCACGACAATACTCCGTCCCTACGAGACACGGGAATCTCGCGATCGGCCGCGCTCCTTGCCTCAATGGTGCAACTACATGGGCGAGTTTTGCTCGTTGTGCGCAACATCAGTCTGCGTCACGAACCACGTGACCACAGCTTGGACGCTGGCCGCCATGTCACATGGAGAGCGAGAGGTGTTGAGAAACATTTTGAAGTGTTTCAAAGTGAGAATTTTCAACGGAAACCAATCAAACATAACATGATGAAGGTGTACAAGGCAAAGATTGAAAAGGAGTGCTTCCTAAATCTGTTTCAATGTCTTGTAACGAGGTGATATTATGGTATCTGCCTGCGCAACATTCTCGCTAATATTATAACACGAATTGGTGTCTGAAGCTCATTGGCTGAAGTCAGATACGATGCGCTCTTTCACCAGAGCGCTATCTCGTCCTTCCGTTGGCAGTTTCCCCTCCACGACCCTGCTCTCTTCTTGGCCCAGCGACAATGACGCATTCAACGAGATACGAGAGAGAATATTGCTGGTTTGACCGTATACCATAACGTTATCGAATTAATTTTAATTTCCGGAGACTATGTAACATTACTGACATGAACATAACCAACTATTTAAAATTATCTTCTTGTTTTTTACTGATTTTGAGAAAATACAAGAAGTCACAGCAAACTATATTTTCTTATTTGTTTCAGTATTATACTGTGTTTCAGTATTATCTGTGTATATTACTTATGCTTCACTATTATTCTGAAAATTAAAAAAAAAAATCCTACTCAATAAAGTATGTTCAGTTTATCATCTGTTGCCTCATTTTTTGAACATCCCGCGAAACATCAACAGGATTTTTAAGCATCTGTGCAATGCATATACCCACCAATGAGTTCCATGGGAATTATAAGTTATGTTTGCATAACACATATTTTTTAAATAATTTTAAAATATACTTTAGTTTCATAAACACCTATCTCATCAAAATTGCTTAATACGCTAGCACATCTCAATGATTGTACAGTTTCCGACACAAAAATCAGCAACCTCCCACACTTCCACATTCTGGCAGCGACGTGTGGAGTAATATGCCATCTAGTTATTCTTAGTTAAGTGCTACGAAAAACCATTCTGAAAAGCTGAACAGCTGGATTTCCTACAACCATCTCCGGCATTAACGTTAACTATGATGTGTGTGTTTATCTTAAAAGTTGAACAAATTGGCGGAGAAGGCACCAGTGGCGGCGGGAATTGCGTAGCGTTCTATGCAAGCCATTTACTGGCGGCGCGGGACGGCGGCCCGAATCACGTGTAGTTTGAAATAGAATTACAAAACTTAGAAACTTCATCATTCATCAAACATACTGAAGAAAATTGTAAGATTTGCCACTGCAAATAACCTTTTAATAAAGATAGTACCCATTACGAAATAAAATGTTCAGCATGAGGATTGGTAAGTTGGAAAAGTTAAATAACATTTTTTTACGTAATTTAGATTAACTTACAAAAGTCAGTAGAAAATCATCCTTTCTTTTAGTGCAAAACAACTTAAGTATATGAAAAATATGACAAAACCCAGACGGAGTAACATAGTGAGCAAAGGCGGAAAAATCGTAGTCAGTAAAAAGTTTAGGCCGAGTAATAATATTCAGAGTTTTCATTTTTCATGATTCCACATTTTCACAACAAAACAATTTTAAAGAACAATTTGATTCGCTTGTCCAATTTGTTATTTTTATTCATCTCAGAGTCAATTGGGATCAGTCCGTGGTCGTGTTAGCGTAAATATCAAAATACTTCTTAACATTGTTAAAGGTCTAAAATTTTTAATTCGCTGTTTTGGGCTCTAAAATACCTGGGAATATACGTCGCTTTAAATTTGCAAAAATTTGAAATTGTTTATAAATTTACAGCTTTTTATCATTCTTCAGGCGCCATTTTCTTTTGTTCTTGAGAGATATAATAGTCTCGAAGCAATTATTATCACATGAAAATTCCCACTTTTTACCTGTAAATCTTTTCGCACCTCCCATACAAATCAATATTTCTAGCCTTTTCCAAGTCTCACTTCGTTTGTCCGCTACTTTCACTGATTATGGCTGATAACGAGGGAAGAGTGGAAACGCGTAAATAGTGCCTGCTTATATTGCACTGGAAATAGTTTCAGGTTAGCTGTTTTTCAAATATCAAACTTGTTTTATTTAAATATTGTTAAAAAAATTCTGTTTTTCTATTTGAGTTAGTTTTTATTATTTTTTTAACAAATTCACATAGACATTTAATTACATCGAAATCAGCTGTTCGGTGAATATTCAAAGAACAATTATTATGTAAGTTTAGTTTATAACTTCACTTTGAATGAAGAGAAATTGTTATTAACGTACAGAGGAAATCTGCGATATTTTGACAGAATAAATATTGCTAGTACCTGGTACCGAAAAAGTGGATAAATTTTGTTTTAATACATATTCGATTACTTCCTCTAAATATGGTATAACCAGATTTTATTCATGGCAAAACGTCTGTATGTCTGTCTGATTAACATTCTTTCCGAAATGATACTACACGACTACTCTAAATGAACTGGAGACCACTCCAGTTCCAAACAGATATTTTCATTTTCTTGGTACTTTACATGAAAATTCCGAATTATAAAAATTTTCTCAAAAATGTCTCCTTATTTCTGGTATTAAAATATGTGCACTGATAGCATAAATAAATCGTGTCTCGTAGAAAGCTCTAATGTTTGATAATTGCAAAAGTTTAATGTGTTGTAGTCTTTCTACACCTACAATATTGAAGATAGAGTTTCTTTATTTTCATCCCTTGGATGATTTCAGATGAAATTTCTTGATTTTGGCAATTTTTAAAAGCTACAAAAACAAAATTTTGCAAAAATGACTCCAATTATTTTCTTTAAACTTTTGGTAGGTAGAGTGGTAAATGCACAATACGTATTATATGACATAAAGGCCATATTGCTCTATTCTTTTGCTATTTCAGAAGTACCCAAAATGTATTTTTGTTACCGGTCACTCACGCCGTTCAGCATTTTCAAACGCGGAAACGCCATCTTCTCAAAAATGGTACCAAATTTTTCGTTATAACTTTTCTTAGGATAATGGTAATTGCACTGCTTAAAATATCATAAAATCAGTTTCACTGTGATATTTGTTTTCCAAAAAATATGCAAATGATTTTTTAAAATTTCTGTCACACCTTTAATATACATTTCCAGCGATTTGTAATATCGTAGAAGAGTATTTAGAATAAAATGAAAACTTAAATGTTAAATGTTAAAAAATGGCAATATCTAACCAGCAACTATTTACAAGGCAATATATGCAATCATTGTTACTCCATGACCACACCTCTTTCGAAATGAACTTTAAGCTTATGTAGCGTAAAAACAAGGGTTTCATTTCAAAGCTGCTTAAAGAGAAGAATTGTGCGGGCACTGCGAAAGAATTAACTCCCAAAGAAATAGGAGTTACCAGGAGAAACAAATTGTTTATAGAGTTTCATATTTCGAGAACGAGAAACGATATATGATGAGGCAATAAAAATTGCAAATTTATAAAACATTTTCATTTTTTAATCTAAAACGGGTAGTATCCGTGTGTGGATCACAGCCTAAATAGCGAATCAACAGATTATACCGATCAAAAATGTTCCCATCACTTCCTAAGTATGTGATAATACGGCTGGAGAGGGGCCTGATATTGTCGTTGAGCTGAACATTCTACAATACAAATTTTGAGAAAAGAAGCAAATTGCTAATTAAAACCTAGTTACGTAGTTTCTAAAATGTGAATTTTTTAGAGGCATTTATTCCCTGGTTGTGTTTAGAGTGGCATCGCAAATCTTTCGCGCGACAAACATTTTTTTTCTGACTTTTGGCAGCATTGTTTATGTTAACATCGTGCGTTGTATTGTGAGTGGTATCGTTGTGTCTTAGTGATTACACAACTACTTAGTCACAGAATAAAAGACGCAGAATGGTAGAAAACGGTGAAAACGAGAAAAACTCTACAAAAGACGAAAATATCATATTTTGTGTTGTTACAAAACCTGCATTTCCGGAAACTATTATATTTTTCATGTTCCTTTCTCTCATACTATTGCTCATAACTCTATGAAATTTTTATCACGTGTATCATGTATTGGTCGTGATTTGTTGTTTTATATAGGAATTCAATTATTTAAAACTCAAATATGGCGTCGAATCTTTATGAAAAAAAACACCGCATGTTAAAACATTGCTAGTGTACAATTTCACAGAGTTTCATAAAATAGTTTCATAGACCTCCCTTTCAAACTCACAAACACTGATCTTTAAACTCTGTTACTTGGCCAACACTTCCCTGTCTGGCGCTCCCTGCGCACACTTCACAATATTCTATTGATTGTCCGAAAGTGAATTTGATTGATATAAAATAATCTAACTTTTCTAATCCACTTTTCCTTATGCTGAATCCCTATGTTGCAATATTCCTGTGCTGTTATCTTTGTTTATGTATCTATTTACAGTTGGAAATGTATACCTTTTTCTAGTTTCTTATAATAACTAATTTTACACGTATGTATGTGAATTCCTTTCTACGTTTAATTTGGATCCCTGCCCGCTATGCAGGCAATTGAATGGCTTGGATTATGACCACGACTACTGTCACCGCCGCCACTGCCTTCTGCGCCAATATCCTCAACCTACAACACGCCTATCATAGAGAACGTTCTTACTAGATGTGATGATTGTAGGAAATCCAGCATATATTGGTAGTTGGTTGAGAATGTTGTTACACAACAGACAACTAAAGCACGTGGCACTGTGTACTCAGTACAGCGCTGCCAGAATTTGCAAGAAACTGGCACTTAGAATTTGGACAATATTTCCTTTTGCGGTCAAGTCCACTTGTCCAAGAATAAATTTCAAATTGCTTTCTTCGCACCGTTGGAAGAAATCTTTGGCAACATTTCATCCAGGTGAGAGGCGCGGTAACCAATCGTTGGCTCCTGACCTAGTGTCAACATGATTGACGCAAAGTGCCCAGAGGCAGCACAAGCGCTTTCTCGCGGTCCCCGTCACCCTCGCCGGCGAAGGGCAGGCGTTTGCGCGCGCGCTATTACGCAAAATGCTTATTACTAGGCACAGTCGGCCTGGCAGTGCATTAGTGTCAACAAGCAAGTGAATATTTAACATTTTAGCGACAACTATCTATTAGCGACTCTTGTCAAATTGCTTTTTCACAATGTTCAACTCAAGCACAATTTGCAGACCATTCTGGGCCATTCCAGCGCATATCGCGGATTTGTTAAAAATTCTTAAGTATTGCAATGTTTGCCTCTGAGGCAGCATGGAGCTATTCCCATTTTAGAATAGATACATAACGTACTGACTGCACTGTCTAATTTGGATATCTCTAACCAGCTCCAGATTTTCTGCGGATTTATTTGCCCCTTCCAGTCAAGAAGGATGAACCTGCAGAAGAATACTACATGAATTACTTCTTACTGATCAATCAAAAACTTTTGTTTTAAATACGTGTTATTTGACTAATAATTAAGATATTAAAAAGTTAATTCAAATTAAATAATTGCATTATTTTAATTTTAATTTGTCGAGTGGTCATTGTATAAAGGGACGAATAAAGCACCTATCACCTTCATCTCTCACTCGACATTTCTTTGATTTTATCAACATATATTTTTAATCTCAAAATATTAATGAGGACTCTGCATATTTCATATTTTCAACAATAGACTAATCTTGTACATTTATGTTGTCTTCATTATTTATGTAGAATTGATATTATAAGAGCCCAGAAATAAATGATTTTTTCAGACCATCTTTCCATATTTAAAAATTTGGTGAAAGCAATGTCATCAGCAAAGATGCACGTTTGTGTATTGAGATTTGCTCTCTTTGAAGAAAATATTATTTTGTCGTGGTTGTTATTTTTAATAAATAAATACTTTCACGATTGAACATTGGAAATTAAAAACATCCAAAGCCCAGCCCACTACCAATTACTGCTGAAGTTGATTGATGGCAGGATAATGAATTTATGGTCATTAAGTTCTTTCTAAATATTTTCAGTGAAAAATGCTTATGGTTTAAAATCACCAATCTAAAAATAGTTCTGAAGCACTTTGAAGTTATTTTAGCTTGCTTTTACTTTCCTTGCACTAACGTTATCGTGTTGTACAATGATAATATATATCAGTGGTAATAATATTTGAAATTATTACCTGAATTTTGTCAAACCACAACTTCGACTCTCTTGATTTTCTTAAGGATTATATTTATCAACCCAACTTAAAAATATGCTTTAATCATAAAACCCCAGAAGCATACTATATGTTTGTAAGGTTTTGAAGGGTTTACATCGAGTTTCAAAGAGGCGTTCTAACGAGAAAAACAATTCATGATTTGTGCTGCCTTTACGCAATTCCAAAACTGTTGGCGGCAAGCCATTTTATCAACACATTTTTTTGTTTGTTTTTTTCAGTTTTATAGCTCATTTAACCTTTGTTCGCTACGCTAGAGGGCTCTAAAAATTCACGAAAATTTAACTATTCCATAGCTCAACTTTCCTCATCATGAAGTTTGATAAATAATATATTGATAATAAGTTTCCTTCCTAGCCCATAAAAATATACCCTAGCAAATCAGTCTATAAAACAGAAAAAAATAATTAATAAGGGTTATGTTCATACTCGTGTAAAGTAATTTAATTCGGCGTCACTAAATGTTCCAGCGAATTTGTTTATATGCTAATAAGTATACGGATTACAATATTCAAAATAAATTTTGAAGCAAAAAAAGACAGTTATTCTGCAACAAAATTTATTAACTTGGCGTATGTTGGAAATTTGTATACAATAAACCGGCAATACTACTAATATACACCGCGTCTCGTTTTTTTCGAAAAATGATAATGAATGACATATATTTCACTCCGATATACCGTTAAGCTGCGTTATATGTCCGAAAATGTAAGCTTCCAACATTAAGTGTACTACGTAAATGGCAAAGGAAGCGACATATCACAAAATTGTCTTTTCAGTATATTCGTGGGCAGAAGCGAGAGAATTGAGTGCAAACAAATTGAGGTGATTATGAGATGCTGTTTTACTTTCAATAATTACATGTCTCGAGAAAAAATACGATAGCTTGATAAAGGTATGAACAATTTCCAATTACTAATTATTTTGATGTCGATACGACAATGAATAAATTTAAATTAAAAGTTCCAACTTTAGCCAATATAAAGTGGAGAGCGTTCACCAATGTCCCAGAGACAAAAATAGGTAATGAGCCATTTTTCAAACAATTAAAATTATTTTTACAAATTGAAATTTGCACTGAAACGGCCGGGTAATATTCTGCAAATTGTGCCTCTGTTAAACAGTGCAAAATAACGCTTGAGTTGCAAATTGATAGTTTAATTGTTACTAAAATGCTAAATATTTACAGACCTGTTGACACCAATGTTTGACCAAAGCGCCTACATTCAAATAATTTTCCACATCATCGTCGTGCAGACAAAAATCTGCGTCGTGCAGACAAAAATCTGCACGTCGACAGCGAAAAGTCACGCTCCCTACGGTAATAAATGTGGCGACGCCCGCGGGAGAGCGTTTTTCTGCCCCTTTACGCTAATTTTTTGATTAATTAATTGATTTTGCGCTAATCATATGCTAGATACTAAGGTTGCCAAGGGCTAGTGCTTGATCTACGCGCCTCTCCCCCGGATCCAGCTTTACCCAAGATTGCCTGCACGGTTGCGAAAAAAGATTTCCATTGGAAATTTCTTTTTGGAGCAAGTGTACAACTCTTCTAAGTGTCTCAACTTCTCAGACCACAAAAATCTACTGAAGGGATAAAATATATTCTAAAATGACATAGGTTATTAATTAAACAGATGACCCACGCTATATCAAATTTTATAATTTAGTTAAAAAAAATATGAGTATGATTTCTAATAATGAAATCATGGCTAAATACTGGTGTGTATGAATGATGTGTGAGTGTGTGTGGGTGTGTGCCTGTCCTCTGGCCATAACCGTCAAACTTTTAATCGTTCTTTAGGCGCATCGTTTTTACTTTTCCGTATACATACGTATTATACGGAGTAATATACGTAATAGAGGGAAAGTTATGTAATTCTGTGCGCAAAAACGGTCGATTTTCGGCAGAAAAAAATCATTGCCGAGCCCTGATAACGAAAAAGTGAATAAATCCAGTTGCTAAATTAAAAAGTCCTCTAACACGTGGTGTAGCCAAAATATCTGTTTTGTGGATCCTTGATACCGAAAAATCAATTGTCGCCAAAGCGTCTGTCCATCTTTCTGTCTGCGCGTCTGTGTGACCGTCTGGTGTGTGGGAACACTACTAACGCGTAAACTAATGCGTAAGACTTTTCCCAAGAAGAAGAAATCCCTGTCCATCTGGCTCGAGCTGAAACTTTGAGATTTTGAAAAAAACATTCTTTAAAATCTGGGGATAGTTTTCACGAAACCCTCCGGGCATTTTCAAAATTTTCTCAAAAACGGCTCCAAATTTTCTCTTTAAATTTCTTGTAAGAATAAAGTATTACACACGGAAGAATAAAGTATTAAACGTGGCATATGTCCTATTTTCACGGTTAACTCTGAAATTTCGAAATTTTCAAAAGAGAATTTTTGTTCGGGGTCTTCCTACAACTACAAAATTAAAGATAGAGATTTTTAATTCAAATGAAAGTGGTTGTCCGTAGTAATGGTTTTCATTAAGCTCATGTACATTTTTTGAAACTTTTAGTAGAGCTTCGCGCAATATTGCGTGCAATATGTGCAAAAAAAATACAAAAACAAGTTTTTTGTCAAAAAGGGCTCCAACTTTTTTCTTCAAACTTTTCAAATGAGAGTGACACTTACACTCTTTAATATGGAATAAAGTTCATTTCAGGTTTTTTTTTTTTTCAAAATTACAGGAATATAATTTTTATGAAACATCTCTCACCCCTGTAATTTGCACATTTCCAGCGACTTGTAAACACTATTGTATTTATGACTGGAAGTGTTTAAAATGGCTTCCTATGAATTTTTTTGAAACTCAGTAGTTTTCTGTGAAAAGAGGTTCAAATAGCGCAAAATTGTCTTAAAAACAGCTCCAAATTTTTCAAAGAAAATTGCCATTGAGGTCGGTGTTTCACTGTTCTTTAATATTCATAAAATAATATTTCCATTATATATTATGAAACCGACAAATGAAGAAAATGTCAAAAAATGTACTTTGAGCGGTGATTCGTAGATGGCAGCTGCCAAGAGTATGTGGTAAGTCCGAGTAGCTAACTGAAACTGAAGGAAGTGGAAAACTAATGCGAGAGAGTCTGTGCCATTAATGGCACCATTAGTTTGGAATGTGATTAGTTGCGCAGTGTCTGCCAGCTCCATGCAATATTTTTTGTTGTTTTTGTTTTCAGGACAATCTATTGATCTACTTGGTGCAATTTATTTTTACGTCGTCTCAAGAAGTGTTAAGAGTGTATTCGATGAGAAAAAATACCATTGTGTACTGTATATGTTTGAAATGACTTATTTTATATATTGTTGTACTAATAGAACTAGAAAAAGATTATTAATACTTAAAATATGAGTCAGAGTTTGTCAACGCCTGTAACAATGATGAAGCCACCGCGAGAGTGTCGAATGTTCAAGATCTTTCCCGGAGAATTCTGATCCGCAGGTAGAGCGTGGGTCATCCTCTGAAAGGAAGCAAGTGAGAAGAGGGAGTAAAAGAGGAATGTGGGTCGTACTGTATCGGCAGGTGGGCAGCTTGCAGCTGGGCGGAAGCGCCGGCGAATCGGCGCCACCTGGAACCAAGTGCGAAGAATTATAGAGAGGACTTCCTGTAACAAGGGGCCAGTTTGACAGGCCAAGAAAGAAATTAACACCATGTAGGGTGATGGCATTGCAAGAGATAGTGATGAATCCATTTACATATGAGCTTCTGTAAACGAACGCATTGACGAATTGAGTGAAGTTATGTTGCCAGCAGTAGCTGTCAAAGCGATCTATTCGTATAATAATTTCTTTCTCTATATAGCATTGTTTACTACATGTAATTTACAACATAAAATGTTAATCTCACTCATTACGCAGTATTAAATCACAACTGTGAATATGATCTAATTCGTTACAAAGTTTCTATAAAGTCTTCTGTATATAAGTATTGATTTAATTTCAATATTCTTGCTTATAAATTACAATAAATAAGAGCAATTAGTACTGTAACTAGCTACAAATGAATTATTTTCAAACGAGTTAAATGTACAGGTCTATCAATAATTGAAGTGAAATATAATTATTTTTTCAAAACTTCCTCGTTTTTTTCAGAATTTATTTTTTAATGTTTTAGTCTGCATTATACATTTTTAAAACGAGACAAAGCATACGTTAGCTAATGTGAAGAAAATATTTAATTATTATGCGATATATTTTAAGCAAAGACGATTCTGTTGTCATATGGTCGGTAAATAAGTTATTTATTATCTTTATATTATATTGATCATGGGCACACGCACTATAATCTTCCCAACATTTTAAATATATTGATAATAGAATATAAAATAATATACTTGAACATGGTTTAAAATTATAATTTGGTTGAGGTGCAATACTAGTAGGGTGAAATTGATACACAAATACTTGCAATTACGAAAACTAGATAAAATCTTCATTAACACTTCATTAACGTTAATGCTCGTTTTATGCTCGTTTATAATCTCAAGATCCTTCCCAAAACTGATTTTTTTTTAATCTCGTAAAGAATGGTTGTGCTACGAACTATATTATTTATTGTAAATGGAAAATCACATACCTGACTTAGAACCTTTGGCGCCTTTCTGATCTTTTTTGTCCTTTCTCTGTCCCTTCTTTTTATCTTTGGAACTACCGCGACCTTTCTTGCCACCTTTGGATCCTGAAAAAATAATTGTTTTCTCATTGTTATAATGAATCCAGAATTTTTCTCACTGTTAAAATTATTAAAGAATAATCTAGCTGCTATAACTGAGTTGACTGGAATTTACTCGGTCATCAAATTCAATAAATACATGAACAAATACCAATAAAATGTTTAAAAATGTTATTACTTCTGAGACTATTATTGGGGGACAAAATTACTTTTCTCCAGTATTTCGTAAAAGGTTTGTTTTCGAGTAACATTTTAAAAAATTTGCAGCACTTATTTTAACAAGTATAATAATGTGTACAAATCGCCGTAATGAAAACGTAATGTTCGCCGTAAATTTAATGTAAATATCAAAGGACTGTGAGAGATTACAAGAATAATACAATTTCGTTATTTTTGACAAAATAAAAGAATAAAGACAAGTTGCGTTTACACAGTATATTTAGCAATATGTCTACCAGAATTAAAAAACATCGTAATCGTTTTTGCGAACATTTTCTGTGTGTTGTTTTTTGAGTATTGCACATATTACAATCAGTATTAAGCTAAAACTATAAAAAGTTTCATAAAAATGTACGAGACTATTAAAAGACCTTTTTAACGAGAACTAACTTCATTTGTAGGAAACATTTTTATTCTCAATTTTGTAGTTTTAGAAAGACACGGAAAAAATGTATCTTTGGCAACTATCAAAAAAATGTATCTTTTGCAACAGGAAAATTGGATCTATGCGACAGTGAGAAGTTTAGTTCACTATATTCTTACAATAAATGTAAAGAAAAAATGAAGCTATTATTGAGAATATTTTAAGAATGTTCCTGGGGCATCATATAAAGAACACCAAAATTAATGGATATAAATCAAAATCGCAGAGCTTCAATCGAGCCCAGATAGATCGGGGCTATTCTGTTTGGAAAATAATCGATGCAGAGTTTAGTGGTAGTGTTGTTCATTGACGACAGATGGGCAGACAGATGGCAGGTCGGATGGACGTTTTGTAAAAGACACGTCGTTATCAGGGGACCCGAAAACGAGTACTTCTATTTAAACCTCGAACTCGATTGTTCGCAGCATTACATAATTTTGTCTATACTACGCATATTACTCCGTATATACATACGTATACGAGAAAGTAAAAACAACATGACATGGAAACGTCTCTAAACCAATGCAGAGGAAGTTTGCGATAACGTTGCAATATGCACCAATTACAAAGGAATTGGGTAATGTTTGGCAGATACACAAAAGCAAAGAGCTAATAGTAGTGTTTTAGGAGAGCCTCATTTTACGCCGATGAAAAGGGGGTGATGAGGTAGAATCGTAGCCTACATTAGAATGTTTGGCTCTCGCCAGAGTTCATAAATTTACCAAGCTGCTGTGTGTAAGATGTCAATAAACGACATTTTTTAGAATATGAAGATTATTTTGTTGAGGAAAAAAGAAGAAAACAAAACCTGAAGGAGTAGAACTACTCATCTACGACTATATATATTTTTGCCTTATTGGTAACGGTTACGTATTGCAATATTTTAGGAAATTAAAAAGATTAAAATAAAGAACAAGAAAATGAAGAAGACGAAGGCGTGAGTCGCGCTGGGGTGGGCTTCTTGTTTGCGTCTCTTCATTACTTAAGTTCTGCACTCATTTATACTAATGCAGCATTCAATAAGAGTTTAAAGAAATATCAGCTATGTAATCACAAGGTTAGTCGGTATTTTGACCGAGTTAAGAAATTGCAATATTTCCCTCCCTATTTTATTTACGATGAAAAAAAAAAAATGGTGTAGTGTTCGGAGTGGTTAAAAATAGACCGTACCTTAGAGATCATGAAAAACGTGAAGAGTACTTAGTTGAGAACTTTTTCAAGAAACGATTACTTTAGGGGTATCATTGCATGTTTTTACACATAATCAATAGACACACATCAATTTTACACATAATCAGAAACGAGCTGTTCGACATTGGCTTTTATTTTACACCTGGCTGTAATTTAAACAAAATCTTCCTAATACAACTATTACTTACATGTGATTTTAGTGACAATTTCTCAATTGTAGTTAAATGTTCTTTTAAAAACACTTACTACATGTAATTGAGAAAACACTTTTTGTTTTCAAAAAACTATTACCATAAAAACCTTCATGCGATGGGCTGTAGAAGTTGAAGTTGCTTAATCACCCTCAAACCTCTTAAATATAAGGATAGAGGGAGTGTAAAAAAAACTTAGAAAAGTAACGAGCGTTGTAACACATGGCTTGAGAAGGGACTTACTAGCATCGGCGCGTCCCTTGCGGTCCTTCTGCTTCTTCCTTCGGTCGCCTTCGGCGTCGCTGTCGTCGTCCCTATCGGACTTTCCGCCGCCGCCGCCCCTGCCCTTGGCGCTGCCGCCGCGGCCCTTGGCGCCGCCGCCGCGGCCCTTGGCGCTTCCAGAGCGCTGCCCGTCCCTCGCGCCGGCCTTCGCGGAGCCCTTGCGGCCCTCTTCTCCGTCCGACTCCTTCCCTTTCCCATATGCTGAAATGCGTCCTCTCAAATACACTCTATAATGAGATTTGCTTCATTAGGGCTGTAAAACCTATATTAAACGACCATTAATGGTTCAAGAGAAAAATTGACTTTAGCACAGGTCACTGATCGGAGAAACAGAGAATGTGGGAAGTGTAAGTCTCATCTAATTTTTAAGTTTGTAATAATGTCAAGTATGCTTTGTTATCTCGTTAATATTCTTTATCGTTAACGCTCATAAACTACGATAAACCGAAAGGTTTGTTTTTCCTATTGCACGAGTGCAAAATTAGCAACTTATACAAACTCTTCAAAACATATGCAATATTGAAACATATGCAATATTTTATTTTTTTTTACAATACTTGTTGTTTCATTCCATTTGTGGTTTTTATTCCTCACTAGATTTAAAGCTGCAATTCACTCTCTGGAAAATTCTAAAAAAACATAACTGTATCTAAAACAAATTAATTCTCACGTCAAAGAAGCAACACTCGATATCAGTGTTCTAAATAACCTCACTTCCCTCGCTATGAGGGGCTATACTGAATCAATAGCTTTTCGACTCTTAAAGCTTTACGGATTAACCCGACTCCCGCGCTAAGATTTGTTGAGGGTAAGATATGACCCGCAATACCAATCTCCCGTAAACCACCCGCCATACTTCACTGGTGGAGGGACTTTTGAGCATACATTAAGTTGCAGGAAGCAGGGGCCAACCCCAACGAAAATCGTCCACCAGATGGAAGTATTGTCACCTGTGACTTGTTCTTTACTTGGCAGGCGAGCTGAAGAAGGTGATTTTGCGCCAAATTCAAACGTTTAAAGCCGCAAATCCATGTGTGGAGGTTGAGAACTTGTTTGAGAGATCTCGACCCCGCAATTGCTCATTTAAACGCTATTGCATTGCATTTCTAGTACACAATGTGTTTCCGAAGGGAACTTATGTTGTACATTGTGCTTAGCATTATCATCAGTGTCTTTTAATAAGAGAAGAAACTACCCGGTTAAGCAGAAGAATGAGGGGGAAATCCTCCTGAATGGGTATAAGTGCAAGGGCTAACAAGTAAAGGAAAACAACTTCCTGGGGGGAGCGTCATTGCCAAAGCAGCAGTGACGGCTCCTTGGGGTAGGGAAGGTAAGCACTGTCTACCTCGATAATTATAGACTTGTTTAATACAATTCATAATAAAATTCGTAAGGTGAGAAGGTAAAACAATTAGTCTTACTATTTTAATATGGTTCAAGTATCATTCATCAATGTATATGTATAATCGTCGGGGGAAGTTATTAATACCATAATTATTGTTTTGAGTTCTTATTGCAAGCTATAAGAATTCGACTTCACGATGAACATGTCTTATATTACACAAACGCCGTAATCCTTTCTTCAACGTAATACATTATTTCAACACGCTAGTATTATTTGGATATGTTCATCACACTTACTACACTATATTCTACACCACATTTCAAAACAACTATATACACTGTATTAAAAGACTTCTCCACATTATTATGACTTAAGCTACTCTCAACCAGGTATTTTCACGTTATAGCCGTATGTTTTAAGGTTCTAAGGAACGTGACACTGATTTGAGAAGCGAACGCCGCTCTTCACGGCTGAGTCACCCATCGTGACTAAGAATCAACTGTTGATGCTCAAAGCCATTCGGACCGATTCGAGCATCACGTTATGCTTCTCAGCATTCAGCAGACAACGTGATACATTTTCCAAAATTAGTGCAATGTAAGTAAGAGAAATATAAGAATTCATTATCTTTTGGAATGACTTCCTACTTGATGTGAAATCGCAACAGGAAAGCACGTACCTTCGTGATCTTCGTCCTTTGCTCCCCCCTTACAACAGTTAAGACATTTGTTGCTACTTTTTTTCTCGTCTTTCTTCTTATCTTTCTCTTGGTCTTTGTCTGCGCCCTTGTCCTTGCGCCTGTCTTTATCTTTGCCTTTCCCTTTGCCTTTGCCTTTGCCCTTGTCTCTTCCTCTTCCCTCGTCATCGCTTCTGCCTCCGCTCTTGTCCCGTTCCCTACTCTTCTCCCGGCTTCTATCTTTCCTACCGGAGTCTTTCTTATTCTTGTCGCTGTCCTTGCGGGAACGACTAGAGCCCCCTCTACTGCCTCCACCCCCTTTCTCCTTCTCCTTGTCCTTTCCCTTGCCGCTGCCGCCTCTGGATCCGCCCTTGCCTTTTTTCTCCTTTTCCTCCTCTTTCTTCTTGCGCAGTTCTTCCTTCACTTGTTTGCAACATTCACTCTCCGACTTGCTTTTATCTTTATCTTTATCTTTGTCCTTTTCATCTTTCTTGTCATCTTTTTTGTCTTTCTTACTATCTTTATCTTCGGGCATCTCTGGAGAAAAATATGAAAATTGAGTTAGAAAATCAAATGACGCAACTTGACGGTATGGCGTAACGTTAAATAATTTAAAATGATCGAGAAGCAAAAATAATTGTTTAATAACTCATTCAATACGAGATTTGTATTAATCATCCTTCACAAACATTACTTCACAAAAATATTTAAAAACAAGAAAAGTAAGTCCATGTCAGTAGAAAACGGTAGTTGACTACATTTAGTTTTTCTAACTGAACATATAAGAATATTTCCTCAACAACCCACTATTCAAACGGCATTACAGAACTCGATTTTTCTCTTAGATGGCGGAATAATTCCAGGCTGATTTGCATTTGCGTTCGTCCATTACATCAGCTGCAGCTAAAACGTTTATTACTGAGATGTATATCGCGCTGATTAAATCGATACTTAACGTAGTGAAACTGTTTGTAACTTCATCTACGATAATTTACTTATGCTCTATATTCAAATTTGCTTTTATACTAAAAATAAAAAATAAACTTGTTTTATATTCCTTGAACTATATTGTGAATAGTTGGTGCTGATTTAAAACGAACATATGATTTTATTGTTGAACTGCAACTTAGCCAACTATAAATGTTTACATAATCACAGCAAACAGCATAATTTCTGATCGAAGTGTTTCATATGATTCTGATGAAAGTTGATATTTGTTTACTTGAAATATCATATTTTCAAAATAAAGAAATTTCACAACTTTTTATGTCAACAATTACACTGTGCACACAGTGCACATCATAAATCTCTAGTAAGGAATTATTGTTTTAATTTTGGGGCGAGGAAGACAATGACAAAATATAACATATCACAATAAATAATATAAATATATTTTCATTATTTATATCTTCCCTAGAGGGTCGTGACAAGCCACCTGTCAGTAATTTGACGTCACTATCTCGATGGGGCATAGCACAATTAGAATTTTTAAATAATTTAATTTTTAATGCTGACCTTTTTCTCTTGGCGGAAACGATGGTTTACATGTATCCTTTTCTTTTCCCTTCTCTTTGTCCTTTTCTTTTCCCTTATTCTTGTCCTTCTCCGAATTCTTTTCTTTCTCTTTATTCTTACTTTTGCTGCTATCTTCTCTCTTGGTCATTCTGTTCGGCTGATTCACCGTACACGAACCCCCTCAAGTCATTTTCCTGTTAAAATATTTTTAAGATATAATTGAAAGGTATTAAATTAAAAAATATCTACGCATACAGTTACATACGCAACAGTTCACACACACACGATGATAACCTCTGAACATTGAAGTTTGCAACAGATTATTATAGCAACAGATGAGACAAATTATACTAAAATGTACAAGAACTATTACATTTAGCACACTTCTATCTTCAGGCCTTCATATTTACGCATTATTTTACACTTGGAAGTATTTGACGTTGCATGTTAATCTTCTTGGATTAAAAGATTCCACGTCATTCAGCCGTTATAAATGTATTTTTGAAAGAAGAAGACGGCATTTTTGATAATTAGTTTTGCTGTTTCCTATAGGGATTTTCTTTAGCGAGTTTTAAAATTTTATGATCCATTTTGAGAAGCCATTGTTAGCTTCTTTTGAAGTGTTTTTGACGGTCAAAGCCTTCTGAATTACGTAAGAACCAGATCATTTGCAAGTGACACACATTTTTGGTTATTCTAAATACAATTTCTCTCTTTCTGATGCATTTTTTTGCGTGGAAAACATACTCTACAAAATATATCGACATTGTGGAACAGAAAAAATGATTTAATGGATCGACATAACGATACATATATTTTAAAACGAAAAAGAAATAAAGAAATTTATTTCTTGAAATTTTAGCTTCATTGATCACCGACAAGATAAGTATGGTTCATGTTTTCACAAATAAATTAATTTAATTCAAAAATAAACGAACCTAAAAACAATTTCATTACCTAACGAATAGTACAATGAGACTTATGTAGCGCCCGGATTGTAATACAATTTTTACTTTCACGTACACATACGTGTATGCGGAGTAATATACGTAGTATAGGGAAATGTTAATTGTAGTACAATTATTACTTTCAAGTATACAAACGTTTATACGCAGTAATATACGTAGTATATACACTGCTGGGCCTTGATAACAAAAAAGTGGATAAATCCAGTTTCTACATTAATAAAAAAAATCTCTAACGCGTTGTGTAGGCAGAATCCCAGTTTTGTGAGTTCTTAATACCGAAAGACAAAATGACTGACGGCAAAATGTCCATCCATCTGTCTGTCAGTCTGTGAACAGCGCTGGCTCCTTAACTACATGTAATATTGTTTTCCAAAATGGATATTCCCCATTCGATCTGGCTCCACTCAAGACACCTCGATTTTGGAAAACTTTCTTCAAAATTTGAGTGTTCTTTACATGAAGGCTCCGGAATATTTTCAAAATTTTCTACAATACGGCTCCAACTTTTTCTCCACATTTCATGTAAAGATAAAATAAAATACACTTGTGAAGGTGACATATGACCGGTTTTCACGGTTAACTCTAAATTCTCAAAACTTGCAAAACTTTGACTTTTGTGCGAGTCTACAACTAAAAAATTGAAAATGTTTTTCCTTCAAATAAAATTTATTCTCGACAGTGAGTTATTTTGTTAAGGTCAAGGTTAAGGTTTGCTTGAAAGTTTTAGTGATATTTGCGCAATATTTCAAACAATATGTGCAATTTTAAAAAATAACGAAAATAAGATTTTTTTAAAAACGGATCCAAATTTTTCTTTAAACTTTTGGTAGGGATAGTATTAAATGTACTCTAAAGAGATGACATAAACACCATGTTCGTCTACTCTTTAATTTCGTTCAAAAATCACAAAAATGTAATATTTTGACTTCTCTCACGTCGGTAATATTTATATTAGCGTTAATTTGTTCACATTTTTATAGTTATGCGTTCATGTGCTTTAAATAATACCATATACAGTTTCTCCAAACCTTAGGAGTTCTGTGAAAACTGCCACAAAATTCCGCATTTTAAAAAAAAGCTCAAACGCCGTTGGCTCGAAATTCGTTCTTCAGACTTTTCGAACTGATAATGCTAATTACACTCTTTAACTCTCTCATGCATGAATTATGATACTGATCAATAAAAAATACATCTGCTTCTTTTTTCATCAAATTATGTACCAATATGTTCCAAAAGGGAATTTCTAAATCTTCCTTCTAGAATTTTAAAAATTCATCTGTCTCATTTGAGGACATCATGGAAATAAAGCCGATCCAATTAGATTTTTTAGACATTGCTGAAGGAGAAAAATAATTTTATCCCAACTACAATATCTTTATTTTAACACTTGGATTTTCAATTATTAAACAATTTTCCTTATAATCTACATAATAAAAGATGTTCTACAGCAATCTACTCATTTTGTTGGTAGGACTCAAAGCGTTGGATATTTCGTATGGCTAAGCCGCTATAAGCACTCAAAAGTTGGTTTGAAAAAATGCTTGCTAGACAGAAATTTTCACTGCAGAAGCACAGAAACACTCCCGAAACAAATAAAGTGTTTTTTCAAAAAGAAATGAATCTGTTCGTTCAGAAATAAAAAAATATCCAGAATTAGAATAGTAATCGAATTGTCTAAATTGTGTGATTTTTTATTTGAGTTAATTTTCTCTCTGAACAAATATATTGATTCCTTTTTTAAATAATAAACAAT
Source organism: Gryllus longicercus (assembly GCA_038098605.1). NCBI lineage: Eukaryota > Metazoa > Arthropoda > Insecta > Orthoptera > Gryllidae > Gryllus > Gryllus longicercus. The sequence goes on along the minus strand of JAZDUA010000011.1, from coordinate 7,411,550 downwards.
TTACATGTTTATGAAGTGTATTTAAGCTTTTGGAATGCAAAGTTTTGCCTAGAAAGTATTTTTTCAAGCCAACGTTTGAGAGCTTATTGCGGCGCATCCATTCGGAATATCCTATTTGTGTATGAGACAAAAAATAGTTTCTATTGTCTTAAGAGTTTATTTGCGAAGTTGCGAAGTTTACTCTCTAGACACTGCTGATATGCTGAAGAAATATAATGCTGAAGAAAATCTATTTCGAGGTTTGAACGAAAATACTCCATTTTTGGTCCCCTGATACCAAAAACGTCCATTCTTCCACCTGTTTTTCGCATGTGGCTAATACTAACGTATAAACTATGCAAAGGACCTTTCCCAAACTGAATACTTCCGGGTCGACCTAGCCTCACTCAAAGCTCTGTAATTTTTAAGAACTTTCTTTATTTCTGGCGTTACATGAACCCCAGTGACATTTTTCAAAATTTTCTTGAAATTTGTTCAAAATGTTTTTTTGAATGATGTCTGATAAAGTTTCTCAAAAATTCAAAACTTTTCTGTGAAAAGCAGCTTATCTTTTGAAACCTTTTGCATCTCATTGAAACCTCATCTGCATCTTTTGAAACCTTCAAACGCCATTATTTCAACGACTGCAAATTTTTTCTTCAAATGTTTTGCACGTATTGTGCGAAATGCACTGTTTAAGATGGCATAAAGCCACTTTCCTGTATTGTAAAGTTGCGCAAATGTTTTTTTTAAATATGTTTCTCACCATTAATATGAAAATTTACAGCGATTATTGCATTCCTGAGGAGAAGTGTTTCAAATGATTCCTAAGAAAGTTTCTCGGACATGAAGCTTTTCTTTTGTGAAGAGAAGATTCGTATTTCGCATTTACAAGGACGCTTAAACATTTTCTAAGAAAGAGTTCCAGATTTTTAAAGGAAAATGTCTCTAAGGGAAGAGGTTCCCTCATTAGAGAACCGAAAAATAGAAAATATTGTGAAAAAATGTACATTGGGCGGCGATAGATGGCATCTGGCTATAGGATGGGGCAAGAGCGGAAAGCTATCCCAGACCAAAGAAATTATAAAACTAATTAGAACGAGGAAGTCTGTGCCGTTGTGTAGTACCTATAGTTGAAATTCAAGAACTCATTTCAAAAACCGCCTCCCTGATGATTTAGTCAACTCAAAATTTGATTTAGTCAAAGAACAGACACTCTATTAGTTGAAAAATAAAGCCAAAAAACCTATTAAAACCAATGTATCGTCGGCAGAGCGTGGTCGGTAGTTTGGTTTGCCATGATGCTCGAGCGCGGTCACCGGGTGACGCCCGAGCTGTGTTCTTTGGCCTACCCCCACGATACACTGAAATTGCTCCAATGTTTCTATTTCATTTCCTACAGACTCCTAGTGTTTTCGATCAATTTGAAAGTCAAGGAATACCATACCAGCGGTTCATACGAAGAGCAGTTCATGGGTTACTTCACGTGTTGACAGGCCAGCAAATACGGTATCTTATTAGAATGTGATTCGGGGAGACATTTAACTTTGTTTCGCATTTAGCTAGGTTTCTTTTACAAATCACAACTAAGATAAGGCTATTGTTGCTGTTTGCTCTTTAGAAATTCCCACACGACCACTGGAATGAAATTCGCTTTCCAGATAACAATCGAAAACAAAAAGTAATGGGAAACACTTGTGATTTTTCTGTGCAATGCAATGCACTGAGAAATGGTTTGACAAAATAATTTTCAGACGAAAACCCTTTTCCCAGATTCCGCCTTCCTTTGAGGCAATTACTAAACTAGTACCATGTACAGGTCTCAATATTGAAATGAATACTGTTAGCCATATGATTAATACTTAGTTTTGAAGGATTCATTTGTCGTAAACACAAAGATGACAATAAATGTATCAGTGAAATATGGATTTGTTTTAAAAAATATAGACAATCGAGTAGCCCTATTACAATTTCTTAATTCACTTTGCTTTAGTGTGATCATAACCAGATTGTACAGTTCTGCGAAAAGAGAGAGCTACACATGAACTGGAAGTGGGCTGATGTGAAACATACTTGTCTATTTGCCTATTGCAGTTAGTAGCAATGTAAAATACATGATACGTTGACTGCAAACCTGTAGAACACAAAATTGCAAAGTACTTATGAACAAACATTGTAGCCCTATTGGCCTATTCAGAATTAAGATGACTGATAAGTAATCGTAAAATTATACAAATGCCATAACTTGACATTAAATTCATTGTTTCATTTTCCACCGTATTTTAACTTTGAACACCTAGAGCCGTCCTGGGGGTTGAGAGGTCAGTACAGACTAGTGTCTAAAAATCAATTTCTGTAGATTTGACTCTGCTATCAAAGTGAAAGATGCACATCCCGCCGTGTCTTGTGCTAATAAGTGCACAGGAAATCCAAGTGAACGGCCTCAAAAGACAGAGAGCTGTCTGTTCAGACTGAATTTTCCGTAAGAAAATCCTGCGCGCTCATCGCTGGAGAAACCCAAATGCGAAATCTCATGTTCGTAAAGTACAGAACTACAACCGATCGGGTAAGCGGGATCCCTTTAGATCGCTACAAACGTCACTGATTTTCAGTGTTGTGTGCGTAGTGGTGTTACACAGGGTGTCCGCCAGCAGCCCTTGCAACTGTCGCCTTGGGAAAGTTGGCGTTCGTGGCGCCGATTGTTGCGGGGGGAGGAGAGCCTGCGCGATGTGGCAGTGGGGAAAAAAGGTGAAACCAAGGTCTTGTCACCTCTGACACAGGAGCAAACTTCAATATTAACAATGGGAATGAAAGATTTTCTTACATCAATCAATCAGAATTAAAGTTTCTCTTCTGGTTGAAATTCCAAAGCATCGACATACAGTACAGCGTCACAAATTACTGCTGTCAGTTTATCGGCCCTTGCACACATGACTGCAGATGAGTTTTGCTGTCGATAGAGGACACAGTTTAGTAAGTACTTTACGTACATATTTTTATTCTGTTTTTCTTTTGTTATCTACGTCTTATTTTATTTTTGTAAATTTACAATGAGAAGTTGAGTAACGACAATAACAACAAAATTTCTAACTTACCTTAATAGTCTGATGTTCTGGAGATATAGTTAAAACCTTCATCCTGTCATTTTATTTGCTCATTTTTGAAGTGTTTGAAAATTCTGACTTGTTTTTCCAGCCAATACATATCGATCTCGAGTCATATTAATTTTGAAAATGACTATTATTTGCACTTTGCATACACTACAAAATTATTTATATCGCTCATTTCAGTGATGGTTGGCTTGGAATTTCAATCAGTGAAAGAAATAATGAAAGCTTAGGAATCAATTAAATATCTTTCATTTTGGTCTTTTAGATCTTTTTAGTCAGGACTACTTGCGCTGGAGCCCCTCTGCCCCCTCTCTCCCTCTCCGTCTCTGTGCTGCGAAGCCGAGATCATCTTCCCCAACGGCGACAGTTGCAAGGCTTTCTAGGAAAGGAAATATCCGTTTAGTTTAAAACATGCATGCCTCTTTCTATAATCTATCCTTGATAATTCAATTTCTCTAAAACTAAAAATATTACTGACAATTCCTCTAAGGCGTATTACTTCACTCACGATTCCGCATTGTAAAGCGTTTAGAAGGTATGAGGGTGGCCCACATTTGGTGGGGCACCGGTATATCAGGTTTATAATATTATCATTTATTGAGTGTTTTAAACAGGAAAAATTGCCCTCTTTTTTGTTAACCTACCTAGAACATATAAAAATACACCATACTCTCAATCAAATTAAATTATTACATATTTCGAATCAATTATATAATATAATTCTGGGCTATTCTTAATTCCAAAAATATTTAGATTTTGTTGCAGATCTAATGTAAGGTAAAACTACTTGTTACTCCAGGTATAGTAAGCTGAGGTATTGTTGAGTTATCTTAAAATAATATTGTGCTATTTTCGTGCAAATTCAAGAGTAGACACAGTCAAAGTAATCAGGACTGTGAGAATATCTAATTCTAGGTGAATATCTTTATACACTAAATCACATGAAACTATAGAAAAACAAATTATCAGTAAGAATAGTAGTATATTTTATTCCCATTGCTACTGCATTGTACAAAGAAACTACACACCTACCGAAATGGTCAGCTTCCGGGCGCCCTTCCACTTGATTATTTGGCGCTGGTGGCGTTTTTGTGTGATGGCTCAGACGTGGCGGAATGATGAGAGTCTGTGGCGGAAATAGGTTTATGGATAGGCCCTCTGGCTGCCTCGAGATCCGGCTGGAAGTTCGGCTTTTCAGGGACGCACTCCTTGTGAAACTTGTCGCCGTGCCAGTGACCTTCTTCATCTGTGCCCGAAACATTCCTCATTAGAAAATCGCTGTATTGATAGGTCATTCTTATAAGAACAACTACTTGTACTATAAACGTGCTGATCGCGTGTGGGATTCCCCACGCCAGGCCATGGTGAGCGACTACAGGTTTCCCAAAGAAATTTACATGTGGTGAGTGGTTGAATCAGAGAGGACTTAGTGTGTAATTGTCCAGCCCCGGTGCTCTGAGAGGATACTCCAAATCCTACCTCCAAATCCTACTTCACAGATAGCGCCACCATTCCAAGTGTCGTTTCGCAGGAGACTCTGTCAAGGAACGGTGCGTTCGTCTCTCAATTACACCACTTGATCCCCACTATTGATTTTAGTACTTTAGGTTCTGAGGCGGCATTCTCAAATAAGATAGTTACCTATTTCCCAAACGCACAGCAATAGAAAGAAAATCATGAAGCCCTCAACTATGTGAGAAGTAGCCATTACTTTGGAAGATACCAAAAATATCGGAAAAAATTCAAAAGTAAATTAGATTTTCCCAAAACCACATGATGATTTGTGATTATTCCTCTCATTTTATATTGTGCATAGCGACTGAATTCTGACGCAGTACGTCACTGCGCACGACGCTTCTGACACCATGCGACATCAAGCGTGCAAGCAACTGATCAGCCCACCATCAGGTGCTATTTTGACTTTCCCGTAAACATACGTATATACGGAGTATTGGATGTAGTATAGGGAAAGTTATGTAATGCTGCGGAAAACCGATTTCGAGATTTCAACGCAAATGCGTTTTAGGGCCCACTGATTCAGAATAATAGTATTTTAAAACTCCGTCCATCCATCCGTGAGTCTATCTGCCCGTCTGTCTATCCATCTGTCCGTCTGTCTGTCCATCTGTCGGTCCGTTTGTCTGCCCGTGTCTGACGTCTGTCTGTGTTAGTGTGTCCTTGTCTGTGTTTTTTAATAAGAAATTTTATTTTACAGCATTATCCGTTACAAGCAACACTATATGCCTTTCAAGTGCATGTATAGTGTAGTTTTATAACAGTAAATAATGTTTAACAAACCTTAAACATGAAATACATCAATATGAAAATATTTAAAATAGAAATAGTTCAACATGAAAATATTTAACATGAAATTACATTCATAAAATGTAATGCTTATTTATGTAAATACTATTTGTTTAATGTTCTGAATAAAGTTGTTAAATGTTGATTTACTAATTTCTCAGGTGTTGCGGGCAGTATCCCAACTTCACTTTTATCTTCTGTATTAGTTTCTTCCTTTCTTCTACTAGTAGTGAACATTCATAAATAATAGATTTTACTGTTTAGTCACCCTTGAATTGCCTATAATGAAGAATCTGTGTAGATACGATTTAGTGTGTTCGAAACCTGTTATTATTGACGTAAATACTGATGTTATAGGTAATTTTGTTCTTAATCTGTCTTTAATATTTGGAAAAAATGATTTTGCGACTATGCCTTTCGTTGTCAGATTCCATTTGTTCTGCCAGATTTGAATCGTTAAGTTTATTTCCTAATGTAGTTTTTAAAATGTCGTTTACTATTCGCAATCGTGTATCAGCAGCAGCAGCCTGTTTTGCAAGAATGTCTGCTAGTTCATTACCTCTAATGCCCACATGGACTTTTACCCACCGAAAATATATTTGTCATGCACACTCTTCAAAGTTTTTAATTTCATCTAATATGGATTCTATTATTGTGTTATGTTTTGAATTCATTGTCAAAATTGCTAATGCGACCTTACGGTCTGTATTTATTGCAACTGTTTTGTTATTGTCTGGTAGATTTGCTAGCATTTGAAGAGATTTTAATATTGCAATTTCTTCAGCCTGATTATTGGAACTTTTTCACTTAGTCTGTACTTTATTTTCCATGATTCTTCTTGAAATATGGCTGCTGCTGCTCCCAACTTATTGCCTGATTTTCTTCTATCTGTATATATTTGTATTCCATAAGTGATGCTGTCTGTTACGTCTTTCATAGCGATCGTTTCTGCCAGATATCTTTATTGTTTTGGTTCCAGTGGCTTTTCATAAGATAATATTTCTCCATATGTTGCTTTGTGCATCTAATTTTTAATTAAATTACTAAGTCTACAAGTTGCATACCGGAAACAATAAAAGAGGCATCGTATGATAGAGTCCTGTATGCTTTTGAAATTATTATGTTTATCAGACTCTGAATTCTCTGAAGCTTCTTTACATTCTTTTGAACCTTTAATGCTTCTTCTCAAGCTGGTATTCCATTTGTTAGAATTTGTTCTATTGATCCTTGGTAAATTGTAATAATTGCTTTGGATCCTAGGGCCCAATTCAGCTCAGCAGATCTTGATAGCTTGTGAATAAGTTTTAGAGCTTTTTCCTGAATGTAATCAATATGCTTATTGAAGCCGAATTTCTCATCTATGTAAATTCCTTAGTTGCTTAACACCTGTACTTGCTTAAGAAGTTTATTATTGAGGTAGAAAGTGAATTATTTTAGCTGATAATTTTCCCTTTTAGGATATTAGAACTTGTGACTTTGAATCATTGATTTTAATTTTGTTTTCCTTTGTCCAAAATTCGATTTTTTCGAGGTCATGGTTTGTAAGATTTTCCGCATCCATTGTACTATAATCCTCTTTCTTAAGCAATAAATCGTCTGCAAAAACTCCAATTTCAGCTCTATAAGTGAAATCTAAGGCCATCAGTGTATTATACAAAGTATTCCAAAAACCTGATCCTTGGGGGCAGTGCTATTGAATTTGTTTACTATTGTGAGTGTGGTGGTGTGTAGGCAGGAGTTTTATTTTGGACGTGGTCTTGCACAATATTTTACAGATTTGTAGGACATTTCATTTGGCGTAGATTACCGAGTATGCTTGGCCACCAGGTTGCGTCAAAGGTTTCTTTCACATCCAGACTAATAAGAACAATACAGGGACAATGATTGGAATTTTTCTGGAGGAATTGTTTCACCACCATTGCTGCATCTGTCGTATATTTTTGAGGCATAAATCCAAATTAGCAGGTACTAAGTAGACTTCTTGAAATTATGTGATGCAATATTCTATCATTAGCTTCTCCAAGACTTTCCCACCTACATTTAACAAACTGATCTGCCTATACTTTGAAACTGTTGAACATTCCTCTTTACCAGGTTTCATCATTGGTCCAATTACCGATTTCTTCGATTGTGTTGGAAAGCATTCTGTCTTCAAATAGGCATTACATATGGCAGTGATAAACTGGGGAAAAAGCTTGAAGGATTTTAATATGAGTCAGATATTATGTTATCTTCTGCAGGAGATTTCCTAGGATTCGATTTGGTTACTGCAGCAAATATCTCTTGTTTGGTAGGTGGTACATTGTCTTGAGTTTGCAAAGGCTCATTAACAAATTTTCCTTTCTTAATTTCTTGTGCTCTTCACAATCATTACGCACATCATCTACTCGTACAAATTATTCCATCATACTTAATAATACTTGCTATATTAGCTGTGTACGTTTTATCATCATTCTGCTGTGTGGTAATCGTTCCCTGCCCTCTTATCTTGTTTGCAGATATTCGATACACAGCATTCCATGTATTGTTACCATCTGTAACAGTACAATAAATCTTCCAAGATGTTCTTTTTGTACCAATATTTTTTTTTTATTTTTACTCTCAATTGACTTCATAGTTTCTATTTTTACTCTCTTCCCTTAATTGTACATTATTAAATGTTCGTTGATAAACCCTCCTCAGTCCATTTGCTCGTTTCCTAAATACTGTCAAGTCCACCATGAGACAGTTTTCCTTCCATGGTCTTGCCCATACCCTCCGACTTACACGGAATGGTTTCCTGCAAGTTTCTGTAATACAATTAATATATCTCAACACGTTGTTCATTGTCGTTTTATATTGGGTACTTTGGTTGCAAGTTCTATACCTAGCTCAACTCATAATTAAATACAGCAACAAAATTTTGAGCCAGTAGTTTTTCAAACTTTTCGTAGCTTTCATTTTTTATTATATATTTGATTTTGATAAATAGTTTTACTATTCTTTCATGAACGTTTCCAACGGTTATTGAAATAATTCTATGATTACTATTCTCTCATTGCAAATATTCCATTCGGAAATTGACTTTATAAGGAGGTTGTTAGCCATTGTGAAATCAATCCAGCTTCTCCCTCGACCTGACTCAGTAGTAGGTATCTCAGTATCTTTGTTAAGTACATACAATGTATTTATGGTCAGAAATTATTCGAATTCTTCCCCACGTGCATTGTACAATACATCAAGTCAGAGTTTGCTACGAGCATTAGTATCTGCTCAAATTAATCAAACATATCCTTGTGTAAATTCAATAACTTTTTCCATTTCACATACGTCTTTTTCAACATTTCTTTGTTGCTCAAAATACGTGCTTGCGCTAAAGAATTTTATGTCACTTTATTACATTTCAACAACTACACAATCTTCATCTGAAATTTGTTATATAGGCAATATATATAGTCTTATTAACAAATATTTTCGCCCTCTTCTTTCCATTTCCAATCCGAATATTCTAATTGTTGAAGGAAAAATACTATTTTGCTATGTCAACTTGTTTGGAGTTGAAGTAAATTTACAGTAGCTGCTCTTGAGTGCTGCGAATTCTCCTGGTTGCAATTTAAGAAGGTAGTTGCAGTTACTAGGGTTCGAAAAATCGAATTTTTGTTTTTAATTTGTTTGAAAAGTGTATAGTTTGATCTTAATTTCAGTGAAAATAATTTTCTACCTACTTTTTTTCTAATTTTACTAATTTTCTAACTAATTTTATACCTACTTTAGTCTAGAAGTTATGAAGCTTTAATCTACGCGCTGCGCGACTGAAAGGTGTTTAAATAATGCCCCATTCCACGTCCACTCCTGACATTAACGACACTCCACGACCTATTAATTTACATTGAATTTATTTGAATTTGGCACGGTAAATTTTTCATATCTACTTGTGCATTTGGAACACAAGTTCCTCACACTGGAATAACAGAAGAGCATCGCAGGCCGTCATAAATCAGATGTTTATGTTTTTTCAGGTGTGTTCGATTACAATCGAACACGTGTTAGTATTGTTTAGTGTGTATAGTTAGAACACGTGTTAGTATAGTTAGCGCGTGTTAGTATTGTTTTTGTGTGCTGCGAAATGGGAAAGAGAAAAGTAACGTATTACACGAAAAAGAGAGGTTTTTATAACAATCAGTTTACAAAAGTACAGGTACAAACTATCAATTCACAAGTGCTTCTTCAAGAAAACTGAGCAAACCTACAGTGATATCCCGGAAACTAAAAATCTAGGGAATATGATTTTTGACGTAGACCTGCTGTTTTGTGAAATAATACGTTGTCTTCGATACAGTATATGTGGTGGAAATATTAATTTAATTTTGTGTGTGTTATGATTTGTTTGTAAAGTTGATATATTGTGTGAAAATAGTGATAACATTGGGTGCAGTAGGAATAGTGTGATATTAGGTACAAAGAAAGAGTTTATTTGATAAACAGGCAAATTATTTATGCCATGAGGTGTATAGGGCAGGGATTAGCAGGTACTAAACAGTTTTGTGCTATGATGAACTTTCCTTCACCAGTAAAATATCCCACTTACAACATTATAGTAGACAAAATTCATAGTGCAACCAATTCAGTTGCTCAAGAATCATTGATGAAAGCAGCAAGTGAAAAAATCACTTACAATAGTAACCTGATATCAGTATCATGTGATGGATCCTGGTTGACGAGGGGTCACACATTCCAGCATGGTGTGACTGCAGTCATTGGTGTAAAATATTGGAAAGTGTTAGATACTGAAGTGCTCTCAGTAAATTGTATACCATGTCAATTTTCAAAAAACAGGAAAGACACAATTGTATATACAGAATAGATGGAGAGTCATACTGATGTTTGCCCTATAAACCATACAGAAAACTCTGTAAAAATGGAAGTTGAAGGAATGAAGAATTTTTTTGAGGCCAGAGGTGAAACATACTACAGAGTTCATTAATTTTATTGGGGAAGGTGATGCAAGGTCTTTCAAAGCTATGGCAGATATGAAACCATATGGATCAATTTTTCCTATTACAAAGTTAGAATGTGTAGGGCATGCGCAGAAACGAATGGGAACAAGAGGGAGAAAAATGAAGGAAGAATATAAAGGGAAAACCCTCATTGTTGGGAAAAAAGTAACTGGAAAAAACAGACTGACAGATGCTTTCATTAATACTCTCAGCACATGTTATGGGAATGCAATTAGAGATAATAGCTTATCAGTGAAAGGCAAGCAAAAAGCAGTTTGGCCCATATGGTTTCACAAAGTATCCAGCGATGAAAAGCAAATGCATGACGCATGCCCTAAAGGAGAACAGCCTTGGTGCCCGTATCAATGTGCAAAGCAAGCAGGTGCATTAGCAAATTTTAAGCACAAAAACAGTATTCCATTAGCAATTATGGAAGCCATTAAACCTGTATTTCAATATTTATGTAATACAGAGCTCCTTTCAAAATGTGTTGGTGGTCACTCACAAAAAGCCAATGAACCCTTTCATTCCAAAATTTGTAAAATTTGCCCCAAGACAGGATTTTTTAGAAAGAGAATTGTGGACATTGGCGCAAATAATGCAGTTATTACTTTTAATAATGGAATGATAGATTAAAAGGTTTGGAAATACTTGAGATACCTGTAGGGCAATGTAATATGAGCAAGGCTGTGAAGAATGAAGCCTGCACAAGAATTAGGTCTGCTGAAAAAAGCATTTCAGGCAACAAAAGAGATAAGAATATCTAGAAAAAATTAAAATTACTAGAAGAGGCTAAGAAACAAGAACCAGAAGAAGTTAGCTATCCTTCTGGTGCATTTTAATGGTCAGGAAAAATTCAGAGGTAATGCAACATGTTACTAAATCTTTAAATTAATTATCTAGAAAAGTAAATTTGTATAACGGATTTAATAATTTTTTTTTTCTAACGTTGTAATCTCTCTCAAATTTTCAGGATCTGTTACAGCTACTCAGAGATACAAATTCAGTCTTTTTTAACATAGCCATTCTCCACATTTCAGAAATAATAATTTAATTATAGGTGAAAAATTTATGTAATTCCATCCATCAGAAATAAAACAAAATAAAAATACTAATTCATGTACAATCATTCCTAGTGTTGGTTTAAGTTGTAGCACATTTATATTTCTACAGGTGTAAATAGGAATTTCAGCAACATTTTAAAACTTATGTTGTCAATTATTAAACACTGTGCCTCCACGTGTTGCAGCCACCATTTTGTTTGGCAAATTGACATATTTAAAAATTTAATTTTTTTGATAGATCAATTTTTCAAATTATAATGTGTCAATCTCTATAATTGCAGAGTTTGGTTAAGAAAGGATTAACAGTTTTTGAGAAAATAAAATTTTTAATTTGCAAAACATTACTTTATTTTAACTGTAGCAACCCCCAGTTTGTTTTATCCGTATTAATAATCTGTGTTTTTATGTACTGCTTCTCAACATTGCAACAACACTGCATTTTGATAAAACCAGCAATTTTTATCCAGAGCGCTGTGACGAACATCCAATAAAATGTCCTTTTGATATTTTCGAAAATTTAGAGAGGTAATGCATTAAAATTCTCCTTGTCTTTTTGGTTCCTTAAGGGAATGATTTCCTGAGCATTTGGGACATGTCAAGACTCCTGTACAGTCTTTCGCAATGGTTGTATTTGCAACATTTAAAACATCGAGTTACTTTTATGTCATCGGCCCAATTAAATTAATTCCGCCCAATTTTTAACTTTTTGTCAATAATAGCTTCTCTAGCTATTGGGTTAACCTCAAAAACTATGTTTTTGTTTTTATATCTAAGCTCGACTTTGCTTATAATTTTCATATTCTAACAATTCTTCATTTTGTGAAACTAGTGTCTTAACAATGTTATTTACTGAAACATCTTCTGAAGTGTTAAAAATAAATATCTTCGACTGTCGTTTCTTTGGCACATATGCTTCGATTTCATCTCCACGTTTTTCATTTACACTGTGGTATAGTATTTCTGCCTACACTTTTGCACTGGATTCAATTAGAACATTTATATCTTAAATTTCGTAACGAACTTACTCCCAATTACACTTCCATAGGGTTTATTTTCAGCTTAACTAATGTCTTGAAATATTTAGTTCTTAGATTGTTCTTCTATTATTTTGAACTTTTTTATCATCTTTCATTTGTCTTATACGCTGGGAAGATCCAGTCACATCCGCAAACGTCTTCTGTATCCGACCAGTCATGGAGTTCACATCTACCATACTAAATGGTATTGCACTCGGGGCAACACCTATTCCACACACTCCTAACATTTTTCACAGTTGAAGCAGTCGTCCAGCTGACCATTAGGAAAAAGTGTCAAAGAATCACACCTCACAATACACAGAGCGACTACAAACACGCGCTATCACTGACTCGTGCTGACTGTCGGTGTCTCTCTTTGTCTGTCTGTCCCTCTGTTTCTCTCCATCACGTTCTGTTTCTCTCATTTGTCTCTGTCTCTCTGTCTGTGTCTCGCTCTGTCTGACTCTCAGTTTGTCTGTCTGCCTGTCTCTTTGTGTGTGTATGTCTGACTTTACCTCTTTGTCTGTCTGTATCTGTATCTCTGACGGTCAGTGCCTGTCATTGTGTCTATCTATGTCTGTCTCACTGTCTGTGTCTATTTATCTGTCTGTCTCTACCTCTCTCTGTGTGTGCTGTGTGGTCGTCGGCTTCGTGTTTGTCTTCGTCGCCTGTGTGTATGTCGTCGACGGCTTTGTATGTGTCGTCGTCATTGTGTCGTCGTCTTTGTATGTGTCGTCATCTTCATTGAACGTGTCGCCGTCATCTTTTTGTGTGTCGTCGCCGTCTTTGTATGTCATCTTTGTGCGTGTGGAGGTCTTTGTATTGTCATTTTTGTATGTGTTAGGTACTGGAGTTTAATGAATGCCACCAACAGAAAACTATTGAGGTGGCGTTAGTTTAATTCACACTCCCGTATAGCATAATATCATACTCACCCAGATCGCAGCATCAACAGACAAAAACGCGGAATTTGTTTGGAAATTGACTATAATCTTATTTCTGGATCAGAAAACAATTTATCTATCTTCATTAGAAGGCCTAGCCACTTCGAATGAGACCTCGTATGTCGCTATTAGTGCACGTGAGTGACAGAACCCCACAGTCACACAGCTGCGAAGATAATCAGTTTATCTACTTTACTAAAACGCAACAGGTTCTGATTATCCGAAGCCATTTTCTCGCTTGTAAGGTGTTCTTAGATAAGAACGTTACTTAGTTCTAAGGTATTGCTGAAAGGCATTGTCCGTCACGTGATTGTAATTGCATGGTATCTCAACTTTACTTGTGGCACCAAATCATCCTATTGTTCATTTAATATCGCTAATGGAAAATAATTACCAACTAACTTACTGACAACTGATTACATGTCACTAAATTACTGTCATGAACTCCAGTGGCGTACTCCAACTCGGTGCAATTTACATGACCCTTACTTTTAAACCATGTGCCCATTTCTCTGAACGCAGTGCCCGCCACGTCTGGGGAAGCCAGTTCTCTTACCGACGACCTACATGAGGTGGTGTTAAATGGTTCAGAAGCAAAGCTCTCAGGTGGAAAGAATGGAATCGACCCAAAATCACGCAACAAATGAAGAGCCGGACGTTCGTCGCCGAAGTCAGTTGGCACTTGGCTGCTCGGGAAGCTTTGCCTTCTTCAATATGGCGAACTGGTGGTATTAGGGTGTAACTAGTATGTACCATTCAGCGCGGGTGCAAGCAGGCCCAGGACGCCTGTCGCGCACGTACCGTGGTCTGTGCCGCCTCCGTAGCGGCCGCCTCCGTAGCGGCCTCTTCCATGCTGACGACCGTCTGCGCCGCTCCTGCCTCCGCCATGGCCCCGCCGCCGTCTCTTTGCGCCGAGAAAAAAGGTGCTTTGGTCACATAACAACAAACGCAGCTGCATAAAGCCGTTTTCATTAATCGTCTAAACACAATTTGAGCCAATTTTTGGAAGAAAGAAGAAAAAAATGCTGAAGAGATTGCGCTCTCTAGAGTTTATTTAGAAGGAATATATAGTTCAGTCACTTTTGTCCCAAAAAGTTCTTCGGTACTAAAAAATTGACAAAAATGGTTCTGTTCATTTTTCACGTACGGAAAATGTAAATAAGTAATGTTAATAAGCGTTAATGTAAATGGGCGGCGATTTTTCCGTACGAGGCATATGCTCCGTTCCATACAGCTTGTACAAAGAGAATGTGAATGGGCATATTTAGAATGTGTGTGTGTGTGTGTCATAGTTTAGTACATATTCTATGCTTTATTCTGTATGGCCTAGTCATGGAACATATTTTGTTTAGTAAATTAAAAATGAATGGCAGCTGGCGCGTATTCAATACTATTGAAGTCTTTGAAATAACCGGTTTTTTATACTAACGACGCTTTATATCATGTTTATACATGCGGGCGACAATCATCTGTACGCTACTGTGCGTTGGGTTTTAGTCAATTCTAAAATGTTAGTAGAGCAAGTGTGTCGATATTTGTGTTAAAGCTCGTTACTTGTTACTTGTTGTAATAGCACTGACCCTCACAAGCCAGAGAGAAGGACGGAGAGACGCGTACAGCGATCCTTTCACAGTTGTTTTAATACGAGCTTTTGCGTTCTACGATTCTAAACGTTTACTGTTGCTCGTTTTGACGAGTTGTAGGTAGTGGCGGCCGGTAGGTTGCGTGTTAGGAGGGGCGCCTAGTATGTCCGAGCTACCACATACATTTTACCTCTTGAAATATTTCTTGAACGAGGAAAACAACTATGGCATGTAGAGTACAACCGATTTACATGTATCGGGATTTAAATCCTCACCTAACATAACGGAATAACGGAAAATACAATTGTTCTCCCGCGAATATGAGAGATTTTTTAAAACTATTTCCAGCAAACAGAAGAGTAATTTATGAAATTAGATGAAAGGGTTAGTATTCCATAGTATTCCGTGGTAGTTTCGGAATTGGCAACTGAGTGCTGGTGTTGCCTGGCGTTGCAATCTGGCAAATGACAGCTCTATCGTAAAGTTAGATGTTTTGAGGTTATACGTACTCAAAACATTTTGACATTCGAGCGCTATTTGTGTTGTTTATAGTAACTTAAAAGATTCATCTTGGCTCAAAAATGGAATTAAATCATGAACATTTTCGTGCGATTATTTTTTACAATTTTGACGTGGATTAACTCAGCAACAGTGCATGGATAAACTTAATTCAATTTTTAGCGTTGAACCTCCATCAACGATAAGTGTTTACAGATGGTATGGTAAATTCAATCGCGGTCGTAGTTCTCTCCAAGCCGAATTTCGCGAAGGTCGTCCAAAATCAGTTGTTGTTCCGAAAACCATTGATGCAGTGCGTGAACTGATATTGCAAGATCGTCATGTGACCTATCGTGAGATTGAGACAACCTTAGGCATTAGTGGGACTAGCAACAATAAAAATTGCATGAACATTTGACTGTCAAACTATTTTGTTCGCGTTGGATCCCACACAATTTGTCAATGACTCAAAAAAAGGCTCGTGTCGATTGGGCGAAAGAAATGCTCAAAAAATATGATCGCGGTACTTCGAAACACGTCTATGACATCGTGACAGGTGATGAATCGTAGATTTACGCGTATGAGCCCGAAAGTAAACAGCAGTCGACTGTATGGGTGTTTCAAGATGAGCAAAAGTTGTTCGCGCACGAAGCACTTCCAAACAGATGGTTGCCTGCTTTTTCGGAAAAACTGGGCATGTCGCAACCGTACCACTAGAACAACGCAGAACAGTCAATTCTGAGTGGTACACAACGATTTGTTTACCAGCTGTCTTACAAGAAATCAGGAAAGCCAACCGCCGAAGACGGATCACTCTTTACCACGACAATGCGAACTCTCACACATCGGCTCAAACAACTGCATTTTTGAGCACACAAAACATCGATTTGATGAGTCATCCGCCGTATAGTCCTGGCTTGGTACCGAATGACTTCTTTTTACCCGTACGTAAAAAACAAACTTAGAGATCAACAAACTGAGAGATCGACACCTAAAGAAGCGGTTGCTGCATTCAGAATGCATGTTTTGGAGATACCTCAATCAGAGTGGCAAAAGTGCTTCGACAATTGGTTCAAACGCATACAAAAGTGTATAGATCTTCGTGAGGAATATTTTGAAAAACAATAAAGTGATTTTAGATGATTAATATTTGTTTTTGTTCTCTAATCCTGAAATGTAAATGGCAACCCTCGTAGCTGATGAATTACAAGATGACGTTCAAGAATTTGTAATTTATGTATCAACATCGTCCTCTTATTCATCTGGCTCCACAGGTTTATCAGAAGAGAACGGCAGTGAAGCATGAGAAGGAATAGAGCAAACTCATCGTTACAAAATTAAAGTAATTTTGGTAAGTGAAAATTTTGTTACTTGATGACAATTAATTTAATGAAACTATTATTAAACTTCATTTTAAAGTGATTGCAAAGTACATATGAAATCGGCGATTCATTATAGGCACCCGTAAAAAATCTTACATTGTAGGGGTTTATTTACCATATTGAATTAGGGAATTTTGTGTAAAACATTATTTTATGTATTTTGAAAGATGTTGAACCAGCTGGTCAAATTCCATGTCAATCCGAGTATCCAGCAAGGTGACAGGCTCGCGTAAGCGCTGTGTGAGAAGTGGCAACTCTGTGCTTCATAAGCCCTGTACTGCAATCAAATCCTTGGACGCTCTATATAGGGGGATCGTGCGCAAACTCCATATACTCGTATACTCGCCACTAACCTTTCTTAAAAGATTATTTCCGAGCGGCCTTTCCAGGCCCCCCGTCACCCCTGGCATCCCTCTACTTAGCACAGGTGCGCCGCTCGGCGTCGCCTCCACAGCGCCGGGCACGCAAATCCGGGATTAGCCCTACCACCGCCCCCCCCCCCCCCCCGCCGACTTCCTCACGGCTCAGGCACGTCGGTGCACATGTCCTCGCCCGCGCCACGCGGACTAGAAAGTTCCGCCGGCCCAACTGGCTCGGGAGCGCTTCGCCAAGACGCCACAAAGAGACAGCTGCGGGACGGGCGGCGTGCGGCAATTTCTTCACTTCCACATGAAATGAATCCATACAAATGTGGCAAGGCTTCTTACCCTTCGGTTCCTGCGCCCGCTGCCGCTGCTGTCGTCGCCGTAGCTGTCGTAGCTGTCGCTGTCGTCGCCGCCGCGCCCCCAGCCGCGCCCCCAGCCGCGCCTTCCCCCCGCGTCGTCCAAGTAGGCGCAGTCGCGCTCCTCCCGCGGGCAGCAGGGCCCCGAGGCGAACTTCTTCCGGAAGCGCTTGCCCGGGGGCGGGGCCGGCCGCCGCGCTCCTGCGAAGCGCAACACCCAATAGGCGCATGTTCACAAGGCACGCGGAAGATCGGTGAAGTTAAAGAACGTGAGCTAAGAACACAAATTTTTGAGAAGTGCTCTAACCTCCAGAGCAAAATTCATATATACTTGTTTGCAACTTCGTTACATGTATACATTTTCATTACATGTTAACTGTAGTGTTGGTTCTGTGGTTGATATCTTGGACAATTTAACATGCCCGAGAAGATTGTAACATTTATTATGAGTCATGTTGTGTAGATAAGACAAACGCTTTTACCATATTGGTGATTCTCACTTGGGTGAGTGGAATCATCATATTTGCGTGTTGTCACCAAAATTACACATGCCATCAATAATTTATATTGTTCAACTAACGTAAAATAGTGTGAAAAACTCAAATTCTGATCGTTTTCAAAGTGCAAGTTATAATATGAATTATAAATAAAGTCGAACTTGGACGAGAGAAAGAAGTGTAGCAGGAGGAATGAAAACTATGGGTTTAAAATATTCACATTTTGGGAGCCACGTCCCAACTAACAACTTAGAAACTTCATATACACACTCACCGTAACGTTGGTTCTTTTCTGCTCTCTCAGGCTTTTCATATTTACATACTGGTGCAAGGTTATCACAAAACTCTGCAAAAATATAATAAAAATTCAGAATATTTATTGTGTTTTTTGTAGTATATATTTTGTTGAAATACAATTCTGAGAATAATAATAATAATAATAATAATAATAATAATGATAATAATAATAATAATAATAATAATAATAATAATAATAATAATAATAATAATAATAATAATAATAATAATAATAATAATAATAATAATAACTATTGCCTCCAGAGACCACTTCCGCAGGCAGGCAACACACAAGGTTGAAGTGTACTACAGAAATAAATACCTTCATCATGCGTGAATACTACACCACTACCAAAATGGAGACTGACACTATGGCCTACCGACAAAAGTTACATCAAAGATTTCTTCACCGTTTCCCTGATTCTGAAGTTAGTGAGCAAAGAATATCGGACCAGCGTCGAGCAATTGTTCAGAAAAATCTCCTCTCTCCACCAGTTTTGGAAGCAATCAAGGAAGAAGTGAGAAAAATGCTTAACTTCTCAGAACCTAGTAATATGAGGGCAGTGGAGATATCCGCTGTGCAAACTCAGGATGACAATGGGACAAGCATGTCAGAAAGTATTTAGAAGAAATTAGCTAGAGCAATCAGCGTCTTGAATGACAAAGTACTGCCACAACATCTACAACAAAGACCATCATTCGAAGAAGTACACACCGCAATGTATTGTGCTGCGATTGTTTCTTCAAGATGTAACGGTTCAAAGCTTTTCAGATGCGTACCAACTGCTCACAATGATCGAAGTGAAAAAAGATTGCCACCTGGGGAAAGACGGCTGGTGAATCGTATAGAACGCACTAGGAGAGATATTGGGAGACTCACACAATTTCAAAAAGGAAAGTCAGAAAAACGGAGAAGAAAGGTGAATTACATCCATATCAATACAAAATTACATACGAAGCACGAGCCCTTGAATTCAAAAATAACAGAACGTCTTGACACCCTACGACAAAAGCTTTTGGCGTTAACAAAACGCCTTCCACGCTACAGGAATTGCAGTATGAGGAAGCAAAAGAATACTCTTTTTAACAGAAAGCAGTAAGCATTCTACAGGAATATGTCAAAGGGCAAAGGGCTTGTAAGTGATATGAAAGAGTCAAAGCTTCTCTCAAAGGCACAGATAGAGGACTTTTGGAAGCCTATCTGGTAATCTGCTGTCCCACAACCCACATATGACGTGGATGGAAATGGAATATGACAGACACCGAGATATCCCTCTATTAGGTGAACCAATCATCACCGTGGAAGTTGCCCAAGCAGTATTGAACAAAGCGCATAACTGGAAGGCACCAGGCAGTGATGACCTGCACAATTATTGGCTCAAAAAATTTACCAGCACTCACCATCATATAGCTAATATAATTCAATATTTTCTTCACAACCCAGAATATCTGCCTTACTTCCTCCCTGAAGGTAGAACATTCTTGTTACCAAAGGAGGCTGACACTAAAGACCCCTCGAAGTACAGGCCTATAACCTGCCTTCAAACTTTCTACAAACTCATAACATTATGTGTTACACAAATGATGATGACACACATTGAGGAACAGAACAACTTATCGAATGAACAGAAAGGATGTAGACCTGGATTTCAGGGATGCAAGGAGCAACTCATTATAGACTCTGTAATTCTGGGGCAAGTGCTTGAAAAACAAAGAAACTTGTACGCATGCTACGTAGATTATGCTAAAGCATTCGACACCGTGCCCCATTCTTGGCTCCTTCAATGTTTGAATGTCTATAAGGTCCACCCGTTTATCCAAAATTCCTGAAAACCCGATTCTCCGATGGAATACAAAACTGTATCTCTCTAATGGAAAACAATCCGTCCACACAGATACTATACACATCCGCCGAGGGATTTTGCAGGGTGACTCTTTAAGCCCTTTATTGTTCTGCTTAGCCTTGAATCCCCTGTCTACTCTACTAAATTCTTTTAATTATGGCATCACTCTCAAAAAGGGGACTCAACTCTGCTTCGTGTCTCACATCTTCTTTACATGGATGACCTGAAGCTCTATGCAGACACTGAGAATCATATGCGGCAATTAATAAACGTGATGGAGAAGTTCACTGACGACATCAAGATAAAATTCGGTTTGGATAAGTGCAGGAGAATAAATATCATCTGGGGTCATATGCAATTTATAAACTTAGAAAATGATAGTGAACCAAAAATTGCTTTCATGGAACCCCATTAAACGTACAAATACTTGGGTTTCCAACAGTCACTCTGGATCAAACACACTGTTGCTATGAACATACTAATAACTGAAGTGTGTAAACGATTGCATGGACTCTTAAAAACTCAACTCTCAGCTAGAAACCTTGTGCAATCCATCAATTTATTTGTTATTCCAGTGCTGACTTACTCCTTTGGTTATTAAATGGAGCAATACGAGCAATACCGACCTCGACAACCTCCAGAGGACAATTCGAACCGCTATGACTGAACACCGAAAACATCATCCCCATTCAAGTACTGAGCGTTTTACTCTTCCAAGGTCGCAAGGAGGGCGAGGTGTTGTGAATCTCATAAATCTACACAGCTCTCAAATTGCATCACTCAGAAGATACTTCCTGGAACATTGTGGGAGGGTTCAGCAAGCAGTGAGCGCAGTTGATAATAACTATAGTCCTCTGAACTTGAAAAAGCTTCATTCGCCGGTTCAACCAATCATTGAAACGGAAGAGAAGATAACCTTATGGAAAGCGAAGGCACTGCATGGAAAGTACCCTCACGAGCTGAGTAAACCAGAAGTCGACATCTCTGCGTCGCACGCATGGCTCCAGCACGGGGATCTCTTTCCGGAGACAGAAGCCTTCAAGATAGCTATCCAGGACCAAGTGGTGCCAATATTGAACTACAGAAAACACATTCTGAGAGATTCTACCATCCATTCCGATATACTGACTAGTAGATATTGTGAATAGTAATAAAACAATAATAATAATAATAATAATAATAATAATAATAATAAATACTAATGAGGCAAGTCACCAAATCTCATCGAAGAATGGGAAAGACGAAGCACTGTTGCCCTAGATCAGGCGTTTATAACATGACATTATGATAAAGCGGTTCTCAATTTCCCAAGATGACAAATGCCTCATTTACCAGGAAAGATCAAACCATTGATCACATTGCCTCACCTTGTCCAATTCTAGCACAAACCAAATACTTGGAAAGACACGACAGGGCGTGTAGTTACCTCCACTGACAGACCTGTACCGCCCTCGAAATTCCAAACACGTGCTTCATACCTCATCAAAACCGGTGACGATCGATGGACTGTGTACAATACTGTTCGACCAAAAATTCCAAATTGATCATATTATTATGGCAAACAAACGGAATTTTATCAGGAATTTGAAGAAGAGAACATGTCTACTTGTATATGTGGAAGCAGCATAACGTCATAAATACAAGACTTTGGAAATCGAGGTCAGCCGAATGTGGAGCTTCAAAGCACAGGTCATCACCCCCTTGAACTCGGCCCGAAAAAATTCAAAATTTTGAATTTTTTTGTACATTTTTTGTTCATTGTTGGACAACGTTTGCCTAACATTTAGAAAATGTTTATCAGCCTCAGTTGACAATCAAAATTTCCGTGTATTCGTTGGTATTTTTTTCGAATTGAAACAATGGCGGGAAAAAAATTTTTTGCTTATAAGTTTTCAACCTGGTCTGATAAAAATTGTCTAAAAGGTAAGCAATCGTGGGCAAACGATAGGCAAACAAGTCCACAAAAATCTGCATTTTTAAATGTTTATCAGGCCAGGTTCACACTTTAACAAATATTTTGCTTCTTTTGTGAGTGATAAACCTCGTATAAAGGAAGATAAGGGGTTATTATGGTGTAAAGTAACGAATGCAAATTAAACGTTTCGAAGTTTTAATTTGTTGCTAATTTGTCGATTTTTAAAAACGGTTGGAAAAAGTTGTTTGCCAATAACTTTTGAACCGTCTGAGGTAAAAATTTTCAAAGTGCGGACAAAAGTAAGCAAACAATGAAAACGAATCCACAGCAAAAACATTACATTTTTCAATATTTTGCGTTCCCGGTTCACACTTTCTGGGTGCTTTGGAAGCCGTTTTTTGCCAATATCTGCTAAAGGAAACGAAAGCGCTTCTAATTTTCATATTTGTAATATTTTATGAAAAATCTTATAATTACTAAAAGCATGAAGTTTTTGCTCTAATTTGTGAACAGGAGCTGGTAACAATTTTCTAAAGGGTGGGCAAACGTGGCTAAATGATGGGCAAACGAATGCAAAGAATATACAAAATTTTGAAATTTTTCGGACCATGTTCAGGGGGGTCATGTCGTCTTGTCAGTTATCGGAGCTCTGGGATTTGTTTCGCAAAATTTGTGGAAGCTCTTGGCAAAACTCCCAGGTCATTTGAAAGACTGAGAAGTGCAAGAAATTACTTAATTTGTTACTGTCCACATTTTGTCAAAGTATTGTAAGAAGCACCGACAGGTTTTAGATCTGCTCCTCAGGAAGTTGGTTGAATTCTGGAGTAGATTTTGTATTCAACTGATTAGTAACATATTAAGTCGTGAATTAGAGGAATAATATCAATAATCAAATAATAATAATAATAATAATAATAATAATAATAATAATAATAATACTGTACTATATTCTTATGAATGTTAATGGATGTCAAAGTATCCGATTTCTTTATCTCTGCAGAAGGTATTTTCTCCAGAAAGTTCCGAGGAAATCTGATAGAACTTGTCCAAGATAAGGCGTAGTCAGACGGATCCCCTGACGTGAGTGATAGTGTTATGCGTCTAAGTGTGTATGTGTGTGGAGGTGTAAAGGGAGAAACAGAATAAAGAAAGAAAGAGGAAATATTGCGATATTGGTCGGAGTAAGCAAATACTGGTCGGAGCAGAGAGACACTTGATTTGTGCTCCCGACATCCGGACCTGATGTAGCCTTGTCGGATATTCTGACACCGTCGGAATGCAAACCGTTCACTTTCATTCGCATTTCATGAAATATATTACATACTTTACCTTTCCCTTCACCTTTATTTGAAGATTTTAGGTCTTCCCTCTTTCTCCCGCGTGATTCGTCTCTATCAAGCGTGGAATTCTCAAATTTGGATCTTTTCTTGCAGGACCTGGCGGCTGCAGCAGCAGCTGGCCCATCGTCTTCCCCAGGCTGCGGGCCCACCTGCTGGCCCAACTGCAGGCCCCAGGGCGGAGGGGGGCACACGGGGGGCCCCCAGCAGGGCGGCCACATGGCGGGTCCTCTTTCCAGGGGACCGCCCTCGCTTGGGGGCCCCAGCCTTCCAACTCCCATTGTTTGCGTGCATTTCATGTAGCAATCTAAGAAACCAAATGTTTAAGCAAAATTACCAAGTAAGAAGATCCCATTCAAAGTTCATGTACAACAAGTAGAATAAGTTTTGAAATAAAACATTAATTTCTGTTTATCTGGTATACAATTTTATATGAAAATTCATTGCAGACAATAGAAACATAAACTATTGTTTAAGTTCCAAACATATTTTTAAGGTTATAATTTTAAAATTATAGTTCTAACAAGTGTACAGAGTTAAACATGTTTTTAAAAATTTCAGATACCTGATGAAGGGGGAAACTGACGCCCGAGACGTAACTGTTTTAATGAATAGTTGATTTCAAAAATTATATTTTTTTAAAAGTGATGGGATGCTTTATTGATCGTTAATTACTTTTGAAAGAAGCAAGATCAGCGCAGCTCGTATGCATAAAATTTATAGAAGTCGGAGTAACATACAACTTATTTCCAAATTTAGCCGCTGAATCTACTTTACGTCCCTCGTGTACACAAGATCCGGTATCTTCGAGATTCGTTGAAGACGTGTGCGCACGATATGGAATCTCAAGGGCACGTAGGAATTCGCATGCGCACGTTATGGGGTATTATAGAGATGTAAGAAATCTTGTACGACAATCCATCTTGTGTAAGAGTACAGACCAGATATCATGTCGAACTAAATACAACGTTGCCGGCGCCGTTAGCCGAATTGCTTGACTACGCCCTCTGATGTCACGGAAGCAATTCGAGACACCACCAACTCCTGCACGGGCGACCGCCTCAGAGACCCCGTTACTAACGACGCCTACCTCTGTCCGAAGGGATAAAAGGCACTTACTGTGACGTGACGAGACAAAAAGACAAAAACCTGTAACGGAGGATAACTTCAGATATGCCGAAGAAGGGCTAATCACGATAAAATGTTTTAAAACAAGTTCGGTGACGGTTAGACATGAGGATGAAATTAGCGATGCAAATGGCTCTCTGAGAATGGTCCTATGCAAGAATGGAGAAAATGAAGGGCAGAGTGAATCTGTTTTTGAACTGCAGGCCACTGATTCTTTTTTTTGCAGATTGATTTTGCAAACATTTACAACACTAGGACAATTGCGTCAACAGTTTTTGTCAGTAAGTTGAAAAATAAATGGTATTTTGATCGTTTTCGCTAATGTTTTATATGTACGCTCCTTTCCATATCTGACCGGGAAAATGTATTTGCCGGTTGTGCCTCAAAGTGCTAATTATTTGTATTTTGCAGTGAATGTTTACTTGAAGTCAAAACCTAATTACCGTTGGGAAATGACGTACCTTCGTGATCTTCGTCCTTTGCACTCCCCTTGCAGCAGTTCAGGCATTTGTTGCCACTTTGCTTGTCCTTCTTCCTAACAACGACTTTGCCGTCGCCCGTGTCTTCGCGTGGTCCCCGGGCCTCGCTGAGGCGGCCGGCGCCCGAGGCGCGCTTCCGCTCCGCGCTGCACTCGCAGGGCTCCCCGCCCCTCTTGTCGGCGCCGCCCCTGCGCGAGTCGCTGTCGCTGCGCCGGCGCTTGGCGCGGCCGCTCCTCTTCTTCTCCGCCTCCTTCGCCTTGCGCAGCTGCTCCTTCACTTGCTGGCAGCACTCGCTCTTCTTTTCTTTCGGGGGTGAACATTAATGTTGGTAGGAAAATAAAATCGACCGTAGGCCGGTGTGTTTCGAAATACGAAATGAGCGAAAACAACAACAAAAAATAATTTAAGAATTAGTTAATGAGAATGGAATTTGTTTCCAACCTCCTTTTAAATTTGTGAAAAAAGTAGCTAGAGGTGCTGCACAATTGCACAGACTTTCTCATACTACTTAGGTACCTAATCTCTATAATCAGATCTAGCTTTTCGGTTTTACCCAACCTTGATACCAGCTGTAACATTCGGCCACTAGCAGACTTTCTTTATATTCTGCCAATTTTTGGGTCCGCTAATAGTGCAATTGAATTATGTTCTTAACACACCGTTCTGCGTGCCCCACGAAATGACACGGTCAGACGCGGGGACAACAGGTGTATTCCAAATTAATATTTTTTAAATACTATTTAGTCAGAATTATTTTGAAATTAATAAGAACATTCTTCAGAACAGAAATGAAATAATATACAAACATAATTACGCATAATGAAGGCACAGACAAATCAAGCAAATCAGGCAGACAAAACAAACGAAAGATTTAAGAATATTTAAATTACCGCATTTGACGGTGTATATAACGCAG
This sequence comes from Gryllus longicercus, assembly GCA_038098605.1. Lineage (NCBI taxonomy): Eukaryota > Metazoa > Arthropoda > Insecta > Orthoptera > Gryllidae > Gryllus > Gryllus longicercus. The sequence continues at coordinate 7,385,560 of JAZDUA010000011.1, read as the reverse complement.
TCTTGTTTTTAAGAAGTATTTAATTCTTTAATGTTAAATTTTAAATTTGATTTTTATTTTTATGAAAAAAATGGGAATATTATTATAATAAGAAATAATTTTTAAAAACATTATAAACACAGCCACACACACTATATACACAGCGATAACTTGTTAAGCTACACTAATGCAAGCTTAACTGAAATAGTAAAATCTGGTTTTGTACAGTGTTAGGATTCACATCAGTTCCGCGCGGAGTCACTTGAAGAATTTGAGCTATTTTTAAACAAATCATCAATTCCATCCAAGTAATTGTTGACGCCGCACTTCTTCAAATTCCAAACAGTTTTGGAATCAAAATTGTTTCAAGGAAGTTTTCACCGGAACCGACCTGAGTTAATGAACGGATTCACTTTCCTGTCTAGTGTCATTTCTCGTCTTGGTGACATCATCCATTTACTCCATTCCTCATGCATATATGCTTTGAAAGACGTGTTTATAGATACGTCGGGTGGCTGCCATTGACACTTTAGTCCTGCCGAAGTAACTTCAATTTCAGTTTTCATTTCCATTAATGTTTGATGAAGGCAATCAAAAGCACACGACTTCGATCTCAAAGTAACAAACCTGTCTTTTACGATCTCCTGGTCTTTGCACCACACTTTACGAAGCTATACTTTGAAAACTTCATCCATCCAACCTTTTGGTGTACGTTTAGTTGTACGATATATTGACGGCTATTCTTTAGGCAATGTTTTTATCTTGAAAGTCAAAAATGGAGACTGTTATGTACCATCTGCACAACAGGAAACAATGTAGCGTGTTTTTTCATGTGCAATAGTTTTAATGTTAACAGTTTTACCAACATTTGGTGGACAGTGCTAAATCCTGGAAGATCAAACGTAAGTGGAACTTCATCCATGTGTGCAATCTGCTACATTTCAAAGAGAGTCTTTTTTCTTCCTAGAATAATTACCTGTGTAAAGCAATGATCTTCTCTTCATACTCCTCCGTGAGTCTTTGTGATATTATAGTTCGAGCATCGAAAGACTGTGCCTTTTCATAAATATTCTCTACCATGTCATTGGCCCAACCAAATGTTCAGCAATATTTCTTCTTGCAATACTTTTAACTACTGCAATAATGAATTTTGTAGAAATACAAATTCCTGTTTTTCTGTCCACCAAAACCCAATCGAACAATTTTTCAACATCCGGCCACTGAGGTTCTTCCCAAGAAAACTGCATTTATTTTTCAGTGAACGATTGGGCTTTCCCTTACCTTTATGACAGTCACGTATTGTATACTTTACTCAATAGAGTGGTGAGCAAAACGTCCATTCTATTGCACGATAACCATGTTCTATTGCTTATGTAATGTCAAATTATAACTCTTAAGCAGGAATGTTTAGTCAGTTGAATAGTATTTGTCAGTTACAGGGTATATTTAAAAAAAATTGTGATACTACATATTTAACATTAAAACGGTTACAAAAAAATTCAATTCGTTGTATAAGACGCAGCCTTTTTTGACGAGTTTCTGAAGGAAAAAAGTGCGTCTTATATACCGGCAAATACGGTACGTATAATTTTACTTTTCATATTTTCGATGGACAATAAAATATATATTTTTATAATGAAAATTAAAAACTAACGAATCTGAGTATTTTCAAGCGGAAAAAATTGTTACAATGTCGGTACAATCTCTACATGATTACAAAAAAAATTGTAACTGTTAAATAATCTGCAATTAAACAAACAGTAGTAAGTAAAGCTTGTGACATTACAAAATATACATAATTTGAATTTAAAGCAAGTAACAAAGCTTGTTCTCTGAAAAAATAAATTAAATTGCACTCATAAAATATAATAACACAGTTACATGGTCTACGGCTGTAGCGATTCAAGCCGCCCACATTAACGCTATGAACGTGAGAAATATACTGGCCAAAATAAGACACCATTTCCGGCAGCTAATAGGCGCTAACAGTCATGTGTTTGTGTCGGGGCTTCGACGTTCTCCTGGACTATCCTGCAGCCTGATTGCGATAACGGAGGGTTAAAAAGATCTTCGAAAATTAAAATATGGTAATATAAACAATACTCATTGAAAATGTTTGAACCATTTTGAGCAAATGAAATTTGAGTATTTCTGGAAATGCGCAAATTAAAGTAACTTTCAGAGAAAAATACGAAACTTCATTCAAATTTAAGGAAACACTTTTTCGGTATCAGGGAACCCAAAATGTGTATTTCCATTGAAGTCTTGAAATCAATTTCTGCAACATTACATACTAACTTTCTCTATCCAATGTGTATTACTATGTAATACCTGTAATAAGATAGGACAAGAGTAACAAGGAAAACAACTGAAGTCATTAGTTAAATAGTCATAGGGCATAATTTTGCTGATCGAGTTAAGCCCATCGAGAAACACACTGACAAAAATAAGTGTTTTATTAGAAGTTATAGAATGATGTCAGACTGATTTGCATAACACTTCATCGATGTGCGTGTGACATACATTGAACGTATCCCCGAATCACATTAGTGTGGTGTATGATTGTCTCACACGAACCCTCGAAATGATGAAATTTGCAGTGTTTATAACTTTGCATTCAAACATTTCTTCGGTTCAAAATTTAATTGTAAATAATCAAGGCACAACATCATTCTTTACATTCTCGCTTACTAGTTATGTAGTATAGAGAAAGTGCATTAATTAAGCAAGAATTCCAGTGAAGTAGACAAGCCCCCATCAATGTTGTTGATGTCACCTCCATTTTGAAAGTGTTGGGAGTACTTTACGTGAAAACTTTATCACATTTCCAACGTTTTCAAAAAAAATACTCCCAACACTTTTTTAAATTTCTTTTCTACATAGAACAAAAACGCTTATAGAAACGACGATGTCTGGTTTTGTTGGAATTAGTAAATGTTTCAAAACTGTGTAGCTTCTTCAATTTTCGTCCTCTTCCTACAAGTATTAAAATACATTGCCACATTTTTCTAAATAAAATCTTTCCTACAATGTTGGATCTGTAAATAAAGTTATCTAGGTACACTTTTTTTATATCTGAGTAGTTTTCGCCTAATATTTTTTATATCTGAGTAGTTTTCGCCTAATATGGCACGCAATATTGGAAATTAATATTTTTAATGACAAGTTCAATTGTTAATGATTTTAGTGAACGTAGTTGCATTGAAACAGTAAAAAAACGTTTCACTGGAATTCTTCTAGATTATCCTAAAGATATCCCGCTAATAATTGTGCTCATCAATTCTTCTCAATGAGAGGAATAGGATAAGTTACTGATCAATCCTGTAGGTTCCGTAAGTCACTCAAAAATCATTCTAGCTGCATAAAGATATTTTTTTAAAAATCTACAGAGAGATATTTCGCAGAATTTTTTGGATGAACCCTCAAAAATGCCCAATTGTCACCAAAGAAGCAACAAATGAAATGTTGAATGCCACCTCATCTGCTTCGATTGGTAGATCGGGAGTGGGACGGAGAGACGCAGATTACTCGATAGATATACTGCTCTTCAATTTTATTACTAATTTATTTTCACGCTGACCTCTTTTTATTGGTGGATACGACGGTTTACACGTATCTTTACTTTTTGCCTTTTTTCCAGTCCGTCGAACTTTTTCTTTCTCTTCATCTTTACATTCGCAATTAGTGTCTTTCTTCGTCATACTGTTCGGCTGCGGTCCTCGTTCACGATCTCTTTCAAGTCATTTTCCTGTTAGAATATTTTGCAGAATAAGTAAACTGCTTTAAATTTTAAAAACCAATTAATAGACATTTTTACATACTGAAACAATTGGAAATACACCGATCAGCCATTACATTATGACCACTTGGAGGCATGAGTAAGCCCTCGACTCTGCGAACACATCGTCAGCAGAGTTCAATGGACGTCACCCTTGTTATCTCTGTTGCGTGGATTCTGAGTTGCTCAGAACGCCCTTCGCTGCCGTCACCGCAGCGACTGTGACAGGGATGTTCTGGGGTTTGAGGCCAGATTGTGGTGGAGTTTCGACATTGGCTAGCTCAGTCGCTCGGGTCGCGTTCAGTGGCTACCAGAATGGGAATTCTAGCGGGCAGCTGCTCTGATCGGTAGTTTTCACTGGTTTCAACAATCAATACTAGGCGAATGCTAAGCAGTACCCTAAAGAACGGGCCACTGGCCGCTCGTGGCCTCTCTTTCCTCTTCCTTGCCCTATCGCCTCCTACGTGCACTACACTACCAAGTCATACCGGAAGACCAGTCGGCCGCTTGCAGCGTGTCTTCGCTGCGGCGGGATTCTGCTGAGGACAACTGGATGAGGGAAGTCCCGCCAGCGGACGACGCCACTATTCAGCGAGAAGCACTGCTGCCTCCCGGTGTGAAACATCCACTACACTAACGAAACTAATGACCATAGCAGTTGACGCGCCCGGAAACATAACTCAAACTGTGGCCCTGCAATCGCTCCGGACGATACGCGACAGACCCCGGCGCCTTCCGGCATCAATGCGCCACTTGGTGCTATCAGCTCAATCATGCTCGCCATACCTCTGTCTGTGGGCCACGTTACTTAAGTGCTCAAACCAGCGAAGGCACAGCTTCAGCACAGTGAATAGCTTCAGATACGCTATTGTTGCCAAGGCGCCACACTACGTCTATCCTATGCGCACAGATTCGCCGCTTGTCCAATGTTGATGGCGCAGATTCTACTAGCAGTGAGCTTATGGAGCTGCCCTATTTGTATTGTATTGTTCCTAAATTCCAGCGCTTCCCCGATGTCACCTTACGTTGTACACGCACAACCACTTCACGGGTCGAAGTGGTCATAATGTAAAGCTTTTGACAATAATCTCGATGTAAACCATTGTAGGAATAACACAATACTGTTAAGTATAGCAGCACAATATTCACCAAATATTTTGACACTTATTACATGAAGCACACTTTGATCTTCAGGTCTTGATTGAGATGTTTATGCATTATCTGAGAGAAGTATTTGACGTAGCATGTCAGTCTTCATGTAAACTTTTCAACTATTTCACGTTTTGTTGTCCATACATCAATGTATTTTGAGTGAACATGGTCACCCCATTTTGATTAATTAACTTGGCATTTTTGTGTTGACGTTTTTTGTAGAAATGTTTGCATTTTTATGATTCATTTTCAGAAGCCATTGTTGGCTTCTTCTGAAGTGTTTTTAAGAATCAAAGCCTTCTAAAACATATTAGTACTCCTTGGTTCGTTTGCTAATGACACGTTTTAGAAATATACTGGACCTCTTCCTCTTGTTAAGCATTTCAAAACACACTGTATAAGACCAGAAGAATATATTTAAAAGATCAAATAACAATGCATACAATTGTAAATATGTGTATATTTTCTTTATTTTCTATTACAGCTGAGGTGTCTCGTGTAGTGGGAGTAATACCACAGATCAACACCAAGACGCACAGCTTCTAAGTTCTTGTTAAAAACTGTAGAGCGCTCTACTGTCGTGCGATCTTAGTGCTACGGTGGCCTAGATTGTCCCACCCGCCAAATTCATATTGCAGAGATACCCATCAAATACGAATTACTAAAAGGAGATAAGGCTATTTGAAAGAAAATAGAGCTAATGCAGAATGTTTTTGTTACAAATTAAATGTAACCAATTGGTTTTGTATACTATTGACTGACAATCTTTAATAATTGGATGTATTAGTAAGCAAAGTTAATGAAAAATAAAAATATTCGAGAAAACAATGCATTAACTTAAAAAAATAGACAACCAGCAAATGCAAAAAAACTTATTCTTTGTGTTGTCAGCATCTGTCTATTTCAGAATCAATTGTCATTATCCTGAATAAGTGCAAAGGAAAACAAAATGCAGTAATTTATAAAACTTATATATTTAAAACTTCCAATTTTATACATGGCATTATACATTCCCTATAAAATGCACATTCAAATATTAGTTACAATCGCATCAACACATTTACTTTCAATGTAAAATATTTATAGAACAGAGACAAGTTTCCTGATATTAAATAGCCATTGCAAGAAAACTCACTGGTCTAGGGTAATACTTGGGGCTACACTCCCATGAATATGCTCTCACTTCTAGTTTGGCAATGACAAATCGATGGAAATGCATAGATTTCTGAAAGTTTTTCGTCAAACTAAAGGTCTTAAAAAGACCCCAGGAGGGATCGCGCTCTTTTCCAGTTGTGACACTATTCCATCCTTTTCCTGTTGTCAATCCTTCAATCCTTTCCCAGTTGTGACACTATTCCAATAGAAAAATACCCCTTGGACTTATAACCAGCTGAATATTGCTAAATAACAATATTTTTAACACCCTTACACATTGAATAGACCGCACCATTACATTCTGTTGCATGTGATCAAAGTTAAGGCTTTTTTCGTAACACAAATATTTTCAGTCACACATCAATACACAATCGGATCATAATAGGCCCAATACGTTATAATAGACTTTCACCACCTCACACATGGAATGGACAGAATAATTACAGCTCCCAGTGAACCCAAGTTAGCGTTATTTTCTTGTCATAAATGTTTTCAGTCTAACATCAATACCATTGTGCACATAACAGGCTGCTTATTGTATCTATGTATGTAACATGGTCGGATACAGAGACGATTTTTTGGGGGGAGGGTTGATTATCTTTATATGTATAGGTGTATATATAGCACAATCAAGCACACAGATAATATCAATTATAAACAATGTTAATTATTTATCATTAAATACTTATAACAAAATTGAAATATTAAGTTTAATATTTAAAAAAATCTTTATAGTTATAAATTTAAAATATTCATAATTTGGTATTATCAATATTAATGTAGGTACTTTATCATTGCATACTCTCTTCATATATGAATCAGTGGTTTTTGATAAAAATGACTTATTTAAGGGCTGGAATATATTTTCAGCAAACGTCTATGTTCACAACAAACGACCTACAACTACAAAACTCTACGTAGTAATCATATTCATTAGGTGACAGTATCAAGCGACAAGAAATTCATACACAATACATGTACATTTTGTACTGTATTGTACTGTATTGTATTGTAGTGTAACTTCTTATAGGTAGTCTGACGGAAATTTAAGCGAATGGTGCAAGTCTCATATTGGTTGAAAACTAATTTTTCGATAAATGAAAAATTGAAAATTGAAAAATTGAAATTTTTTCGACTTTTTCCTACAACACTTATGAAGTGGCATTTATTTCTTAATGAAATATGTTAATCAAAAACAGATTTTCAAATAAGATCATGTTCAATTTTTCGAATCTATGTGTATTCGTTGAGTAACTGAGTATCAAAATCAGTGGCCCGCTCTGAAAATCCTGCTTTCTTGATCGTAATTTCCGATGTTTTGAGGGAGTCGAACGTTAAGTCAGAATGGATATAGTATTTCGTATTTCGTGGTTCATTTCTTCCGTTAGAGGGGTTTTATACGTTTAAGTATCACTTTTCTAGAAATTATTTAAAACCTATTTTAATTAAATATGAAATAAAGAATGGTACCCTTCAGTCGCCCACTCCCAATTTACACAGTTGGATGTTACGTACGTTAAAATTTGTGAATTATTTCAAATTTTATTTTATAATATTTCTCTTTAAATTGTGACCTTTAATTGCGATATGAAAACGAATAGAAGAGCGGTCATTGCTGGATGCTGATACCCATTGTTGTAACGTCACTCAGATAACACGATAATGGCGGGTGTTTTTAGTTCCCGGAAATAAAAACGAATATATATATATATATATATATATATATATATATATATATATATATATATATATATATATATTGAAACCCAGAATATGTGTTTCATTACACTAATTAAATCATTAGTGTAAGAAACCAATTGCTATTTTGAACTGCGCGGTGCGCGCGCTGAGCGCGGCGCGCCGGGGCCGGCGAGCGACCGCTGCCACCGCCGACGGTGCCACCGCCGCCGGGAGGCTAGCGTGTGAATTTCGGTTGGAACTGGGCACCGCGCACGTGCAAAAGTTCGTTACGAGAATCGCGGACGAGAGCCGTTGGCAGAGCGCTGACCAGAGAGACGTTAGCGGAGCGCCGACGAGTGCGGACGTGCGACGAAAGCTCGCGAGTAATACATGGACACAGTCGACAGGCAACGCAACTGTGGAAATATCTGAAACTGTAGTATATCACAGACGTGTAAATAGAACATTAGAAGTATCAGTATAGTGAAAGATTAGTGTTGGTAGAATAATTGATGTTGTTCTGATTAGTTGACGCGGTGGAAACATTCTTGAAATTGCGCGGTACAGAACTGTGACCAGTATACAGAGTAGGCGCGGGTTGTGTAATTAAACCCACTGACGGACAGTGATTCGAGGAAGGTGCGAAGCCGAGGTGTCAAGATCCTGATTGGGGAAGAATTGTTGGAGCATCAGCCGTGGGCGATTACCACGCCATCCGACGTTGACGGCCCGCAGCAGTAGCAGAGGTTGACATTCCTGTCAGCACGGGCGGTTCTACGAACATCATAGGTATTCGTTCGGGGCCCCGCAGGTATGAGAAATGCATTTCACTCTTAATCTTGGTACCAAGGCAGAGTGTAAAAACGTTGTCTAATAATGTAAATAACAAATTTGATTTAAAATAAATCTTGTTTATAATTGTATTTCAATTTATGATCAACCACCCCAACGTTGCACCAACTTATCCAGGGACCCATTCACGTAAAAGATACCCTCTCTTAGTGTTGTATTGCAGTGAATATACCCGGCACTACCAGGTATGTCACAGCTGGCGCCCGAACAAGTGGAAAACGTATAGTTAAGAAATGTGGCCTTAGGAAAGTTGGTGAAATGTTGGAAAATAATGTGCATGTAATTGATGTATAGTAATGCAGGGTACAGATGAGAAGCAGGCAGTGTAAAGTGTATTATTATAGAGAACAAAAAGTAACAATACATGTGTTAGCAAAACATGCATAAATCAAGTAAGCATAATGAAATATTGATAATTACAAAAATGTTGTTGTGTAAGTAATTGTGGGCGGATATAGGAAATTATTTGAGAGCAACCTATATAAAGTTACTATTGTAATACTGGGGTTATGAAAACCATACATATACATATTACAAATAATATAATATAATAGAATTTCAAATTTTGTAAGACATATTAATAATATTTGAACTGCTTGGCAATTTTTTATAACATGGAAATCAAAGAAATGGGGAAGTAGTAATAATTCTTATGAGAATATAAAGGTGGTTAATAGTGTTGTACAAATTGTGCACAATTTTTTTTGCTGGGAACGTTCACTCAGTAGTGCATTATCTATCGGTGATGATAAAGTTTGGGGAATTTAATAGAAAAGATACCAGGTTGGGAAATATATAGCAGCATTGTGAATGTATATTGTGAATATTTATATGATACTATTGAGGAAAATTCAGGGAGAAGATATGACATGTAAATGTGAGTGATGATTATGTACATAATATAGCAATAAGTGTGTTGAAAAGTAATTCTAATTAATAAGGGATTTACTATAATTTGAAAGCATTTATGTAATAGTGTTAATAAGTTTATTAGCAGTGTATATGTGTAAATGGTAATAGTATATGTATTGTATGGAGTATGTTTATGCATTGGTAGGTGAGTGAAGATTTATATGATTACTGACCTAGTGTTATTGTGTTTTTGGTGGTGAATGAGGGTTGTTCGTCATTAATTAGCAATTGAAATAGGAGTGAATTAAACCATTCACGAAGGATATACAGTGTTGTGGCGGGTATAGTTAATTCATAGGATAAATGTGGTATCGCTGGTAGGTGAGGCAAGAGGAAAATCTGTGCGGTATTTTAGTGTAGCGAGAATTGAACGGATAGCCAAAAGCAACAGAATGGAGGCGCAAAATGTAGTGCTGGACCGGGAGGAGAAGGTGGATGAAGTAAGGGAGATAGATGTAGGAATCGATAATAGCATTTCATCGGAAGGCAGGGATAGTGGAATTGGGAGTCGGTTGGATGATACGTCAGGGGATAGTTTTAATAACGAAGTAGACGTGACATCAACGCCGATGAACCAGGCAGCAGGAAATCCAAATCGGGGGGGTGGAAAAGATACCCATTTAGATTTAATGCAGAGGATGATGAAAATGTTGGAAGAACAGAGCAAAAGGGGGGAAGAACAGAGCAGGATGACCGAAGAATTGAATAGGAAGTCAGAAGATCAGAAGAAGTGGGCCGAAGAACAGAATAGGAAGATATTGGAAGAACTGAATAGGAAATCAGACGAACAGAAAATATTCACAGTGGAGCAGATTAGGAAGTCAGCTGAGGAGCAGAAAATATTCACAGAGGAGCAGAACAGGAGATTAGCTGAAGAACTGAATAGGAAAGTAGAGGAACAGATTGGGAAGCTGGCAGAAGAACAGAATAGGAAATTAGATGCAATAGGGGGGCGAATAGGACGCGCCGAAGAACAAATTGTGTTAACGAAGAATGAGACGGCCAAAATCGCGGAGCGGGTAGAAAGTCATGAGCAATGGACTGCCGAAGAATTAGGGAAACAGAAAAAGGAGTTAGAATCCCAAGTAATTAGTTTGGGGGGAGAATTAGAGAATAAGTTATGCCAGCAATTAGATGCTAAAACCGCTAAGCAGGACGAGAAAATTGAAAGGATGCAGTTAGTAGTCAAGGAAGAAATGCAGGAGAATAAGCGGGAATGCGAAGAGAAGGTTGTGTTACTACGAACAGAGATTGAACAAATAAAAGAATGCAAGGCATCCCCAATTGCAGCAAGCGGGACGGTACCATTTACCCCTCCAAGATCACTAAAATTTTCAGGAGACGGGAAAGAAAATCCATGTATATTTATGAAGGCAGCAGAACGACATCTAGATGTTATCAATACTTCGGAAAGGTGTAAAATACAATTATTATATTTAATGTTAGAAGGCAACGCAAGGATATGGGCCGATACATTTGATAAGTTTCCCGAATCAGTAAAGACATTTAAAGATCGATTCCTTGAGCGATATTGGAATGAGGAAATTCAAATTAATTTTAAAATCAGCTTAATGAATAATCATTACAACCAGTCAATGGGAAGTTTGCGGGAATACGCAACAAGGCGTATTATGGAATACAAAACGCTATCCCCACCGATGAGCGATCAGGAAATAATATGTGTACTGACGAGACAGTTCCCAGTTACGGTGCAGAATCTTTTACGTAGTGTGCAGCACACCGACCTGGAAAGATTCCAGAATGTGTTAGGAGGGTACGACTTGACATTTGCAGGCGTACCAAAGAACAGAAATGAAGGGAATGGTAATATGGTTAGATCGGAACGTAACCAGGGGCAAGGGAATGATAGGAGCAACGATTACCAGAGAAACCAACGCGGAAGAGGGGGAGACGGATGGAGACCAGAGCCGGGGAACCAGAGACCGGACTGGAACAGATCTAATTCAAACCGTACGGAGACGCGAGGCGGGGGCGGGAATGCACCCGACCGATTAGCACAGCCTAGCACAAGTAGTGATCAAGGACACTATTTAAACTAATAGAGTCCGCGGTGATAGGTGGCCCCATTGCGGACGCGGAAATCGATGACGTAAACGCGGTCTCCATAAACGCTATGCAGCCGGTAACCTACGATACCCAACCGTGGCGGAGATGTAAGAACTCAGCGGTCAGAATCAGGAAATGTCCCACGATATCGATAGAATGTGAAGGTATAATTAAAGAAGCTTTAGTGGATACAGGGTGCACGACTACAGTAGTATCAGAAGAAATGTATGAGGAGTTAAAAGCAACAGGAAAAGAAGTAATGTGTTTGCCTATGAATAGGGCGTATGTGATTGGGGCAACTCAGAAGAAGTCAAGCCCCATCACAAAACAAATCATGTTTCGAGCCAGGATTGGCAACCAAGTATATGAGATGGTGGCCCTGGTAGTCAAAAAATTATTGTATTCGGTAATCATAGGGACGGATTTTCTGGTCGATCACAGAGCAATTATAGATCTAGAACGGCAGGTGGTAGAACTGGGGAGCCAGGCGGTAGGATTTGACCTGGGGATGGACGAAGAATACGAAGCGTGTACGGGCGTAATGGCGGAAGATTCATTAGAAGAACAGTTGCGGCAGCAAACGGAGAAGATTGAGGTATTAAATACGCGTTACAAAGAGCAACTACTGCAGTTGTTGTTGGAAAATAAAGAAGTCTTCCAGAAGAATCGCGCCCCAATCAAGGGATTCACATTTCGAATACAACTGACGGATACGACGCCATTTCGACAGCGCAACTATCCGATACCAGCTGCGCTGAAGCAAGATGTCGCAGAATTATTGGCAGCAATGGTGAATGATGGAATTATAAGAAAGGCACAGACATCCTACACCAACCCAATCGTGATCGTCAAAAAGAAAGATGGAGGAATACGATTATGTCTCGACGCTCGAAGACTAAATGCGGTAACAAAACCATATAGGGATGCTCCGTTACCGGTGGAGGAAGTATTGCAGAGGTTCGGAGGGAACATCGTTTTCTCCAGTACCGATTTCAGTAAAGCCTATTGGCAAATGCAAGTGGCGGAAGAGGATCAGCAGTATACAGGATTTGCATTTGAAGGAATATGTTACGTGTTTTGCAGGGTGCCATTCGGGCTACGAAATAGCGGAGCTGCATTGATTCAATGTGTTGACAAAATATTGCAAGGGAAGCTACAAAATAGGATTTCAACATATGTGGACGACATAGTTTTGCAGGCCAGATCAATAGAGCAGCATTTTGAAGATCTAAGAGAGTTATTTCACATACTGAAAGAAAACAATTTGGTATTGAACGTGAAGAAATCAAGCTGGTTTACTAAGAAAATAGAATTCTTGGGTTACATGATAAACACAGATGGAATTAGTATGAAGCCGGAAACCATCGAGGAGATCAAGAAGATACCACCACCGAAGACAATCAAGCAGGTACGCAGATTCATTGGCACTTGTAACTATTACGCCAGATTTTGCCCGCAATTTGCGGAGGCGATGCATCCATTTTACCAATTAACAAAGAAGGACAGAAAATGGAAGTGGGATGAAACATATCAAGAAGCATTCGAGAAAGTTAAAGAAATGTTTTATAATAGTTGTTTTATTGCACATCCGGACTTTTCAAAGAAGTGCGTGGTACAAACAGACAGTAGCGATTTTGGCATGGGTGCGATGCTATATCAGGTATTTGACAATCAGGAGAAAATAGTAGCAATAGCCAGTAGAACGTTAAAAGGACCCGAACTCCGATTTTCGGCTACGGAAAAAGAGGCAAACGCTATCATATGGGCTGTAGCAAAATTTAAACCTTACCTGAAAGGGAGACACTTTACAATAAGAACGGACCATCAAGCGCTCACGTTTTTAAGTAGATGCCACTTGCAAAACGATAGACTGCATAGATGGGTACTCGCATTACAGGAGTTCTCCTTTGACATAGAACATTGTCGCGGGACCCAAAACCATTTACCGGATCTTCTAAGCAGACACGAACCAGGCAGGGACAATAAGTACGCTAACGCCAGGGAGTTCCACGTAATGGCGATCGATTTAGGAATTGCGAAATCACCCTTATTCGACTGGAACGACCTTATCAGGTTACAAGAACGTGACGGCGAAATCCGCAAAATCAAAAGATTCAAGCAAGGTCAGATGGCGGAAGAAGAGGCGGAATTCGCCACGTTGCAACAAAAGGAGGATAGGTGGAAGGTGGTACAGGAAGCTGTACTAATTAAAACAAAGGACAACCCAGAAATATGGAGAATCTGGATACCTCAGGCTTGCACTAAGGAATTAATCAAATTCGCGCATACATCATTGGCACATTTCGGTGCAGAAAAAATCTGTCAAGTTTTACAGTCCCTATGCTATTGGAAAGGAATGCGGAAACAAATTAGGCAGGTGATAAATTCATGTATGACATGTCTGAAGGTAAAACATACCAATCGGAAGTATGACGGCCCAATGCAGAACATTATACCAACAGAGAGAAATGATTTGGCTGCACTGGACGTGTATGGACCATTGCCCCGTGCAGAGCACGGTAATAAATATATATTCGTAACCATGGATGTTTTTTCGAAATTTGTCCAAGTGTATCCAATCAACAAGGTAAATTCCAGGAATTGCTTAAAATTGGTGCAAAGGTTTATTCAAATCGCTGGTTCATATAAGAGGATATTATCGGACCATGGAACAATGTTCACAAGTGAGAAGTGGGAAGAAGGTATACGCGGAATGGGGGCAATTCCCATCCATTCGTCGGTGCGCCATCCTCAATCGAACCCGTCTGAACGAATAATGAGAGAGCTATCGAGGCTATTTAGAACATACTGTAAACACGACCATACAGCATGGAACAAACTAATTCCGGACATCAACCGATGGCTGAACCACATTCCGCATGATAGCACAGGAATTTCCCCATGGGAAGCACACTTCCAAAACAAACCGCCCCATATTTTATATGCGTTGGAAAGACCGGAGATATCGCAAGAACCAGCTAAAACATCAGAACAAATATACCAAGCACTAGTGAAGTCTGGGAAGGAAAGGAAATCGAAAGTAAAGAAGAAGATCCACAAGTTCAGTGAAGGGCAACTAGTGTTACTACGTGTTCCCAAGGTATCAAACCCAAATTTGAAACTGTATGCGAAATTTTTCCCATTATATGAGGGACCATATGTGATAGACAAAGTTACGGACAAGAATGTGGCTAAGTTACTTAATAACAAACGAGAAGTGGTGGGACACTACAATTTCCATAACTTAAGACCCTGTCCTACAGGGATGGAAAATAGTGAAGTGTAAATAAGTGCAAGATTAGTGTTAATATAAGTAATCACATGTTAATTCGATTTTAGGTTATAAGTGTATATAGGGCGTCGAGCAATATGCACACGAGTGCAACCATCGGCAGTGACGATGTTACTAGTGTGAATTTTTCCAGAAGCGAAAAATTCAAAAAAAGAAAGGGGGGGTGATGAAACCCAGAATATGTGTTTCATTACACTAATTAAATCATTAGTGTAAGAAACCAATTGCTATTTTGAACTGCGCGGTGCGCGCGCTGAGCGCGGCGCGCCGGGGCCGGCGAGCGACCGCTGCCACCGCCGACGGTGCCACCGCCGCCGGGAGGCTAGCGTGTGAATTTCGGTTGGAACTGGGCACCGCGCACGTGCAAAAGTTCGTTACGAGAATCGCGGACGAGAGCCGTTGGCAGAGCGCTGACCAGAGAGACGTTAGCGGAGCGCCGACGAGTGCGGACGTGCGACGAAAGCTCGCGAGTAATACATGGACACAGTCGACAGGCAACGCAACTGTGGAAATATCTGAAACTGTAGTATATCACAGACGTGTAAATAGAACATTAGAAGTATCAGTATAGTGAAAGATTAGTGTTGGTAGAATAATTGATGTTGTTCTGATTAGTTGACGCGGTGGAAACATTCTTGAAATTGCGCGGTACAGAACTGTGACCAGTATACAGAGTAGGCGCGGGTTGTGTAATTAAACCCACTGACGGACAGTGATTCGAGGAAGGTGCGAAGCCGAGGTGTCAAGATCCTGATTGGGGAAGAATTGTTGGAGCATCAGCCGTGGGCGATTACCACGCCATCCGACGTTGACGGCCCGCAGCAGTAGCAGAGGTTGACATTCCTGTCAGCACGGGCGGTTCTACGAACATCATAGGTATTCGTTCGGGGCCCCGCAGGTATGAGAAATGCATTTCACTCTTAATCTTGGTACCAAGGCAGAGTGTAAAAACGTTGTCTAATAATGTAAATAACAAATTTGATTTAAAATAAATCTTGTTTATAATTGTATTTCAATTTATGATCAACCACCCCAACGTTGCACCAACTTATCCAGGGACCCATTCACGTAAAAGATACCCTCTCTTAGTGTTGTATTGCAGTGAATATACCCGGCACTACCAGGTATGTCACAATATATATATATATATATATATATATATATATATATATATATATATGTATATATATATATATATATATATATATATATATATATATATATATATATATATGTATATATATATATATATATATATATTAGACTGGTCCACCAAAAATCAAAAGTTCGAGTTGCGACCTCTTCTTCTGGAATATGTTAGAGCAGACCCAGAATGATAAGAAAAACAAAATATAAGCAAATTTGAACCAAATTTAGAGGTCGCGCAAGTCAATAATGTAAAGAAACTTTTTTAAAATATTTTCTGTTTTTTCAAACCGTTGTAACTTCTACAATTTTCATTCAAAAATGCTTTAGTTTGGTGTTTTAAAAAAGAAATTTAATGCACTTTAAGAATCTTGAGCGTGAACTTCACATTTACGAAAACTAGAGGGCGCCATTGATTAATTTTGTCATAAAAACATCACTTTTTCCTGTTTTTCATAGGTTTAACGAGTTGCTTTTATTACAAATTGATATACTCCACTATTCCGATATCAAATATCGTTTCTTTGGAGACCGCTCTTCAATTTGAAGCAAAAATCATTCAAATCGAGTCATTTTTCACGAAGTTATAGCATTTTTAATAATAAGAGTATTTAAAAAATTAAAAATGTTATATAAAAAATGTATAATATCATATAATATATATAAAACACATATAAAACCAAATGTTAACTATAAAATTATCAATTTTATTATCATAAATAAGTGTATTATCAATATCTATGAGAAAGTAAATATAAAAAACATTTGCAATAATTTATAACCATTCAAAATAATGACAATACTTTTCTAACGTTAAATATATATATTACAAACATTAAGATTTCTGGATATCAAAAATTATCTTATTTTCAGTTTTATACAACCAATTTAGTTGAAATTGCCACCATAGTTTTATTCAAACCACGATTCAAACAATAGTGGTATCGTTATGGCGCCATCTCTGTTTGTAACATAGAAATAATATGTACCTAAACGTTCTAACCTAACGAAATTGTTTCTGTTGCGCAACAGATTTGTGTTGATTTAATTTCAACATGACTAGTAAAAACTCACATTTCTTAATTGGTACAGAAATTGACAAAATTGTTAACACGAGGCTGCCATCGAACAGACAAGTTCTAAATTTATTGTGTTATCACCATTTCTCGTTACAAAAAACGATACTGCACTCCGCTAAGTGTGTTATCAACGATGTATTGGAACTTTATAAGCAAGAAAATATACCAGTCATTAGTTTCTCAAATGCTATAAAAAAATTAGTGTCCTTAAATAACGAATGGATTAACCTAAAAAAGAACAAAACCCGTACAAGCCAAACTTTTATCAACAAAAAGACAACATATTGCTCCAAACTTTCAAAATTATTTGACATAACTCCCAGAAATGTTTTGGATTTGATTAATGATGACAATACCAGACAATTTCTCATTTCTCAAAGAAAAGACCTGCGGTTGGGTTTAAGAATCAAGACACCAAATAAAAGAGGTTAGTTCTGACATTAATACAATTTTCCGACGTGAAAACATACATAAAAAGACGTACTTTATATCGTATTTGTAACAAAGGCCGGTCTTTCAGAATTGATTCATTAAAGTAGAATTTGTGTTTAATAAAATCAATGCAAATATTTTCAAATTTTTAAATTCGTGAATTAAACTTTATTTTTTAATGTTAATACCTTTAAATTGTAAGAATAATACAAATATTTAAAACTTATTATAATTTCAGATGATGAGGTTGAAAGTTTAACGAATGAACCTAAAACGATTTCAGAATCTGTAACAACAGCAGTATCAGGATTTGCATCACAATTAACAGTATCAGCTGAATCAGAAATAGCATCAGTTTCTGGATTATCATCCATTCCAAGTGTGTTAAAAAATAAATGTGGTAATATCCTTAAGTCAACATGTAAAGTTATCTAAATACAAAAACTAGATTTATTTCCTTAAACATAAAACCATTTGTCAAGTTATACTAATATCAATCAAATCGTTTAAAATGTTTTTTTTATAATTTCAGACGATGATGTTGAAAATGTTGTGGTTGAATCTGAACCAATACCAGAATCAGAAGAAACGTTATTCTCAGGATTAGCATCACAATTATCAACATTATCAACAGATTCACAAATAAGTTCCCAATCGAGCGATGACTTTGAGCCTTGTAAGAAGCCTAAAATACCAAAATTAAATGTACTTTCATCTAATGTAGTCCTTGCTTTGGACAGAACAAATACCAGCGATAGAAGTTCTGCATTCATTCTGGGCGCAGTCTTAAAAACAATGGGTTTTGATATTGAAGATACTAATGTTAGTCGTCAATCGATTCGAAGAAAACGAAAAACGGTCCGACAGAACGTTGCATCAGAAATGAAAAAGGATTTCGATTCAAATAATGTAATGACATTGCATTGGGACGGTAAATTGTTACCCGATTTAAGCGGAAAAGAAGAGGTGGACAGACTGCCAGTATTAGTAACTGGAGAAGACATCGAAGAAATTCTGGGTGTTCCAAAACTCAAATCTGGCACTGGTATTGCACAGGCAGAAGCTATATACCAACTAATCGAAGAGTGGGATCTAACAGCTAAAATCAAGGCATTATCATTTGACACTACCTCTGTCAACACAGGTATAGAATTATATTTCAGATTTAATGGTGTTTAAGTTTTTTTCTTATATATATATTGAGATTTTACATTATTTCTGAATTTTTAATATGTTTTAGGTTATCTAAATGGAACATGTCGTCTTCTCGAACAGAAGTTGAACCGGGATTTGCTTTATCTACCATGTAGGCACCATATACATGAAATTCTTTTGCGTAATGTATTTGAAAATAGCTTGAAAATAGAAACATCAGGCCCAGATGTAGCTTTATTTAAGCGATTTCAAAAAACATGGAAAACTTTGAACACAACGCAATTTTCACCTGGCACAACAGATGAACTAGTATCACAGGCTCTCAATACGACGAGGCAAGACATTCTGAAATTCGTTTCAGATCAATTGAAGGTAGTTCTTCTTAGTTGACGTTATTAATTCATTTTTGATAAAATTATGATTTTATTCGAAAACTAGTACTTAATGATAATTATCCGTTACATTTTTAGGGGGAATTCTCACGGCATGATTACCAGGAATTATTAGAGTTAACGATGCTATTTTTGGGAGAAGCGCCATCAAACAATTATCAGTTTCGAGAGCCAGGAGCAGTACACCATGCTCGTTGGATGGCTAAAGCTATATATAGTTTGAAAATTTTCCTCTTCAGAGACCAAGTCCAGTTAACTACAACCGAAAAAAAAGGATTGCGGAACGTCTGCATTTTTATTGTCAAGCTTTATGTGAAAGCGTGGTTTACTGCTCCATTGGCTGTTGCAAGTCCTAACAATGACATTAATTTACTGCAAGAGCTGATAGAATACAAAAAGATTGACAATTTAAATGCTACTGCAGCTCTTTCTAAATTAGTTAATCATCTATGGTATTTGTCAGATGAAGCAGTGGGATTCGCTTTCTTCGATTCAAACGTATCCGTTCAAACTAAACGGAAAATGGTGTCTGCGATACACAATAGAGTTAACTATAATTCTCCTAACAAACGAGTAATTATCAACATCAACTCAGAACCGGAATTGAATTTATGGAAAGAACGTGGAATTGATGAACTTGTTTCGCAGCACACGATGAGCTTTTTTACAAGATTCAATATAAATTCAGATTTTCTCAATACTGATCCTTCGTTATGGGAATCGAATAACTATTATCAGGAAGCAAGACATTGCTTATCGTTTGTGAAAGTGGTCAATGACACCGCTGAAAGGGCTGTTGCACTGGTCTCACAATTTAACTCGTCCTTGACGAGAAATGAAGAACAAAAACAATACTTGTTCAAAGTTGTTGCTGAACATCGACGAGCCCATCCCACTGCTGACAAATTAAATTTATAAGTTTGTTGTATTTTATATACACGTCATTGTGATTGCTTACTTTCTGATATTGATAATACACTTATTTATGATAATAAAATTGATAATTTTATAGTTAACATTTGGTTTTATATGTGTTTTATATATATTATATGATATTATACATTTTTATATAACATTTTTAATTTTTTAAATACTCTTATTATTAAAAATGCTATAACTTCGTGAAAAATGACTCGATTTGAATGATTTTTGCTTCAAATTGAAGAGCGGTCTCCAAAGAAACGATATTTGATATCGGAATAGTGGAGTATATCAATTTGTAATAAAAGCAACTCGTTAAACCTATGAAAAACAGGAAAAAGTGATGTTTTTATGACAAAATTAATCAATGGCGCCCTCTAGTTTTCGTAAATGTGAAGTTCACGCTCAAGATTCTTAAAGTGCATTAAATTTCTTTTTTAAAACACCAAACTAAAGCATTTTTGAATGAAAATTGTAGAAGTTACAACGGTTTGAAAAAACAGAAAATATTTTAAAAAAGTTTCTTTACATTATTGACTTGCGCGACCTCTAAATTTGGTTCAAATTTGCTTATATTTTGTTTTTCTTATCATTCTGGGTCTGCTCTAACATATTCCAGAAGAAGAGGTCGCAACTCGAACTTTTGATTTTTGGTGGACCAGTCTAATATATATATATATATATATATATATATATATATATATATATATATATATATATATATATATATATATATATATTTGTAGAATATTACAAAACCACAGTGTTTAACTATTATACTTTTTACGATTATTTACTTACTATTATATATTTTTAGATCAATTTGTTTTCAATCGCTATCAGTATCGTTATATTTATTAACTTTTGAATACTATACTCTCTTATACTATTCTATTTTTTCCACCAAATATTCTACGATTGCAAATGAATTGTACAAAACATTATTCGGAGAGAAATTATGGTGTAATATAACCATTACTAACGGTGATAGGGTTGCAACCTTACCATTTTGTGATTCCCGAGCAAATAAATTCAATGCCATTAAAGTTGTATTAGGTTGTAGGTAAAATGTATTCCATTAGAAATCCAATGCAAACTAGCTCCAATTTTTATATCTGGGCATTACAACAGCTCTTTTGAGCATTTTTATTAATGGGACATATAATTATTTCAAGAAAACAATGGACAGTAACATTTGTAATTGGACGGTCGCATGCGTCAGGTTGCGACGCGTATTTCAATATTTTATTACAATAACGTTTCTGTAAGATGCCTGGAAATGTGCATTTTCACTACCTGCGAGCGTGTAAGAAGCGTGGAGGATGCGGAGACATGCAGCTGTATTGTCCTCAAATGGGCAGGTACCTGCTGCGGTCCCTTTGTCCGTCGTCGGCGAAGAGCCCTGATGATTGACGTTCGCGCGCTTCTGTAGCGGCGTGGGCAATAGGCCTTAAGGGAGTTTTCTTGCGCAGGCGCGTGGCGAATGGAAGCGGGCTGGGTCTGTCTCAGGGCCAAGACGCGGGCGATCATTGTTTTGCTAAGTGCGCGGGGGCTCCCCGAAGGGGGGTGGGGAAAGGTCTTCCCTGCGGATCGGCAGCCGACGAGGGGCGTGCGGCGGGCGAGCGCCGAGCGGGCGGCTTGACGCAAATAAGTCTGCTGCGAACGGCGCCCTATTTGGCAGGCGATCGGGGCAGCTGGCGACGGGCGAGCGGCCGGTCCGTTGAAAAGGATTCTTTGTGATAAGAGCCCAGTCTTGCGACCTACTTTCTTTCTGTGGAGAAAATTATCTTAATATTAAATTAATATAATGAAATTTGGTGACGCCACAATACATAGATCAGTAATTTTAATGCACTATACACAGGATGTGAAGACTTACATACTAATTTACCTAAAAATAAACTTCATACTAATTTATGCGAGGAAATATTTTGCAGACACCTCTAAAACAATATATTTCGGATAATTTGATTAGGAATGCATGGTATGGACATCTTTTTTTAATTCTGGTTCTGTGAGAAGGAGCTTTTCGGAGTCTGAAGTTGGTTAGGTGAGGAATTTGATGTATGGAATGATAGAACTGGGTGGAGAGATACGTTATACGGTATTGTATGGAGTCCATTTGGAATTATTTGTGGAGCTGTGAGTTTGTGACAAACCAAGGAGCATTTGCTATAGTTTTACGAAACTTTTTCTGGATTATTTGAAGCTTGTTAAGATTTGTTTCTGCTGTGGAGATCCATATTGTACAGGCGTTTTAAAGGAGTGGTCTAATGATTGTTTTGTAGATGGTTGTTGGGAATGGGAGGTAGGAAGATCGATTAATGATGGGTTTTGGTTGATGTAGCTTATTTTTAGCTTGTATATTACTATTGATATGTTGTCTCCAGCTCAGTTTAGTGTTTATATGAACCACGAGATATTTTACAGTACTAATTGGGGGAAGACAGTTAATGTTTACCCCCAGGTTAGTTTATTTATTGTCAGCGGTACTGGAGGTGTATAGGTTCTTAAAGTGAATATTTTAATATCTGTTTTTGTGGGCTTAAGTTTGGTTTTTAAATACGCAGCCCAACTATCTATAATATTGAGATACAGTTGAAGAGAGTTTCTTATTTCTATTAACGAATCTCCGAGGAAAATTGCCGTAGCATTAGCGAGTTGGGTCGTTTAAATGTTGTCTAATTTTGGAAGGTCAGAAACTATAAATTAAAAATTGTAGGGGATAGTGGTGAACACTGTCTATTGTTGACGGAAAACGTTCTATTGTTAAGGTAGGTGGATATTATTTGAGTGAGATAATGTGGGTTACCTATCTTTGTTAGTTTGTACATCATTGTTTTTTCGCATACTCCATCATAAGCCTAGGTGATGTCAAAAAAAAAAACCTGACCGTATGCTTTTTATTTTGAAAACCTTTGTGGATGTATTCCGACAATCGCAAAAGTTGATGGTTGGTAGAAAGTTTTTATTTGGGAATTGTTGTTTGGGAATTGCGTTAGTCCGTATCAGAAATTCATTTAAACATGTAAGGATAGTGTAGCGTCGTGCCACGCTCAAACCGCCGCATATTGAACAAAGGACGGAGTGATGACGCACTGAGACTTTCCGTGGACATAGCGGGCCCAGAGCGGCTTTGGGGAGGAGGCAATGGGGGCGGCGGGTAGAGCCAAAATGGCCTATATAAGGCCAGGAGAACAATGCTCCAGTCTTCTTGTGCTAACAGCCTCGGCGACAGCTGGAGCGCGTGTCTGTGCGTGTAGGTGCACTAGAGCAAGGGGCCGGTAATTCATTGTCGTGACTTGTAAATGGTCTCGAAGTAGAGCGGCTTCATACAGGGAACATCGGTGGTATGTTGCGGTGTGGTAGCAGTTCTTAAATTCAATCTCCTTGTAGTGGGTCTATTTATTTAGTTTGTTGTGAGCAGGGTAGTTGTTAAATTGAGACTACGGTATAGATTGTTAATAAATCTAGTGTTTTACTCTCGTCTGTGTTTGATTACACCCGTATAATGCCACAATAGCTTTCTCGAATAGTTTTGCACGGGCAGGGAGTAAACTGATAGAACGGTAACTTTTGACTAATGAAGGATTCTTATTTGATTTGGAAATAGGTATGATTACAGCGTGCTTCCATATTATGGGAAAATCCCAATCTGAGACACGAATTCTATATATTTGAGATGAAGGCTAGAAGAGTGTGTTTGACTATTTTATTACTTATCTTTTTAATTGGGAAATATGGGAATTTGTTTATCTGGCAGATTGGTTATCATATTGTTTTATTTTTTGAGTACATCACCCAAAGAACTTAGATGTGAACTTGGATGTGGTCCATAAGTATATGATGCATTATTGATTACTTGGTGAGATGGAAGGTATTGCGTGGTGGTGGTAAAGGGAGACAAAAAATTATTGGCGAAATTTTCTGCCTTTTAAAAGGGAGTATATACTCTTGTTTTTGCTGCTTTAATTGGAGTAATTATAATTTTTCTGACGATCTTTTTTGTGAATAGGCAAATTGTGTTGTTTTGTGTATTGAGAGACTGAATGAGTTCATTAAATTGATTAGTTTTATGATTCTTTAATTTTTTTAGGATATTTCTGAAAATGTTTAGTTCGTGATTGACGCTATTACTTTTTGAGAGGGCCAACAATCTTCTGGTTTTATTTTTAATATTTATGATTTGCATGAATTCTGAGAGAAGGTTGGTGTAATTTGTTTTCTTCCAGCCATTCCTTGTCTTTAATTCCGACTATTGTGCTGTCGTTTACATCATAGAATTTAGAAATGATACTGATTGGTCAATCTCGATAGAGAGGTGTGTAGTATTTTAATTTTGGGGATTATTGAATTTAATTCTGTTTGAAAATTGAACCAATTCATCTTAGAAAATTTTTGCTTTGGAAAATAGTGCATGAGGGGTAGGAATATGGTGGGAGGTTATGAGTGCGGGGATGTGGTCTGAATCTAATTCGAATATTGGGGAAACGTGAAATTTAAGAGATGAGTTTGTTATTCATATGTCTAATTTGCGATGGCCCTTGAGTTCTCATGGGGATAGTATGTAGGTCCGGAGTTGTTATTATTTTCAATATGGAAGTATTTATAAAATGTGCCAGGTTTTTTCCATCACTATTATTGATTTTGCAGAACCATGGCATATGTTTTGGGTTTATGTCTCCGAGTATTAAAACTGCTTGAAATAAATTTTTGATGCTGCTTAGGTTTAATTTATGTCCGGGAGCTTTATAAATTTTTATAATTGTCAAAGTTTGTTGTATTTCGGCAGCAATTTCTTCTATTTCATTGAATTTAGGTATTGGTATGAGTTGATGTTTTATATTTGAATTGATTGCCATTAAGACTCCTTTGTTCAGTGATCTATCTTTTCTGTATGTGACATAGTCTGAACAGTAGAACTTATTGCTGGGTTTTAAATGAGTTTCCGTAATACAAGCAACGTCAACATTATAGGTACGGAGAAGTGGCGTAAATTCTATATTTTATTAGCAATACTATTTGCATTTCAGTTTATGATGGTAATTAAGTTGTTAGTGTGTCGTGCTGCCATGGTTGCTATTGAAGTAAGATGACAATGAAGAGTGTATATTAGTGATTAAACTGGGATGATTGAATTGATGTTTACGATATGAGATGTAAATGAATTTATTAGGGAGTGTATGAATGAATTATTATTATTGCTCTTATTATTAGAGTTTATGTTGTTTGGTAACGAGTGGTCTTGGTTGGGTTGATAAAGAGGATTCGAGTTGAAGGTTGTAGGTGGGACGAAAGTTAAATTAAGAATCCTGCTTGAGGGTAGGAGATATGGGAAATTGTGGGAAGGTAGGCGAAATGAGGAGTTATCGTTGGGTCTCTTTCTGGGGTTCGTTGGTTGTTAAGGTATGAGCTCCGTTAGGAGGGTGGGCTTCAGTTAGTTTTTTGTAGAACGGTCATTCGACAGAGCGGACGTCTGCACAATGTGACCCATTGCAGTCCTTACAAATAGGGGAGACAATTCACCGAATAGATCAGTAGAGAGCAAAGGTGTGGTTACAATTATTGCAGGTATGACCAAAGTCTAAACACCTTAGGCATTGTATGGTTTCTTTGGTTCTACGTCTTTTTTCAGCTTTCACTTTAAAGTTGCAATTTTCCATTATTTGTAATACAATGTCTATGTTCTGTTGGCCATTAAACTCGACAGCTACCACTGGGATAGGAATGTTGTCTTTGTGCAGTCTGGTAACACTGATTAGTGAAGGGCACTTTTCTTTGACATCTTCGAAGATTTCCTGTATGGATAAAGATTAGGGAACATTTTTGAAAATTATAGAACATTTTTTATTAGCGGGACCTTTATAGGTGTGAAAATTTCTTTTAGAATTTAATAGATATTTCATTGATTTTCTGAAGTCGGTTTTTGTTTTGAACTTTAGCTTTATTCTGTTTTTTATTTTATTCGAGGGGAATTGATTAGAAATATTGTTTTTGATTTATCTATTAAACTCTGATAAGTTTGTAATGTTATTCAGATAAATTGGTGGAATCTTGACATTTTCGTCTTGGCGTGGGGTGATGTTTATATAATTAAACGTGAAATCAAAGTCTTTTAGAATTTCGAAGGGAGCATATACCAACTGGCACTGAATATACAATTTTAGCACTGTTGATTGGTTTTTAGAGTGATTTTCATTGTCATGTGAGTCATTAAATTTTCTCTTTCCACTATATGTGAACTGTCCGCAGTATTTTTGTTTACACTTACTGTTTTTGTTACACCTTGAGCTGCATCGCCAACAGTTTGCTGAGCACTGACCTTAGTAGCGCCGCCATATGGAGTGGTTAGTTCCTGAATTTTTTGAATTGGAATATCCTGGACCCCCACGTGCGGCAGATGTTGATTGAGAATAGCATATTGAAAGCGATTGTTGGCTTGTTGTGTAGCACTGCTTGGATGTTCACCATGGGATGGCGTCGTCGTAGTGAATGATGTGTCCATGGCCCAGTCTGGATTATACTGAGCGGCCATGGCCCCGGTTATGCATTGCCGTGAGCCAGGGTTGCTGGTACTAAATCACTTTTGATGGTTTATGAATTTAGTGATGTAGCACTAATTGTTCACACTCCAGTTGATGAAAGTACGTTATACACTTGTAGTAACTTAAACAAGCCTTAACGCCTGACACTTCACTGTTCGGAAGAGAGATGAGCGCGATGTGGACTATACTTTATCCCTACTTGGGTTTCCCGATAGAGGATGGAGAGGGGATGACGCTTGGCATTCCCAGTTGGCGCTCCGGGTGGCCCATATCAGGGAAGGGGTGAGCTCCTCAAGCGAGGGAATAGATAGATATCACGGCGGGTGGAAGGTCAAAGTAACACTCACAATTATAATGTCAAAGGGGCAAGCGTTAGTATCGAAGTCTTCTACACCGCATCTGACAATTTATCGGGGTCACAGAAGACGCCTCTTCCTCCGGTCCCAAAATACAATTTTTATCGGGTCACAGAGGACGCGTATTCGTAATTGAATGCGTAGGACCTCTCTTGCTCTGGAGTACATTGCGTACCGAACTACGTACCGTCTGTACGTTCGGATACAACACGCGGATGGCATTTTTTCATTATTCTAATAATTTTCTTTGCAATCTCAAAGTCTTGGTACTACATGATAAGCTTCTCCAGGATATTATGCCATTTCTCAGACTGGAAATCACATTTGTGAAAAACCCGCAACAAACTGCATGAAGGCTGACTGAATTTGAAAAAAAATTTGATGCGTAAAATAATGATCTTAATTCAGTGTTTAATTATGTTATATGTACATTCCATTTGAGGTTTGGCTGAATTGAGAGACCTAGAAAGTTTGTTACCTTAAAACCAGCTAATTGCATATTGTTCATTTTCAGTGGGGCATGAGAATGCTGATTTGAAATGCGCAAATGCGTTGAAATCTTTTTTCCTTCGTTAACTATTAATTTGTTATTACAAAACCAATTTGAAACTTCAGAAATCGTACTCCTTATTGTTTCTTTTTGCAAAGAACATTCGTGTCATCGGCAAATAGAACCGTTCATCCCTTTTTAACAGACGAGGGCACATCGTTTACGTTTATCAGAAAGAGAATAGGACCGAAGATCGAACCTTCCGGGACGCCATATTCAATTGGTAAAGAGTAGTAAAGCTAAGTAAATATTGTCCTCTCATGCCAGTACGGTATTTCTACTCTTTGACATCGATGATTAAGATACGAGATTATCCAATCTGGGGCAATACCACGAATTCCATAAGATTTGATAGCAAGATGTTATGGACAATAACATCAAAATCTTTCGAAAGATCTAAAAATATTTCAATGGGTGATTCTTTTTGGTCCATTGATAAAGCAACATCTTTAAGAAAAGAAATAATGGCAGTTTCCGTAGCTTGTGAATTTCTAAAACCGTGTTTTGAGTCTGAAAAAGCTTTGTTTTTCCCTAGAAAGTATTCCATTCGCATATTTAAAAGCCTCTTTTAAATGTTTGACAAAACTGACAAAATAGAAATTAGCCGGTAAGTTTGAATTTCATTTTTGTTTCCTTTTTTTAAAAAGTGGCATAATTTTTGCTGATTTGAAAATACCTGGAACTATTCCTGTGCATAAAGAAGCATTGAAAATGTGAGTTGACGGGTTATCAAGTGTGGCGTCTTTGCCGGGGCAAATAAATACAGACGTGAACGGCTTGTAAATATTTAGCATTTATTATAAGAAAGATACTCCGACACCAAAACACTATATACAATATTTACAATTGAAGTTAACCGTTACAAGAAGGAACTTTCCCTGGTTACCACCACCGCTGGCCCGATAATTAATTACCATCCCCGGTGTGATGCACCAGTACCTTACGCGAGCATACATGCGAGTATGCCGCACCTGCTGTCACGACGTAGCACGCCGGCTTCGATTCCCCGCCTCGGTAGCCTATGCATTACAATGCAACGCCGCGCACAACCCTCACGACGCCCTACCGACACGCTCACCTGACGACTCACAAGAATAGAAGGCTGCTTTCAAGTCGGATTCTGCTTATATAGCCTGTGGCAGGTTGACGGAAGCGCGTCACCCGCAGTGACCGCCGGGGTTTCCAAACCTGCCTCCACGACACAGCATTCCTATGTGAAGCCCCGCGTCACTTCCGCCAGGGTTGTCCACATGGCTACAATAGTACGTTTGTACTGGCGACAGATATGACGCCACAAACTCCTCTATACCCCCCGGGAATTTTCGTCGCAGTTGCAATCAACACAGAAGGAAAATTCCACAAGTGTGAAAGTCCTAGGCCGATCGGCTCACATTATATACAACTGCGCCTGACCTGGCTAATTACACAGATAAAGAAACAAACAGAGAATGCCCTACTAACCTA
This sequence comes from Gryllus longicercus, assembly GCA_038098605.1. Lineage (NCBI taxonomy): Eukaryota > Metazoa > Arthropoda > Insecta > Orthoptera > Gryllidae > Gryllus > Gryllus longicercus. The sequence continues at coordinate 7,356,653 of JAZDUA010000011.1, read as the reverse complement.
CCCCATTGACATATTTTTACTCTACATTGTACATTGTACTTGAAATATTAAAAATCTTGCCGTACGGTCGGTCCCTCTTATGTATTGTTACGAATTTTCAGCCTGGTGTGGTAACCTCTAATAACCATAGTATGTTCCTTTTCCTTTTACAACCAAATTCTTGAATTAAATTAATTTTGTACAATACACCCACTACCAAAATGACACATACAATATCACCAATATAGCCACAAACATTACATCAAAAACATTCAAAATCATATACAGTTCTATACACACAAACTGACATACTGAATGACAAAACCCTATACATTGATAAATGCACAAAAAACCAACAATAACTAACATTTATCCCTTTTACAACCAAATTCTTGAATTAAATTAATTTTGTACAATACACTCACTACAAAATGACACATACAATATCACCAATATAGCCACAAACATTACATCAAAACATTTAAAATCATATACAGTTCTATACACACAAACTGACACACTGAATTACAAAACCCTATACCTTGATAAATGCACACAAAAAAAAACAACAATAAACTAACATTTATCCTGTTTTACATTTAAAACCACATACAGTGATACACTTAAAATGAACAAATAAACAATTTTTACATTTCTCTCTTGAAGGATTGTACAAAGTTTTTCTTCTTGCCAGACTGAATATAAATGAATACAAAAGTTCATGATATTTGCTGGAAACTATTCTTCCGAAGGCTTCTTGGGAAAAGTTTACTCAATCTTGACACAACACAACAAACATCACATTCACTTATACATCATTCTTCTTGCACTATTTGTTTTGCACTGTGTTCCAGTGTTTTCGGCGCACACGTATCGGCATTGCCGGGTGCAGTGTGCCCCTCTGCAACTTCGGACACTGTCTGGCGCTCATTTTCAAACACCCTACTGAGAATGTCCGCATTTACATTTAATATCCCTTTCCTATGGCTTATGATAATGTTGTAATGCTGAATCGCCAGCGACCACCTAAGCAATCTAGGATTATTCCCAGCATTCTGTTGTAACCAGACTAACGGGTTATGATCCGTTTCTATCTTTAGCAAAACATTACCGTCTAAATAGTAACGCAACTTCCCTAACCCCCAAATTAAAGCCGCACACTCTTTCTCCGTGGTGCTCCATTTTAATTCCCCGTCTGAGAATTTCTTACTGAGAAAAAGAATCGGATTTTCATTTCCTTCCTGATCTAACTGTGATAACACAATGGCTGCTCCCCTAAGTGCCGCATCACATTGCAGTAAAAATGGCTTACTAAAATCAGGTGCATGTGTGACTGCCCCCTGACACAGTGCGTCGCGAAGCTGTATAAACGAGTTTTCGCACTCTTCCGACCACCGAATTTTGCCTTGCCTATGTGTTCCCCTCAATAGATCAGTGAGCGCCGCTGATTTCTCCGAGAAATTTCTGATGAACCGTTTATAATATGATATCAGACCTATAAATTTCCGGATTTCCTTTTTTGTCGTAGGCCGTGGATATTCCTTTATTACTTGCACTTTGGCTTCATTTGGTCTCATCAGACCACTACCAATCTCGTATCCTAAGAACGTAACCGATTTCCTAGCGAACTTACATTTCGCCGGTTGCACGCGTAAATTGGCCTCACGTAACTTTTGGAATACGATTCTGAGATGTTTGCAGTGATCATCCCAGTTGTCGCTAAAGATTGCAATGTCATCCATATATGGGACGGCGAACTCCGCGCAATCTTTCAGTAATGCCTCCATAAGCTTGCTGCAAACATATGGTGCATTTTTGATGCCGAAAGGCATCCTGAGGGGCTTATAAGACCCGAATTTCGTCGTAAAGGTGGCATACCGTTGAGCGCGCTCGCTCATTTGGATCTGCCAAAATCCTTTACATAAGTCCGTTGTGGTTATGATTTTGGCCCTCGCAACTGTTTCAATTCGCTCGGCTAAACTCGGAAGCGGAAAATATTCAGTACGAATAACCTGATTTAACTTGCGGTAGTCAATACATGGCCTGGGTTTTTTTCCGGGTGCTTCCACCAAAATCATAGGGGATGTGAAATCAGAATCCGAAGGCTCGATGATACCATCCCTTAGCATTTTCGCGATTTCTTCCTGGAGGATTTTTGTTTGGCGATGAGACGTACGATACGGAGCGCTCCTCACCCTTGCATTTTCGTCCAGCAATTCGATGTCCATCTGAACATTTTTAGTGAGCCCTGGCCTATCAGAAAAGATGTCCCTAAACTCAATTACAAGTTCTCTCAGCCTTTCACTTCCTTCCGGCTCCATTTCTGTGCCCGCGAGCATTGCCTCTACATCAATTTCCTCCGGTTCTAATTTTAAGGCGTATTTCTCTATTCCGTCCTCTATAATTTCACCTATTTGTTCTGGTTCCTTAAATAATAATGAATTCTTATCAAAATATGTTTCTCTTTCCGATTCTGCTCTTACATCCTTATACTTTTCAACCAAAGTATTTACGCTCTCATCTCCCTTCTGCGCCGCGCTGAATTTTTCCGTATTTTCCTTCAACATTTCAGCGATCGGCACAGCCAATTCTACTTCTTCTCCGTCTGTTAATCGACAGAATTCCGGGAATTCCTCCGACGGCTCATGCTCGTCTTCGCCCGGCTTTTCTGTCAGGTCGCCCTCCGCCTCCGGCAATTTTACCTGCGAGTTCCCCGAATCATCTGCTTTTGTTCTGCCTTCTGCCGCAGCCTTACTGCGCGTCATAACCATGTTCACAGTTTGTTCTTCTACAAGGCCCTGTTTAATATGCTGCAGAAGTTGATACGTTCTGTTACTTAATAGATAATAACTAAGTTGATTTTCCTTCGGCACTATAGCGGCCCTAGTGATTACATTACCTAATTCCGAATTTAGGCGAATTTCCGCCACCGGCAAATTAATGGCAGTCGAATGAAGCGGCTGTTTGATCCAGACCGATTCGCCCGTGTAATCACGATCTGTGACCAAATTTGCGGATACAAGATCAAATGACGCGCCCGTGTCTCTTAAGATCTCCGTCGGCTGCTCATTCACGGTCCCTGTCACAATGTGCTGCCTCAAGAACTCCCTTGCCTCGGGTTCACACACGTGATTTACTTGATTGCCCTGTTTCCGCGGACAGTTCTTAATCAAGTGCGTGGTTGACTGACATTCGTAACACTTGCGGACATAAGGTGCCTCGAATTCCTTCTTCGCGCTATGTTTCTCTAATCCATTAGTACTTCCTGCCGACTTGGGGGCCACGTGAGGAGCAACAGGTGCCCTGTTGTTTCCTTGTTCTTTCCGGAATGTTCTTTCCGGCCGGAAAGATGGTAACTGTGGCTTCTTCCACCCTTGCCGCGCATTCTCGTACGCATCTAATCTTTTCGCGAACTCAAGCGGATTCGCAAATTCGGCCCATTTATCCACGAAATGTTCCCGCATATCCCCCGGAACTTTATGCTTCATTTGATCGGCTACGATCAAATTCAATAAACCCTCGAATGTGTTTATTTTAAGTCCCGCTACCCACTCTCTGGCATAGTTTAACAATTCCCTCGCGAATATGCTCCAAGTCGCTCCGTTTTTGCTATGTTTCCTAAATAACTGCCGGAATTTCTCGGCATCAAACCGGTACAGTTCTAATAATTTCAATTTCAGCTCCGCATAATCTAACGCTTCTTCCTGTTCGTCTAAAGTAAGCCATGTGTTAACATTATGCGGAAGTAATCCGATTAAATTAACAACCCAATCTTCTTCGCAGATTTTCAATTGCCTGCACTGGCTTTCAAACGCGCTCAGATAAGACGTGATATCGTCCTGCTCTCCATTAAACCTACCAATTATTTGGCCTATTCTAATATATTCTCTCGCGTGTTCCGAGCGCGCTTCCGAACGAATCTCCGAATTTGTTTCGCCCGTCTGGGCATTCTGCGCTCTCGCAAGTTCTAATTGATACTCCCTTTCTTTATCTCTCTCATGCTGTTGCCCCATTTCCTCCGTTAATTCAACAGAATAATCCTCATGCTCTACTATCAATTTCTTTAAAGTTGGATTTGTTTCCGATCCATCTAATTCTATTCCCAAATCCCTGGCGATTCGGATCATTCCCTCCTTTCGAAATTTCAGTAAATGCGCCATTGCTTTCGAACAGTGCCCAACGTTGCAAAAGAACACACTTACCCTTATCTTCCACTGCTTGCACGTGGCTGCTTCCTGCTGCTTATGCGTGCACGTTCGGCGCTGACGGATGTCGTGATGAGATGGATAGATTGGCTGCAACTCGTCCTTCCTTCCCGTCCTTCTGCTTGAAGTTTCGCCCCGCCGATGTACTCGCACGTTTCGTTCGCGTTTCACTTTATTTCGCGCACTATGAATATTTGTACGTCGAAACTGTTCCCTGGCTGAGCTTTGCTCGCTCGCCCACTATTTAAACTTTCTCCGGCGGATACCTGCGGCCAAATATACTTTCACTTCCGCGTACCCGATCCGTTGTTCTGGATGCCTGTCCCGCTGGTACTAAGCGCCCTACCTGCAGGGTATTTTGTTCGTTTCTATAGCTGTTGCTACACTACCGACCGAACCTTGCACGTGAAACGCAGAATTCTATTCCTCCTACGCTCACTAATTACCCATGGACGGATGAAGCCCCTTACTGGCGTAATTATTCAACCTGCCGTTCCTGGCGTGCTTCCGTGTGATGCTGCCTACCACAGACAAACACCGCACATACACAACTGCGTGGTCGTTTACTAACCATAAACTGCGTACTTGAACCGCTACATACACTACACTTGCGTGGTAGTTCCAGAACCGCTGCCTACACTATACTACGTGGTAGTTCTTGAACTGCTGCCACCATTTTACCCTACGTGGTAGTTCGTGATCTGCTGCATACACTACACGTGCGTGGTAGTTCCTAAACCGCTGCTTACACTACACGTGCGTGGTAGTTCGTTTACCGCTGGCACTATTCTACGTGCGTGGTAGTTCGTTAACCGCTGGCACTATTCTACGTGCGTGGTAGTTCAATAACCGCTGGCACTATTCTACGTGCGTGGTAGTTCGTTAACCGCTGCCACCATTCTATTCCTCCTACGTCTGTGGCGTCTTTGCCGGGGCAAATAAATACAGACGTGAACGGCTTGTAAATATTTAGCATTTATTATAAGAAAGATACTCCGACACCAAAACACTATATACAATATTTACAATTGAAGTTAACCGTTACAAGAAGGAACTTTCCCTGGTTACCACCACCGCTGGCCCGATAATTAATTACCATCCCCGGTGTGATGCACCAGTACCTTACGCGAGCATACATGCGAGTATGCCGCACCTGCTGTCACGACGTAGCACGCCGGCTTCGATTCCCCGCCTCGGTAGCCTATGCATTACAATGCAACGCCGCGCACAACCCTCACGACGCCCTACCGACACGCTCACCTGACGACTCACAAGAATAGAAGGCTGCTTTCAAGTCGGATTCTGCTTATATAGCCTGTGGCAGGTTGACGGAAGCGCGTCACCCGCAGTGACCGCCGGGGTTTCCAAACCTGCCTCCACGACACAGCATTCCTATGTGAAGCCCCGCGTCACTTCCGCCAGGGTTGTCCACATGGCTACAATAGTACGTTTGTACTGGCGACAGATATGACGCCACACAAGGAATGTACACATGTTTTCAATAAACATTCGGAAATTAATCTAAAGCAGATGAATATATACATTTTTTATTTTACTATTCTCAGGATTTTTGTAAAGGAATTTCGAATATAAATATCTTGTGGAACATTTTTTGGGATGGGAATGATGTTGAATTTTGTGGTTTTAGTCTCTTAGTGAGTTTATCCGCAATTCTAGAAGAGATTTGCCACTTTTTCCGAAGTACTTGATTCGCTTTCATTATCTTTTAAAGCAACATTCTCTACTAAGTAAGGAGATAATGTGGTCGAATTTTGTACGATATTCCACATTGCTTTAGTTTTGTTACTAGTGTTCTAAATATTCTGATTATTTTTGACTGAATTATTACTTTCCTTAAAATTCTTATCGGAAGTACACATGGTAACAGGGTGATATGTAATGATGTTTATAAATAAAATAAAGAGTACGTTTGTTTAACATGATGTTCAAATTCCTTGTGTGATTCAATTATAATTTTTTCGGAAAATGTTCAATTTTATCTTTTTGAGAGGAAATCGTGAGTTAAATTGAAATGAAGGCTTTGAGAAATATACTTGTATATAACATTTTTCATTTGCGTCAACAACATTGGGTCTCATGATTACTGCAGCAAGTAGTCCGTTAATAATTTTATATTAACTTTAGTGAATACCCTGCACACGCGTGTATTATTTATTGTGTCAATGGTCATGTTATTAGAAATTGTAAGAATTTGTGGTTCGTAGTAATTCTAACCTAGATTAGTAATTTTTATTGCATATCTAGTTGTGGTTTTGTTAATTATGATTTGATCTATTGCTTTTTTGTGCTTTACATGTATTCCGTGTAGGTACATTCATTGTAATTTCTAAATTGAAGGAACTTAGTAAATTGAGAAACTGCTCTTTTTAGTGGGATTCGCTCAGAAAAGCAATACTGAAATATCCACATATAACAAAGAATTGCAAAGATAGATAACTAATTTTGTTCAGAGTTATCTACAGATTTTCTAATAAAATGAAATTATCTAAAGCTACTTTTTTGAAAGTCTGTAGATGCAAAGTAGTTTTGAGTAGAGCAAGATAGTTTTGAGAGTAGTAAGATTTAGAAAATAAGACAGAATTAATGGAATTTCTGACGTAAATTCCCTAACCGCCGTAAGAAGAGCCCTTTTTTGTATTCCCTCACTCTAAACCACGATTCTGCAAGGTAAAAACTAGGAATTTGGTGTGTGTTTAGATCATTATAAGACAACCAATGTTCTCTAAAACAAAAAACATGTATTTGATCTAGATCACACCTCGATAGATTCAATTTTATTTCAAAGAGATTGCACATTATGATGCATTATTTGAATTCTTTGCATGTACATACACGGATGTTTTTCTGCTGCATTTAACCGTAGTTGCTATTTATTTACCTCATTTTTGCCGCGAGTGTGTGGTCGCAGGAAGTATCATGTCCAGCAGTGATAGAAGACGAGAAAGGAGGGAGGACAAATGTAGATAAATGAATAATGGGAGAGGTAGTAGAAGGATTAGGTTCAGGGGATAAGGTAATTGGGTCCAAAGAGGTACCGGAGGATGGAAGAGAACTAGGAGATGTGGATGGGGATGGGTGTTGGGCAGGGCACTGCTGAGGTTGTGAAAGGATGTGTTCCGACAAGGTTCAGGTGAAGTCCATGCTGGATGAAATGTTTCTCTGAGAGAAAGTTTAGCTCAAATAATTTTACATGTGTGTCTCAAAGATGCAGTTTCAAGTGGATGTTTGCGTGTTTAAATTCTTTGCACAGTGTTGGTTTGTTCTACCAGAAGAGCAGAGTCGAGACTATAATGTTCGTGTTTTGGGCGGTACGTTGCAGTTTGTCAAAATGTTGTTCAAGTGCAAAGTGACAATCCAAATTGATGTCATTCTTCCCTCCTATGATGATAAGTGTATCCCTTTTGGTGAGAGTTTTTGTGTGGATATCGAACTCACTGACCACGTTGGCAAACCTCCCTTTAGGTTGAAACACACCCATGACAGAGAAATTGGATGGGAGTTTCCCACTGAGAAGGGAGGAGATTTGTCGCCCATCCGCTTGCTAGCCTATTTGCGTTGGTTTGTGGGTGGATGTGTCGATGATGGGAGGGGGTAGTGAGGATTGGTTTAGCCTTGGGATATATTCATCATATTTGCATCCTGCTTGAGCTTGCAAAAGGTAGTTATGAAACACTTTACAGAAATAATTCGTTCTGAACCCTCGCTGTATTGATGTGCGTGTGGAAATAAAGGTAATTAATTTTGTGAATAGGTAGCTTGCACGAACAGAGGTTTCAATAATTACATTTGCGTAATGAAAAATTTAAAAAATAAAAATGGCGAGTATATGATATTATTCGTGCATTTAGCTAAAAACGTTTATTATTTGAGCTATTTTTTGAGAAAATTGTGATTTTAACTTTGCTCATATTTCACACAGAATTGCCCATAAAACTCACTGTACTCAAAGAAAATGAACATGTCATTAAATAAAAAACTAGTTGTGGATAACAAATTTCATTTCAAAAAATTCAAAAATATATTTGTATAGGTAGATTTAAAAAAATAAAACTTGAAAACGCAATTCTTGAAAATTGAGGGAAAACAGTGAAAATTGAAGCTATGCCATGTTTTTACACAATTTCACACAATCTAAAGAAACAATTTGGAGCACTTTTTTAAAAAGATATTGAAAATTTCCCAAGGTCTTAAATGTAATCCAAATGTAAAATTAGAGAATTGATTTCAAAATCGTAGACCTTGAGGCGAGAGGATTAATTAGGGCATATTCATTTTGGTAAAAATCCTACTTACAGTTTAAGTGCTACTTTTGTTCACAGATGGAGGACTGACACACCGAAAAACAAACCAAAAGACAGACAGACAAATGTACATTGTGAAAAAAACACTTTTTGCAAGTGCTTTGTGCAATCGAGCGTTAGTTAGCATTATCTATGTTACGTGTATTACTTCGTAATTACGTACGTAAACGAGAATGTAAATCAGGTAAGAACAGATCATCTTGCAAGTTTATGTAAATCTTGGCGAAGATCTTCATAAACGTAATGATACAAATGAAACAAAAGGTAAGCAAAAAAACTATAAGAAAATATACATTTTATTTCCATTGTTATTCCTTTGTACAAAAAAGTTACAAAACAGATCATTACTTCTATTGCATTAAGCGACATTGAGTAACATTCCGCTGGAAGATTCTTGGGCAATGGGAGCAATTCTGTTTCCATGCGAAGACGTGGCAGAATGTTGAGACTCTGTGGTGGAAATAGGCTTATGGGGAGGTGCTGTGGCTGCATCGAGATCCGGATGGAAAGACGGCGATTCTGGAACGCACTCCTTGTGGAACTTGTTACCGTGCCAGTGACCTCCTTCATCTATGGCCAAAACATTACCTAATAGACGTTTGTTTACATCGTTTTTGTTTGTAGGTCATTCTTGTGAAAGACAGCAATGGTTATATCTATGAAAAGATATTTAGTAATAAGACAATTGCTAGGTTGATACTTCATTCTTATATATCAACTTATTTATATAAACGATGTATTTCAATTTATTTTTACTCCTGAAAATACCGAATGACAGTTTTCGCTAAAAGTAGTTCATTCTAGAAATCCATCTCAAGGTGCGAGCGGAAGATGATGCTAACCAGGTGTGCCAAACTGGAACGGCCATGTCAGCACAAGGGAATGAAAAATGTGAAATGTCTTATTGCTATTTAGTTGGCACAATTTGGAATTAATTTCCTCGTTGTGAAAACTGGTAAGAGCTGATAGACAACATACATGTAAGTATAAGTCGCGTCGTAGATCGACGTAAACTTTCAAATGTATTTCTAAATGTAAATATATTTCTAATTAATTGTCACAAATTGGAATTAATTGGTGAGCACTTTCGTCGCAATAATAAGGCATCGCCCTCGCGCGTGAAAAGGAAGCAGCGCAGGGGGACGTGGACGCCTGACTAGTTTGAGGCGCGTGATCTAGCCTGGAGTGACAGAGACGCGTGCAAGAGGGCACCACGACAGCGGGGCCAAAATGTTAAAAAACGTTGCAATTGTGTAGATTTGTAATTTCTATAGTTTATAAGTGTTACTGAGAGTATACAAAATGAGTTCTTTATTTTTAAGATTTGTGTTTTTAAGTTAGGCAGTGTAAAGTTGTGAGGGTTGTGATATTTGTTGCCCAAGGTTATGATCACAGTAAAATTGAAAGTGTTTTATTGAAACTATTGGAGAACAACTTGATTAAATTAGAGTTTATGACTCTGGCTGGTCTATTTTGGCGGAAGGCATTCAATATTGTTCTTACAGATTGACAAGGTGGTATCAATGTACAAGTATATTAAGAAATTGGGAAATTATAGGTGTCAATTAAGAATAAAGTTTAATGCGGTAAAGTATTAATGAGAGGTCAGCGCGCAATCTTGGAAGATTTTTCTCTGTGACTCAAAGAGTCTACGAAAAGAAAATTCAACCCCAAATATGGGAGAGATTGTAACGTCCTGCCAATGTGTCCGCTGTGAGGTCAGAGAATGGGCGGGGGCAGTCCTTGGGCGGCAAGCTGAAGGCCAACAAAGCCGGACCTTCCCGAGGGTTCAAGGTGGGCGTGTCTCGGAACGCGGGTGTCAACGGGCGCAGAGGAAGATGATGGGTGAGAACAGCCACTGAGCAGCTGGGCACCAAATTGCAACAAGGCCCAGAGTTCGGTAATGAGATGACGCCGCCGGCATGGAAGATCTGTCACGTGATCCTCGCGAGGCGACTGGGGAGTAACGAGCTGTAGTCATTCGAATGTGAACCGAATCGCGGTGCGGAAGGCACTTCTCGCCCGCCAGGGGGTGTCGCTAGCTTCGGCTGCGAGGTGTGGCGGTTGCCACGGGACGAGACGAGGAGCGGTGTTCGGTTAGCCGCTTTGTTCAGCGTCAGGCTGAAGCGGGTATGCCTCAAGGATGTGCAGTGTGGGAAGTGCACCGCTAGTTCCTCGGGAGTGTAAATGTTATATAAAAAAACTTGTTAATAAATCTCTACCTAACAACTCCATGTCTGTGATAACTCGCATCCGACGACGTCAGGTACACTCTTGGAAACATAAAATTTCGCGTCGAAAATGCCTTGGCCCGAGAGGTTGATGGCGCTGGACATCCCTGCTTGCCGACAGCGCTATCTAACGTTTATTTTCGAAACTACGTGCTGTAGATCGAACTATAATTAAATTTATTTTATTGGAGAGCGAATAAAATACTTTAATGGCCGTCGAGAGCTAAATAGTGATAGTACAGAGGAAAAAGACTTTCGTGATTCCTGCCAGTAAAACATAACTGACATTAACTTTGGTAAACGTGATTTTGCTTTAAAGTTTCTTTAATATAAAATGTGTTGTTATAAGAGGTGGATTAGAAGGGCGAAAGAATGGCTCAGTGGCGAAGTGGTGGTCTAGAACTCATGAAGTAGCGGGTTCGGTTCCCAGTCTACGTAGATATTTTATTCATTCTACAGTGCCATAAAAATCTACTAAATTAGAACATACTATATATGTCGTGTCAATGTTATGCATAATTTAAGCAAAATTCCCAATTGCGAATAAGGAAAGCAAACAAGCATTTCTCAAAAAGCGGTAATACTCGCAGGAGACCAAAATAAAATAAGCTTCTATATTCTTATAGATAATAATCTTAAATTGCGAATAAAAGGAACGTTAAAATATTGCGTATTATTTTCATTTTTACTCGAATAAAACCATGAAATGGAACTCCTAAAAGCTCGGAAAGACAATTCGTTTAACAATACGACAAAATTATAGTGATATACTGACAAGAAAATTTGACTTGTGTTTGTATCTGTAAATAATTCATTAAATTCCGTTTTGACATCTCTTGTTTGCTTTGATATGACTTTTATTTCTACTATACTACTATATATAAATAAATTTAAAAAGTTCAGTGCATAGACTCCCTTATGCTATTGATATATAATGTGAATAAAGATGATGGAACTGTTGATGTTCTGTAATTACAATAATTCTTAGCGTGACAAGGCTTTGAAATGCAATGTCTACACTGAAGTAAATAAAATGGTTTTGATGATAAATGTGGCTCATTGATTCTGATGATGAATATTTCTGAGATCCCTTGCCTTCATGTGGGAGGCCTTAGTTATGTGGGTATTGAGATTTCGTAGCTGAGAAGTAAAAAAAAAAATTCAAAATACAATTTGTCGAAAACGAATTTTGAAGGGAAAATATTCCTAGACTTTGTCATGCTATTGAAGTTCATTACAATATAATACAAACATCTATTTCAGATGTAAGTAGAAATCCATTATATGCATTGAACGTTTTTTATGCACAATAATATAATACAGCTTGTAAATAACAAATAATGGCAGAAAATAGCGATTTTTTTCATTTCAAAAACAATTTCTACCAAAAATTAACGCAAAATATGACTGCTTCTAGTAAAATATCAGACTGTCAATTAGCCATATTAGCGATGTCATTTTGCTTGCTACAATATTCTCGTTCATAAGACAGTGGAATAAATTCATTTCGTTTGTTGAGAGAGATTATCGATTTTCTCTCGTAAGCCTCACGGTACTACCGACTTGAATCTGACCTTCGCAGTACTTCCGTGTTTTCGACTGCAGGTCAAAAGGAGATAAGGGGCTCTGCAGCGTTGCCACTTGGTAAGGAAAGAAAAATCGCGGCTAAGCAAATTGAACTACTCCGCATTCAATATTCGACATGGCTCACCATTGCCAAACCACACGAGAGCGAGTTATCGCATTAGTAGAAGAGGGTCACCTCTCTGTTTCAGAGGCGGTGAGTCGGCATGGCGTTGGGGCAAGAACAGCGCAATACTGGCTTAAACGTTATCGAGAGACGGGAGAATCCGGGAGGAAACTAGGAACGAGGCTTTGACGTACTTCAGATGCTGCCCAAGATGCAGTTTTGATACAAGCAGCGGTGGAAAAACCTTTTCAAACTTCTTCACAACTGCAAAGAACCACCAGATTTCTTGGATGTTCCAGAACAATACGCAACAGACTTTCGGAGGCTGGTCTGCGATCCAGAAGTGCAGCTCGAAAACCGAAGCTGACAGAAGAACACCAGCTTTATCGGCTGGCGTTTGCGGAGGAAAATTTACATCGAGACTGGGCTGATGTCATTTTCTCTGATGAGAGTATATTCTCCTCCGCAAATGATGGACCCGTTCGCGTTTTCAGGCCCCAAGGAAGCCGCTATGATTCTCGGTACGTAAAACAAGTCCCCATATCAGGTCGTTTCTCAGTAGCAGTTTGGGGCTGTATGTCATCTCGGGGGATTGGAATGATCCATAGAATCCAAGACCACTTAAATGCCCCTCAGTACATCCACATACTGAGAGATATCATGATTCCATCAGTAAGGCAATTACATCCTGAGGGGATAATTCAATTCCAACAGGACCAGTCTCCGATTCATAAGTCGGCTTTGGTTCGATCGTTTTTTGTGGAGAAACAAGATATTCAGGTTGTTGACTGGCCACCATGTGCACCAGACCTGAACCCTATTGAAAATGTTTGGGCAGAGACAAGACGCGCCATGGCCGAAAACTGGCCTGATCCGGAACCTCACAATGCCGATGCGCTCTGGCAAATAATCCATGAATCCTGGGAGGAGGTCGCTCACAGTGAAAACTATGCGGCGAGACTTGTGGATTCTCTCCCACGAAGGATGAGAATGGTCGTAGAATCTGGGGGGTTTTGGATTTCTTATTAATGTATTCCTTATATTTTGTAGAATAAGATATTTATAAATAAACAATTAATGTAAAAAATAGAATATAATTTTAACACATATGTAATTTGGAAAATTAAAAAAAACAATATTCATAGAAAGATAAAGAGCTCTTTTCAAAGTTATTTTGTTTTAAAATCAAAATAATACTTTATTTTCACAATAGAGAGAGTACTGTAATACAGTTCATTTGACAAAAAATCACGGATAAGAAAATAACCAAACAAAACAAAAAAACAAAAAAAAACAAAAAAAAACAAAACAAAAAAACCGGACACGCAATGGATTCGATCCTGCTGCATAGAGTTCAGAAAGAACCGCTTCTACCAATGAGCCAAATAAGCACTTTCCTAACTTAATTAGTTACATAAATATTATTGGGCCAAATTTCGCAACGTTTGAAATGTCTCCAACATATTTCGATATTTACAAATAATGTTGATACATGGCATGTCATCTATCGAACGAAATTAAAACACGAATTTCTGAAATACATATGTATTGCTTGCATACAGGGAGTCCTACCAACCATGGGCAACCCTCATAACTTCTAAACGGTTCCCGATATTGGCTTACATTTTCGCTCAACTATGCGGAATCGTGCGGCAAGTAATATGGTGTAGAGATATTGTTTGAAATATTTTTAGTTTTTGACAAATTTAACCATCTTTGATTTTTAAATGGAACCATGTACTTTTCTCACTAGCAATAGATAGATCTTAAAAAGAGGAATGCAATGATGTAACATTGCTAATAGTTTGATTGTGTTTTGTGCATAAAATTGTACTTTATGGAATGAGATTTTAAATTAAGCGTGCAATTTGTTCTGTAGCTGCCGTCGCTTTAGCTGCCGTCGCTACTGTCGCTTTTGGCAAACGTGACCTTCGCGGCCTCTCCCCTCTCCCCGTAAAAGTGCCCGCACCACGAAGGCAACCTTCCCAAAAGGAGACAGTTGAAAGGGTTGTATATTTACAGTTGAAATCTTATATATTTAATTTAAAATCACATGGCGGAAAGTATAATTTTCTTCTCAAAATACTATCAAAGCATTAACATATGTTACATCATTGCATTCGTCTATTTATCACCTATCTATTGCTAGTGAGATAAATACTTGGTTCCATTAAAAAAATTAAAGATGATTAAATTTCTCGGAAACTAACAATATTTTGAAGAATATTCCTAAAGCACATTACTTGCCTCATGATTTCACATTGTTGAGCGAAAACTACATTTCAATATCGTGAACCGTTTAGAAGTTATGGGGATGACCCGTAGTTGGTAAGACCCCCTGTTGAACACACAACTGTTGAACAGATAACAAATAAAAATAATAATGTAGTTTGTGCATCCCCTGGCAAAAAATAAAGTTTGTTTTAGTTTAAATTTTGAATATACTTTTGCCCCACAACAATTGAACTTATCCTAATGAACAAATTGGAAATGAATTCGAGTTGCTAGAATTCTTTCTTGATGCGTGATTGCCTTCCTGATGTATCTTTTCTTGTCTTCCTGTTGATGGTGATTTTTTTTATTTTACGAGCGCATTTTCATGGTCAGTTTTGGCGCTCTACGAGATAAAAATCATTATATTTTTGTAAAAGTAAAAATAATAGAGCAATACATTAAAGTTCATTTTCTTCTTGATTTACCTATGCATCGCGAACGCGGGCGGTATTTGGATCGCTTTCTGAACACTTTTGCCTGAAAAATCTGTCAACTGAGTTTAGCCAGTGACAGTGCCCAGGTATTATTAGGGACATATATACTTATTACATAGTGCTTTTTTTCAAATTTCGTGTGTGGAGTGTGATTGCATTCAATAGTTCAGGAGCGACTTGCAGGAACAGTCTTAAAACTGTCGCGCGCCTTCTTAACACTGGCCAGCGCAAAAAAATTTAGGCATTGTTGTTCAATCTTATATTTTACCAATATTTATACTCTGATTTCCTCAAATGTATGTTGTTGTTGTTGTTATTATTATTATTATTATTATTATTATTATTATTATTATTATTATTATTATTATTTTTTCATTTATTTAAGAAGTTGGCTTTGCATTATTACAAAATTCAAAGCATTTAGAAGAATACTGAAGCTATCTCATGTTGCTTGACGATGTTATATACGATACCTGCCTCCGTATTTCGGTGCGGAAAACATATTCAGATTGTTTCCTTTCACGGAACTAATACGAATGACGAACGGATGCAGGCAATGCCCGAGCGTTATCTCTGAATGCATCAAATGTCAATTCTACTGAAATAAATGCAAAATTGTTCTAAAATTGCGAGAATCGGCGAATTGAGGGGTCTAGTTTCAAAACGCAACTTTTTCACCAAAGGTGAAAAATTAGATACTGCTTTCAACAGGGATCCGTTGCAATTACGCGTCGTTTTATAAAATGATTTGTAACAAAACGCGTTTTTTATTCACTCCAGAGGGCTCCTGAAGATTATGGAAAGATCGCGTTATGAATAATAATGTGTTATATCAGAACGCGATCTTTCCATAATCTTCATTTCGTTGCAAAGTATGATCTTTCCAATCCAGAACATGTATCATTCTGTAGAAATCAAACTGGCCTAAGCATTGATTAAGCTGATACTGAAAGTGATTAGTGTTGTGAACGTCAGCAGTAACGGTCTGCTGATCTTCGTATTTGATAAAAAATTTCACATGATATATTGAAATCGAAATGAAATAATTAACACTATTGTAAAAATACTTAATGGAAAGTTTTTTCACCAAAATACAAAAATACTTAAATTAAATTTCAATATTAGACTTTTTTAAATTTTTAGCTCTAATTTCTTCGTAATGACTAGACATTCCTGAATTATCTAATTCTATTGTTTTGACTTTCGCTAGCCAAGGGAATTAATCAAAAACATTTAGTATCTGAATGTTTTAAACAAATGATATGCCTTTTTTTTGTTTTTCTCAAAACAGACTTAAATGGAAAAGTCCCATTTTCTAACTAGACCCCTGAATTAAGTGTAAACGGCCAACATTTAATTTTTACATATTTTGATTGTTCCACGTGAGTTGGGGACTTTTTGCTTAGTTTTCAAATAAAAAATAATTATGTAATGTTTTGGTGTTATTGGTCCTGCTAATGCTGGCTGAAATCTTTTAGAAATCTCCAAAACGATATGGGCCGTCCAAACACCGCTGCGATAGCTAAATCGTTATAAAAATGCTCGAGCAATACAGGACTAACATATATTGTTGTTATCTCCACATTACATAATGCACAATTTTTAATTTTTAATACAATTGATCAATTTTCTAATTTCTTCACAGTTGAAATATTCGCCTTCTTCGCGAAAGCGAATTTTCACCGTTTTATGCATAAAATTGTCACGACAAAAGTAAAATGTTATAATTTAGTGGATTTTATTGCACTGTAGAATGGATAAAATATCTACGTAGGGTGGGAACCGAACCCGCAACTTCACGAGTGCTAGAAAAACACTTTGATACTGAGCCGTTCTTCGCCCTTGCAGCGCGCCTGTTATACTAACACATTTTATATTAACAAAACTTGAAAGAAACATTATGTTTACAAAAAGTAATGTCAATTGACTTTAACTGGCAGGAATCACGAAAGTCATTTTCCTCAGTGTTACAACTATTTTGCTCTCAATGGATGTTAAAATATTTTAAATGCTCTCCAATGAGATAAATTAAATCTTCATAATACGATCTACAGAACGTAGTTTCGGAAATAAACGGTAGATAGAGCTGTCGGCAAGCAGGGATGTCCAGAGCTATCAACCTATCGGGCCAAGGCATTTTCGACGCGAAACTTTATGTTTCCAAGAGTGTACGTCTCCAGGGCCTTACACAAAACGGATGATTGGTCGAAAATTCTCCATTTTTTGGAGCACGATTACAATACCGAATCTTCTTACGATATTAAGAGCGAGAAAGGAAAAAGCAACAAGATGTGTGTAAGCCGAGACTCAGAAAATATTTTTTTCGGTCGGCCGACAAATTTTAAAAAGTTGATTATCACTTTTTTTCTAAGATCTTCGACAAAGATGTGGCGTAATTAAAGTTAACGCTTTGTTTATAGACATTTCAAATGAGAACCATTTTTTAGATCGCATTAAGCATGAACAGTCTTATTTTTGCCATAAATAATTCAGTGTTTTTTAGTCTTGTACAGAAAGAAGTTGAGAAAATATATTGTTACATTTTTGAGACACACTGACACAGGCAGACACAGAGGCAAACAGACACACAGACAGAGATAGAGAGACTCAGAGTCAGACAACAAAGACACAGTACGTGAGAGACTGACATGGAGACTGACATGGAAACTGACATGAAAATAGACATGGAAACACATGGAAACAAACATGGAAACAGACAAAGAAACAGACACGGAACAGACATGGAGACAGACATGGAGACAGACATGGAGACAGACAAGGAGACAGACATGAAGAAAGACATGAAGACAGACATGAAGACAGACATAGAAACAGACTCAGAGACAGACACACACACACACAGTCAGACAAACACAAACCAACAGACACAGAGAGTCACAAACAGAAAGCAGATGTGCTGAATGCTGCGTTGACTAGGTTAATGCCGCATACTGGAGAGCCTAGTGATGGAAAGAGAAAGCTTCTTGCTTTGGTCGTCACATCGGTTCGACTCTACGGTTCACCAGTTTGGGCCAACTCTACTTATAAGAAGAGCTATGTAAAGAGGCATGGCTTCGTTATAACGGCTATTTGCGCCCAGGGCTGAATGTGCGTTCTGCACTGTCTCTAATGAAGCAGTTTGCATCACAGCCGGGATGATCCCAATATATATATATATTGGGATCATCCCGGCTGTGATGCAAACTATATATATATATATATATATATATATATATATATATATATATATATATATATATCGGAAGAACGAGCAGAATAATGGCAACAGCGATGGGACGATGGACATACCAGCTGATTGCTACAGCTGAATCGTGGGTCAGTCGCCTGCACGTCGGAGTAAATTTATAACTCTCGCAGCTTCTAGCGGGGCATGGTTGCTTCAGAGCCTGCCTCCTCAAGTTCAAACTGGATGATTCTCCACTTTGTTCTGAAGTCGAGGACGCCTAACACGTGTTTATTCAGTGCCTACTTTTCACACCTCAACAACGAGTCACTGCTGAGAGACTTGGAATAGAACAGATCACTCCAGAAAACGTAGTTGCGTGTAGGCTTGTTTCTGAAAGCAATTCGAGGTCGGTGTGTAAATTTGCACAAAACGTGTTGCTGGAATTACGACACATAGGATAAGGATGTACGGGTATTTCTGATCCATCACTTGACTAACTTCATGTGATTGGGTCACTATTCTACTCTCAGCGATGATGTGTGTAGGCGGATCCGCGGAGAGGGTGAGGAGAAGGGAGGATCGGTTTTAGTGAGTAAGCGTCTCACGCATTGGGTACTACGAGATATCCAGTGTCTTTTGAAGATTTCCACCTACCCTCGTAAAAAGACACACAGACATACAGGCTCACACACATGGCCACAGAGCCAGTTTTATCACTTCATTTTTTCGGTATCAGGGAACCCAAAAATGTGTTTCTGTCCAAATATCGAAATCAATTTTCCGTTAGAGTACATAATTTTTTCAATACTACGTATTTTACTCAGTATATAGTCCGTATACGATATAGTATACGTATAGTAACTAGTAGTGTTACAGAATGGCACACTTTCCCGTACTAGTTAGTTTTCTAATATCTTTGGTCTTGGTTAGCATTTCAGTCTTGACACATAATCTTGCCAGATGTCGACTATCGCTGCCTAAAGTACATTTTTTAAAATATTTTCTCAATTTTTCGGTTTCATAGTAGTAAAACTGAAATGATACTTTCAGAATATTACACAAGAGTAAAACCTCATCTTATTAGTAATTTTTTGCAAAAAGATGTAAAAGCAATTTAAAAAGAATATTTAAGCTCTAGTGTAAATGGAAAATTTGAAGTTATTTTTCATCGGAAAAGTATTGGAAAATCATTTGAAGAACTTCGCTCAAACATGCATCAATGTATATAAATCCCTGGAAATATGCAAATTAAAGGCGCGAGAGATATTTCCAAAAAAAAATTTGCATAATATTCAATAGAAACAAACGGACACAGCAAAATAATTTCCGGATCTGGTTTCACAAGCGGCGGGATTTTCAATCCACACCGACATTGTGAACAAGCACAACAAAGCGTACGTGACTGACTGCGATCTCCAAATGGCGCACGTTTCTTCTCCTTGATACAGAGCGTCTACCGCGCATGTGCGGAACTGCGGTCGCAGTGTTGCAGTGGAGATACATTTAAACGGAACTTACTTTCTGGACGTGCCTCGTAATAACGACGTGAGGGACAAGCAAAAAATACACTTTTTTAATTTTCAAAAAATAAAAGAATAGAGCAGAATGTCGTTTATATAATCTTATGTAGTATCTTTACCATTCCTACCAAAAGTCTAAAGAAAAAAATTGGAGCTGTTTTTCAGAAACTCTTGTTTTGTTATTTTTTAATATTGCACATATTTCACGCAGTATTGCACGAAAATGACTAAAATTTTCAAAAATGTACATTACCTTGATGTAAAAGCAAATAATGGAGAAAAAGTCTAGTTGAATGAAAAATCTCTAACTTCAATATGTAGTTGTAGGAAAACGCCGGAAGAGCTCAAACTTTTGCAATTTTCGAAAATTCAGAGTTAATTATTAAGTATAAGTATATTTCACTCAATTCTTGCAAAAATAGCTTAAAGAAAGAATTTGGAGACATATGTGAGATAATTTTGAGGCCGTTGGGCCTTAATGTAAAGTATCCCAAAAATTAATGAATGATTTTCAAAATCGCAGAGATTCGAGTGACGCTAAATCAATAGTGGTTTATTCAGTTTTAAATTAATTGTACACATAATTTATGTGCTAGAGTTATTCACTTGCACACCAGACGATTATATGGATAGATAGCGGATAGACAAACGTATAAGTAAAACCTTTTTGGTATCAAGTGACCCCCTAAAAATGTGTTTCCGTTGAAATCTCGAAATCGTTTTTCCGCAGTTATATATATATATATATATATATATATATATATATATATATATATATATATATATATATATATATATATATCAGTCCGCCATTACAACTAATCACATGTACAACGCCAAATAGAATTCAGTACTGAATGAAATTGAAAATAAATTTTTGACGAATTTGAGAAAATGCTAGATATAAACACGTGATATTCAAACGATAATTAATAAATTAGCAAAAATTAATAAATATAAATGAGAATATAGGCGCTCCATGAATTATAAATATTTTAGTAAACAAACTCACCAAACGGTAGAAATCTATTGTAATCAATTAAAAATTATGTAAAGAAAAAACGGGTATCTCCATTTTAAGAAATGTACAAGACAATGCTACTAGAGATCAAGAAAAAGCAAAACCTTTCAAATAAACTAACTAGTTAAAGAGAATTTAAAACAGTTAAATAATAATTATGGATGGGAGGATGTTGTTATGTGGTTAAAAACTCGTGGGCTGTTGAGGATGTAATTCCATACTGTATTTTCTGTGTAAGTGCTATTGTTCTGTGTATTGTTTGGTGTAGGTACCGTGTGCGTGTATCAAGAACAGTGAAATCGAAAAAAAAATCAAAATGCTCGACGAATCTGGTATTGACGACGTGGGAGACGATAGTTCCAGGGACCAGTTGACGCACGCAATCACAATAAGTGAGATCCTTGAAACATCCATAAGTGCATGTTAAAGCAAATACCAGACAGGACGCACAAAAACATTGCAAAATTGTCAGAAGAAAAAGGAAATAAGGACAGTATCGCTGAAATCAATCAGAAAATTCTAGAAAGTAATCGCGTTCAAACTGAAAGCCTCAGGGAAAGCCTCAGGAAGCCAAGGGAAAGCCTCAGGACGAAAATGAAATGAACGGTTTACAATACACGAGAGCAAATACCAGGAAGGATTCGACCGCCGAGAGAATTGCATAGAAATCCAAGCAACTAAGTTAGGGAAGTTAGAGTAAAAATATGATTATGAAATGGGTGTTTTAAAGAATGAGGTTGAGGGTAGGTCTGGTGAAATAGAAGCGAATATGGAGAAATTAAATCAGGAATTAGGGAATCCAAGGACCGAAAGAACTGAAAATTTCAGAGTTCGGAAAACGGAGGAGGAGACCGAAATGGAGCTGCTGGCGTGCGACGGAAAGGTAGAAGCGTGTTTCGAATCAGTTAATAACAAAATCACTGATGTTAAGCAGGAGATGGGTGAAAGATTCACAAAATTGTACAGAAACTTCACTCTGAAGTTTCCCAGATCCATGATAAATTCGTACAGATCGGGAATGCGAGTGAAGAGAACATTCGGGAAAGGCAAATGAAATTGAAAAGGGAAATACATCGTAACGTAGTTGAAGTAGTTAAAGAGGAAATTGAATAAAACGGTAAAACAGACCAAACCCCGCCTCAACCGGATCAGGTCTCCGTTTTTCGTGGGATCGGACACAGAACTTGGATTTTTCGGGAAAACCCGACGAAAACCGCAATTTCATTCAATCAGCCAGAAAACTACGTGAACCTTACAAAAGCGGTATCTTCCCACCTGAAACCGAAGTTCAGCATTTGCGGGGTAACGCGGCCCACTGGTTGACGGCTTTGTCTCCTTTTCCTCAGAACTTTGAGATGTTTCGTACAAAATTTCTAACTCGTTACTGGGGAGAGCAGAGAAGGTTGGAATTCGAACGTAAACTGTTATAATCTCGATGGGAAAAAGGAACAACCAGTCGTATTTAGACTACGCCATGGAGAGAATCTCCGCTATTGAATTGTGTTGCCCGCAGGCGAACGACCGCAAGGTTATTTGGCTATTAACTGCTCATTTCCACTCTTATGTCCAAAACCTCGGTAAAAATGTGGGATGTAACGACTTGGAATGCTTCCAAGAATTGCTCACGCAATTTTATGGGTCACAATACAGTTATTACGAAGAAATTCGCGGCAGAGACTATATTCACCTGAAAGGAGCAACTAAGGTAGACCGCCATTGCATCGTGATGACAGAAACTAAGGTAACAGCGCAAATGAGCCCCGGCCGCTGCCTGATTCACGTGAAAATCGTTTAGGTCCAAATGAAAGCAACGGACACCAAAAGCCATTAAAACCGTGTTCGACAAAGTCTATCTATCGACATGGCTATCAACAAATTTTTAGTCATTGAATTAGACCCACTTTGACATTGAATAAACACGTCAAAACTCTATTAATAAAACTACTATCAAAATTTCAAAAATTTAATCAATATTTGCTTCTAAATTTTTATTACATTATGAATTTTTACTAATTCTATATAAATCAGTAATTAAACCCACACTGATATATGATTCTGTGGTTCTCCTATATTGTCTAATGCTGGTAATACAGTAATAAAATAAAATTGTAGAAAACAAATTTATTCGTAAACACTTCAAGCCTCATGGTTCATACCAAATAATTAATTACATGATGAACCAACTTTAGAAAACATTACAGACTTTATAAAATTACAAAATCTAAAAGATTTCAAATTGCTTAAATATTTTTCACATAAAATTAATTTAAATCATGGCCATTAACTTTCGTCGTGGAATCAAATCTCGATTTCATAGAGACCGATTCAAACTTCCATATCTCACACCTTGTGTGTACTTACACACTACAACACACACAAATAACATACAATTTTCTCTCATTTCCACAAATTTTCACAATATTAAGTATACATACATACTCTGTCAATAACAAAATTAATCCAAATTTATAGTAATTTTTTTTGACCGAACTATTGGACCCAATCAATATGAAAAAAATCAACTATGTTAAGTTACGAAATATTAAGTATTGAAGTCCCTGAAAGACTTCTACAGTCGAACGGGCAGTAAATAAATTTAAAAAAACAATTGGTGCCATATAACGGAACAGACTTTGCCGTATTAATTTTCTATTTTCTTCGGTCTGGGCTTGCTCTTTAAACTTGCCTCATATTCTAGCCAGCTGCCATCTATCATCGCCCAAAAGACATTACAAAATTATCAATTTTTCCAGTAGCTCCGCTACATATCAGAAGGTTCCGGCGTATCGCAAGTGCCGACTGTGCCGGCCGCTGCTGCTGCCGCTCTGGGGTCAGAAATAATGTTAACCGATCACGCCTTCGGGGGACTAATCACACAATCAGCAAAAATACTAAATAATCAAGAAAACAGTGAAGTATTCGTTCACAAACTACGAACCGATAGGCAACTTTAGAATACAATGACCTCACACAGAACCTTCTGCACGAGCATAAAGAGTTTTTGCAACAACATCAACAATTAAAACATTTACAATAACTAGTGCAACCGACACGCAATTGCGCAACGTGAACGCAATTTACAATTCCAAGTACAGCCACATCTGCGTGAAAAAGAAATCCCAGCTACCGTGTTAGAAATTACGGCAACTAACGGCCACGCATCTTTAACGCAGCAAACAGCCTCAACCCTGAGCAGCTTATGGCAAACAGTCCCGCTGCGTCGACAAAACAAAATGATAACAACCCCAAAGGACCCTCTAAGAAGATTAACAGAAAAAATGCCACCGTATCATCGAAAAAAAAGTATGAGCATCTCTCTCGTAATGAAAATTTAGAAGTAACCTTGAAATCTGAGAATATCAATGACACAACAAGTGCAGTATACAAGAACAAAACAAATATAGAACGCCGGCTATTTCATGCCAGGCTTTCGAGTTATGTCTGATATGATCAAATCTATTAAAGAAGTCATTAAAGGTGAAGACTTCTTGCATAAAGTAATCAAAACTTATCAAGATCTGCCGCATCCTTACTATAACACAATTCTATCCTTTATTTCAGATCGATTTTTTCAAATAAAATTCGGTGATGAAATAACATCGTTATATCCAATACTGTGAGGAGTACCACAGGGGAGCATCCTTGGACCAGTCTTGTATACTCTGTACACCTCTGACTTACCTCACTTCACTGATGTCACCACTGCAACATATGCTGATAACCCAGCCCTGATAGCTTCACAGGAAAACCAAGAAACGACAACAAGAACATTGAAAGATGACCTAGAGCTTATAAACCAATAGTGTAAACTCTGGAGAATAAGAATGAATGAAACAAAGTCCAAATATCCTAAGAAGAAAAATAAATAAATAAATAAATAAATAAATAAACAGAAATCTAATTAAAAATGTAGACACCATAAAATATCTCCGACAACATCTTGACAAAGAGATAACCTGGAAGAAACATATTTCAATTAAAAGAAAGGTAGCAGAACTGATATATTGGCAAATGACATGGTTAATAGGAAGAAAATCTTCTTTAAGTCTACAAAACAAAATTTTACTTTACAAAACAATAATCAAACCCATTTTTATTTATGGAATTGAACTCTGGGGAACAGCATCACATTCAAATGTAGAAATAATCCAAAGATTTCAATGTTTCAGACCATTAAGCAATGCCTCCTGTTTTGTATTAAACACCACTATACATAAAGATCTCAATATCACCACTGTTAGAGAGGAAATCACTCACAAATCTCTCACATACCAACACAGATTCAAAAATCATACTAATCATCTGGCCATAAACATCTTAGATAACAGCACAATGACAAGAAGACTGAAAAGAGAATATGCTGTTGATCTACACCACAGAAAATAATTAAATTTTGTAATAAGTGTTTCTGAAGATACCATTTTTTGTCACAATGCTTACACTATTATATTTTTTTTTAGATATTCTTATGTCAATGTCATGTTTTTTGTTGTTGCCTTTTTTCTCTCTCTTTTGGACAATTGTTTTAACAATAGTTTTTAGAAAGAACCATAATTGGATGGTTTCTCTACATGGCAATAATGTATGTACAATTGTATTTGTTGAATGTTCGAGTAGAACGAATTGTAAATAAAGAAGATGTTCAAAAATGGCAATTTGTATTGAAAAATTTGAAGCCGTTTTTAATAAAATGGCGATTAAGCGTTACTGTAAATGCGAAATTTAAAGCTATTCTTCGCAAACAATGTTTGAATTTTTGAAAAATCTCATTTGAAGTCATTTGAAGCATATTTACTTACAAACAAAGTAATGTATAGAAATCGCTAGAGATATGCATATTTACGGCGTGAAATATATATTTTTTAATTTTGAAAACAAAACAAAAAAAATAAGCAATTTTATGTTATCTTAAACAGTGCAATTGGCACAATCCGTACGAAAAGTTTAAAGAAAAGTTTGGAGACTTTTTGAAGAAATTGCGTTTGAGCGTTTTTGAAAATGGGGAATTTTGGGCTCGATTTTACAAGGAAGTTTTGAAATTGTGTGAAACCTTTGCCAGACATAATTTATAGCTCGTGTACTCCTAAATACAATAGAGTAAAGAAATCGCTGATAATGTAAATATTACGGACGTGAGAAACTTTTGCAAATTTTAAAAATGTACTGTTAACGGGGAGAATCGGATCTATGCAACGTTCATAAGTGTATATTATTCTTTTCTTACAACAAAGTTAAAGAAATTAGGGACATTTTTGAGAAAATTTTGAAAATGACGCAGGGGCTTAATGTAAAGAACCCCCAAATTTTACAGTAAGTTTTTTTAAAATTGCAGCGTGTCAAGTCGCACCAGATCTGTTGGGAAATATCAATTTTGGAAAAAAATCTACGTCTGATTGAAGCGCTAGTCGTGTCCTCAGGCAGACGGACAGACGGATAGACTGAGAAATGGACGGACATTAAAATAAACGCTTTTCCGTTGTCAGGAGAACTCAAAACATGTATTTTCGATTAAATCTGGAAATCTATTTTCCGCAGCATTACATAACTTTCTCTATACCGCGTATGTTAGAATTCAAGATGTCCAGAAGTTCAAAAAAAGTCGTCAAGAAAATTTAGTTAAAAGGTTCCTTCCGGGTGCGAAATTTCCACCGGCTGCCGCGTCACTCCAGGCCAACGGCGCTGGACGTAGTGGCGCTCCTTCCTTTTCCTTTTCCAGCGAGACTACATCGCCTGCTGCGTAGACAACTTTAACAACATCAACTGTTTTATGTGTACTATTCATTTAATCTATTGAGTCTACAAAAAATCATTATTGTTGAATGTTATGACCACGATATGCAGCAAAGTAGCAATGAACCCTAAACATGAACAGTCGTTTATGGCATGTGGCTATCTAAAGCACAAAGCACTCGTTCACATTTAATATATGTAAAACATAATTCGAGTATTACAGGAATTTTATTAATTTACATAAGGCCTGGTTCAGCGTCATTGTTGACATATTTTTTTCGGAAAAACTGGATCCACAATTCTTCATGAAAGTCAACATTGAATGTGGGATATTTTTTGGTAAGGGAGCAGAGGGACACCTGTATAGGTACGTATATGAGAAAGTAAAAATATAATCACCCTGTTATATGATTTGTGTGTTCCCCAGACTGTTGCATAACACTTGCATTGATCAATTTTTACTTTCTCGCGCTTACTAACGTAAGAAGAGGAAGTATTGGAATGGTGCGCCAGAAAGCAGCGAATTTTCGACCCAAAACTCTTATTGCCGGGCCCTGGTAAGGAAAAAGTGGATAAATCCAGTTGCTTAATATATGAAACAATTCTTCAAACATGTGGTGTAGCCAGAATTCATGTTTTGTGCGTCCTTCATAC
The DNA here is from genome assembly GCA_038098605.1 of Gryllus longicercus. Classification (NCBI taxonomy): domain Eukaryota; kingdom Metazoa; phylum Arthropoda; class Insecta; order Orthoptera; family Gryllidae; genus Gryllus; species Gryllus longicercus. Next base: position 7,329,406 of record JAZDUA010000011.1, on the reverse strand, counting down.
ATAAAAATCGATTGACAGCAAAACGTATGTCTGTCTGTCTATCTGTCTGCTCACAACGCTAGCACATAAGATTTTCTACAAAATTAATATTTCCCAATCGTTCTAGCTGATGTCACGGAACCTGTAATTTGAAAAAGGTATTTTATTTTTGGGAGATTGGGGGTAATTAAGCCCATTTAAAAAAATTTCAAAAAAATTGGCTTCCAATTTTTTGATTAAATTTTGCTGTTGAATAGTGCAAAGAACGTTAAGGAAAAAGGTTTAGGTCGATTTTTCGAAAATTAAAAAAATAATTTAAAATGGAAATGGAGATTTTTGCCTCAGACAAAGACTATTCATTAAAGTAAGCTCTTCCAAAAAGGTCATGTTCTACTTTTTTAAATGAAGAGATTTGCGTAATTTCCGCTTGATATTAATGAAATATATACAGGTTTCACACTAACTAAGGACCACCTTCCATTTATGTCAAAAATGGCGATTTTAGAAGGAATTGATAAGAAAATATGTACCCACTGCTGGTAGCGCCCATCGCTGCATGAGCGCTTTGTTGTCAGCGCTCATCGACTGAAATACACTTATAAAGATAGAATAAGTCAGATTTTCACGGTTAACTCTTAAGTTTCGAATATTTCTAAACTTTGATTTTTAGGGCGCCTTCCTATAATTACGAAATTGAAGATCAAAATGGTTCCTGCAAATAAAATCTGTTCTGAGTAGTGAGTACTTTCATTAAGATCTTGTACATTTTTTGGAAATTTTATAAGTTAATAAGCAAAATGTACAATTAAAAAAAAATAAAAAACAAGATTTTTTTAAAAAACGGTTCCAATTTTTAGTTTGAACTTTTGGTAGGAATAATGCTAAACGCACTCTATAAGATGACATAAAAGCAATATTGCACTATTCTTTTGTTTTTCCAAAAATACAAAAATGTAATTTTTTGACTTGTCTGTAAAGTCTTTAATATTTATATTGGTGGCAATTTGTTCACATTATTGTAGTTATGACAAGATGCGCTTTAAATATTGTCATATAAAGGTTTTCGAAATCTCAAGTGTTTTCTGTGTAAACTAGCTCAAAATTTTTCATTTTCAAAAACGCTCAACGCTTTTGAACAGATAGTACTAATTGACAGAATTTAATATCTTTAATATGACAGAGTGATTATTCGGTTTTTCTTTTTCAAAAATTACACAAATATATTTTTTTTTCAAATATCTCACACACTTAATATGCACATGTATTTATGCATGAAAATGCTTGGAATGACTTGATATGACGTTTTTCGAAAACTCAATAGTTTTCTGTGAAAAGAGGTTCAAATTTGAAATTTACTGTAGCGCTTAAACGCCATTTTCAAAACGGCTCCAAAAATTTCAAAGAAAATTGTTGTTTAGGTCAATGTTTTACTGTTCTTTAATATTCTTAAAACAATATTTTCGTTCTATTATTAAGAAACCGAAAAATTAAGAAAATGTCAAAAAATGTATTTGGGGCGGCGATAGATGGCGGCTGGCAAGAGGATGTGACTAGTCCGAATAGCTAGTCGAGATCAAAAGAAATAGAAAACTAATACGGGACATTATGGGCCATTGTGTGGCTATTGTTTATCATATTAACGATTTTGAGAAGCATTTCTTAGGATATTGAGCACCTTACAATAAGGTGAAACACATTATATCTAAGAAAGTCACTGAAAAAGAGGTTAATTAAGTAAGTGGTGATGTGTGCGTGTGTGTGTACCTATTTTAGTACTGAAATTTCAAAACTCTCTCCTGAAAAAATTACAAAAATGGATTAATATAATATTGTTCTAAGGAAGCGATACGTCAAAACAAACTGAAATAAAATTTTACATATAAATTATGCAATAACTAAGATATGGTGCACGGTGGATTTTCATCTTATCAGTTTCTATGATATTAACATAGCCGCTTGTAATTTTGTCTATTATTTTTCTGCGGTTGGGGAGAGATAAACAGACAATAATTTAATTCCTTTCCTAAAGTTGGTGTGTAAATGGCTATTTTTACTTTATCGCCGTACGAATACTTCGAAAGATGAGAAAGCTATGCCCGAAAACCGCGAATTTTCGGCAGAAAAGTCTTATTGCTGGGCTTGTGAAGTGAGCCATACGCGAGGGACTCACCGCCGCCGCGGCGCCCGCCTCGGCCCCCGTCGCGGCCCCCGTCGACGCCCGCGCGCCCGCGGCCGCCGCGCCTCGCGCGCTCCTGCGCAACGGAAGCCTCAGCACCCACCTGCTCAACCCACCTGCGCACTGCCTCGCTTCGGGCAACACTGCAACGTGTGTAATGCTGCGCGAAAAATGCGAATTTCCGGCAGAAAATCTCTTGTTACAGGGCTCTGACAACGAAAATGTGGATAAATCCGGTTGCTAAATTAAGAAAAATTCGTCTACTCCCGTGATGTAGCCTGAATCTACTCGTACATTTTGTGGCTCCTTGATCTACAAAAATTGAATAACAGCTAAATTTATCTTTGTCCGTCGGTGGACAACGCTAGCGGCTAGTTCAGCCGATTTTCTCCAAAGGTGATATCTCTCCATCTGTTAAGTTAATGACGCCAATCATAGAATTTGATACCGATATTTTATTTTGGGAACTAGTTTGCATATGGTCCATGCGACATTTGTCAAAAACATTCTCCATCGTTTTTTTTAAAAAAAATTGTTGGATAGTGTGAAAGACGTTAAAGAGAATGGTGCAGGTCTCAAGTTCGTTGAAAATCCTACTTTTTCCGAAACTGCACTCAAGTTCAAACATTTTGTCATCTTCTTACATCTTTAATTCTGAAGATAGAAATTTTGCCCTTAATGAAATCTGTTCTTTAAAGATACATTTTCAAATAACGTCATATAGATTTTTTTCTGAAATTCGAGTACTTTTCGCGTACTCGCGTGAAATTAAGGGTGAGAAAGTACATGCTGTTTTAGCGCCATTAGTTTCCATTTCAAGAGGATTTACGATTAAATTTTTACAACTGTATTACATGCATTGATGACCTAAAACTAAGTTATAACTCATTACTTACAGATAATACTACGAAGAAATTTGTTAAAGTGCCGTCAAGAATTTACGTAACACATACGACTACAACCCTACATACACACACACACACCTTTTAAATGCAAGTGAATATACATTGTATCACAGTAAAAAGTGTATTTATTTTACTTGTATTGTGTATTAAAATTAACGATAATTAAAGTACAAATTAGTTGAGGATGCTGACTGCACCTAGTAATAAAATTGGAGCAAGTTGTAAGTGAAGGAAGAACGCTTAGACGAGAAATGTTTGATCACAAGCTGAGCACAAGCCGTCGGGGATGCATGTACGAGTCTGCAGCACCAACTAAAATGGATTTTGGAATGTACTTTATAATCTTTTGGAATATTTTCTTCGTAATCTAACAGATTAAAAAAAGTTATAAACATATTTTATTTATTGTAACAATTTACTACTAGTACCTTTAATTTATTTAGTTAATATTTTAATGTTTTAGTACAGGACTCAAAAAAGGAATTATTGGAGCAAATACTGAAAAAATGTGAAAAAAATGTCAATGCAACGAAACACTTAACTAATACCCCCTACCCTTATGTATAACGCAGCGTAACGCTGCCTCAAATCTCTTCCCTCTCTTTAGCGTTACGTAACTTATGGACCACTCCTAAGTCATATCTCTTTATTCCATGTAGGTAATAGAAATAACGATTTAAGGAATACACGAAATGTATATTTGATTTTGATTCTTGTATTGTGGATTGAGTTTCTGTCTAGCGTAAATTCAATTAGTGATAGTATTTGCGTAGCGCTTATATAAAAGTTTTAGAAGTATGTGATTGCTCAGGGTTAAATTATTTTTAAAGTGTTGTTTGTAACATACTATGGTGCATTTGTTATTGTCCTTCAAAGTAATTTTGGATGATTGGCATTATATTTCAGTTTATTTTGGGTGTGTTCAACTGTTTTGGACAGGCGTTCAGCGGTCTTCTATAGTTTTGGGTAACATCAAGGCAGACAATGTTGTATGGCGGATTGCTATTTTGTTCATGAGGTTTGAGTTAGTGTAATGTATTTTTTGTTGGTTAATTTTTATGTCGATATGTTTCTAATTGAAACGTCGAGTGATATGTTGTTTCTAATTGAAGCGTGTGTCCATATTTCATCCTAAATATATTATTGGTTTATTTGGAAGGTACCAGCTTATTTAGGTGTTGCTTAAGATTAAGTGGGGAGACGGCTTGTGCGGTCCGAGAGTGAAAAGTTTTGATGCATTCTTAGTTGAAATAGAGGAGATCTTTGAGTTTGCATGTCCAGCTTTCTAGTTGGTGTAGGTATAGTTAAAGTTTGATTTTTATGTCTGTTAGTGTTGTCCAGGAGGGGTGTATGGCTGTAAAGTCAGCAAACTGAGTAATATGAATTCCATTTTGTTTGGGGATGTTGGCTTTGTGTAGATTGAAGAAAGTGGGTGAAAAGAGAGATCCTGGGAATAAACCAAACATTATTATTTAAGGATTACATTGATTATTGTTTCCTGTTACCGAAAATGTTCGGTTATTCAGAAAGTTTTTTTATTATTTTAACAATATGGTGTGGTGATCCAGCTTTTCTGATTTTGAAATTTAGTCAAAGCTTTGCTACGTCTACTAAAATGCCTTTTGTATTATGTGATTTTCTGAAATGACGAGTTCATGTGTTTCGTGAAACTCGGGATTTCATTCTGAGATCCCAAATTTCGCTCAGATCGATCGGGGAACGTCAGTGTCGGAGAAAATAGGCTGAACAGTATTGATAACAGCGTTGACAAAGGACGGACGGACAAACAGGTTTTCTTGTCTATCAATTTTTCGGTACCAAAGGAACCACAAAACATGGATTCTGGCTATACCATGTGTGGAGGAAGTAATTTACTTTATATAGAAACAGAATTTATACTTTTTTTTCAGCGTCCGGCAATAACATTTCTTCTGCCGAAAATTCGCCGTTTTCCAAAAAATAATGTTCAAAATTTGCCTATATTTCAGACAAATTTACACAAGAACTTCTCATATTATACGTCGCGTTCTTTTTGTGAAGACCTGTCTCCGAACCAGTGATTTTATGAAAAAGACCTATCTTAAATATTTTAGATGTAGGATTACGCTGAAAAACGTGACGACTTTTCAACGCCTGCAATTATTCAAGATTTAGGAATTTCAACGAAAATGGGTCTTGAGATATCTTAGGCGTTTTTTACGTTATTTAAGGACAAAGTTAAATGAAAAAAATTAAAAACATTATTAGGATTTTTTTAAATGTTGAGGCTTTATGTAAAGTACTCTTAACTTCCAAACGCCTGTTTCAAACTCGCAAGAAAACGACTTCTTTCAGTTCGATCGATGTATAACACATGTGAATACGACTTAAAAGTTTTTACGCTAGCATTGTCCAGAGACAGTGTCCAGTTCCATCTTTTTGAATTTATACCAAAAAATTCTCCAGTTTTTTCTTAACGTCGGTGAGCTTGTGACGCCTGTCGTAATTCAATTCTTATGCTGATCAATTCTGATCAGCGTCAATTCTGGTTAATGTTTTCTGCGATTTCCATGATGACTTCTAGGAGAAAGCTGTTACAGTGCTCTTGAATACGGGGAAGTACAATGCACGGCCCTCCCTACCCAACAACCTCCCAATTTTCCATCGTTTGGGCTGACGAACGATGGGTGAAATACCCGTCATCGTAACAACCACCTCACTGGCCAAGTGTCGGAGATCAGGTGTGCGGCATAGTCAATGTAAATTTCCAGATGCACCTTGTGGCTCGTACTGGAATAGCCGAAATAGCAATAATAATAATAAAATATAAGTAATCACTTTATAATAACTAACCGGCGTCGCTAACCGAATTCGTTTACTACGCTCCGTAAAGTCACGGAGATTAAGCAAATTCGCGGGTTCCTGGTTGGGTGACTGGGTAGGAACCCTGGAATCTAACGGCGGCGATCCCCTGACTGATGGAATAAAAGGCACTGCAATGTAACGGAACATGACAAAGAGTAAATTAGGATTACTGCATGTAAGTGCTTAACACCAAACTAAGGTTCAAGAGATGCGTTGCGTTAATGATGACGCAATAAATTTAAATTTAAAAAAAAGAAATTAATGTTGAGCAAAATGTAAATTGTGTTATCAATACCTACGTTATTTTGATTTGAAAAAGGAACAATAAGATATTCTCTCATACCACAATTAGTTTAATAATTTATTATTTCATTATGAGTATAGTGCTCAATTCACAGCTTAACGGGAAAGTCTGACCATAAAATAAAAGTATTGATATCAATTTATTTCACTGAAAACCATTATCACATAGAAAATTCCATTCGCCATTCAAGACAGCACTAACAAAATTCAAAACAAAATGTAGATCTATCCTCACGTATGCTTAAAATGCATAAATGTAACGAAAACAAATCTAAATAAATTCCAAATCATTCAAAATAAATGTCTAAGGACAATCACAAACGCCCCATTCTCAATACCAAATAAGCAACATTACAAAGAAGTCAACCTCAAATCTTAGTGCTGCGAAATACGTTCATATCCACTCGCTTCTACGCAATGTCAATACAACTACCAAGATACCGGATTGACCGGTATTCCATGTTATGGGATTATCGGTAATCAAATTTTACTGAAATCAACAAATTCGCTTGTTCCCGCTTGAGATGTAGCATAATATTGCGAGGAAACTATTCCTATTGCTCCCAAACTTTAATATGACGAAACTAAATTGTGCGAACTGCAAGCAAATCTCACCTTCGTGATTCTTGCAAGCTTCTATTATCCTCTGGGAATTTTACAATTACCTTAATTTTCTATCGTAATCATATTCATCAAGCGTCAGCGTGAACAACTCACTACTAAAAATTCACGTACAATACATGTACACTTGTAACTTAAAAGCGATGTCATGGTGAGGAAAGGAGGATATAAGGTGCGTCGCCCAGGTGCCTCTGACCCAGCCCGGCTGCCGCAAGAATGCCACGTGAATTTGATGACTGACAAATATATAATATTTGTGTATGTGTATTGCTTATCACTTCTTGCTCAATTCCATCTGTACTCAAAATTCAAATCGGGTGAAAGTAGGGATCAAAATTTAACAACACGTGTATAGGATGAACTTCTCCCCAAAGTACGGTACGTAACACAAGAGTTGTTAACTATTTTGGATTTTCAATAAGTAAATTAATGCGCAACCTTAACAGAAACCCTAACTGCTAACCCCTAAAGAGAAAACCTGTTGGGATCCGTATAGAAAGGTCTAAATACACTCCATCGAAAGAATTCAGAAAGTAGCAGCAAAATTTGTTTTTAAGGGGAAATAGTTTAGGATATATTTCCTGCAAAGTATCGATATGGTAACATTAGCGAGCCGTAGGAAAAAACAAGGGTATGTATTTTGTATAAATCATTGCTGAAAAGTCCGGAATGGAGGAAAAATCAAGAAGGACTGCATGAACCCGTTTACGTAGCTAGTGACGACCATATTACAAAAATACGACCAAGGAAAAAGAGAACTGATATTGTAGAACACTGTTTTGTAATTAGGACTATCAAGTCATGAAAATGAGAACTCATGTAAATCAATATATTTATATGGCGTGAAATACGGCTTCGTTGTTATTCTTTACGATATTAGTGACGTAAAGCATCTGATTACAAGATTGGAAAATATAACGATATTGAAAAATCGCCAAACGAAGATGATAGGTCGCGTTTGGTAACCAATTGAGTATCGTAATCAGATGTTACGACATGAAAATCATACAAAGTTTTATCCACTTTGTTAAAAAAATTGTTATTTCTCTATTAAATGTGAAATCTTCTTCTTTTGTTATAACCTGTGACACTCACGCCACGTGTGTAACCAATGTATTATCTTCACGCTAACATTCACATTCATGGCACGTGCATCCAGTCATTATTACGACTGCTGCGCTCACGCCAATGTTCACATTCATGGCACGTGCAACCAGTTATTGTTATAACCTGTGACGCTCACGCCACGTGTGTAACCAATGTATTGTCTTCACGCTAACATTCACATTCATGGCACGTGCATCCAGTCATTATTACGACTGCTACGCTCACGCCACGTGTGTAACCAAGGTATTATCTTCACGCCAATGTTCACATTCTTGGCACGTGCAACCAGTTATTGCTATCAAACTGTGACGCTCACGCCACGTGTGTAACCAATGTATTATCTTCACGCTAACATTCACATTCATGGCACGTGCATCCAGTCATTATTACGACTGCTACGCTCACGCCACGTGTGTAACCAAGGTATTATCTTCACGCTAACATTCACATTCATGGCACGTGCATCCAGTCATTATTACGACTGCTACGCTCACGCCACGTGTGTAACCAATGTATTATCTTCACGCCAATGTTCACATTCTTGGCACGTGCAACCAGTTATTGTTATCAAACTGCGGCGCTCACGCCACGTGTGTAACCAGTGTATCATCTTCACACCAGTCTTCTCATCAGTTTACAAGAACATGTTCTGTGCATATCGCACCATATATGCTTCCACGCCACGGGCGTAAACTGTATCATTATGTTTTAATTTTTATGTTCTGCAAATCGCCTTTTATTTTTCCTTTTATAGGTTAAGATGTATTTTTTGATTGTATAGAATATATGTTTACATGCTCTAATTTACAGTTTTTATGGTAACAAGTACTCTCCATCCAATTCCATCCTTGCAGTCCCAGACCTGCAATGGTAATTATAACCTGTTGTTCTTATTACAGGTGTCTGGGTGGTCCTTCGAACATAATTCTGAGTTATTCAAGGAATGTTTGGGAAGGGTCGAAGCTCATTATTTCACAAGCCTAGTCCACTTGCTCGACCCAGCCCATCCATTTTGGTCCTTCGAACCTTGGATATGAACTAGCAAATTTATGTATGTTTATACAAGCTTAATTTCTATTTTTAATGCCTTCCAGGTATCAAAGCTGATATTTACATCAGCACTCACTTCTGTATATGCTCTTCGAACCAATTTGGTCCTTCGAGCAGCTGATATAGCCAGCAAATTACTTATGCTTACTCAAGCTCAACTTACTTATGCTTATTCAAGCTCAACTTCTATTTTTAATGCCTTCAAGGTATTAAAGCTGATATTTACATCAGCACTCACTTCTGTATATGCTCTTCGAGCCATCATCCTTTGTCTTTTGAGTGTGCTTGTTACCATACATGCAAATCAAGTGTTAATTGCATTCACTTTATCAATGTACTTGTTTTTATGTAACATACTTATGCCTGATTTAAAATGTTACATGTACCATACTGTCCTGTATCGAGTACTGATGCTGCATCATTATACTGACGCTGTGCCTGCTCTATCACTCAGCTGTTTTTCAACTAACTGTAAGTGCAAGAACCTCAATTAAGATGTGCATTTATGCAGGGAATTAGTTTGCTTGCTTGTAAAGGTATTACGATCACTGATTTTTTTTATCAGTTCCAAGTCAATTAATTATTTGTCAATCTCATTTGTTACAGCACATAAAGTTGATGTATGTGCTCCTTTAATTTCATGTGTATACATTTGTGTATTTACATTTTATGTATGTACTTCTTTAATTTCACATATGTACACAGTGCTTATTCACATTTCCAAGTGTCACATGTATACATTTGTGTATTTACATTTTATGTATGTGCTTCTTTAATTTGTACACAGTGTTTATTCACACTTCCAAGTGTCTCATGTATATGCACAGTGTGTTTTGTTTAGTGTTAATGTATTTTGGGGGAAAGTTTAGTGTTAGTTGGTATTAGGTTAGGGCTCCCTTCTGATCCGTCAGCATTCCCGTTCTATCCCGTGTCCATCAATTGCCGATTGAGCATTCAAGATGGCAACACAAACGCTCCCCAGAAAGGTTATTAACGTAATGACCAAGTTGAAGGATGGTTGTACCTCCATTTCAAATTTTCTCACAGAAAATGAGCCACTCACCGTGCTCACGTGTGAACAATTAACCTCCAGAAGGGAAACGCTCATTAAAATTTTTGATAAACTTGACAATCTCACTGACAATGTTGATCCATCTGATGAGACTTCTTCTCAATTAGATGATCTCTTCAATAGATACCATGATGTTCTCGCTGCAGCTACTGTGGCAGTATCTAATTACAAATCAGCTCTCGCTGACAATGATTCTGTTTACAACAGATCAATCGATTCTGACCGTACCTCTAGAGGTTCTAAATGCAACATTAAATTACCTGAAATTAAATTGCCCACGTTTGATGGCAACCAAACTAACTGGCTTACATTTAAAAACATTTTCGAAGGCCTTATATGTCAAGATGACATGCCTAACTCTAATAAATTTTATTACTTATCAGCTCACTAGTGGGACAAGCCAAAGACTTATTGCACAACTTACCTATAACCGATGACAACTTTACAGTTGCATGGGAATTGTTAAAACAACGATATGACTCTCCCAGATCTATCGTTAGCATTCATCTGAATTCGATATTAAATCCTCCTGAACTTGCAAGGGGCTCCTCTTCTTCTTTGCAAAATTTAATCGATTACTTTAGATTACATGTCAACGCAATTAAGAGCATCAGAGCTGACACTGACTTGTCGGATTTGTTGCTCGTTGCACTAATTTGCAAAAGTCTTCCTACTGACATTCTCAAGCAATGGGAACTGTCCTTGAATAGCAGTGAGCTCCCCACTTTCGATTCTTTGTTACAGTATTTAGAACTTCATCAACGAAGTTTAAGAGTTTTTGACAATCCTACTGTATACGCTTCCAATTCTCACGTTAATGACAAGCCTCACACCTCCAGGGCAGGCAACGTCAACAACACGGGAAGAAGTAAGGCACTAACCTGTCCAAAATGCAATTCCGAGCATTTGATTAAGGACTGTCCTTCATTTTTACAATTGTTACCTAAAGCTCGCTACGACTTCATTGTTAAACAAGGTAGATGTTCTAGATGTTTTCACCCGAAGGCCCATGGTCATTCTTGTACTACAAAATGTGCTATTTGTAATAAAAATCACCATAAACTTTTGCACTTTGGTGATAAACCTTCCACTAATCAACAAGCTGCATCAGCTGTTGTGACCAGTGCTGCCAAAGCAACCACTTCAACTCTCATTCCAACAGCTTTAGTAAGCTGTTCTTCTAATAATGGCAGATCTAAACCTTTTGTTGCTCTTCTTGACACTGGAAGTGGTATTAATTTAATTACTTGGAGCACGGTAAATTCTCTTAAGTTACCCACAACGAAGGCGCCTGTGACAATTTCTGGTATTGGTCCGGAAGCTTTAACAAGCACCCACAGCACCGACGTGGTCATCAGGGCTTGTAATGTTCCTGATGGCTGGTCTTGTAAAATAAATTGTTCAATTGTGCATAGCATTCCTGGCACTCTCTCACATAGTTTTAATTGCGACTATTGGAATCTGCCCACAAATCTAGTCTATGCAGATCCTCACTTTGATAATGTCAAACCCATCGATCTCTTGCTTGGTGCGGACATTTTCTTTGAAATTTTACTGCCAGACAAGCTAACCAGATCCGATGGTGTTTACCCTGTGCTACAGCACACTAAATTAGGTTGGATTGTTGCGGGTCGTACCCCACTCTCCGCTTCTCCCTCACAAGCTTTCTGTAATCTGATTCAGACTCCTTTTGAGTTACCTGATCAGATCAAACACTTTTGGGAGGTAGAGGAAGTTTTCCCTCTCCATCCAATTTTACATGAGGAAGAAATAGCAGAGTCTCACTTCGTCGCTACTCACTCGAGAAACGCCTCTGGCAGATACTCGGTCAAGCTCCCTGTTAGTTCTAAATTGAATTCATTGGGCGACTCCAAACCTCAGGCAATTAAACGCTTCCTGGCAATCGAAAAGAGGCTTGAAAAGGGTCCTGAATTGAAACGAGATTACCATGAATTTATTAACGAGTACATTCAATTAGGACATATGCAACCAGCACCCAGCTGTAGCAGCCTCATTAATTATTACATTCCTCATCATCCAGTGTTCAAACCTTCCAGCTCAACTACTAAAACTAGAGTTGTGTTTGACGCTTCAGCTAAAACCACTACTGGTATTTCTCTCAATGATGCACTGTTAAATGGTAGCAAAATTCAAGACGACCTCTTTGATCTTTTACTTAAATTTAGAGTTCACAAGATTGGTATTGCCGCTGACCTCAAAATGATGTTTCGTCAAATTAATGTAGACCCATCTGACTGGAACCTACAACGTGTTTTGTGGAGAGACTCTCCTTCTGAACCTATTCAGGACTTTGCCTTAACTACGGTGACGTATGGTTTAAAACCAGCCACCTTTCTTGCTGTTCGCACCTTGCATCAGCTGGCTACCGACGAAGGCACTGACTTCCCTATGGGCTCACATGTGCTGACGTCTAATTTTTATGTTGATGATTTTTTACATTCATCTCCTAACCTGCATGCTGCCAAACAAATCATTTCTGAATTAAGTAGTTCATTGTCAAAGGGTGGTTTCCTCCTACGCGAATGGGTTTCAAATGACAAATCTGTTTTGTCAGATCTTTCAGATCACCTGCTGGCCAAGTCAGGCCACAAAATTTTTGAATCCAAGACCTCCGAAGCAGTATCCACTTTAGGTATATCCTGGAATACTGTAACTGACATGTTCACCTTAGTATTGTCAGACAAAATCAATTTCAACATTACAAAATTCACCAAACAATGTATGTTATCTGTGATATGTTCTTTAATTGATCCACTCGGCTTATTGGCCCCCTGCATAATTGTATGTAAATTGTCACTTCAAGGACTGTGGGACTATTTCCTCAATTGGGACCAACCGCGCCCACCTGACATTGCCCTCAAATGGCAAGAAGTGTTCACGTCACTAATTGACATTCCCACATTTAATGTGCCACGATGCATTCTGCCACGTGCATACTCATCAATCGAATTTCATGGCTCTTCTGACAGCAGCCTGATAGCCTACGGAGCAGCAAGCTATGCGCGCTCTCCAAATGAACACGGTACTTACACCGTAACACTGCTCTGTGCCAAATCTAAACTATTGCCCTCTAATATGAGGTACAAAGGTGACACTATGTTAACCACTTTTGGCATTGTGGGGGTGGACTATTACATGTCAATTTAATTTAAACATAGGTCATTTATAGTTATTTAGTGTTAATTTAGAGTTAGTTGTTTATCATTCGTTAGTTGTAAGATTCATTGTACTATATTGTAAATATGTTAGTCATTAAGATTTTTTTGCATTATTGCATTTGCTACCTCTCCGAGGTCCCCCATCTCATGCGAGAGATGTCTCATTAGTCTTGTTATGTCAAGATTTCTGCATTATTGCACTTGCCACCTCTCCGAGGTGCACCCTCTAACATCTCATCCGAGATTAGTCTTATTACCATAAGAATTTTGCATTGTTGCACTTACGCCTCTCCGAGGTCTTACTATGTCACTTACGATGTCTTACTATGTTAAGATTTTTGCACTATTGTACTTGCCACCTCTCCGAGGTGCACCATCTCATCCGAGATATGCCTTATTAGCTTTGCTATGGCAACATCTTGCATTATTGCACCTGCCACCTCCCCGAGGTGCACCATCTCATACAATATCTACCTTATTAGTCTTGTTATGTCAAGATTTCTGCATTATTGCACTTGCCACCTTCCCGAGGTGCACCATCTCATCCGAGATATGCCTTATTAGCTTTGCTATGGCAACATCTTGCATTATTGCATTTGCCACCTCTACGAGGTGCACCATCTCATTCGAGATCTGTCCCATGTTAAGGATGTTTGCATCAATTCAACCATAGCTAATTTATGGTTATTTAGTGCTTATTTGATTTATTGTGTCTATTTGTTCATTATTTGTTAGCTATAAGATTCATTGTATTATATTGTAAATATGTTAGTAATTAAGATTATGTTAAGGTTATGCATTATGTTAAGGTTTTGCACTACTGCATTTGCAACCTCTCCGAGGTGCACCCTCTAATATCTCATCCGAGATCAGTCTTATTACCACAAGACTTCTGCATTATTGCACTTGCCACCTCTCCGAGGTGCACCATCTCACTCGCGACGCCTCAATAGTCTTGTTATGTTAAAATTTGTGCATTATTGCACTCGCCACCTCTCCGAGGTGCACCATATCATACAAGATATGCTTATTAGTCTTATGTCAAGATTTTTTTTTTGCATTGCATTTGCCACCTCTCCGAGGCGCCCCATCTCATTCGAGATGTCTTATCAACTTTACTATGTTAAGACTCTGCATTGCTGCACTTGCTACCTCTTCGAGATGCACCCTCTCAAAGCTCACTCGAGGACAGTCTCCCCGTTTTGAGGTCTGCATTTACTGAGTCATAGTTATTTAGTGCTGATCTAAAACTATTGTCTTTATTTTGTTTATTATTGTGTTAGCTATAAGATTGATTGTGCTATTATATTGTGTACTCGTTAGTCGTCAAGACTGCATTTCCGCGTTTACCACCTGCGTTTGCCACCTTGTTAGGCACCCGTTGTAATTTTATATTTCAATGACATCATTCTTGCCACCTTTTCGAGGTGCTCAATCTCATTCGAGATCACTTAATTGTGTTAACATTTGCTAGTTAGTGCACTTCCGCCTTTGCCACCTCGTTAGGCACTCGTTGGAAATTTTTCGATTACCTTATTTATCTGAGGTCAATTATGCCTTTCTAATGCTAACGGCTACATTCACTATCCTTGCCACATATCTCCATACACCCTACCACTCCTATTCTATACCTAACTACCTAGCTTGCCCTAACATCTTTTTTGTCGGACGACCTAGTAGTCCTGTGGGGGTGTATGTCAGAGCAAGCTACAATTCAAAGCAAGCTATACGTTTTATTTTATATCTACTTCACGAGATGCACATCTTATGAATTGAGAATCTTGCACACCCCCTAGCGGGCAAATGTCTGTACTACTCAATAGTTTCCTCTAAGCTCAACAGAGGCCGCAGGCCTGCTTGGCCGGGCTTCCCGCGCCGCATATGTTTTGCGTTAAGTTTCCTCTAGCCACACATAGGGGCCGCGAGCTTACACAGCCTCGTCTGCCGCGGCGGTCGCTGGCCGCCGCCGCCAGCGCCCCCCTCCCTGAGGCATGCCGCCGGGGGGTGAGGGATAACCCCTCGCCGGTACCTGCGACCAGCAGCGCTCACGCCACCAGCTCGCTTCCTTTGTGTGGGCTTCCAGAACCTTCGGCCGCGACGCGGCCAATACTTCCCCCACTCCCGCCTCGCCGCCAGGGCGCGGTGCCTACGCGATGCTTCTTTGTGTGCGAGTTCCTAGAAGTCTCTGGAAGCGTCATGTGACGCAACACAGAAACCGTTGCTGTTACACGCCGGCCCAACGGCCACACAGTCAGTACTTGTCTGATGTTCAAGCTGGGCGGACGTGCTGCGTGCCGCTCTCCATTACATGCGGTGCGCCTGTTAAGTTGCTGCCTCGGCTCCAAGCTGCGCGGCTATTCCTGCTGCACATATTTCGTGCTGGTGCTGGTAACATTGTTACGACTGCTGCGCTCACGCCAATGCTCACATTCATGGCACGTGCAACCAGTTTTTGTTATAACCTGTGACGCTCACGCCACGTGTGTAACCAATGTATTATCTTCACGCTAACATTCACATTCATGGCACGTGCATCCAGTCATTATTACGACTGCTGCGCTCACGCCAATGTTCACATTCATGGCACGTGCAACCAGTTATTGTTATAACCTGTGACGCTCACGCCACGTGTGTAACCAATGTATTGTCTTCACGCTAACATTCACATTCATGGCACGTGCATCCAGTCATTATTACGACTGCTACGCTCACGCCACGTGTGTAACCAAGGTATTATCTTCACGCCAATGTTCACATTCTTGGCACGTGCAACCAGTTATTACTATCAAACTGTGGCGCTCACGCCACGTGTGTAACCAATGTATTATCTTCACGCTAACATTCACATTCATGGCACGTGCATCCAGTCATTATTACGACTGCTACGCTCACGCCACGTGTGTAACCAATGTATTATCTTCACGCCAATGTTCACATTCTTGGCACATGCAACCAGTTATTGTTATCAAACTGCGGCGCTCACGCCACGTGTGTAACCAGTGTATCATCTTCACACCAGTCTTCTCATCAGTTTACAAGAACATGTTCTGTGCATATCGCACCATATATGCTTCCACGCCACGGGCGTAAACTGTATCATTATGTTTTAATTTTTATGTTCTGCAAATCGCCTTTTATTTTTCCTTTTATAGGTTAAGATGTATTTTTTGATTGTATAGAATATATGTTTACATGCTCTAATTTACAGTTTTTATGGTAACAAGAACTCTCCATCCATTCCATCCTTGCAGTCCCAGACCGGCAATGGTAATTATAACCTGTTGTTCTTATTACAGGTGTCCGGGTGGTCCTTCGAACTTAATTCTGAGTTATTCAAGGAATGTTTGGGAAGGGTCGAAGCTCATTATTTCACAAGCCTAGTCCACTTGCTCGACCCAGCCCATCCAGCTGGTTTAGAAACATATTACTCAAGAAAGAAATATCAGCGTGAGTATTTAATTTTTAAAGAATGATGTGGAAAATGTTCATTCCATATTGGAAAAACTTTTGATTGCTTACTTTTCCGACAAGTCAGAGAAAGATAAACCAAGAAGTCTTACTACTGTATGTTAAGTGTACAGTATCACTTAATGGCAACATTGAAATCAGAGTAAAAGTAAGTTTCCGCGACTCGAGGCCACGCCTTCTTGGCTGTCCGGGTGACGTCACGTCGTTGTCTCAGAGGCCGACGTTTCGCCTGTCGTGTCGCAGTCTTCCTCAGAACAGTGGCATCGCGCTGCTATGCGTCTAGTATTGTATACCGGACAGCCAAGAAAACATTGTTTACTCGGTTATTAGCGTTTTTGAAGGGGAAAAGTATAGAATTCAATGGAAAAAGTCCAAAATATTTTTAAAAGAAGAGTGGCAAAATACGCCATTACTTTACCGCATTATTCGTTACGAAACTGACTATAATAGCATAATGTTTCACTTTACCAAACCAATGTGGATAAAAAAATAAATAATTGTAAAATGGATGTGTTTATGTAAAGAATATGCACGTTTTGAAATAAATGTACCATAAAGTAGAAGCGTGTATAGTCAAATAGATGCATATATTGTAAACTAGTTGCGTGTATTGTAATTAGATATGAATTGTAAATATAGATGCGTGTATTTGTAAGTCTGTAGTCTTATGGTTAGTCAATTGTAGTCATTATTATAAACAAACTAATTCGTTGTATTGTGAAGAATGTCCACACAAACACGGAGCTATGTGTTTGAATTCTTACTTTCTCGCCCTTACTAACGTAAGAAGAGAAAGTATTGTAAACGTGCGCTGGAAAACGGAGAATTTTCTACAAAAAAAACAACAACTATTATTGCCGGGCGCTCGTAACGAAAAAGTGAATCAATCCAGTTGCTAAATTAAAAAAAAAAATTCTTACACGTGGTGTAACCAGAATCCATGTTTTGTGGGTCCTTGATATCGAAAAATCGAATGGCGGCAAAACATCTGTCTGTCCGTCTATGAACAACGCAAGCGACTAAACCATAAGCATGACTTTCACCAAACCTGATATTTCATTGTCAGTTTGTCTGGTTTCCAGCCCCTTGAATTTTAAAACTTTTTTTTTCAATTTTCGGGGTACTTAACATGAAGTTGCAAAGACATTTTTTTTCAAAAAGAGTCCAAATTCTTTTAATAAACGTTGACTTCGAATAGAGCAAAGAACTGCCCTGGTCTCATTTTGTTGAAATATCTGAAGTTTAGAAAATTACAAAAGTTAAACATTTTTCTCCGTCCTGCTTCACTATTTACAAAATCTTCAACAATCATGTATACCTAGAGACCATGTAGAGATAGATAGATAGAGATAGAGATAGAGATTGAGATAGAGATAGATAGATAGATAGATAGATAGATAGATAGATAGATAGATAGATAGATAGATAGATAGAGATGAGATTGCTAGCACTGATCGTGCCGTGCGAACGCGCTGGATGTGAGGTGCCGCTTCAATCCGGAGATACAAGTGAATTCTGGGCAGGAGCGACCCAAGGTATGCTCTCGCAAATCACTAAAGCGATGCTTAACGTGTGGAAATAAGGGCATGACCCGGGATGATTGCTTAAGCTCTCAGACAGCACTGAATATTTTCTTTGTCATCCACCTTCTTGTGCCGCCATTGAAGAGCGTGACCATGAAACGCCCTTCAAATCGGCGGCGCTATGCGGGCGTGGGTGGAACCTTGACGCACAACTAGCGCTCCCTATCAGTGGCTGACTAACTACTGCAACCTCAGCACCCCCTGGCGTTGCGGTTGCCACACTGTAGACACTAGCGCCCCAAGGGAGTGGATGACCTACCATCCACGGCGGAAATGGCTGATAGCTCTACGGTGACCGCGATACCGCGTGAAGTGAATGGTCGAGAAGCGGACCAAGGGACCTCGAGCCTTTTGGCCAGCCCGCTGAACGCCCAAGTTGATGGAAATGCCGGGGAGGAATGCCCAGCCATAAGAACACTCAGTGAACAGACTGACCTTCTAAGAGACATAGGGGAAACAATCTCCGAAATAGGAAAAAGACTTGCGTTCATGCATTCCATCGTTGTCGACGCGCGCAATATTCATAAGCCCGTGAAAGTGGCACTAAATGAGGTCATGACATTATTTGAAATACTGACGGAGAGGAGCAGTGCGGATCATCGAAACGGGATCGGTTCGAGAACAAGTGTGCAACAAGGAGACGCACATAGGCAAGAAAAGAGAAGAAACCGTGCCTAAAAAGAAAATTAAGCATGGTCAAAGGAAAAAAAAGTCACCTCGAGAGGATGGAACGAGAAGGGAACCTTCCGAATCCCGCACAAGGGAAGTAGATGAACCCAGTTCACTCGGAACAAGCGAAGAAGATGAACATCTCCCTCTGGAAAGCGAACAAGAAGAAGGCTGTCAAGAAGTCAGAAAGAAACCAAAAAAGAAGAAAAAATAAAGTAAAAATGACGCCATCAAAGTGGCAGCGAAAGTGGGTACATCATACGTTGACATATTTAAAGAAATCAGCTTAAAGATGAAACCCAAAGAGGGTGAGGCTGACTTTAAAATGGTGAGGAAAACGAGAAAAGGCGAATACCTATTCGTCCTTCAAGACCAAGGAAAAACAGAAGAATTCCACATCTTCAAAGAAACCCTGGAAGAAAAAGCGGATGTAGCGGTCGTAACTAAGCAGTCGACCATCGTCATTAGAGACATCATGGAGTTTTCAACAGAAGATGACGTGAGAGAAGCCATCCGAAAAGAAACAGGGGTAAAAATCTGGAGATGGCCTGCTATTAAAGGAAAGGGTACGCCGGCCTATAGTCGGCAATAGTCAAATAGCCGCAGAACGTGGCCGAAGGTCTTCTCCAAAAACAGAAAATAGCAATTGATATGGTCTACTGCAGTATCACTGTACGGAAGAAGGTGATCAGATGCTACAGGTGTCACGCACATGGCCATATCGCCAAACAGTGCAGTGGCCCCGACAGGAGATATCTCTGCTGGAACAGTGGAGGAGACCATCAAAGAAAAGACTGTACTACGGAGACTGCCTGCCTATCTTGCAAGGACAGCAATGTCTACCACCAACATCGTCCGGGCAGTAAATTTTGTACGTCGTTTCATAATGCGCTTATCAAGCAAAAGAAACAATGGAGCTAAAATTCCTGCAAATAAACCTAGGGAAAGGCAGGCAGGCACAAGACTTACTCCTGCAAATGGCACAAGAAAAAAGAATAGACATTGCCGTAATATCAGAACAATACAGGAAGCCAGTCTCAGGATCATGGTATCAGGATCTATCCGGCAAATCAGCTCTCTACGTCGCCAAGCCCGATATGAAAATTCGAAGGGTCGAAGAAAAGAACAAGGGTTTCGTATGGATTGAAGTAGGGTCTCTTTGAATCTATAGCTGCTACTTCTCACTGAATGACCCCTTTCATACATTCGAAATAGAAGTACAAAACCTAGAAGATGACATTCGTACCGCTACTGGAGAAGTCTTAATGGCCGGGGACTTCAACGCGAAATCCTCGGAGTGGGAGTCATCAAAAAGCGACAGAAGAGGGTCTCTTGTCAGAGACATGGAGCTAGGAGAAACCTCGTGGTGCTGAACAACGGAGGAGTAGCAACCTACGAGAGATACAACTCGAGATCAGTCATAGACCTCACCCTGTCCTCAAGGAAAACCGCGGGACAAATACACAACTGGACGGTTCTGGAAGACGTCTCTCCCAGTGACCATAATTATATAGAGTTCGGCATACAAAATAAAACGCAGAGAATTAAAGTACGGGAAAAGAAGCTGAAACCCTCATGGAACGTGAACAAACTAGACCAGAAAGCTCTAGAAGAGTTCCTGAAGGAACAAGCGACCCTGAACGAATTAAACTGGACAGAAGGCCCAGGAAACAAACTACTTAACGATAAATACAGTCAAGGAGGCGTGCAACCGATCTATGCCAAACAGGTCGAAAACCAACCCCACTCAGAAGCCATTGTACTGGTGGACGGACGAAATCTCAGAACTGAGAGAAAAATGTAAAACAACGAGACTGTCAGTACACACGCCCAAAGGATCGCAGACATTGAGAGAGGCTCTTCGACAATGCATAAATGAACTAAAACACGTTATCAACAATAGTAAAAACCACTGCTGCACGGGACTATTAAAGGAAATACACAAACCGTACCAAATTGTCACAAAAAAACTAAACTGCAGGCGGAAATATACCTGATTGGATGATCTTACATGGGTAATCCAAATCATAAATAATTTGTTTCCATCGCATCATAAACTTTCGATAGAACAATGCAAGCCCTGTAAAATTACAGAAGACCAAATGTTTTCCCCAGAAGAGCTACAGAAAGTATGCAGTACTCTTAAGAACAAAAAGGCCCCAGGACTCGACGGGGTACACAAGGAAATTCTGAAGACAGTGGCAAAGGTCAACCCCCAACTTCTTCTTTTCCGAGTGTATAGAAAAAGCAGAAACTTGCTCTCTTCTTAAAAGGCAGCAAACCAATACACGATCCCACATCTTACAGACCAATCTGTTTACTAGACACGATGGGAAAAGTATTTGAGGGCCTGATTCTGCAAAGACTACAGACATGGCTAGAAGAAACACACGGTCTGTTGGAAATGCAATATGGCTTTCGAAAATGTAGATCGACAGTCGACGCTATCAAAACAATCGTAGAAAAGGCAAGAGAAGCCAAAGAGAGAGCAAAAAAAGAATTCTGTGCCCTCGTAACCCTCGATATCAGGAACGCCTTTAACTCGGCCAAATGGGAGGAGATTATCAAGGCTCTGATAGAGAAGAACACCCCAGAGTACCTCACCAGTATGATAAGGAGCTACCTAAGCTACCGAGAGACAATTTACGGAGGCGAAGTAGAACCTATTGAAATCGAGATGACCTGTAGTGTCCCACAAGGTTCGAAACTTGGTCCTGTCTTATGGAATATTATGTACGACAGTCTACTGAGCATAAAACTCCTGCAAAATGTCTCAATAGTGGGCTTCGCAGACGATGCATTAATAGTGGCAACGGAGGAAACATCGGCCCTACTAGAGGCCATCATGAATGACATCCTGAGAAGAGTAATGGGATAGCTGACGTCCAGAGGGCTGGAAGTGGTAGCCCATAAAACGGCGCATTACTCATCACCGACAGATGATCCTACTCCAACCCAACATTCCTAATAGGCAAGGGAAAAAATACAATGTCTCAAGAGCCTATGCTACCTAGGATTGGAAATTGACAGGAAGCTAAGTTTTGCACCACACGTTACTGAGACGACGGAAAAAAGCACTAGGAATAGCAGCAGCGCTTTCAAGATTGATGCCGAACACCAGGGGCCCCAGCGACACGACGAGACGAATTCTTATGAGTGTGATGCACTCGAAAATGCACTATGCAGCACGGATCTGGGCAGAAGCTCTTCAAAACCAGAAATTGAGAAGGAAAATGCAGTCTGTCCAGAGGAAAGGAGCTCTACACATAACATCGGCGTATAGAACTGTATCCAGAAGTACTGTTCTTCTGCTGGCGAACGTCCCTCCTATTGACCTGCTTGCTCTAGAAAGGAAAGAAGTTTACGACTACTCCCATGAGCAAGAAGGCAAACGGAAGGAGAACGCAACAAGATACTGATAGCGCAATTAAGAAAGCGAAAGAAAACGTGATGCACCGCTGGCAGAAACTTTTGGACAGGGAGGAGACCGGCAGATGGACGCATAGGCTCGTCCCGAATATATCCAAATGGATAAGCCGCAAACACGGTTCTGTGACACCATTTAACTCAGGCATTCTCAGGGCATGGATGTTTTAAGGCATACCTTAAAAAATTCAGAAAGACATAAGATGCGGTATGCTTCTACTGCAGCCATGAAGTGGACGATGCCGAACATACGCTGTTCCATTGCCTGAGATGGAAC
The DNA here is from genome assembly GCA_038098605.1 of Gryllus longicercus. Taxonomy (NCBI): domain Eukaryota; kingdom Metazoa; phylum Arthropoda; class Insecta; order Orthoptera; family Gryllidae; genus Gryllus; species Gryllus longicercus. The sequence goes on along the minus strand of JAZDUA010000011.1, from coordinate 7,306,747 downwards.
ACGCTTTCGCATGATATGCGAGGTCGGCTGTAATGTCTCTCCAGATAACATGGTGACACTTATGATCTTTAACAAGGAGAAGTGGAAAGCAATAGAGAAATATATCACCACCATTCTCAAGAAGAAGGAAGAAGACGAAAGAAACCAGTCATAGCTGAACCTGAATACCACCTCGAAGCTGGCACCATCCTGAAGTAATGCATAACTGCGGTTCCAGGATGGATAACGCCAGGAACGTGAAGGGTTTGCGGTTGTAGTGGGTTTCATTTCCTTTCCACAGTTCCCCTCGTAAGAAAAGAAAGATAGATAGATAGAGATAGAGATAGAGATAGATAGGTAGATAGATAGATTACAAGTTGTAAAACTGTTTCTATAAACTTTCCCGAAAACAAAACTTCTCTGTGAAAATAAGCACGAAATTCAACATTTTCAGAATTGCACAAAAGATATTTGCTCATAAACAACTCAAAATGTTTTCTCAAAACGTATTGTACGAATAGTGCTAAAATACTGAATTACATGACATATACACCATTTGAATTTTTTCGTTTAATTATTCAATATAACTCAAAGGTAATGATTTTGAAATGTCACTCACATCGTGAATATTCACGGTTCGGCCCTTTCCTGTACAGTATTGTATTTGTGTTTCAAATAATTTCTTATTAAGGTTCTCAAAAACTGAAAACTACTCTCTGAAAATGAGCTCAAATTTGCGCATTTGCAGACACACTGACACGATATTCTCTGAATTACGGCTAAGAAATTTTCAACTAAATTTGTATTCCGGAATATGTTTATTCAGTTTTAATATGTCCAAATAGATATATCACTTCTACTCTTAGGTGCCAAAAAAACCTAAGAAAGCGTTTAAAAAATGTTTTGGCCCCGATAGTTAGCAAGGGGAACGAGGGTGGAGAAATACTGAAAAGCTAGCCTAGACTGAAGATGTTAGTGAAGTAATGCGAGAACGTGTGTGCCATTCTGTTCCATCAGTAGTTCATTTTTCCTGCTTGTCTTATTCTCACCCAGTACCTACACACACTTGTACGTACTTGCTCTGCACTGCCACACATGCCGAGATCCAAGAGCTTGTACCGGGTGGGGGGGTGACCGGTTGGAGGGAGAAAAGTACGCAAGCTGACGGACGTCTAGTTCGACGCAGGAATTACACCAGCAGGGGAAAATCAACACCATCTCCAACGATAAAACATGCACGACACGTACGGGACAAACTAGCGTACCAGAGAAAGACACCACGGTCGCGTTGAGCGGAATCGGGCAGTGGCGGGGCGCGAGGGAGGTGTTAGACGGGCGCTTACCCTTCGGCCGCGGCGGCCGCCGCGCCGGCCGTCGTCGTCGTAGCTGTCGTAGCTGTCGTCGGTGTCGTAGCCTCCGCGCCGCCCCCCGCCGCGGCCGCCCCGCCCGCCGCTGCGCTCCCTCTTGCCTCTGCCCCCGCCCGCGCTCCGGCCGCCGCTCCGCTCGCCGCTCCGCCCACCCCCCCCGCCCGCCGCTCCGCCCGCTCCGCCCGCTCCGCCCGCTCTGCCCGCTCTTGCCGCCCAGCTCCTCGAACTCGTACTTGCAAGTGCGCACAATGCGGGGGCAGCACGCCGCTCCTTCCTTCTTGAGCGGTCGCTTGCCCGGCCACGTGGCCGACGGCTTCTCCTCTGCCGAACAAACACAAGTCGCATGAGAAGCGCGCGCCTCGACTTTCACTGCGCACCAAACGACTTTTCCTATGCTTACTTTTCTCGCCTTACTATGTAAGAAAAGAAACTGTGTCAGGAATTGCTGATTTTTCGAAAGAAAAATCTTGGTGTCGGGTCCTGGTAACGAAAAGGTGGAGAATACTTGTTTTTATGTTTGATTCGAGACTCTCTGGAAAGTAGCCCATTGTTCTGTTTTACGGCGAGCACTGTTCTGTTTAAGGCGTTGTGTAATGGATGTTCCTTGACTCCAATGTCACTGTCTTTTCATCATGTTACAACGGTCCACAAAGAACAGAGGATCCTTGCATTATATTAATATTTCGAGACCTAAATTTAGCTAAACTGTTATAAATGTAGTGTGTCAATTCTGCTTGCCAAATTTGCTTTATAAACAATTTTTACAATTCTGAAGTGGGAATCAGTTAACAATTTTATAAACAATTCCGAAATGTCCATTTCTATTGGAAAGTGTCTCCAAATCGTCCCTGAGTTGAGCATTAAAAAATAAGTATTTTGAAAAGTGATGCATAGTTATTGCTAAATTACTACTTCAATTGTTTTTAAAATGAGAAATAAACGTTTTACCCTTGAATATTGCTGTATTTAATAAAATACTTTTTTTGTATTCCAGCATTATAAAAGAAATTTTTCTGTTGCAAGAAATTGTTCATAATCGAGCATTTATGCAGCTCAAATGATGACGTGTTAAATTTTATGTCACGAATGATTGCGTCATCACACATTCAGCCAATCGTAGCGAGAGAACGGGGGGAGGTAGAGCTAAATGAAACAGCCGACCATCGTTTACTTGCACGATGTCAAATACCCGGGAAGTTACTTGGCATAATTAAGTTTGATTCTCTTATAAATGTATAATTCTGTTATACAAAAAAATATACTAAGCAACTTGTTTATAATGTTGCTTTATTACATTCGTACAAATTTGAAAAATCCCTCCTAAGGTTGCTCGTTTTCAAAACATGTACTCTTGCAATAAAGCTTAACATTATAAACTAATTGCATAAACTACTATTTCAGAACCATTTCAATACAAATGGTCTTCTATCGATTTGTTGCAAGTTGCAGTTTTTTAACTTTTATAAACATAATAACAATATCAAATCTGCAATTATAATAGTTTTCGATAAAATCTATAGTAACCTGGATTTTTGACAAAGGTCATGGATTGTGTATAAACGATACTATTGAAATTAAAATATGCTTGAGAAAATAATTGCTCTTAAATATATGTTAATTTTTCTCGTATCAACGTAATTTCGTCAAAAAAATTGTTTTAAAACTCGTAAAGTGTAGGCGTTTATATATTTATTTCAATGAAGTTACTTTCATGTTCATAAAATTGTTTCATTCCATGATTTTTTCTCTGAAATATTTCCACATCTGAACTAGCACTTTCCGCGGCGTGGGCCTCTTCCCTGTTGTGATTGGCTGCGGTTGTTTGTGAAGCTTAGCCTGCGACATTTCGTCATGTCGAGAGCTATCCATCCTGTGCGGAAGCTGAACTTATCCGCAGACGATCGTTACCCCGAACGTAGCTGCGGTAATATTTTGATTCCAGAACTATACACGCACTAGCATGGGGCCCACAAACTACTTCGGGTATGTACGAAATAGTATAGGGTCAAGAGACGCAAAAAGGCTGTTTGAGAAACAAGAAATTGATTCCCAGTGAAAGTAGCAAGTTTCCTTTGGCATCAGCAGATGGCATCCGGGAGAGAGATGGCGTCAAATTGAAGAAGTAGCCCGATTCAAAAGAAAGAAGTAACTAGTGCGAGGAAGACTATTCTACTAGTTCTGCTGTTGACGTATTTGAAATTTCGACTTCTCCATTGTAAACTTACTGTCACTCACGGGATTCTTTTTTTTATGTGACGGCTTCTTCTTCTTCTTCTTCTTTTTGGATTTCTCAGCACTCTCTGCAAAAATTTATAGTTAAAATTTAGAATATTAATACAATTATTTTTTATCTTGGAACAGTAGTAGCAATAACAAATTACCGTATATAATGCTAGGAATGTTTGTAAAACAATGACTCTATATCCTACTTTCCCAAGATTCGAACGTAAAGTTTGAGCAACTGAATAAAAAAGATACTTGGGATTTTAGCATATTAAAGTATTAACTTATGGTTTAAGAATATTCTGTCGAAAACAAGATTTTGTGGATAGAACGATACTTACGAAGATTAGCAATAAAAAACTGAAAGGTGACTGAGTCGACATAAAATATGGTGCGATTTGAAAGCCATCTAGTGGTACAGCTCGATTATTTCCGCGGCGCGCAGTCGGTTTCAGAGTTCGAGAGAGAGGTTACTGGGGAGCAAGCGTTCTCACACGTTTCTGCAAGACGTCGACACCACGCGCGTGCCCGGGTGAACGCGCACTTCGGAACTCGGGATCAGGGAAGGAAGGAGGAAGAAAATATCCTTGACCGCGCCTTGGGGAAAATGTACAGAAACTGAATTGAAAAGGCACCGCCAAGTCCAACTACTAAATCCACTATCAATCAGTAAATGCAATATTCCGGCTCGCTCTTAAATACACCTACTTGTTTTCAAGTATGTCTCGAGATGTAACTGGAAACAATCTGTTTGCTTTTTTAAGAATTTCTGGAGGAACTTCACAATATTTTTCAATTTAATGGGAGAAACCTGCCCAACTACGCGAATGCAATAAAACGTAAATAAGCACTCTTTTGTTTATCCGATGCCGTATTAACAACTGAATTAATGGTGTGAATTCTTGTTTTATCAGCAATGAATTAGTAAGCCATAAAGTTTTATGTGCACACGTTACATAATGTTTTTCACCGGCCAGGTGACTTTTGGCCCCTTGAGTCAAAGGCGGAATGAATTGGAAGCCAATCGATGCAAAATACGTTTGTTGTTAAATCCTTAGATATATACATAACCATTTTACATTTATTTTACTCATGACGTCTACTGATACGTCATAGTATTTTATAGTACTTCAGGTATTATTTAGTCCGGTACGATTTAATAACTATATGTTTGAAAAAATGACTGGAATATACTATAAGTGCAGTAACAAGGCAGCCAAGTATTTTTATAACATGAAAATACTTTTCGTATAGCTTTTCAATTAAGAATAATTTCTTCTAAGAGTATTTCTAATCTAGCATCAACAAATATAAATAATAACAACAATGAAATTAGAGTTTAAAGTTTAAATGGTTTAAAGTGAGTTTAAAGTTTAAAGTTTAAAATGAGTTTAAAGTTTAAATGGTTTACAAAAAAACATATGATTGTTACATTCACCTTCACCATGTATTTTACTTATTTAAAATTTACTGAACATCTTTTCAATTGACTGCATATTTTAATACCATATTTAAAAATGACCAATTTTCTTGGCGTTTATAGAAACTTTACGAGACAGTTAACTTTCCTTTGGCATGACAGCTTCCGAATCTTCGTGTTGTGAAGACATGATTCACACACGCTTAAATTTGGAATAAATTAACTGAATACATTTTATCACACTACAATAACTTAACAAATACTGTTTCTATACATACTTTGCAATACCATAAAACTTTACCAACCTTTAAAATAGTCTATTAAATCTACGTTCACGCTACATGCTTGTCATCTGGTTACCAGCGCCAATCATTCTGCCAGTTCTTCCACCCAATACTGCACCAGAAATTCGATGCCATTCTGTAATACCACTAGTTCGATTTTATGACTTATGAATTTAACTGGTAAACAAAATAATTTACAACATATGTTTTGCCGTAACAAGAAATAACTGCACTTCTACAAGGTATTGGTATATTAGGCACAAATGTGGAGATTTCTCAGAGTGTAAACTGGATATCAACAAACACCTTGCTCATCTTTTCATGTTTATTGAAAACTTGACATTTTACCTTCTTTTCCGTCTATCTTGGAAGACTTTGTCTCTCCCGACTTGCTGCTACGTGGTTTTCCCCTGTCTGATGTCAAACTGGCGGATCTCGATCCTCTTTGAGCGTACGAGCCTCTGGCTGAGGAGGGGGCTGATCCGTCTTTTCCCCAGGGCGTGGGGGCCCACGGAAGGCCGCTGGGGGGCCCAGGGCCCCACTGCTGACTCCAGGACGAAGCACCGTATGCGGGAGGCCCCCAGCACGGCCGCCATGCCCCGGGCCCCCACGCATCGGGGGTCCCTTCTGCTGGGGGGCGAGGTGCCCCAGGGCCCCCGGTTTGCGTGCATTTCGCGTAGCATTCTTCAAGATCTGGGCCGTATTAATTATGGAATTATCACCAATTCCTCAGTTTTTTGCGAATGTTATCTAGATATTTAGAAATACAAGTGTTTCCTAAAGTTCCTAAAAATTGGAATCATAAGGAAAAAAGTGTTTATATTATGTACATTTTACAAAATCACTTCTGTGTAACTAAGTGAGTTTGTGTGTTTTATACTTAAACATTTGGTGTCATTTTAGGTACAGTTTTGGAACGTAGAATATATAATCATAGTGATTATTAAATGTTCGTCTCCATATTTTTGATTATAATAAAGACCTTGTACTATTATGTAAAGAAATGGGATTTTCGATATTTAGTAATAAACAGTATAATGCAAATGAGGGATGATATATTTTGATAATAATGAGTGATCAGGGTCGAACATCACTGTTAACTCAAATTGTTCAACGTAACCATAAAATTAAAATATTAATGATTATAATCAGAAATATATTCAAAAAAGCGTGCATTATTGTCACACTCATCACAATATTCAAGTCATTATATACTTCCAAACTGTTACTAGTGATAATGGAATAAAACTTTAGTACCTTCAGATCTGACATTTCCACAGCAACTGCATAGCTTTTGCCAGCAAGATGTTTTTTTCTTTGTTTTCTGTGCATCACTTCGCGTCAATGCTTCATCCCCACCACCATATTTTTGATTATTCTCTATCGGTGACGCTCGTTTTTTCTTTTTAGCCTCATTCTCGATATCCTTTGCTTTCACTTGCACCCCTATTTCTTTTAAATCGCTCGCCGACGAGTCCATTTGAAGTGTTTTGCGCTCATTCCCTGATTCGTCCTCTGAAATGATCTGATTCTTCTTAATTTTCAAATTATCTTCGTCATATGTAGGTTTCCCTGGTTTAGGGTCCTTCGACTGTCTTGAGTTGGCTTCGATATGATCACTAGTTTTGGGTTTCGAATCCCGTTTGCTGTCAATTTCTTCTGGTTTAGGGGCTTTCGATTCTTTCGACTTTACTTCGATTTCATCATTAGTTTTTAATGTCGATTCCTGTTTGCGGTCGGCTCCTTCATCCTTTGCACTGGCGCTTGTCTTCGCTAGCTGGATTTGTTCCAAATTGTCTCCTTTTGAGATACTTTCTGTTGATGTGGGATTGTTCGTTGTGAAACTTTCAGATCCAATATTGCTCTTTGATTTCGAATCTCCAATACTGTCTTTGGATTTCGGTTCTTCATTTTTCACAACTTTTGGTTTAGTGTCTTCAGATTTTGCACTAGATTTGGCATCCTCAGTTCTTACACTACTCTTCGATTTCACATCATTGGCTATACTGACCTTGGATTTTGGTTTATCATCCCCGGGTTTGACGCTTCCTTTTGATTTGATGGATTCTGACCCTTTGGAACTAGACCTTACACTTTTATCTCGAGATGCGTCATTCTTCATTACGATGTACTTGTGTGCGACGATTATTTGTTGTGATTTTTTACTAATTTGCAATAGTAATTTTGGTCCATTTCATGTTTCAAGCAATATATTGTATACGTTTCAACAATTAAATAAATTTACTTCTGTAAAGCCTACATTCATGTTTTAGATCAGTATTTAATTCGCTTATAATTTAGTTTTTTACTAGTCTGTAATTTTTAAAAGATGGTATGTTATATGTCTCTTCTCAATAACGCATGCGGAATGACATCCTTTCTTTAACTTGTGATCGGAGTGGATGTCGTCTCTTCTTTTTCTGAAATTCCCGCATTTGACACACGCACTCTCGCTTCCTGTAAACCGTTGTATAGGCTCCCAAAGGGAAGCCTCTGTTTAGATGAGAATGTTATTCTCTTTTGATGTTAGTCATCCTACAAAAAACAGATACACCAAGTGTTACATATTGAATGGATGAACAACACACTTTTAAATGATCCTTAAATTGTAGTATTCAATCATATTTTCAATATTTTTTCTGATTTCTTAACAAAACTTAACAACTACTGTTCACTGAAAAATGGAATTAAAGCAGCAATTATTGAATGTTCAACATTATTTGTGCTTATATAGTGTGTTTTCATGTTTACACATTTTATGTATACTACACTCATAAATAATACAGATTTAACTTGTATTTGCAAGGTTATAATTTGTACTTTTTTTCAAGCGTAACGACAAACCTGCCAAATAATTTTACCTCTCCGGTAATACTTTTCTCAAGAATTTATATGAGTGATATGGTAATCATATAAGTAATAATTTATATTAACATTCATAATAAGAACATATAAATATAAATAATTTACGGAAGAAATAATGTAAGTATAGTAATAAATTACATTTTTAGATGTTATATTTTTGAAGACACCAGAAACAATGTTGTACCTCTAACAATGTTTTACTACTTACTGGAGGAAACCTGTTTATTGGATTTTGCCACATACTCCGATATTTTTCCAAATATTTTTAAAATATTCCATTAAGCTAAAATAATTGGAGGCCGTTACGTGGCAATAATCTATTGTTTGAAATAGTTGTTGCTTTTAATGTAGTATTGTTTCATCAGAGATTCAGATTCATCCGTTTCTCACGGAAATGTGAGGGAAGTCCTCACATAGTTTCTTTTTCTTATTTTAATCATGAAACAAAACATTTACATTGATGTTTCAAGGTAACGATGTTCTTTGTGTTAATACCTATGGGTAAATTAAGATACGGTTTGAAATTACGCGCAATTTAAAGTCACTTAGAAATGATCGTTATCGCTGACGAGTATCTCGCATCTTTCTCTCTTCTAATGTATTAGTCCCACATATCTCTCAGCGGTTCTGCAGCCATAGGCGAACATAATTTTAGAGAATATATATAGCAGAAGGGAAGAATTAACTTTTTTGGCAGTGTTATTTGGAGACTTCTTTGTCAATTGTGAAATCGGCTATTGGATGAGTCATGTCGCACTCCAGCGACAAGGACCGCAGGCGTGGGCAGACTTGAGCACGGTGAACATTTTACTGTAGGACGTGGTGGAGGTCAGAAGCAATAGATTTTTATATTTATCTGAGCGCAAGTAATAAAATCGGCTGAATGTTTCATTTGGGGTTGTTTATGCGTTTGAATTCTTTCCCATAAGAACCACAGAAATACCCCACTATATGTTATAGTATATCAACTGTTATTTATTAAATTAAGTTCGGAAATTTAAATAATTTGAATATAATGTATTTAATTTTGACCTACATAATGGTAAAAGCTACATTTGTAGGGTGCAGACGCTTCTGTTTTCGATTACTTTTTTCGTTGACCTCTGTTCGGTTCGACGGATTGAGTTCCGTAACGTTGCAAATACTTGAAACATGTTCATTTACTCCCATTACTCTGTTTCCCTTTCCCTGAATCGAGCGTTCACGTAAGCGAGCCATGTGCTGTGGCTGATTCTGCCCCTGTTGAAATAAGTGTAATCCCGGTCGTTGAATCTAGTCCCTTCATTCGATTGAGTTATTGATTAGATTTTCCTGGCCCATCAAATGCGAAATCCATTTCTACCGTAAGTGTAGTGTTAGATTTAAGACTCTTAGTAACCAGTGCAGAAACAACTTGACGTACACTTTCTTGTTCAGTAGGTAACTGTTATATAATAAGATAATGAATATATTGCAAAATATATTATTTATTTTATTTATTTATTTAATAGGTAATTATTACAAACAAATTAGCTTACTTGATCCTATGTGGCTAGGCTGAAGGCCTTTAAGCCATTACAATACCTACATCCTTTCGCGTTCTAATCTTTCGAATTCTGGTATTCACCCCAAATGGTCTCTCCATCGCATCAAAGCCGCGGAAAAGAGACCATAAGGTACGGCTCAGGAAAAACCCCTGAAGGGGGAAAAACCTGCCGTCAGAAGCCGAATACATACTAATCTATCCGACGTTTATTTTAACTATTTATTTTCTGGCGTGGGCGTCCCGCCGTCTTCTTCCAGTGCTTGGCCTCCTCAGCACCTGAAATCAAACAGCGCCACAGAAAATCGTCCGCACCAGCGCCTCTGCCCTTATATTTTCGATCCCCCCTTACCTTCCCTCCCCAATGTGCTTATTACTATGCCAGTTTTATTTTATTTATTATATTGACCTGTTACTTACCAATTGACTACAACTTATGACTTATTTCTTAACTGTTTACTAACTTAACATAAAATTACTGATTAACTTACTTATTGTTAGCTTATTGACTTATTTATTTTTCTCCAGTCTAGGCTCCGCTCAAGCTAACCGGTGCTGTTTTCCCACTCCGTAATTTCAGTTTCCCTAATGGTCCGTACCTTTCCTAAAAATGTTCCTAATTCTTTCATGAATTTAGACCTTTTATCACCTAAAATGTTTTGGGCGAGCGTTACGTTCCTGTTTAGGAAGTAGTAATTTCTCATTCCCATCCATTTTTTTCTCCATGATTCGGTTGCACAGCAAATTAAGAGGATGTGGATCCAGTCTTCCCTATCACCGCAAAGCACACAGATGCCATTACCACTTGCGTCCTTTAGTCTACGCTGCATCCATCCCCAACCCTGAACCAAGCGTATCCCCCTCTTGCGTCCTTTCCGAGAGTATGAACGTAACTTTCGCGACCCCATAACGGACTCGCATGGATTTGAGCTACTAGCGAACATTTTTCAGCCGTTGCTGCCCAGATCTCTTGCCTTTTAATATCCGCAAGTCTATTGGAAATCAGCCGTTCTATCTCACGGGTTCCCCTATCTCCCACCATTTCCGGAGAGACGTCTCCCAACCCTGCGCGGTCAAGTAGCCGTTTAATTTTGTACGCCCAGTAGCGATGGTCGCTTCCCTGCCATTGCACTCTAAAGCACCTATGTATAAGTGTGTCACCCTGTTCATCTGCTAATATAATCCAGAGTTTAATAGGTTTCATTTTAAAATCTCTCCAAATTCCTATACTACCGACCTCTGTTAAGACTCCGGCATTTGCTGCGCACCTAGAAACTCCTAGAATTAATTTGCAATAATCTGTTTCGATGCTTTCTAATCGATCTATCCTATCGACTCCCCAGATTTCTGCTCCATAGTTCATAGCTGGGAGAACTAACGATTTGAACATTGTATGGCATACTTACTTACCGGCAATTCGGAAACCCTGCGCACTGCGCAAACGATTTCTTTGAGCGCAATTCTTCCTTTGCTGTGAGCCGTCAATATGTGATTATTCCATCCCACATTTATGGAAAATGCATGCAAAATATATACTCCGAATACTACGATACGTTTATGCAACTCTATTATTAAACTGCTTAAATGCATCATAGCATATACCTTTAAATCTCTTTTATAAGTAAAATTAAACCTTTTCTTGCATATATTATTACGCAGTATTGTAACGGTCGCTGGCCATTAAGCAATTAACGGTAGGCGGCCATTAAGATTACCTTTTCATTCCTCTATGTCGTTCCGTTATGTTCCGCAGATATATTAACGGATAGCCTTTATATTAAAATAGGTTCACTGATTTATAGACAATCACATATATAGTGGTATTATCTTATTGACATGTTTTAATAAGATTTTTACGTTTCGGAGCTCAGGTTGCGTCTCCATTATCAGGTAAAACAATCCCTCAAGCTCACATATGAAAACCACTCATGTTGGCGCAAGTTCCCTGCATCTAATATTGCGTCATAATATAATAATTCAATTCACAATTTACATCCTTAAAATAACAATAAAAATCATATCAGAAGACAGAAAGCATCAACAAATGAATAGGTAAATATGGATCTGAATGCATTGCAGAATATTTCAATTTCTTGTACTAATATTAGTCCATGGTGTGGTCGCCGGCAGAAAGAGCTTCAGATAACTCATAATAATTAACGGACAGTATTACTAAAAATAATTTGTTACACGAAGAAATCCCGACGTACATGGCCCTCCCATTACAGTACAAATTTCGTAATACAAATTAATATAAAATATTTATTTTCTGTCTTAAAAATAAGTAACGACAACTGAATCTTAAGTTTATTTTAAAACTAACCACTAAGTTTAAGTCCATTTGATATAAATTACGTGTATTTTTGCTAGACCTGCATCATCTAGTGTCACCTGCAGCTGATATCCCCATAAAACCAAATTCGTGGAATTAATTTAGATAATTTTCTTAATCAAAAGTTTTTGGAATGGATAAATAAGTACAGTTCAGAATAGCGAACCCAAATCGCACGTATTATAACAATAGGAATTGCAGAATTTACTGAGGAGGTGAAAAAAGTAAATCATTTATTTTATATGTGAATATGAACCGTTTTGTTTCGTAAACTGAGGTATGAGACACGTACAGACATTCCATAAATTACTATTAGTTTTAATTTTACGAGTTTCTTAATGTTATAATTTTGTACAAAATCATGAAGTTTACTACAGTTCATTTTAAAGGGTCTCGCAATCAGAAGTTTGGAAACTTACGAGCAATAATACATGAATTTAAATTTGAAAACATGAGTTATTTTCAAATTTATAACGACTAGCTGAAGGAGAGCTGTAGAAAAGTTATCACACAAAATACTGAATTTCCATGAATATAAACATGAGTTATATTTACCACGATCTTTACACATATATACATGGATACTGTTTGACCTATAAGAGCAAATCCAGCTATCAACATTACCTTAATATATTACCAACTTTACCTGATTTTTTAAAATGTTAACACTGAAATGTTTATATAAAGGACATGTGCAAGACACTAATTGAGAGCAAAAGATGGCTATGAGAAAAAGTTAGTTCTGAGAAAAACAGCAACAAAATGCATGAAATACAATTTTCAAATAATAATCAGAACACCTTCACCTCTTTGATGTTTTCGGTATATATCACAAGAAAATACGATAAAAACTTACTATTGATTATCAGAAACAAATGTTTAAACGATCACACAATATGATGGTCTCTAACAAAGACTCAAGTGCATGTCTAGTTCCCTCGAACTCACCAAGTTCCACATGACGCCATGTTCCGTTTTCTTTCTAGTTTGGCATTTCAAACAACGCCAACTTCGTTGCGTTTCATTAATGAAGGTAAGCTGCGATCTATTCAATATATAGTTTTTCCTTCACTTCTAATTTTTAGTTTCATGTGTACATAAGTATATAAGGAGTAATATACGTACTATGGAGCAAGTAATATAATACTGCGGGAAATCGATTATGAGATTTCATCGGAAATACACGATTTGGGGTCACATATGGAGGTTTTCTCAAAACGTTCGTCCGCCTGTCCGTCCGCCTGTACGTCCGCCTGTTCGTCCGTCTAGTGTATGTGAACAACACTAACGCCAACCATATGTAGGTGTTTCCAAAGTGAAGAAACTCCTCTTCGATCTGCGATTTTGAAAATCATTCATTAATTTTTGGGGGTACTTTACATGAAGTCATCAGCATTTTTTAAAATTTTCTGAAAAATAGCTACAAAAGTTTTATTCAAAGATCTTGTTAAAGGAGAGTAAAATACAGGGTTAACTCCAAATTTTCGAAAATTTCAACAGTTTCAATTTTTTTCGGAATCTTCGTACAAACTACAAAATTAAAGATAGAGATTTTTCAATGCAACAAATTTTTTGTCCGTAATTTGTTAACGTATTTTTTGAACATTTTAATAATATTCGCGCAACATTGAGTTCTATATGCGCAATATTGCGTTCTATATGTGCAATATAGAAAAGTTAAAAAAACTAGATTTTCTAAAAATACAGCTCCAAATTATTTTTTTAAGCTTTTGGTAGGGGTAGTGCTAAATGCATTCTATAAGATAACATAAACATATTATTATCGTTTTTTGAAAATTACAAAAATGTATGTTTTACTTGTCTGTCAGGTCATTAATTAGCGCAATATTTCTTCACATTATTAAATTTGTGATTATATGTGCTTTAGATATTGTCATATAAAGCTTCTATAAACCAACCAACTCAACCATTTTCTGTGAAAACTAGTTCAAAATTTTGCATTTTCAGAAATGCTCAATTACCATTTTCTCAAAAACTGTCCCAAATGGTTTCTTCAAAGTTTTCGGAAGGATTGTGCTAATTGTACTCTTTAATATGACTTTCAGTTCATCTTGGGTATTTTTTGTTTTTTTCAAAAATTACACAAATGTGTTTTTTATATATAACTCACGCCGTTAGTATGCACATTTCCAGCAACTTGTAAACACTATTGGATTTATGTGTTATTTTTTTAAGTTGCGAGTTAATTACTAAAGTGCTTGAAATGAAATTTTCCGAAAATAAATAATGTTCCAGGAAAAAGTGCTTCAAATTCCGAATTTTCTATAGCGCTTAAGAGCCATATTCTTAAAAGCGGCTCCAAACCTTTTAAAGAAAATTGCCACTTAAAAGAGGTTTTACTGTTCTGTTTTACTGTTATTAAAATAATATTTCCAAATTACTATTAGGAAATCGAAAAATTAAGAAAATTTCGAAACAAAAATGCTTTTTGCGGCGAGAGATTGCAGCAGGCAAGAGTATGTGGCAAGTTCAAATAGCTACTCGAGACCAAAGGAAATAGAAAACTAATGAGGGAAAGTCTGTGTAATTCAGTAACGCCACTAATTTTTCTTATTTTTTGCAGTATTACCTCACTTGACTAAAAGTGTTCACTAGAAAATTCACAGAAATTATAAGATTACCTACGGCCGTTTAAGCCACAATTAACGTTTCACTAAAGAAAGGTAATGGACAATGTTGAGACAGCGAAATATTGCTTAGATGATTGGGAGAGCATTAGCAGAAACTGCGACGAGAAGTTTTTTTTTGCCACGCTTTCTGTGTCTTTAACAGTGGAGGAAATTCAGAACAAATGCGACAAATTATTGACAAAAATCATTACTTTGGCGTAATAATCAATGTGTATTGAAAAGATTGTCATGGTTCCCTCTGTCTGGACAAAAACAAAGTGTGAGCGTCGCTGTCCTGCCGCGTTTCGGAGTGTAGATGTGTTCAGTAATGTCCTGGGAAGTTCTTGCCAACGTACCGAACCAAACTTTCCATGCGCCCAATACAAGTTTCAATTAGCTTCTCTGCACGATCGCTACGAAACTTCTCGCGGCGCCTCTGATTTTCACACAATACGAGCTCATGCATTTGATGTGGAAAAAATTGGATTTCGGGAAATCAGACAATGAATAAATCTTTCGACACGGCCACCCAAAAGGTATTGTAATCTATGGGTCACTTATCGAAGCAGTTGAAGCTTCAATGCAAAGAACGTCATACAAATATGAATTTTTTTGTCAATTGAGAGAAGTCGTGTTTTTTTGGTCTAATTAAAACTACGCCGTACGCGGGAAGTTTGAAATGTTTGATCTTTTTTTCTTAAATGCCTTCAAAGAGTAGCAAAACTGAGAATATTGAAGCATGGTGCGAAGTTTGAAATAACTTGGCCGCCAATATGCCAACACAATTCCTGTCCCGGAAAGGACTCCAACCGTGCTAAGAGGCGAAGGGTCAGGACGTCGTAGAACCAACTGCCATTGTATGCAGGCAGCGAATTGTGCCACCATGTTTCGATATAACGGCTACGAACATGTTTGACCAAACCTCGTGTCGCAGAGTGTTAATACAGTTGTCGGCACTTATTCTAATAAATAATTGTAAGAGAGGCCCAAGGCTTGAACTGGGACGTCAAAGAAATAACTAGAAGGAGATTGGAATACGTTTAGTTTAAACCGAATTCTTATTTACTTGCATTCGAAAGATGAGATTTATAGAAACCCTAGTATTGAGAGAAGCACGTTCCCATGCCCCGTTGATAAAAATAAAAATCAATGAACTGAGTACCGGGCGTAGCCTTGGCAATTCAAAGGGAGAAAAAGAGCAGAAAACAAACTAACAATCTAACACGATCGTTGTGCGAACACGTGACACGAATACCATGTCGGGGCGTTCCGCCAATACGTCGGTTTAATAAGGTGATAAAATAAGAAAAACAATGAGTTAAGATATTATTATCATAGTTTGTATCACTGAGCGAATTTATAACTCGAAAATTAAAAAAATGTTCGGCGCCAATGCGAAAGAGGAAAGGATCAAACTCAAAAGAAACAAGCCACGATTATTGCTCAATGTCTGAATGTACCATTAAAAAACAGGTCGTATTTCTGAGTGAGTCATGGCGCTAACAATAATGAAAAGTAAAAATAGGAACGAACCCAGTACCTATGATACTGTTCATCAATGCAGTTTGACCCATGAGATTTTTATATACCCCAACTGTATATACAAACTAGTTTGCGAGTCCACCTTCTTCTGTTGAAGCCGGGCAGGAGGCTGCAAACATTTAAAACGACTGTTTTTTGCCACAATGGCCATTACGAACCTAGAAGTCAAAATAAAATAAGTAAATAAATTCTGAAGCGAACCAGTCTTCTGCCAGTGCTTGGCAAGTGCATATATTTGGTGAGCTCGTCGCGAGTTCGATCGAGGATATACTAATTGTTTTTTTAATAGCTGGCTCGGATCAAAGCCGCAAAATTTTAATTCCGGCAGTATACGTCAGTTGCTGATGTTTCCACAATTTGACGATGACCTTCGCTATGAGATCATATGCGACAATACGATGACATTTTCTGTGTCTGTTCATATGATGTATTTGTATGTGTGTGTGTGTTCAGATCTGGAGTTTTGTTACAATTAGATATTCTGTCATCACCTCCCTTGTATTAACAGGGCATCTAGAGAATGTTATTTTGAAAGATATTCCAATTCTGCCATTTTTCTTTCTGGATATACAAGAATCCTACCAGCAGAGAACGGTAATCCTCATTTTCATTCAAATGATTGGGAACCTTATTTTAACTTCTAAAGAGCCGAGTCATAGACGGACCTGTGGAGTGAGTATTGAAAGTTAAATTAGCACTGTAAAAAGGGTTTGGGTAATTCTATTTTGATTTTATAGAAGATAAAGGAAATGGCAAACAGTAAACCGTGTGTGGCTCGGGTTGTCACAGCTCCCCGTAAACGCCAAGGCCCGTGGCCATGACTGAGAAGCGATATTACCTCCCGAGATAAATGCTAGATTCGTCATTAAAATTCCTTTGGCAAAATACATAATTTTTGTATCGGTCTTGTAGTCGTGCCCGAAGCTGTTTTCACCTGTACCGTTCTAACATTTCCTGCAGAGTTAGGGAAAGTCTGAATGATGACTCCAACTTTTCTCAAAGGTAGAGAAGAATCTTTAATTAAAATGACCTGATCTCATTTTGTCAGATCTGGAGAAAAAGATTTCTATTTTGTGCGAGCTTGTAGTGAGGTAAGATAATTTCTAGTTCAAAATTTCAAAATAATTCTTAATTGTCTCTTCACCGTGTGAAAATGTCGGGGTGTTGATTACTCATGCTTTGGTTCTTGATCGAAAGCCAGTGAGTTGAGTGAGTGTCCATATATTAAATGATTTGGAGTTATTATGAACGCTTCGGTGTCCTTCTCAGAGTGAACCGAGTAAGGGCCGTTAGTTTAATATGTGTTTTATCTGCGTCAGCAATGTATGCAATTCAGAAAGTGAAATACAATTTTGCTCAAGGGAGCGTTTTAAGTGGTATTTTGAAGAGCTTACAGCCGCATCTGCCAGTCCATTATGAAATGGACAGCGTGGTGGGCAGAGCTGCCTTTCTACTCCATGTACAGCGAGGAAAGTTTTGAGAATCGAGTGTTCATGCTGTGCCCCAAAAATCTTTGATAGCTCAGCCCACTGCCTTTTTGCTTTCACAAATGTTTTAGCGTTATCGCTATAAATATTTCTGGGGTAGTCCCTGTGGGACCCTGATCTTTTCAATGCAGCTATAAATTCGTTTGGAGTTTGATTCCCCACTAAGTCTAAGTAGACCATCTTTGTGGCATGACAGACGAATAATACCATCCAAGATTTACAACGTGCCCTGCACCTACTAATGACTGGTTTTGTTACAAATGGTCCGCAGTAGTTCACGGAGGTAAATTTCCATGATTTTGACTGGACAGTTCTCGAATTAGGCAAACCACTGGGGAGACTGGATTTGCCCACCATCTGATGCAAGGCAAGCAATAATGAACTACACTACTGACTATTCTTCGAATTGAATGAATCCAAAATCTTTGTCCATCAAGGGACACTGTCAATCCCACATGCAAGTAAGTTAGATGAATCATAGCAAACGAGGGCTCTTGTAAAAGAATGTTCGCGAGGCCGAATAATTTGTTTTGTCAATTGGAGCATTAAAGAATGACTCAATTTACCACCTACTCTGATGATACCATCCTTGTCTAAAAAAGGATGAAGATTTAACATTTTTCAATATTTTTCTATATACCCTTGATTGGATAGGGCAGCATATTCAGCAAAAAAGGTTTCATTTTGAACTGCGTTGTAGAGAGAGGACAAGTTTTCTTAGGATCCTGTTTCTATACTGATAGATAAATCGAAGCAATACACTGTTCCGCAGCAACTTGTGATAAGAATTGAACTTTTTGATAAGTTCAGGAACAATATACTCCTCAGCACAAGGGGTAGTAAGAAAAGTTTGTGAATGAAGTAGTAATTGTACGTTATCTCTTTCAACGACATCAGGCAGAGAGCAACACTGAGTTAACGGTTGGATCATGCATTGTGATCCATCAAATCATCTGTCGTTAGATGCCAAACTTCTGGCAGTGACTCCCCCTGATACATCAGCAAGGTTATCTTTAGAAGAGAAATGTAACCAATCATACACCTGAAAACATGGTCAAATTAAAGCAATTCTATTAGAAATAAGAACGTCTCATTTATTAGGACCATGTTGTATACAATACAGTTCAACAGTGCTGTCTGTAAATAAATGAACAGAGTTGGCCTTACAAGCTAGAGACATAGCATTATAAATCTTCATCATGAATTTGGTTAGTAAAACTGCTCCACACAATTCAAGGCGATGCTTTAAGGGAGGCATCAGCAAACCCTGTTAGAATTACACTTCTCGCCTCACCGCAAGTCACCTTCCAAAGAAAAATCGACTTTTTTTTAATAAAGATACCTCTGCAAGTAAAATTTTCCAATGAGTAATCAAGTCTCGAGTTAGACTGGCATCCCAGTCCATCTTACGATCCCATAAAAACTGCTAACATATTTTGAATCTACTTGTCACAGATGTGACTAAACACAAAGGGTCGTATATCGATGCTATTGTATGTAGCGCGTTTCTCTTGGTCCAACTGCCGAAGTCGGCTAGAGATTGGGCAAGAACATTGTGACCAGATGCAGCGTCTTTCCCTGAATGCCAAAAATGTCCTAATAGTTTGGCCGATTAGTCTGAGCCTAATGCGACAAGAATCTCCCTGGGGAATCCTCCTAAGAAAGGAGTTAAAATAGAGTCAGCAATGCTTTTAACCTTTCTCAATTTAAAATGAGCTTCAAAAAACAGATCTGTTATTAGTTTAAATAATTGAATTGCTTTAGGTTCATATTCAGCTCCATGAAATAAGTCATTTACATAAAAAGAAATGTTAGTGGCAAGGGCTGCTTCTGGAAAATGAGTTTCATTATTAATAGCAATTATTTTCAAACATGTGTTGCTAAAAATGCAGAAGATGCAAGGCAATAAATGACAGTCTTTAATTTATACATTTTTGAGGAGATGAAGAATGTTTTCTCTAAGGTTTTTGCTAATTGGTGTGTTCTTCATTCAATCGAACCATACGATACATTTTATCTACGTCGGCAGGAAAGGCACTATTGAAAATTCTAAATCTTAAGAGTATATCAATTAATTTAGTGAATGTTTGGGTCATCCCTGAGGATATCGTTTAAACTGTGCCCAGAAGTTGTTTTTACCGACCCGTGAATCACAATACTCAATTTCGTGGTGAGCGAATTAGAATTTTGTACACAAAGATTCGAAATATAATTACTTATTATACCCCTTGATTCGTGTCATTCCTTTGTATGTCCAAGCGCGATATATTCTCATAGGCCTTGCAACATAGGCCCTTTTGAGCTTCTTTTCCTTTTAAAAGGAGTTTTATAGTGACAAAACAAATTTCTTCGTAATGTAGTATGGTTTCCTCAGAACCGAGGGGTCTTTTTTGAAAGGTAACGATTCAGAAAAGTGACCATTAGATAGCCTCCGGGTTGTGGCTAGAAAATGAGCTTCAGCAGGGCGAATTGAGCCCTTAGAAGATAAAGTAGGTGGCGACTCGTTTCTATCAACCCCTTCCCAGATTCTTTGCATATCAAATTCTTTACTACTCGATAGTGCATCCTGTTTCTTCAGGAGGAAGTAACATGTGACCTTACTTTCTTGCTTGCGTTCACTGGTTTGAACTGCCCCTGCTATGACCGAGTCTAACAGTGCATCCAGAATGACAGGGATGTCGTTAGGTACTAATATTTTTGCTTCGAAAACTTCAAAAAACACTGAAGAGTTTAGAAACATGTCTACTTCGTTTGACAAATGGAATGTGTCATCTGCAGGTTTGAGATGTGTTGGAATTTTTAACTTTGACAAATCAAGGATTATTTGAGAAAATTTTGATGAAATAGACGGCAATATTAATTGTCGCATCCCCGTTTGCCAATCATTGAAACTAGATTTCATAGTTACATTCACTTTCCCATTCGATCCTGATTTTAGATAATTAACTGAAATAGTTACACCTTGTTTTTTAGGGTTTAGTTTTTGTTAGTTCTTAATATTTAATAATTCGACGAGAGCTTCCGATATAAAAGAAATTTCGCTGCATGAGACCAGCAACACTCTGACTACTTCATAATTACCCATTTTGTCAGTAACTAAAATTATTGGCAACAATGACAGAAATTACTTTGTCACACTACACCTATAATTGTGAGAGAGTACTTTCCCAGCCTTTTATGCTTCCATGCTCACTATACAACATTTTCCTCCATCTGGGGAAAATTTTGATTGTACATTAACATGAGCTCCTACATTCGATTTTTAGGTTATGATTGAATTCACTGCTTTAGTACCTGAGGTCTGTTTCCTATAATTTGGGTCATGCAAGAGAGAATTATGTTTCTAATTATATATGCTGTACTTCTTGTTACTACAGAAATGGTCTGTGTCTGCTTTATACAACCAATTCAAGCACAGAAAATATTTACATACACTTGTTATCTTTCTTGCACACCCAATCATAAAGTACGCTTGAGAGAAGCATGTCTCATGTTCATTAAAATGCGTGATATTGCTAAAATTTTTATAAAAAATTTTAAATTTGTCGGAGTCATCCTACAACTATAATTGTGAAGATACACTTATTTCGTGAAACAATATGTTCATAAAAAGCAAATCTTTAAATACCATCATGTTGAATTATTTTTTAAAAATTAGTATTTTTCTCAAATTTTGCGACAAGTGTAATAGCGCGCTCTAATAGGCTGCAATTTGATTATGGCGTCTTCTTATAAGTAAAAATGTCAAAATACAATTTTTATTAATGAAATGTTTGTTAAAATAGATATTCAAATAAGTTCATGATAAATTTTTTTCAAAATATGGGTATTTTTTATGTAAATTGGCGACAAAATTAAATGCTTATTGAGATCTTACTGCGCTTCGTGAACGATTTCACACAGTTGGATGCTTTGTAAGTCACAATTTGTATATTATTTAATATTGATTTGTACGTTTCTTACATTAGACTTCATGTTATACATTTACGCATTAATATTTTAAAAATTATTTAAAACCTATTTGAATTATGTGTAAGACACAGTCGGGTTCGTTACACCACTCAAGAACGTCTGGACCAATTTTAGTTATCTATGATTTGTTGGAATTATTTCCTAGCCGAATAGGATAACTATTAAAATATCAGAAAAAAATCACGAAAAAATAAACAACAACAAAAAACATGAAAGTACAAGCCAAAAGCAACCCGCAACACACTGCGAGATTTCTTTGCTATATATCGTTAAACGACTTCCAAATGAGGCGTTTTAGGGTACTTAAAACTAAAATTCTGAGGCCTCAGAATTCCTCAAAGAAACGTATCTCACATCGGAATCAAAGACTTTGGAATATAGTACTAGACTTACCCTCCTGCCCTTCAGAGCGCTGCAAATTAAACACTGCGCGGTCCGCCATGTTGATTGCAAGCGTGTGAAG
Source organism: Gryllus longicercus (assembly GCA_038098605.1). Lineage (NCBI taxonomy): Eukaryota > Metazoa > Arthropoda > Insecta > Orthoptera > Gryllidae > Gryllus > Gryllus longicercus. The sequence continues at coordinate 7,284,661 of JAZDUA010000011.1, read as the reverse complement.
TGAATAGCCGAAGCCCATGTGTTTTTACGTGCGTTTACATTATAATATAATGTGTTTAAAGGAACATTATCGTCAGTACATTTCCAGCTTTCGGTTGTACGAATCAAAATACGAAGAATTGTAAAAAAATCATTTCACAAGTAAGTGAGATACGTAACTTATATAATACAGATTTTCTTATAAGAATGAAAAAATCATTCACCGAATGTATTGAAAATATTTTTTATTGTACATTTGAGAATTATTATTTAAAACCTATATTATGCATCTACAGATTCCCGCTGAAAAATAAACCCTTATTACAAAAGTGATTAAATACTGTGAAAAAATGGGTTCCTCCCTACGGATTAACATCGACTGTGTTCTGATCATTTCACTCCAAGTTAATATTGGATTGGTGGTGAAAGGAGAAATTTGAAACCTAATTATGTACCTTCCGTTTTAAACTTCCATAAACATTTACGAGCAAAGGTAAGCACATTTTAAAAGTGTTAACACATACGGCATCAAATATGCACTTAAAAACTAGAATCTTCTGTTTAGGTTTTAAGGTTATGGTATATATGATTAATTAGTGAATTTATTTTTTATGTATGAAATCTGAGGAAAAGGTGCTCCTCAAGGAACTACTGAAGCAAATTGTAGAAAGTACCAATAGTGCAACGCAAACTTCCGATTTACCCTCTTCTGATATCGAGGCATTGATATCTGATTCTGCATCAAGTGCTTCTGTTCTTAAAAAACATAGTTATACATTTAGTAGAAGTCCTTCAAAGTTCAGAGATAAATTGGAAAAAGTGATAGAAAGAAATCTAAATATGGTCGATGGAATTATGATAGTAAAATTTTCATGTGCAACAGACTAACAAAGAAAATTGAAAAATTATCAGATGTATTGAAGAAACTGAAAGATTAAAATATTGTGAATGAATGGACTGCTGACATTCTGTAAGACAACTTTGGAGAAGCGTTCACCGAAATGCTGAACTATTCCCTTTCGCCTTCCAACAAAACCGCATGCAGTGAAACACTTAAGAAATTTGCCCTCACACTACATTTTTATTCTCCTACGATATACAATAATAAAAGAGAAACTTTTAATTTTGTATGCCTCGTATTTAAATATGCCTCGAACCGGACCAAAATCAAATTTACGACAAAGGCTACGAAAACGGACAATGAAAATTGGAACAGGGGATATACAAGGCCTACGAACAAAGCAGAGGGAGGTCATCTCAGAAATTGAAAAAATGAACATGGACATAATTATACTTACGGAAACGAAGAAAAAAGGGACAGGGGAAGAAATTTTGAATGAATATCTTCATATTTGGAGTGGTGTACCCAAAGATTTTAGAGCTAGAAGTGGAGTCTCTTTCCTTATTAAACGTAAATGGACAAAATTCATTAAACAGATAGAGAATATTAATGAAAGGATACTGAGAATAGACATGAACGTTTTTCGTCATAGGATAACAATTTTAGGGGTATATGCCGTAAATGATAATGCACTTGTAGATGAAAAGAATAAGTTCTTTCAAGACCTCAGCGAAACTATAGCGAGTATTCCGTATCAAAATGAAATAATATTAATTGGGGATTTTAATAGCAGAGTAGGTAATAGAGAACGTGAAGTAGTAGGTCAATACGGAGAGGAAAGTATTAATGACAATGGAAAAAGATTAATCAACCTATGTAAGGAACATGCACTATGTGTAGGGAATACGTTGTTCAGACATAAAAACATCCACAAATATACACGAATAGATCCAGTAAGAAATATACAATCTGTAATTGATTTAGTTGGGGTGAAGAATGAGAGAAGAGTTAAACTGAATGATGTGAGAGTATACCGTCAACCAGAATGTGGAACTGATCATCATATGGTAGTGAGCAAACATGTTTTTCCTTTTAGAAATAAACGAAGATGTACTGAAAAAGATACTGAATTTTTAATTGAAGAAAACTATGTAAATTTTAAAACAGACCTTTTAAAACAATACAGTGTTGAGATGCTCTACCAAAACAGAATTAAGAATAAGCTAGAAAACTCAGAAGATAAAAGTCCCGAAGAAATGTACAATCATTTAAAAGAGGCTGTTTTTGAAGCAGCTAAGGAAGTTTTAGGAGTGGAGCAAGAAAAAAGCAAGTTTGTAGAGAAATTTAGCGAAAATTTAGAAAGCATGATTAAGGAAAAGAAAAAATTATATTTGGCATGGATCTCAAATAGGAATGACGACACACGAAAGGAATATGTAGAAAAGAGAAAAGAAGTTATAGAATTAGTAAAAATCGAAAAAAATGAACACTGGGAGAGATTATGTAGGGATATAGATAGTACATTGGGATATAACAGATCAACTGAAGCATGGAAAACAATTAAAAATATGAGAAAAAACTGTAACAGAAGCAAAATACAAATAATAACTCCTACAAAATGGATTGACTACTACAAAACATTATTGCAAGAAAATAGAGTGGAATACCAACAAGATTTGGAATGCACACATTGGCAAGAATGGGAACCTGAAATTAGTCGGCTTGATGTAAAGAGGGCTTTGGCAAGAGCCAAAAACAATAAAGCTCCAGGACCAGGAAACCTTAGAATGGAACTTTTAAAATACGGAGGCTCTAGTATAATTGAATACCTCCAAAATCTTTTTAACAGAATTGAAGTTAGCGGTGTTATCCCGCAGGAATGGAATATGTCATACATCAGTTCCATACACAAGAAATGTGACAAAACTAGTTGTGAAAATTACAAAGGAATTAGTGTCATCCCATCAATAGCTAGGCTATTCGCTAGTATTCTAAAGGAAAAAATACAAAAAGGAATAACTTTCAGCGAAGAACAAAGTGGTTTTAGAAGTGGGAGGTCATGTTTGGATAACATCCATTGCTTACGCCAGATAGTAGAAAAAAATGGAATGCACAATATAGATACTTATATGACATTTATTGACCTGGAAAAGGCCTACGACAGTGTTCCAAGATGTAAAATTTGGCCAGCAATGAAAAGACTGAAAGTGCAAGAAAAATGGATTAATTTAGTTACAAAAATGTACCAGAATACTGAAGCGTGCATTAAAATAGGGAGGAAAATTACCCGAAGCATTAGAACTAACAAAGGGTTAAAGCAAGGATGTAGTTTATCGCCACTTCTCTTTAATATATATATATGGAACAAGCATTGGAAACCTGGTACAAGAAATGTTCTCAAATGGGAGTTCCCATAAATGACAAGTGCCTACATTCTTTGCTTTTGCAGATGATCAGGTAATTATGGCTGCAGATCGGGAAGATATGGAGTATATGCTTCGCAAATTAAAAGAAGAATACGAAAAATGGGGTCTTAAAATCAACCTTAAAAAGACAGAATATCTATGCATAGGAGGAGATGCCTCTAATATTAATATCGCTGATGACGAGATAGCTAACGTTTCGAAATTTAAATATCTTGGGACTGTAATTACTGACGATGGGAAAATTGATGAAGATATAACTACTAGACTTGCAATGGGGAGGAATGCAATTAAAGCTCTGCATGGCCTTATATGGAATAGTGTTTTAAGGCAAGACACAAAACGACACATATTCCACAGTATCGTGGAAAGTATTATATTATATGGAGCAGAAATGTGGCCGTTAACAAAACGCCGTAGAGACAGAATACGGTCGGTAGAGCTCGACTTTATGAGAAGATCTTTGCAGATAACAAGACTGGATAAAATAAGAAACGAAGTGGTGTGGGAAAGAGCTGGGGTTCAAACAACCATAACCAGAAGACTAGAAAATAAAGCTCTTCAATGGTATGGACATGTCCAGAGGATTCGAAATGAGAGATGGCCAAAACAAATTGTAAATTGGATACCTGAAAGAAGACGTAGAAGAGGTAGACCTGGTTTAACCTGGAAGACATATATACATGAAGTAATGGAGGAGAAAGGATTGGAAGAGGGTCAATGGGAGGACCGAGAATTATGGAAATCGAAAACGGCAAACTCTAAGGGGTAGAAACCGTCGAAGAAGAAGAAGACTTTTAATTTTGCATTACCGCACGAAAATACAGCGTGAGTAAATGTGTAAAAGAAAATGATTTGACTGAGATGGAAGTAAATCAATAGGATTTGTAGATATGGATGTCTGAATATGTGGCAAGGAAGATGTTGAAGCGACAGAAGTGCTGTTGGTCATGGTTGTGGGTATTAATTGCTCATGTAAAGTTCCCACAGCGTACTTTTTGTCTATTGGCATTGAGGCAACTGTAAAGCCTTCAATAGTGAAACGATGCAAGGTACTGTTGCATGAGTGTAATGTTGCTGTTGTTGGTGTGACATTTCATGGTATATCAACTAACGTTACTAGCGCTGCTCATTCGGGTGCCAAAAATCAATATCGACTTGAAGCCTTGGTTTCCATATGTAATAGATGAGAAATTGTATATTTTATATGATGCCTGTCACATAATACAATTAATTAGAAATATATTTGCTGATTAGAAAGTTTTGTATGATTATATGGGCAGAGTTATTATGTGGCAGTACATATCACAGTTAAGCAATATTCAGTATGAAGAAAACTTAAGTTTGGCAAACGAATTGAAAAACTACCACATTCAATATAAAAATCAAAGAAATGAAAGTGTACTTGGCTACTCAAGTCTTGAGTTCATGTGTTGGGTCAGCATTACATTTCATTTGTAAGTTTTAGTCAAAGGATTTAAAATTAGAGATGTTTAATGATGCTGAAGCAACTGCAGATTTTTGTACCTTTATTGACTGACTATTCGCTGTTTGTATTTGGAGGAACGTGTTGTCAAAGGTTTATAAATGTGCGTTAAAAGATTGAAACAGGATCTCTTGGAAACCTTTCATGAAGGAAGGAGAGATGTTTTTAATGGGGTTGAAATATACAAATGGGAGGCTTTTGTATAAAGGCTTTCGAAAAACACGCAATTTGGGCTTTTTGATATTAATAAAATCCATGAAAGGTATTTTGGAAACTATCTTTAGACTAAAAAATTGAATTATTTGGTGACGTACAAATCAAGCCAATTGTTTTTTCTTCTGTGCGCAGTAGAATTGACTGAAATAACAACCCTTCAGCAATGCAGTTTAAGGCTGCTTCTAAAAAATATTGGTACGCAATGAAATAAGGAGTAAACAGAAAGCAAATGTTGATGTACTGCAAAATATTCAGTTGATATGTTGGTGTAAATCAAAAGTTAAATAGAAAGAAAAAGACTTCCAATAACTCTCTCTTGGAGGAGATCCCCAAATATGTAGAATCTCAGATATCCGAAAATGCTGAAAATGTTATTGTCTATATCAGTGGTTTTGTGACAAAGCAACTAGTTAAAAACATAAACTGTAGTTTGGGCTGTGAAAAGGTGTTCAAGGCAAATAGTTCTTTTCTGTTTGTTTTAAGAAAACATTATGGAGGATTTGATATTCCATGTAAACAGATACTAAATATTTGCATTCAAATAGATAAGGTGTTAAGACATTTATTGAAACTGAAAGCATTTCCAAAAGAAAAAGAAATTATATCATTGAAGCACAGTATTATAAACTCTGCTATAAGGAAAGATTTATTCACTGATCTTAGCGATCATGTTAGAGTAATAATGTCCAGAAAATAATGTAATAAAAAATGGTAAGAAAACTCTAACTTTGTATGTTAAAATCAAGCGTTACCCCTTGACAGAATGCCACAATAGTTTATTACATAAAAAATTAATAAGATAGCATTACATAAAGTCAATCTCCTTCATGAACCAATCAATAAAATTCATATTTGTCAAAGAAAGTCAGTTTTATTACAACCCTGTCAATTTTTTCTAAATCGTTTCCCAAAGAAAAAAGTTCACTGTAATTATTATTTATTATTGGTAATAATATTTTTAACAATAATTTATTTTCCATACTCAAGACTTCATTTTTTCAATTTGGTTCTGAAGTGTTATACTAATAGGTTAATTGAAACTAATTAGTCTAGAATTTTCCTTCTTAATCATGTGTATAATCAAGTTGATGTGCTTGTATGGAATTTTGTAAAAAATGAAAATTACGTCTTCCTATCCATCATTCTTCATCACGAAAGGTATATTATGTGCCAGTAAATGTTGATATAAACAAAAACAAAAGTAATTAAGTTTCTACCAATCAGTTTTGCTGCTGAGATTAGGCATAAAATGTTCGGTATAACACAAGAAAATGTGTTCTCTGAAATTTGTGAAGGAATCTCATTGAAGAATATACTTTTGGTACAGTTTTTTTCTTGTTGATGCATCTAACTGATTGTTTATTCTATCTTTTATTTTCTAAACGATTGTATTTTTGTTTCATCTCGCGAACAACTAGATGTAGGCCTGCTTAAGAATCTCCAGTAATGATAGTTTTAATTGTTTGTTTATTTATTTAACACCGTCAGTGTTCGAGTCATCTCTGGGTTTTTTGGCAGTGCAAAATCAAAGGGGGTAACATTCTTAAACGTTTATGATCTTAAATATATGAAAAATGTAATATAATGTAAATAAATATATTTATTACCTACTATATTTTAATTCATGAAAGAATTCTGTCAAATATCACTTGTGCTTAGGAAATTATAAGAGAGGATACATTACAAAGCAGCCTTCATAATATTTACTTCAGTGGTGCATGTTCAAAATAAAAACCATAAAAACTATTAAAACAACTTTTAAGTCTCGTTTTATTGTCTTGATAGTTACATTAGATGCAATAGTCTTTCTCGGAGCACTTTGCACCCTGCAGACATCCTCTGGAGTATTGAAATATTATCCAGTTACCTGTCACAAAAACAGCATTGACGAAAATGTAATCGAGAATATAAAAAAATTGAACAATTATTTGAATAATTGCATATAGAATGCAATTATATACATTAATTTTGGCTCACTAGACTAATTCAAGTTCACTAACACTTTCCCGGGAACCTCGCCATTTATTCCATGACTGATGAGAGCAAGTCAGGCGAAAGCCAGTATTTATAATAAATAATTTATTGAATTTAATTTATTTATTGAATTGACAAATTCTACTTAGAGAAGACAAAAATAACCTCCCTTATTATCCGTTACTTTTCTCAGATAGGGGAAAGACCTCTAATTAAAATAGAGCAGTTCTGAATTCCTGTTAACTACCAATTTAAAAACAATCTGACTTTGGGAGAAGTTTACATTATTTTCAACGTGTTCGTACAACTAAAATTATTTACTCGTAGATATTATCTTAATAACAGGCTTTAGCTGAATAAGATGATAAAAAGTGTCTCCGCTTGGAATTGAAAATACAATTTTTTGCTAAGGATTGTGACCACGAAAAACATGTTTTCATGAAGATTTAGATTCCCCTCCCCGAAGGGAGGGAGGGGGAGGGGATCCTTCGTAATAACGATTTTTTAATTATTTTTTTGTTTTTCATTGAATTGTCCGTATGAATTTTATTTAAAAGTAATGATTCTTTATATGCAATTAACTTAATTGAAAAAAACTAATTTCAAAAATTTTAGTTTCTGCCAAATTCAATATTTTAAATATGTTTCAAATTGTTGAATTTTTTAAAGCAAGTTTAAATTTCGCCAAATGGACGAGAGCATTCCCAATGTGCTTCTAAAATAAGCTATCCCCTCGAATTTTTTTCAGATTTTTCTGAGTAGAGCGCCATAAAAAAATTAAATGCATATTTTTGTCCCTTCATTTTCGTGTATACAGAACTGTATAGATGTAATTGCAATAATATTGCCTAGCAACAATATCAATAAATAATTTTTCAATAATATTTTCACCGTTAGATATAAACGCAGCGGATGGTGAACAATTTTATTATTACAAAAGAAAATCTTATATTTTACTTGGACGAATCTATTGGTTAAATTGATTTGGCAAGTGTGAAAACATGGGACCATTAAAATATTTTCTTGATTTTATTCAACAATCCTTGATGCCATGATATGTCAAAGGCTTGTGTCACATCTAGAAATACTGCTGAGCAATATATTTTATTTTCAATGAACTTGTTGATCCCGTTTACTATTCTGTGAACTTGTTCAATGGTTTAATGTTGTCGAAAACCAAATTAATGGTCTGATATCCAGTCTTTTCCTGTTAACATTGGTGGAATTCGTTTTAGGATGAGCTTCTCAGGCAGATTCTAGAGTGTTGGTAAAATGCTGCTGGTCTGTAGGAAGTGAGATCAGGGGTCTTTCTCCAGTTTGGGAAAAAAACAATAATTTGCGTCATTTTCCAAGGTGAAGGGAAGAAGGAAATTCTTAGTATTGCATTGAATATTGATGAAATATTTTGACGGATCGCAGCTCTTATATGAACATAACAAGGTGCTTTTTTGGGAGGTAGCTTCTTGATAGTTTCTTCGAATTCCTTGGATGTAAATGAATTTATTGCATCAGTTATTGCATTCACAATTGTATTAGGGATGCGAGAAAGTGTGTGATCTTTTTTCTGTGATTGATTCGAGGCATTAATCTTGAATACTTCTTGGAAGTATTCCACAAATTCGTCCGCTTTATCTTCTTCTAGCCCACTTTTTCTCTGGTGTTAAAATTGGAGGTATTCGTTGTACTGACTTCTTTATTCTCTTTAATGTCTGGTACAGGTAGTAAACATCTGCTTTGATAAATCGTTAGGATGATGTGTCCTTCGCCGCACTCTTTAGGGTAGCGCTTGTCTTTTCCATGTTTACGATTGGTTTGGTTACAATGGTTTGTTACCTTTGGTTACGATTTATTTCGATTTTTTTTATGGTCTCTTGGTGTAGAGTATCATGCAGCTTGCTGAATATGCTGAGTTTGGTACTCGACTGCTTCTATATCCTCTTCTGTTTTAAGATTGATGTTTGCGGAAGTATCGTTATCAAGCCATTCTTGAAAACTGTTACAATTAGTTCTTTTATTACTAAATGCTGCTGATATAATTTCATATATTATATTGTGACATACCAGAAGTCCCCCCAAGGCATTTAATAAAGGGAAAATGCATCGTACGTATGTTTACTTTAGAATTGGATGCATTCAAATAGTGTAGACTAATACATATCGTCAGAACAACGTGTCAATAAACTTTATGTTCCGTACTCGAGGATCTGAACGCGATATTCTTGTGCGAAACATGGCCCCTGGACATAATGTGGAATAAATGAAAGACGGCGTTGAAAATCGAGGTTCCGCAATTATTTAGGGTGGGCCAGTCTCTCTCTTGGCAGCAATCGAAGTGAACGCTAATAATTTAGCAGCTTTAGGTTGGATAACATTTCTATGTTAGGAAACGGGAAACTTATGTTATTTGTGTGATTTGTTTATGTGTAGCGTATAATTTGTACTTTGATGGTAATTTGAGGATTCTTACCTTGTGTTGTAATTTGTGATTTTGGGGATTCATGTAAAATAGACTTCGTACGTGGGGAATTAATGTAGAATAGATTCGAAACTGGGCAAACATGTTGTTTTAAGTTAAGTAAAATGACAGGCAGTCGAAAGTAGGTGCTTTAGCCTAGGTACAGGAAGAGAAAGTCACGTTCACGAACTGTATTAATTGAATAGATCGTATTACAGAATATTATTATCAAACAGTTGGGATTTTCGAGGAACATTACAAAACTTCTCCCGCTGCCAGAATTTACGACGATAGCAAGAGCTTTGGGAGGAGACCCCATCGACGGCATTCGGACGGAAGACATCTTGAAGACTGGCGTGGAAGATATTTCCGTAAACGTATCAACGTTGCATAAAAACCGTATGGGATTTGTGAATATACAAAAAAAGCCAATTCTAATTATTAATGAGCGCAAAAACTAAAAAATGTAAACCTGCATAAAAATGTTATTTTTTTTATTATCAAACGAAATAATAACGCTGATAATTGCACAAATTTTCATAAAATTTTCAATAACAGGATAATACAGCAGATCTTCAAGGAATTGCGGCTGTGTACAGAGTCGCACGGCCACATATAATAGTAAAATAAGAAGATAAAGTGTTATATTTTGAACCCACATTTTTGCCTGTTTTCAAACAAAACAATGTAATGTTTCAAATATCAAAATTAATTAATATTGTAATAATATGTATTATTAACTGAGCCACATATATAATTAAATTACTATAAAATCTAAAACTATCTCGAATGGCTGCCGAGCGTGGGGCAGAAAAAAGAATACTTTAAAGAAACCTTCAAAGAAAACAATTTGAGAGTTTTTTGTGAAATTCTGATTTTTGATATTTTTTAATATTGTCCATATTACACACAACACTGCGCGAAAACTACTAAAACTTTCAAAAAGTGTACATGACTTGAATTAAAGAACTAATTATCGAAATCAAAATTTATTTGAAGGAATAATCTCTATCTTCAAATTTGTTGTTGTACCGAAAAAATTCAAATTTTCGCAACTTTCCCAAATTGAATGTTAACAGTGAAAATTGGTCCTATGTCTACTTTATATTATATATTATATATTATATTTATATATATTATTTTATATATATAATTATTATATATTATATATATTATATTTCACTCTATTCTTACAAGAAATTTAAAGAATAGATTTGAAGCCATTTTTGAAATTTTGAAAATGTGTATGAAAATCTTGTAAAGTACCCCAACAATTAAAGAATTGTCTTCAAAGTCGCAGGGCTTCGAGTTGGGACAAAAGGACGAAGCAAAATGAATTTTGGGAAAAATCTTACGATTAGTTTCGGCGCTAGTGTTGTTCACAGACGGACAGATAGAGGCAGAAAGACAGACGGATGGACATTTTGGAAAAACAACAACACTTTTTCGGAATCAGGGACCTCAAAACGTGTATTTCCGTTGAAATCTTGAAATTTATTTTCTGTAACATTACCTAAGCTTCTCTATACTTCGTTGGCGATATTACTCTGAATATTATGGCTTGCTCCTTTCCACTATACTCCGGAGCTGTAAACACCGACCCACCCTGAGGTGCACCGCCGACCACAAAGACACCATCCATAGTGTCTGTGAAGGAACTACTGTGCTTGTGCCCCTCCGCACGGGTCTATAGTGGGGCGATAGTGGAGTGTGACGTAAGGGAACGAGTAGTGCCGCGGTTGCGTGCCCAACACACAAGAGCCAGAGGCCAGTCGATCTGGTAGACCAGAAAGATCACGCAAATAGTGAGAGTACTAAAAGTAAAGTACATAATGGAATGTCGCGCTAGAATTAAAAGTTGAGATAGGAATAGATGTAAGTTTAAGATACGTTCCATATTAAGCACCCTCACCATAATACATATGTACCTAACAGAAAGAAATAAATAGGTACGTATAAAATAAAGTAAAAGTTGATATGATTATGTGCAGGCCTGAGTGTAAGAAACCACCCGATTTTCCATAAAGCATAGAAGGTTGGAAATTCTTTTATAAACATCCCATAAGTTTTGAAATAGGAAACTATAACTTAGGGATAGGATCGCTTCTAATAACAGAAGTCCTAAATGTTGAAACACTCGTTACCTACGTAAAGTTAGATAAGAAAACCATCGCTGGTGCCGTCATTGACACCATTAATATCAGATTTTTAAACAAGCCCTCGTGTTAAATACGTCTACGAGCGCCCCGTGAGTTCCCTCGCGGAAAAGTTATCAGCCAGGCCGGAAGTGTAAAGGTACCCGTCATACGGAGCGGGTCAACTATTACAGTTGCTCGTGCTCGACCATTAGATGCAACATACAAGACTTTCTAACCTCTCCGCGAATCCTCTTCGCTGAGGCCTCGCTCGTCTCCTCGCTCTGCCTCTTAGTCGGACCTCTTCCTCGAACATCTGCTTCTCTTCCTGCCCTCTTTCCCCGTTTCACTTGTGTTTTCCGTCAACTCCTGGGCTCGGAGTCGACACACTTCTCCCAAGCAGTCTCCCTCGTCGTACGCGAAGTTGCCTTCCTCGCTGCTGGCCGAGAGCGAAGGCGCCGACTTCTTGCAGCGCCGTCTGCTCTTTCTGGAGGGTTTGGGCCGCGATGCGATCATCATTTTCAATATTTCCTCGCCTATTTCGTTCAGTATTTCCTGTTGTTCTTCTTTGCTCTTTTCGCACACGTCAATGTCTTCGTCCCTGCACCTTTGTACCCTGCCGGCGGCGTCCTGATTTTGGCCGGTGGGGCCCTGAGGTGAATTGACGACATCGAATAATTTCTTGACCAACTTGTATTCCTTACTCGCCGTGTCGGGGTTTTCCCAACCTGGCAACAAGCAGGTGCACTCTGGATGACACAGAGGGCCCTGATACCAAGGAGCGCCCATTCCTCCATACGGCCAGATCTGACCGTCTGGGCCGACCATTTCCCTTCCCCTCACTTCTTCCTGACCCTTTTTGTTCCGATTTTTCTTCAATTGATTTCCCAGCCCTGCTTGTTCCAAATCTTCTACATATTTGAAGGAAGTTGGATCTGCAATTTGGAAAAAGACATTAAATTTTGCGAGCGCGGAACATGTAGTCTATAAATATATCATTAAATGCAATCAAGAATCAGCGAATAGTAAACTATTAGGCTGCAGAATGGCACCGACTTTCCCGTATTTCTTTTGGTCTCAGGACTATTTGGACTTGCCACATGCTCTTGCGAGTTGCCACCACCCAAAGTAAATTGTTTTGAAACTCTCAATTTTTCGATTTCTTAACTGTAGGACGGATATGTTATTTTCGGGATATTTAAAAATAGTAAAAACTTGTCATAAAAGGTCAATTTCTGTAAAAAAATTGGAGCTTTTTTTTTACGAAAATGGCGCTGAGGCGCTACTGTACATTCGAAACTGTAAAGCCCTATTCACAAAAAAATTGTTTTTGAATTGTTTTTATTGAACATCGTTTGAAGCACATTAACTCACAAATACGATAATGTTTACAAACTGTGCATAATATCAGTGTGATGCATTTTTCAAAAAATTACATTTGTGTAATTTTTGAAAATACAAAAAAATTCCCCCAAATCAATTAAAGTGTGAAATCAGCACTATTCTTTCAAAAAGTTGGAAGAAGAAATTTGCCGGCATTTTTGAGAAAATTGCGTTTGAGCGTTTCTTAAAATGAAAAATTTGTAGCTATTTTTGATAGAAAACGGCTGAGTTTCCAGGAAGCTTTACCTGACACTATTTAAAGCACATGTACTCATAAATATGATAATGTGAACGAATTTTCGCTAATGCAAATATTAGCGATGCGAGAGACAAGTGAGAATATTACATTTTTGTAATTTTTGAAAAAACAAAAGATTTGCACCAGGTGTAAGATGGCGTAACGATATTGTGGTATTATGTAATCTTATAGAGAGCATTTAGCACAATCTCTACCAAACGTTTAAAGATAAAAATTGGAGTTGTTTTTGAGAAAATGTATTTGTATTTCTTTTTTAAAAATGTACAAATCACAATTGCATACAAGATTGCGCGAAAACTAATATCATTTTCTGAAAATGTAGATGACTTTAATGAAAGAACAAATTGTGGTCAAAAAATTTCATTTCTATCTTTAATTTTTTTTCATTGACTTACGTATCGACAGAGTAATATGCGTAGTATAGTGAAAGTTATGTAATGCTGCAGAAAATTGATTTCGAGATTTCAACGGAAATATACGTTTTTGGGGTCCCCTGAAAAATTGTTTATATTCAAAACGTCCGTCTGTCTGTCTTTTCATCTGACTGTCCGTCTAAGAACACTACTAGTACCACTACACTATGAACCATGCATAGGATTTTTCACAAACTGAAGAAACACCTCTCCATCTAGCTTGAGTCGAAGTTTTGAGATTTAGGAAAACATTGTTTAAAATTTGGGGGTACTAAACACGAAGTCGTCCGGACATTTTCAATCTTTTTCAAAAAAGACTCCAATTTTTTTTAATAGTAAGTAAGAATGGTAAAATATAATCTTTTTATTTCATAGTGAAGAATTTTAATTTTCTTACGTGAACTAGTTCAATAATTCATTGTTTAAATGTCATTTTCTACTTAAAAAAAGTTACGTATGTTGTTTTGCTAGACATTGATATAGTACAAAAATCACATTATTCAGCAGTATGAATTGCACGTAATTTTAATTTTACTTCTTTCTGTGATGTAAGGCAAAACAGTGTATTGTAAGACGTTCTCACTTTACGATAGTTCTTTTGCAGAAATTAAAAAAAGTTTTCCCGTTAGAACGCCGTTTAACAATGAAGACAACCGGATGTCAATAGCCCTGAATGTCAATTTGTAAGTTCTTCAATAGCATTGGATATTTTTTTTACCACACATACCTTTCAATAAAGACATCTGGTCGTAATCGCCAGGTTTTCTTGCTCCAAACATCCCTCGCAATGTCAGAATTGGTTGTGACTTTTTCCACTCAGAAGGCTTCTTGCAATGTTTCTTTTTGTCTTGGTCATCGTCGTCTCTATTTTCATCGCCTGACCCGCCATATATTTCCTCCTCTTTTTCTTTTTTCTTGCTCTTCCTTAGTCGCAAGCCAGTCCATTTTTCGACCCGTTTCCGTCTATCCGGTTGTTTTTGAGGTATCTTTCGCACTTGCCACGTGAACCCCTCGGGGCATTGTCCGGGCTTTCCGGCTATTAAGCTGCCTGTTCCTCCCGCCATTCGCACCGTCATATGGAGAGGTTCTCTGAAATCTTTGCTCTCTTCTTGCCCAAGTGGTTCCCATACAGAATTACTCTTCTCCTTTTCATATACTTTGAACTTCACCTTTATGATTTCAAGTTCTAAAGACATGAAACATAACATTTTACCAAATATTGCCAAGTAAAGACAAAGTCGTAAAGAATGTTGCCACATGACGCAATACGATAATACACAGTGTCGCAAAAGAAATGTTCCAGAATTCTAGAGCTTATAGCGAGTCATAAGATATCACCTTTTGCCAATGAACATATTGTGGGGAAATTTATATAAAACATTACTCATCTGACACTAGCACATGACAGTTATGCAACTCTGCTTACGCAGGTTTTTGCAGATAATAGAAGAAATATTCTTGACAATCTGATAACGTAATCTGCTAATAACCTGGGTCAAAGCAATTGGCTAATCGTGGCGGACATGTGAGAGACATAGATTACTCGTGTAACACTTATTATATATATATATATATATAATATTATATATATATATATAATATTATATATATATAATATTATATATATATATATATATATATATATATATATAATATTGTTACCGATCAATAATAATCGGTTGAGGATTGCTCCTGATTTCGTGGCTCAGTGAAGATTAGAAAGAAAAAAAACACAAAGTCGTGACCACAGAAAAGAAGATATAATTGCAACATAATGCTGTTAATGCCATCTATCAAATCTATCTTCAATTTCAATTGACAAGATTCAATCTAGGAAAATTCATTATATCTTATACTTCACATCTCTTAAAATTCATTCTTCCTTTTTACAAGAATTATCCGTAGAAGTATATGGAATGTACAAGTTGGCAAATATCGTGAACCCTTCACCATGCCTTGCCTCTCATAACCACTCTCTTTGCTTCACACACCAACAGCTCAAATTTGTCTTGCTAACGTGAGATCAGTGTGCACATCTATTCATTTTACGAACATTATTTAATGATTCTTTTGTAGCAATCAGCTACCAATAGAAAATATTTAACTTGTTAACAATGAGAAAACTAGGCAAAATCCTTTGAGGCCAAAAATGTTTTTGTCAAATTTTTTTTTTCAGCAAGATAGCAGATGTGTAAAAGTCTTTTCAATACACACGATCAACAACATTGAGAATTTTACTATCTCAGACGTTTTGTACATGTAAGAATCATTACTGATGAGCAGTATGAACAGGGCCAGGAGCATCAAGACTGCATTACCGCGTCACCTGCCCCTAAAAGCACCTAAGCTCGCGATTACTCACTACTCTTGCGATTACGGAAAAATAGAAGAAACTAGTAAAGAACAGAAACCGACCTCAGTTCCGAGCTATGGCTCTCACTCAACGGCGCGAAGCTTCCAGCGGCCAGGGAATGCGGTTGACGCTCGAATCTACGCCGCAGCGCTGCTCAATTGCTTCCTAACGATGCCAAACCCAACACCTGAGGACTTGCAAGCGGGGCTCTGTCAACCGTCTAATCTTCTAACACCCCACCACCGAAAGCTCGCTATCACCGCCTCGTTACTGCCCCACTTCTTCACGCTTCGGTGTTTCAAACACCTCTCGTCTACCCGCCCTCATCGCTGCCCTCCCCGCGCGCGATATCGTTACCCAAGGAAGCGGCGGCTCCGCCTTCACTGCTGATAGATAAGGCGGCGTGTCAGCGGCGTCGACGCTCGCCTGGTATATATATAGATATAGATAGATAGATAGATAGATAGATAGATAGATAGATAGATAGAGATATATATATATATATATATATATATATATATATATATATATATATAGAGAGAGAGAGAGAGAGAGAGAGAAAGAGAGAGACCCGATCGGTCTCCTTAAACAAATAAATTAAGGCAGTAATTCAAAAGACGAGCGCAAAGCCAAGCGGCGCCGCGAACGGCGGTGAGGACAAAGGAAGAACGGGTCTTCCGCACGCTCCAAGCTCGGGAGAAGCGAGAAGTCCGTAAGTGGCTAGGAGAACGCGGTAGCGGGTAGAGGCTCGGCCAGCGTAGAAGGCAAGCGAGTGTATAAGAAGCGGAGAGGTGAAAGTTGTATCAAAAACGGTAATAAGTGTAACGATTAGGATTGTCAAGAGTGTAAGGTGATGAACATTTATAAACTAATTGTGGAATGAATAAGTAAGGTAAAGACAGTGCAGTATATTAAAATGAGTCAGCGCCGGTGATTTATAACTACCACGTGGCAATGAGAAGAGTGTAAGTGTATGACAGAGACCGTGGCGATGAACGGTGCGATGCCAACAATTATTTGGATTTGTTTACAACCATGGAAACTGTTTATTATGTCGCGAGGCGTGGGACATCAAGAGAGAACGTCGTCGTCAGCATTGTGTGGACAGCGTCGGCGTCGGACATCGTGGCAGGAGCTTCCTCCTGGGGCAGCGCCGGACAGTGCCGAGACCCACCGGGCGAAGCTAAGGTTCCCGGGATGACGGTTAAGGAAGAGTAACCTTAGAACTGGCTCATACTGACAAGTATTTAGGTAGTATTATAATGACAATGAAGTTCAGATGGAGGTTTATCGTAGAAATCGGATCAGTATAGAGGTATCGTGTATTGGTGAAGGGAATCATGGAAGGGACCTACTTATGGTAATTAAGCTGAAATATTAGTAATGATGTGGCCGGCTGTCTAGTAATTTTAAAACAGGAAGCATGAGATCGCAAGGATAAAGAAAGAAAAATTAAAGGTAATCAGATTAGTTAGCGGGTCACCCAAAGGTAATCATTCTATGTAATTTTAGTACTAAATATTTTTCTTGGTTTTGTTTAAAGAGCTGTTCCCTTTTAATATATAACAGGTGCATGCAATCAATAAGATCCCCCCTGAAACAGATTCCTTGTGCCATCTTAATAAATTTCATCTGTCTGATGAAATAATGTGTGATCATCAGTCCACCTTGTGCTCGCGTGACCACGTCAAGGTCTAGGGGAGTACGGACACAATATATATATTGAAACACAGAATGTGTTCCTTTACACTAATTAGAACATTAGCGTAAGTAATCAGTATATATTTTGGACCGCGCGGTACGTACGACAAGCGCGGCGAACAACGTTGGGAACTAGCAACGGTCGCTACCGCCGCCGTTGCCGCCGCCGCGAGGACAGCGTGAGAATGTCGGTTACGAACGGGGCAGCGAACGGCGAAGATTTCAGACGTTAGGACAGTCGCGGAGAAGTGGCCGGTAGGCGCAGACGTGTGGCGAGGAGCTCGCCGTCAGTGCATGGACAAAGGGAACATGCGGTGTATTTTGTAAAGTAGTAGCAACTGTAAAACAATAGATACGTGAAGTAGAGATTGAGAATGTTATTAGGATGAGAGATCAGTGACGAGAATAATCGATCGCGCTTGTATTATTTATTGCGGTAAGAATAATACCGGAATTGTGTGGTGCGGAACTGAGGCCAGCACGTGCAGTATCCGTGGGTTAAGTGATTAAATTCAGCAACGGAAGATAATCAGAGTGAGGTGTAACACCGAGGTACCAAGAGCCGAATCAGGAAGGATTCGCAAGGTCACCAGCCGAGGCAACCGCCACGCCATCAGCCGCCGACGACGCCCAGCTGCTGCGGAGGTCGGCGACCCCTGCCGACACGAGCCGCGCTCCAAGCATCGAAGGTATTGGTCGGGGCCCCGAAGGTATGATAAATGTATATTACACCTAATCTTGGTACCAAGGCAGAGTGTATAAATGTTGTCAAATCATGTAATTAACAAATTTGATTTATGAATAAATACTGTTTATGATTGTATTTAATTTTCTAATTAACTTTCCTAATGTTATACCGACTTATCGTAGGGACCCATTCACGGAAAAGATACCCTCCTTAGTAATTTCTTGCAGTGAAAATACCCGGCATCACCAGGTACGTCACAATATATATATATATATATATATGTATATATATATACATATATATTGTAACAGCACAAAGCTATAGCCTACTGTGGCCTGTGGCTAATGTCCCACTTAGAAGCCCTTCAGCAGCAGAGAATATAATAAAATATTTGGAATTGCATCTAGCTAGGCAAAACGCTAGCTACTATGAAGATAGCAGGATTCATGCAGCCAAGTAAGTCTGCATAGGTGGACACTTAATCTCTCCAGGTATGTGGCAGGTACTGGCGAGCCCTTTTGTGTACGCCCACACACCCTCAGTCGTGCCGTGACGTCAGACGTGTGGTATGCGGCCGACACTAGCTACGTAGGACCATGCGGCAGGGAGGATCTCGGAAAGGCCCCATCAGGTGGCGGCAGCGAACGGATGTGAGACAAGTCATTGGACCTTCAAACGGATTTGTGGCGGGGGGGCAACGCGTAATCAGCTTGGGAGAGGGCCCGCGAAAACAAGTACTGGAGATCCGATGTTCTCCCTGTTCTACAACTGTTTTTCGTCGAGCTGCTTTTCATAAGTGTGCACATAGCTTTTCTCGGCTTTTATAATAATTATTCGCCGATACTGCTTCTCAAAGATTCGCCTAACCGTTGATGAGCAAAATTGACGCCGAGTTCGTCCGATGCGCTCGCGGATATACACACAAATTTAACCAAGCTCATGCTCGATATAGTGACCAAGAGAGCGAACGCCGCAATTGAGGCCCCGCCGCGGAAGGCTCTTGGCGACTCCCTGGGGACGAAGCTCTGGCTCCGCCGCTCCACCGCGCTCATGCGCCTGACGAATGGCCCGGCTCTGATCAACCGGTCCCCCGCCATCTGCTGGAGCCAGGAGCCTAGCACAGCCAGCCAGCGAGACCATCACCATGGGCGAGATCGCCAAATGGGGATATTATATATGAACTGTGAGAGGATGGAAAGTGAGGAAACTTTATATTAGATCATCAAGGCGCAGTAGGGGTAGTCGAAATTTGTACAGGGAATGATAACGAGTGGGGGTTTAAATCAAATTAAAGTTACACTAATTCAATGATGTGTAAAGCCTGAAGGGCGTCACAAGAGCCCGGAGCTTGCAATTTGCGCAAGAGAGTGATCACGGAGAGAGCACTCTATTAGCTGCTGACCACTTCACTATGACTGACTTCTGGAGAAGGATTGGCTGGTTCCGTCCCCAAGAGGTCGTTGACGTCTTTTTTCCCCTAACTAACGAGAAAAGGCGAGTGCCTAAGTATTATTGAAAATGAATTCTTCTCTTCTGAAAAGCCGACGTGTGAGTTTTGTTCTTCTCTTCCGAGTCGCCGACGAAAAAACTTCTTCTCGTGCTGAAACATAAGAGTGGAGCAGTCATCTAGTTGTTAAAGTACTTTAGAGTAACAATACATGAAGATACCGTTACGTGGTGTGCAATTATTCTGATTGAATTGATGAACTAGAACGTGAAATTAACACATTATTCAAGAGTACTAACTTATGGTAGTACGAGAAAGGGTGAGGTGTTAGCGATGCGCATTAGAGAGAAAGAGGTAGGAAAGAAACTCAAATTATTGTGGCGGCCGCGAATCAGTTGATTTAGTCCAGGCGGGTCTACAGAACTACAGTTAGTAATAAATTTGTGAATGAACACCTGATCTCTTCAGTCAATAATAACTGTTGGAGCTCCAAAAAATTGCTTGGATAATTGGGCGATCATTAGCAGAATCTGCAACGAGAAGTTTTATGCATCGCCTTCTGCGTTCTCATCAGACGACATAGTTCTGAAAAAAGCGACATATAATTGACAATGATTATCACTTTGCCATAAAAATAGAGTATTGTAGAATGAGTATTCAAGAGATTGTCATGGTTACCTCTGTCTGGACGCAAATAAACGTTCTCCTTGCGAATTTCACGTCACTCATGCTGTCTGCTTTTCCGCTCCGCGTCTCAGAGTGGTTCAAAGACACTACACAATAATTGATTTCTGCCAACCACCAACTTTGAATGCGCCCAATACGCAGCTTCTCGGCACGATCGGTACAAAAATTACCACGGCTCCTGTGATTTTCAAACAATGCCTGCTCGTCCCTGCTAATGAAGAAAAATTTGAATTCCGGGAAATCTGACAATGAGTAAATCTTTCGACGCGGCCACCAAGGATGTGGAGCAACCTATTAGTGATTTTTCGAAGCAGTTGAAAGTTGATTTCAAAGAGCTTTATACAAAAATGATATTTTTGTCAATTGTGAAAGAATTCGCGCGGTTTTGGGCAAAATTATATCTCGATAGCGGGAAGTTTGAAATGTACATGCTTTCAAAGAGTAGCGCAACTGAGATGTCAGAAGCGTGGGGCCAAATTTGAATTAATTTGGTGGCCCATGTACCAACAATAATTGTGATTCGAGTTTTCGAGAGCTCTTTCGCACCGAGCGCTTTTTGAACTACCGTATATATCCGCAACAAGCATCGTTTCGTATAAGAACCAATTCTCCGTTTTTGGAACAAATGGTCGTCTAGTGTGGAGGAAAAAGAACACGAAGTTCGAGCCGCAGAATTTAATTCCAACCGTAAAGCACGGCTATAGTTCTGTCTTAGTATAGAGGTGTATGAGTGCTCGTGGAGGGAGGAATTTGCACTTCAAAGACTTTATAATGAACTAATATGACTACATTGACATTTTAAAAAATAATTTGAAACCCAGTGCTGCTTCAATGATTTTAGAACAAACCTACATTTTTCAACAAAACAGAATTGACGACAGCGTTACGAGAAAAATCTTGTGAATTTAATCCAGAGCGATTGGGTGTCATTAATCCTTGCAAGGGAAATCCCACATAGTATTAAAAGGTTCTTTTTAGCAAATGTGTGTATTAGAAGTATTTAAAGACGTTTTGCGTCCCATTTCGGCGGAGTGTTTCTCGTTTTCATCAGTATCAAGGCATTTGTTTGGCTTTCTGAAACTTTTTATGTGAAAACAGAGAGCTTAGTTCATATAAAGATTCCACTATTCATGTTAAATCCATCTGCAAAGTTTTCACTGACCCAAAACGAAAAGATGTGTGCGTGTCTTCTCGCTGTGGATGTGGCGGGCGGGAACTGACCACCAACGGCCAGTGCTCCAGAGGAACACGTCAGTAGTAACTCACATTGCGAATGTCATTTTGAAAGATAAATCTTGCGAACCGTGTGATTACATTAAGAAAGAACATTATAAAAACTGGAATTCTAATCAATCCTTATCATTCCTCATGCCATATAACCTCTGCTTAAAATTTACTAATTATATGAGTCTAACAAGGAATCATCGTCCATGAGATTTAAAATTAAAATAAATTGTAATTGTAATTAAATGTGAGATTCTATTAAGGTAGTAAACGCGCAAAGTAAATATATAAAAGGTTTTATGTTACAAAGAGAAAATTATTTAAGTCACATTTTAGTTTTAGTGGGAGTTGTCTGCTGACGTGGACTTATGTAAAGCACACACTTCCATCATTTGTATTTTTTAGTATACAAGTAGCGTTTATTTTATTTGTGTCTCTTCTGGAATTGTCACTTTTTCATATCTTAAAGATCCCACGTCCCTCAGATTAAAAGTAAATCTCTTCCTAGCGCATTTAATAGCGTCTCCACTATTAGGCAACCGGTGGCTTCTCTTCAGGTGGAGGTGGACGTCTTGATTCTTCTGCACAATCCTTCCTTCCGCTATATCAGAATGTTTTGCTCTCTCTTTTCCTCCCATTCATCACTTATACTCTACATGCTCTGCCCACCCACCACCTTCGCTCTCTCTCTGGTACACCATAATCGTTTCTCTACAGCACACATCTCTATAGTCTCACACACTACCTTGATTGTTCAGCACATCCCCACCACTCCGTCCATTCATATCCCTCCCCTCAAGCAGATCCTCCTATTCCCCACTCGTCGTTTGACTGCGAAGCATGCCTTACATAGCTGCATTCATTGTTCAACCCTGAAACTCCGTCCATTCAGTCCTTTCTGCTCTCTCTATCTCTCTCCCCCACTCTCTCCACCTCTCTCTTCCCCCCCCTCTCTTCCACTCTCTCCTCCCTCTCCCAGTCTCTCCCCTCGCTTCCTCTCTCCCCTCTCTTTCTCTCTCTGTGTGTCTATCTCCTTCTCTCTCTTTCTCTCCCTCCCTCTCTCCCTCTCTCTCTCTCTCTCTCTCTGTCCCTCCTTCCTTTCATCATTCATCGCCCGTCTCCCCAGCAAGGCTAACTCGGTGTGGCTTGGTCGTTCTAAATTCCACAACGAAGAGCATCCAACAATGAAGAAAAACGTAAGAATTTAATAGGTTTTCTTGATGACCTAATAATTGAATTTGGGGTAGTAATGAGATTTAAATTCACATAATATTTTATACCAAGTAGACAAATTAATGCATTGCTCTAACTTTTTTCAAACACGAAAATCTCTAGACTCGATTATAAAAAAGGAAGGCACTAATATTGACACTTTGCAATCAACAGGTAATGCATTTTCTCAAAAACGTCATAGGGGGTCACGAGATGTGTGATTGTTGATTTTTTATTTTTGATGTCTGATATATTGCTTTTTAATAGTGGTATAATTTGAAAGTGGCCTACGCGAAGGATTAGAAATAATGTCTTCACTGTACTTCAGTTGCTCTTATTGAAACTTTGTTAGTTGATTATTGATAGTTTTTTCTTACGCTCAAGAGAGAGCTAATATGAATTACGCTAGATAGTAACTTTTTGATTCTACCTCTAGAAGAGAACGATTTTGCCATGAAACTAGTGATTTGGAGGGTTTTTTGATGAGTTTTCTAGCAGCGTCGATATTTCTATCAGCGTCCGTCGTATAGTTTAGAACTACTTTCTTCCAGTTATCTAGAGATTTTTTCTTAAACAACAAACACTTAATCTATTTCACATTTGTACTTTTTTGAGCGTGTAACTTGAAGATTCAAGAATCAATACAGTTTGAAAATATAAAAATAGATGGTATAAATCCGAAAAAAGAATACTTTGTCACTTTTTTCGCTTTCATCTATTGTTTTTGAAAAGTTTAGAGATTTTATGTGCATTATAGTTCCATACAAACACCTAAAAATTCAGGTAAATAACAGAAAAAAATTGATAATAAATATTGAATTTCATACGCCAAAAAGAATTACTGCCACTAACCAGGTAATTTCACGCATGCTATTTGAGGGTAAATGTGAGGTACACAGTTCACAATTTATTGTAAGCAAACTGCACAGAGATATATAATTTTAGTATTGTTTAGTATTACCATCAACATGAGTTTTCAATGCCTCATGTCACTCAAAGTGACCAAAATTCCCCGTCGTGCTGGCATTTTGCCGTGTTAAAGCAGCCCGAAGGTCTCGCGAATGGTCGGCGACAATGTGAAACTTCGTCCGTTCGCTAGCTCCCATAAGGATTGGCGAAGTGCCATGGCTGTTAGGCATACTAGCGGGCTGTGCCCTAGGAAAACACGGCAAATTGGGACTTCAAAAAGCTCCTCTTCACCATCGTAATACCTTCTGTTATGTATGGAGCAGGGGTTTAGGGTTTGAGTCACGCCGAAGGCAAGGCAGTCAGGCAGAAGGCAGAAGTTGAGCGAAGGTAAACACAGTACATGTGCTCTCGAACTTCCTAAAACCTTGCCAATGATACCTTTTCAAAGTGAAAACTGCTAAAACCTGAACAATATACTACTGGCGATCCCTGTGGTAGATTGGGATATCAAGAGACATTGTATAAATAAAACTGTTCATTCAACATATAACACCATACATAAGCATATGAAACAATTGAAAATAAAACGTTATGAAGGCTCACTTTCAAGGATAGAAACAACATATATTTTATTAACTTGAATTCTGACTAGTGAAGAAATTATGAACTCTACTACGTAGTTTGTGGAATTTCGTTTTAAATGTTTTCAAACTGGAATACGTTTTTTATTATTTTATCACAGCATTTGCTGTGATATAATTCACGTGTAGTATATTATTGTTAGGGGAACATTACAATAATTAGTTTATAATTTTGATAAGTTTTGAATTATAATGACTTGAATTAATATGACAGAAGCATACTTGGATATTCAAAAGTATTTTTTAAAATCAATTTTTTTTTATTGGTCTCAATTTACTAAAAAACGTTTCGCGACACAATGCGGTCTCACCGTGAGGTAGTCTGAAATCAAGCACATACGACAATTAAAACGGTTTTTCCCTCATTAAAAGGTTTTGACATTGAATAAAATTTGAAATAGGAAATAACAGTGCAAAATCAATATTAAAAATCATGAGTTAAATTGAACGTCCAAATACCAATTAAGATTAAAAATTGAATTACAATATCCAAAACACTAGAAATGTAATATGTAAATATAAACATACACACCCGGGCGTCACTTGGACAGCCCAGTTCACCCACATGACTCTGGCCGCGGAAGCCTACGACTTCATAAACATACACAAACACACAAGTGGAATAAAATAAGATGCACAAATCTAATAAGGACTACTTAATGTGTGTTGTTCTTTCTGTTTCATGTAAGATCTTTTTACATCCAATACAATTAAATGTTCTTAGTTGCTAACTTCTCTTCAGGTGTAAGAGCTCAGAACATGAAAAATAGCAGAATCATCCAAATTGAAAAAAAGTCAAATGTCTTCCAGATAAATCCTTTGATATGGGAATATAATTATCGCCAAAGCGAAAGTGTGCTAGTAGTGCCACAAAAGAATATTTTCTATATTGCTATATGCATTTTTCCAAAAAGATTTCGTTTTTCACAAAATAATTGTTTTAAATTTGCCTATATTTGACCCAAAATTGCTCGACAACTACTCTTATTATCGAAAACTTTTACACGGACGTGTTTCAAGATGTCTTTGAATAACAAATTTCATTCAGAAAACTCTGTATTAATTTATTGTAGTTGTACGAAAACGCTGAACAAACTCTGAACTTTTGCAATTTTTGAAGATTCAGATATTTCAATGGAATCAAATCTGTGACCTTCTTTAATGTCGTTTGCGACATCTCAAGAAAATTTCGTATAAAATATTGGAGATATTTTCAAGAACGTTTTCGAAAATGTTGAGAATTCATGGATAGTAATTACAAACATAAAAATATACACATGAAACTCGCATGGACTTCAGTTAGTCCAGATTGTCTGAAAAATACCCGTTTTAGACAAAATTGTATGAATGATTTACGCGCCAGCAAAAACCGATGTTTTGCCGACAACCAACCTTTCATTATCAAAGACACAGAAAACGCGAATTCTGTCAAACAACAGGAACATGATTTAACCATTTTTTTGCACTAAAGCCCCGGTGGTTTTCAGTAATAATTCGCCAATTTTTGACGTAGCATTATATCAATTTCTCTTTAGTACGTATGTACATAGTAAAGCAAGAATTAAAAAATAGGCTATATAATTGTTTTCAAATATTATGATTAAGCACATATTGATGTAAATTTCACACATACGGTTTTCAACGCCTGTGTGGAGCTCTCTGTCTGCCATCTTGCTATCGTGATTATTTCACTTTCTGGCTTGAGTGATACCTTTCTTGAAATTAGTCAAAAATATTTGAAATCATAGTGCCAGTAGTTCCGATGAGTATTTCTGTGAATTAAAAATAATCTTTGTGACGTTTCAAAACTATGAAAATGTACGAGTATTAACTAGCATAATTATTATGCCATTATTTACTTTATTTGTACTAAAGAGAATATTGTTTCCTATACTGTTAATAACTAAAAAATTACAATCTTACAAAAATATGTAAAATTACTTACTTTTATCTGATAATTTCTAAGAAAAGATGCTAGAAGACAAGAAAATGTATTTTTTAAATGCAGAAAGCATGGTTAAATGCATTTTTGTTGCATTTAAGAAGTTTTTGTTTAACTCATTTGATTGTATATTCATGTTAAAACTTCGTGGTGCAATAAGTGTTATCATAGTTATTTTATATTTTGGTATTTACGATTTTTCATGATTTATTATGTATTATTGTGAAAAGTCTTTGCCATTGTTCATCTAGTTTCGTTCACTCAAAGCCCCCTAACATTTTAAATCAGAGAACCTTAATTATTCTCAAGAAAATCGTAAGGAATGCATATTATTCACTGATGTTTGACAGATCCAAAGTTGTGAAAATAGTCCGTAGTGGTCGTTGGGCCGATGTATGTGGTCCGGGAGAGATGGCGTACAGGAGGAAGTGATGTTATTTGAAGCGGATATCTCGGTTCAGAACAAATGACTGCTAAATAAATAAGCAAATTAAACACCCAAGAGAACTTGTAATAGATAATTAAATGAGAAAACCATGCACCCTCATGAGTGCTCTAGGACTTTTAGTGGCTTATTTATACTCATATTACAGATGACGTATTTTCCTAGTTCCTTTCAGATGAATGTGTAATAACCAACGCAGAGGTAGGTGTTCTTTTATGTCTGGTATTACGTTTTAAATTCTTATGATTATTTTCTTATTTTCTAGATTTTTATTTTTATATTATCCGTGTTATTTTTCTTTTATTTCATTCACTATACTTCTATCATATTGGATATTTTTACTTTCTCACCATATTTTCTATGATTCTATGGTAATCGTGTGCAAGTAAACGGCTATTTTTGACAGAAAATCTCTTATTACAGGCGCCGGGAAACGAAAATGTGGATAAATATATTCTCTTTGTAGTAAGGTACATCATGTGGCACGATGCACAGTCAAAAATCTATGTTTTGAGGGCTCTTTAAACCGAAAAGCGATTGATGTATGGTAAGAAACCACTCTCCCTTCCGTCGAACGAACTCGAGGCTCCTTGAGTTTGAAACGGATGTTTTGATTTTTTTCATACCTAACATGAAGCCAGAACATTTTCAAAATTTTCTCAAAAATAGCTCCATTTTTAAAATTTAACATAGACCTGTGATAGGATAAAGAAGCTTAATAGAATGTCTCGTGATTCGTTTTCATTAATGTTCACTTAATTTCTATCTGACGTTAATCTAATTTATGAAAATAAATTTCCTTCAAAACTATTCCAGACGTTTTCTCATTTTTTCCATTAAAAAAAGGGGAAACGCTTAAATTAATGGCATAGGTCTCCTTTTGTTAAAATACTCTCAGTTTGAGAAAATATTAAGTTAGAAACAATGCGAGAAAGTATTTGCTGTTGAAGCACCTAGTTGTTTCTTTTCATTTTAACAACTGTTATCTTTCCTTTTAATACATAATTACTAGATAGTTACCAGAAGCTTTGTACAGTTTTGGAAACAAAAATCGATCGCGGCCGTCTTCGAACAAGTTCAGCCTTTGCATGGCTTGGGCAGCCCTTATAATGCCGAAATGTCGCAGGCGGGGCCTCACAAACCACCGCAGCCAATCCTAACGGCGGGGGGCGTGACCTAACAAAACTATGTGGAAGTATTTTTGAATACAAATACATAGAATTTAACAATTTTATGAACGTGAAAGTAAATTCATTGAAATATATGTTTAAACGCATTCACTTCACCAGGTTCAACAAATTTCCAGTTCACTATAGATTTTATCAATAAGAAAAACTGATCATAATTACAGATTTGTAATTGAATGTTTATAAAATTTGTACAAATTGCATAACAGTATATCTCTCGATTCGATAGAGAACTCTTATGGAACTATTTCATAACTATTTAACAATTAAATTATATATTAAGCAATCAATATGCATATCTTGCCTAAATTGTTATTTTGCAATGTGCAACTCGAAGACAAATTTGGAAAAGTCCATGACAGAAATAGCGCAAATTTCGCAATTGTTTATAATTGTTAATTGTTTCGGTTCTGTGGCAGAGAACCCTGTAGAATTGCAAAAATTGGAAATTCTTTATGTATTAACAAATTTCGCAATTCATTTTTATTCTCTCATCACAATTATGTCATCACATCAACAAGTTCCGAAATTCTGCAATCCGATCGGCGCTATCACCTTTCGTTTCCGAGATGCGCAATTGTTTATAGAAAATTAGCATCTGATGCCAAACCTCACGTTTTAGAGACAATCCATTCCCTCTTTGCAGAAAAGTATACTGTTCATATCGTTTGGAGTGTCTCGCTTTTCGCTAATTTTATTGTAATAACGATTTGTGGTTTAAGGTAATTTAGTGGAAATTGTTTCTTATGGACTATTGCTTATTCTTAACCTTCAAATTTTTCTTCGTATTCTAAATACATCGTTGAGTGAATGGGTGGATGAGGAAATGAGGAAATGTGAACATGTGGACATGTGAAAATGAGCAAATAGTCTTTATTGATGGCGAGGCTCAGGCAATTTAGCCTGCTCTTCCGTCTGACCGTTTTCATAAAAAAGTCTAATAGAATGAATGAGTAGTTAATGAAAAGAAGGTCATTCAAAGAGAAATACTTTAGCAATTAAGATGAGGGAGTTCTTTATATTGAGGTCAGGAATATAAGCATGGGAGGAAGGAGTAGATAAAAAAGGAAATACTCTCACAGTATTTGTAAGACGAAATTTATTTATTTATTTTAAGTTAGGGATGTGTTAAAGTTAATCATAAATATATTAGAACGATATGAGAATTTACTCGAATTTAAATAAATTATATTTTCTGACTGAGCAAATTAGGTACTGAAAGGATTGGACGGATCTTGTATAAGTCAGTGAACGGTTATTAAGTACTAGTAAACGTTTCACATAGAGGTTTTGAAGCAGCTAAAATTGCGTACTTATTATTGAAGTACCCCTAAAGAAGACTAGAACGCGAGGGAATATCGTCAGCATACGAGCGAAAACACATCAAGTCAAGAGTTCAAGTTCAAGAAAAATGGAAAATAAAGTATTTCTTAATGATAATACTTATATTTCGTAATCACAATAAAAATATTAGCAACTAGCGGACCCGACAGACTTCGTTCTGTCCAAAAGATTTGTACTTTGACAGTTTTTTGTTCCTACATATTTTATAGTCTGGGCAAAAAATCTCCTGAACAGAACCGTCACCCTGGTGATAGGGCGTTGTGAATAAGAAATATAATTAAATAAAACATATATAAGCATTTAAAAGTAAGTAATCGCTTTATTGTTAATCATGTGAATCATAATTATTAACAAAAAACAGTTTTATTTTCATTGTAGTGCTTTGTGATATACAATGTTTTTTGTTTGATTACCTGGCGCATAGATAAACAAATCTGATGGTTTTCCAACACGGGAACAGGCAACATACAATTGACCATGTGAGAAGCATGGGTTTTCCAGATTAA
Organism: Gryllus longicercus; assembly: GCA_038098605.1. Taxonomy (NCBI): domain Eukaryota; kingdom Metazoa; phylum Arthropoda; class Insecta; order Orthoptera; family Gryllidae; genus Gryllus; species Gryllus longicercus. The sequence goes on along the minus strand of JAZDUA010000011.1, from coordinate 7,254,812 downwards.
TACCACAAACACTTAATGATTGCCCCTGGGACTTGTTTATGGTCATAGCAAAAGCAAGCCGAACTGGAAACTGTAGTCGTTTAAAGTTAAACGGCACATCAGTCGGAATCATTGGGATGCGCGGTATGAGAACGTCTTCTCCTTTATACTTTCCTTTCAGTATAGTTGCTTCTATCACGTTGTTTAGTAATTTTTTTATCGCTAACCGTGTGCCGTTGCAAAGACGTGGTTGGTTGATATTTCGCAACATTATAACTACCTATCCAACCTTTAATTGAAGATTGTGAGGTGGCAATCCTGGTAAATCCAGCGAGTTTAAAAATTCCGGTGGATAGTTCACTACATCATCTTGGTTAGTAGCCAAATCAACTGATTTATATATCCTCGATTCGCCTGTAATTTGTTCTTGAATTTTTAAATTTAATTCATTTACATCTATGTTTTTTGCAGCCAATATAGCTCGTTCGCTCAACCAATCATGGTTTCTGTAATTTTGAGAAACATCTGGAAACACCTTCTGAATAAGTTCATCTTTTGATCGAGTTAACTGACAAAAACTTTGAGGAAAGTTAATGCAGCCAGTCAACATGTCTATAGGAAATTTGCCATCACCAATGTCAATGAGTTGTTTAGAGAATATGTTTCCAGATTGGTCATTTTGCAACTCGACACGCATATTCTTGCTTAAATAAAGTACTCTGACATGTTTCCACAAATTGGAGGACTTTAGACATGCATTGAGTTCATCAGCTGGTGTTGATCGTGGAATCACTGGCAATGTTTGACGAAAATCTCCTGCTAATAAAATCATTGCACCACCAAATTGGTTATGATTGCTCCGTAGATCTTTTAAGGTTCTGTCTAAAGCCTCCAAAGATTTTTTATGTGCCATCGTGCATTCATCCCAAACAATTAATTTACATTGCTGCAAGACTTTTGCCATTGCAGAGTTCTTCGAAATGTTGCAGGTCGGAGTTTCATTGCTTTGCATATTTAATGGCAATTTTAATGCTGAATGTGCTGTTCGACCACCTTCAAGCAAAGTTGCTGCGATTCCCGACGAAGCGAGTGCAAGTGCAATTTTATTTTGTGAGCGAATCGTTGCTAATATTAATGAAATCAAAAAAGTTTTTCCTGTACCACCAGGTGCATCTAAGAAGTAAATCCCTCCAGTTTCATCATTTGTTACTTTCATAAGAGTATCAAATACATACTTCTGTTGTTCATTCAACAATGGAAGATTTGTTTGAATTAATTCTTTCAAAGTGTTAAGGTCATACAGTTTTTCTCGATTCAACTCTTGGTTAAAAGCATCATGCATTGGACGATTGGGCGCGGCCAGGCCTAATTGAATTAATAGTTTGTTTGACATCATCAAGCACATGTCCTCAATTGAAATCAATGCTTCATTGTATATTTCTTCACTGATTTGTATATTTGGATTTCCCATTCTATTTCGTATTTGATACAAAATATCATCACACACATAATCTTTGTACTTGATCCACAAATCAAGTGGGTTTGATGGGAAGCATGTAGATATGATTATAGAAAACAATGTTCGTATTTGATGAGCGTTTGATGATATTACAGCATCATTGAGAGTTTGATCCCAATGAGCGTCATTTTCTAGCAATTGCAAACGTTGACAGGCTTCTCTGTAAGATCCACACAATTCACCATCAACAGTTCGTAAATGTTGGAATGATGTTGGGCCACGTACGTTGACTAATAGCAGTCGTAAATAAAAACATTCATCATTGCTAGGATGTACTGAATAAATTCGACCAATGGCGTCGGTGGAATACACATCTGGGTATCCTGGAACTTGTTTTCCTTGTTTCCGTCGTATAAATCTCCTTGAGGATTGATTCCAAGTATAATATTTTGGCATTTCAGAATATAGCAATGTTTGTGCAAAGTCATCGTTTTGGCAGGTCTCAAAAAAACTGGTTAATGTAGTAGATGGTGGCTGAGCAGCTCTTTGTACTGCGTTCTGTGCTGTAAAATACACTCTTTGTCCATTTTCTAAATGCACAGCTAAGTGAACAACGGAAGGGTGTCTCTCATGAATAGGAAAAGAAAATATTCGCCATACTGCTTCATTACTACTAACATAGCGGCCCATTTGGTATTGGGTAACTTCATCATTGGAATTCTCTGCACCAATTCCAATCACAGCCATATCACTCCCTTTGGTTACATATTTGCAAATGTATTTAATAGATTTCACTGAATGGCAAGATTCAACGTTGATGTGTGCTTTGAAGGTCTTTGATAAAATGGGTGAATATGGAACAATCCAATGATTATCTATTTCAATATCTTCTTGATTTAATTTGACAATTGTTGATCGTCCATTGTCTGCTGTCGATCGTCGACGATACAGTGGATAACCGTCATTACCAGTAATTGATTCCGATATTAATGTCCGTGGATATCGTTTTGAACATTTACCATCCATCATACATGGTGAATTTTGATTAAGAGTTCCACAGGGACCATGTATCATATTTTTGATAACTACCTCATGCAATCCAGGATCTACTTGTACATCAGGGATTTCAGCTGATATCACTGCATCAACTTCATTTGGCCTTATCTTTTCAGCCAACCAAATCAAAATGTGTGCATGTGGCAATCCTCGTTTCTGCCACTCCACAGAATACATCCAGCAGCGTGTCTCACCAAACACACAATGTTTTACGATGAAATCCATTAAAGATTTCAATTTTTGTCTAAAGACTCTGGCTGTAACATCATGACGATCAATGGGAGATTGCCCAGGGAATAACTCCTGCTTGATTTCTCTCCAGAGCGGATTGCATGTAAATGTGATGAACAAATCTGCTGTACCATAATGACGAACATACGACATGGCATCTTGAGCATATTCGTGCATATGTCGAGGGCTTCCGATGTATGTTGCTGGAAGAATAGTCATCCGACCAACATTCTGTGCATTTCCATCAGTATTAATCGCATCTCGAAGGTGAATATACTCTTCAGATCGGAGTTTGGTCTGATTCAACCTGATGAATGTTAATCTCTCCGTTTCAATTTTAACATACATGTCAACAATATATTTGTGATATAATCGCCGACATTTCAATATGTGATTGTCTTCATTTTCCCGAATCATTAGGCGGTATGAATAATAGTTCATTGAACTGACTTTTTTGTTAGTTTCAGAACCTGTAAATAGATTTTGTTTTAATAACATTGCAATATAAAATTAAAATACATAATATAGTGACTGAGATAATAACTAATATTTTAATTACCTGTAATGGGATTTATCATTTTTATTGAGAAATCATAGCCATTTTCACCTTGCCAAAATATAATGGGATATTGCAGTGCATCATATGAGCGGTGTGTTTCCTTTATACGTTGTAGTTGATCATTCCGACGATGTAAAACAATATCACGGGATTCCAAGTTTTCTCCAACTACAACGATAGCAACTTCATCAATAGTTTGTGCATTAAAACGTCTTGCATGTTGACCCGCAGGTGTTTTATCAGCTCTGATTACAATTTTGTGATTATCTGATGGCATCAGATCCAGGGCAGTTTTAAACAATATAATCAATTGATTGTGTTCATGAAATAAAGTTTGTAATTGTTCTACAATAGACCTCTTTACTAAATTGTTATGTGCACAACGCAGATTAGTTTCTTGTGATGAATTGCCCATAAAATAAATTTGCAGGAATTTGTAGTTGCTATCTGTCACTGGTAACAGTGAACCTGCTCTGTGATATATTTGGCCTTGTATCTGTAAATTTAAAAAAATATTGTTTGTACCAAACACTATAAAATAAAATAAAATAAATAAGCAATGTGGGGTATAAATTTATGGATTGTCAGTGATCAAACTTAAATAATATTTGTTCTTTAAAATTATATCTGTCTCCTAATTAGTTGTAACTAATATCTATCATCAAATATATTGGGTTTCAAAATAATAAAAGTGTCGCTAAAACTGAATCACCAAATAATATGGGGACTAAGTGATGATTATGATCTTAATGATTACGTCATTGAAAATTAGTAACACATCTTAACTTAGGTGACAGAACATAAAATAATTATGTTTAACTGCTATAATACATACCTTGAAAGTTGGCATAAAATTTTCCCGAACTACGTTTGTTGACCCAAAGGAAGTCATTTGAAAGAAATTGTTATATTGTTGGATATTTGTCAAAAAATGTATGGAATCTGTTCCTATTCCTGAAACCAATGAGTACAATGGCTCTGGTGGTGGTTCCAATGGTATCAATTTCACTTTACCATTTGCGCAACACAATCCATTAGCTTCGTTTTTAAATTTCAATGCCTTACAATATGAGCAAACCGAGTTCATAGAACCAATAACAACACATTGGTAGTTACTGTAGTCAATTGACACATCGTAACTGAAAGCCGCTCGATTCAAACTTGCGCGATTATTAGTTGAATGTAGCGCTCGCGCTTCACGCGTTCGTGATGCCCGAATTCTTTCACGTTCATTTCGGTCGTCACGTTCTTGTGCAGCATGATTAGATCGGTAATTAGCTTGCTTTGTAGCATTTCGGGTTCTTCTACCTAAATTGCTTCGTCTAATAGGAGGCATATCTATATTATTGTAACGTTTCTCCGTGGTGAATTAAAACCAACGAAATATTATACTCACTACTCACTTCTACTCTCTTCTGCTAACTCCTCTCTAACTCGCTTCTGCTGACTGACTCGCGGCCGCCGGCAGCGGAGCATTTATACCTGCCCGGCGCTTGCCCCCAGGCGCCCGGCACCTTCTCGGCATTTCCCCGCGGCTCGCGAATAGTCCGGAACCGTCTAGTTCGGGTGGAAGGGAAGGGGCGGCGGCAGATGACGCAATCCACGCGCAGCGACTTCGGCAGGTCGGGGGGGAAGGGAAGGGGCGGCGGCAGATGACGCACCGGCTCTTATCTATCGCTTGCTGACGGATGGCAAGCCGCGGTGCTTCGGAGCTCCGGCCTACGCAATCAGGCAGGGATGTGTTGATGGAGTACGGTCTTGCGGCAGGAAGAGCGAGCGTGGGCTCCTCTGATATTTCTTGTTTTTACAGTGCGCCGCAGCTCGTGAGAAAAGGGCTGTTTTGAGGGTTTTCCCGGCAATTATTCGAATTTTTCTCGACGTAAAAACCATCCTTGGACTTCAACGAACATTTTAAAAAAAGAATTGCCCAAATTGGTCCAGGCGTTGTTGAGTTATGCGGTTACCAACACATTTTGCGATTCATTTTTATATTATAGATTAGGAACTGTTTATCAATTAAAATATTCCCAAGACTTGAAAACCCGCCCCAATATCTCCCCCGTAAGCCAACGACATATACTACATTTAAACTCGCTTTTTTTTAGATTAGAACACTTCTACATTGTTGTTCAGCAACCTGATACTGAGAGCAACAAAGGCCGTACATTAGCAATTAACGACATCAGAGAAACTTGAAATATCAGTAATAACCCTTAAACAGGAGCGCCACGGCACTCGTTTGGCTATTATCCGATAGCGTCATAGTTGACACTCGCTTCTGGTATTCACTTTCGAATCTATTTCACGCCTTTGAGGCACATGTTAGAAACGTTCCCACCTCTTCGTATATCGAGTGTCGAGCGAAGTTGAAACATCGGTTTGGTATTTTTACTTACTCGCCATACGAATACTTCGTAAGAAGAGAACATTAGGTAATCCTGCTGCGGAAAACGATGAATTTTCTCCATAAAAAGTATTATAGTCGGGCTCTGGTAACGAAATAGTGGATAAATCATTTTGTCAAATTTAGGGAGAAACACTTGGTGTAGCCCGAATCTATGTTTTGTCGGTTCTTGATACCAAAATTTCGATTGACGGACAACGTCCGTCTGTAGTCAACGCTCGCGCCTAAATCGTTCAGCCGATTTTCTCCAAACATGATATTCATCTATCAATCTGGCTGATGTCGTGGCCTCTGTATTTTGAAACCGATATTTAATTTTTTTTTGGGGGGGGTACTTTACACCAAGTCCCTCAGGCATTTTAAAAATTTTCAAAAAAAGCGCTCCAAGTTTTTTGATTAAATTTGTCTGTTCAATAGTGTGAAAGACGTTTAGGAGAATGGTTCATGTTTCATTTTTGGTGACATCCCCGATTTTTCGATATTTTTTCTAAAATTATACAAATGTATTTTTTGAAAACTATCTCACGCCGTTAATAAGCACGTTTCCACCAGTAAATAAACACTATTGTATTTGTGAGTTAATGTGCATTAAAGAATTTTAATAAAGTTTTTCGAAAACTCAAAACATTTTTGTGGAAAAGATCTTCAAATTTCGAATTTACTGCGTCTTAAAAAAAAATTCTTAAAAATGGTGCAAATTTTTCAAAGTAAGTTCCCATTTACGACGACGTTTTACAGTTCTTTAACATTCTTAAAATACTCTTACCATTTTACAATTAGGAAATTGAAAAATTCAAAACACTGAACTTTAGGCGGTTATAGATGACAGCTGGAAAGAATATGTAGCAAGTTTGTATAGCAAACCGTGACGAAAGGAAACTAGTACGGGAAAATCTGTGTCATTCTATAGCACCACTAGTTACATTTAAAGTCAATATTGACCCCTCTAGATGGAGAGAACACACGCAATGACCAACTGGTCTTTCAACTCTGGGCTCAGGTGTTGAAAAACAGATAGACCCATGTAGAACGATGGCGAAAGAAGGTTCTTCAGTTTTCCCTACCTCATTTGTGACTATTGCTTTTTCATTATTCAAATCATATATTTGCTTTTCAATTAAGCCATTCATCTTGAGTGTTTGTTTTGATGATTAGAACATTAATAACTAGCTGGATCTGTGCGAACTATGGAGCTAGGAATACAGAGAGATGGCATGACGTCACAAACTTGAAGCCACAGATCATCCATATTTCAGTGCCCAAAACGCTTGTAGGTGTTCTTTCGTTCAAGTATGTTATTTTCCATAGTTTTTAATATTTAAAAGCCTTTATCAGATTACCATGTTTTCGTAACAGTTATTCAAGGTTACATATGTGGCTTATTGCTGTAAAAATCGTTCGGAAAAGGCGTGAATTATATTTTTTCATGTAAGTAGTTACCTTACATAGTTTGGAGAACATATTAAAATGTGAAGATATTGGTTATTTTCATGATTTTTTTCTTTGTACCAAAGAGGAGAGCAGTGCGTATTAGTTGTGCGAAAAAACAACTGGCAGCTTAGTACACATAGCACATTATGCTCTGTTCGTTTTGAATGTGAGGATTTTGATAGAAGAGGATTATGATACGTACGTTTGTAGAAACTCTCAGTCCAACAGCTTTGGAAGAGTTTCTACCACACCTAAAATAAGTAATTTGTGCAGGTAGGTTCACTGAATGAATTAAATTGAGTAAAGTAGACCTAAGAAATTTTTTACTGAGGAAAAAACATACGGCGTCACGCGCGCAGCCCCCCTTCTTGCAACAGCCACGATCACCTGACCCATTTCGGATGTTTATGACACCCCACCCAGCGCCCGAAGAAAGGGTAAATTGAAAAGCGCCCAGACGCAGCCACATCTGGAATATTTTTGAAACGCCTGTCATCGTGATCGGGGAAACCCAAAACAATAATTCTGTAGCCGGGAGGCCCCTTCACAGTCGTGGCCTGTTTTCGAGACGAGAGAAGGACACTATGTTCCGACGGAGACAGAGAGTGGAAAAATTCCTTTACTCCGCCCGAGCTTATTGGCCAAATTTAGTGTACAACGCCATCACCTTTAGCCAATAGCGACGCGATCGTTGTAGGGAGCAAGAACATATGAGGAGAAAGGGTGGGGATAAAAGTTTACTTCGTGCATTTATGAGAAACAAAATTTCAGTGGGCTGAGAGACTTCTCTGGGGTGGGAGCTATTCGCGGGGAGAGGCGAGTGCGCCTCTGAAAGCACTTAGTTGAAATCACTGGGGTGATAGATTGGAGAGTGAGAAATTTAGAGGAAGTGCAAAAGCACTTCAAAAGTAAATTGGCGAATCTTTTATAATTGCGTATTCGCTACAAGATTTCGCAACTTCTGAATTTATATCTGAGAGGATTCGCGTAGTTCAGAGAGAGACATTGTTGTGTGCTCCGCACCTGCGATCGGGGGCGATATCCCCCCCACAAGCTCCGCTGAAGCAGCCTCCAGACGGTTCCCATTGCTGACGTCACCAGACGCCGCCAGACGCCTCCAGACGCCACTGACCGCCCTGTTGGAGAGGGTGCAAGCCATCCCGCATTCCAGAGAAGGTCGCCCCGGCCGCACACAAGCTTCGCCGCGCCCGCCCGGGCACATTGAACTTTTGACACGGAAGCTCTCAGGCAATGTAACTGGGGGCAATAAACCTTTTTTGAAGTATTGACGAAAGCGGTGCCGCGCCAAGGCACGAGAAAAGTCCTCAAGGACGACTCCGTAATTCTAACTATAAAATAATTTTGTACTCTTCTCTAGTTGTAAGTTTTCCTTTTAATTTTAGTCTTTATTTTTTCTTTATTCAATCTTTCCTTTCCTTTTTCATTAATGTAACTTCCCTGGTACAGCTTTGTCCAGGAATAAACGTTGTCTTTTACCAGTAATCAAATTGTTTATTTTGAATGCCCATGAATTTAATCAACAATTCCTTCCATCACCTAATTTTTTAAATGAGCAAAGGAAATTGTTACAATCGGCTAGTTTTTAAACGAGTAAAGGGAATAGGACCGACTGAGCTATAACCGGGCCGCTAACCGTGCATTTCCCATTCGCGGAGGTGTTACAATATGGCTTCAAAAGGATAAGTAACATGATTATTTTTGTTGTGTTCTGCTTAGAGACCCGAAAGTTTTGCACAATGTTGACATCCACTGTATCACTGGCCCATCTACAAACTCTGAACTTTAGGACCTAGCTCTTTTTCTTTATATGAGAGTACCTAATGTTTATGTCAGGAACTGGAGAAAGGGAAATAAAGCTGGCTCAGTGGCTCAGAGTGCAGGCCTTCGCCTTTCACCAAGGAAGTCGAGGTTGGATTCCCGTCTATTACAGCTTAATCTCATGTTAAATTTCTTTCGACAACACGAGTTTGGCTGCTTCACAAGGACTAGTTCAACCCCTGTGAAGTGTGCTAAACCCTACTACTATCCTGAAACATTTCCAGTTCTGGATAAACTCTAGACTCGAATTAATCGTTTTTCAGTTGTTTCGATTTTGTTGTTTCTCTAGCGCTTTTCCGCTAGTTCAGGGTAGTCAACGTTCTCTACCGACAATCTAGCTTTCGTTTGCCTGAACTGTCGATTGAGTTTGATGAGCAAAAGTGCAGCTACATTAAGTTTGTCGATCTGTAGTTTAAACAACAGATTCTACAACTGGCATTAAATTGCACAAATAATCAAATCGACTTATTTTATCATTGACCAAGATTACGTCCCTTTATCTTAGATTCAATTTTACTTATATTCTATTAGTTCCTGATCTTTTTCATCACCCATGATTTCTTATGGTACCTACACGAGCAGACTAGAAAATGAGAACTGTTCGACCATTAAAACTTCCTCAAAGGTTTACTTTGAGGAAGTTTTAGTGGTCAAAATACTCTCATTTTCTAGACTAGTTAACTCGTGTGGCGAGCACAAAATATCAAGTTAAAAAAACTAGAATACATCGTTCTTGACGTATTTACGATGGTAATGTGTGTTGCTGCTCCCGACAGAGAGTATATATCAGAGACGACACTCAATGTTAAACGGAGTGCCCTTATTTTCGTGGAGGGGAGAAATTCGAATCTCCCACTCCAACAGAAGCAACGAATCAGAAAGATGCAGCCATTTTCACCCACCGCCAGCTAATAAGCGTCGAAAAGCAGTCTACTAATTAAAATGGAGGACGGATGTGAACCGAGCAATTTATAAGAGAATTTTGAATTCGAAGTCAGTAATGGAAATTTTGGGCATGGAAATGCAAAATAAAATAAAATATTTCATATTTATTTCTAAATTGTTAATATACAGTACACAATAAAATATAAGCACACATACACAATACATACACACAGGCACATCATACAAAATATAAACAATTTTTACAAAAACAGTATATGCAGTAATATATACAAATCAACTCTCTTTGCAGTAGACCGAACACATGAATATTGAATTTATGAATTTACAAAATAGTCAAAATACGCCTAGTAAACCATTACTGTTTTAATATTGTATTATTATCAAAACAACAGATCAGACATCAATATATGATAGTGAAATTTCAAGTAATCAAAACTTTAACTGAAGTGTTATGATACAAATGAAAATTATTGATAATTTTTTATAAATGAATACGAAACTTTCATTTGCACAATTTTATCCACAGAAACAATTTAGTCAATCAAGTTCTCTAGTACGTGTATTAAGCTACACAATATATAAATTTGTGTGTATAAAATTACTGACATTAAATAAGTTTACTATTTAATATTATTGATATTAATGTTGTTAACAAAAATTATTGATTATATATTATTTTATATATTATATTAATATTAATATATTATTTTATATATTGTTATTATTGATTATATATTATTATTAAAATATTAATAAAATAAGTTAATAATGCACAAATGAAAATAGATATGAATCTTGAATAAGTCTCTTACAGCTGTCAAATTAACTAATTTTCTTAACATTCTTAATTAAAAATGTGTGTATACCAATATTGTATGAATATACTGAAAGAAATCCTGTTATTTGGAATAGGGGATATACACTGGCCAATGTGAAACTCATGTTAATGCTGTGAAACATTTAATGTAACCAAACTAAACCACTTATCATACAATATTATAACTCGTTTACATGAAAATTGAAACCTTAATAATCTCTTTGGATTAAAAATGAACAGCTTCACCAAAAATGAAATTGTTATCTTCCAAAATGCCATTTTTTTCAGATGCTTATGCATTACACACATAATTTTCTTGTTCACAAACATTATTTAAAACACAAAAAATAAAATATGTATCATGCTAACACCTATAATATACTACCATTGGTACACATCATCTGCATGCAAGATAAAATCACCATGGCCATTTTGGATGTTATTTAATTATTTACATTACCAATTCATAATTTTGCTTTCGATTAGCAACATCATTGGAGCCTAGAATTTTGAATATACTAATTAATTGTGATAATGTACAGGAAAAAATTCACCTTTAAACCTCATTTTTCCCCTTTTCAGAAGTAATATTCGATATTAAAGCATGTTACAAGATACAAGTATAATTTAGCGAAATGCATTGAGAAAAAAAATTGAACTCAATTTATTTCAATTTGATTTATCCCAAAACACACTTTTTGGTAGTCAGTTTCACTTGTATTCAGGTATTTCAGTTGATATATTGATGTTTGATAGCACGGCAATTTGCTAAATGGTTATCAGATGAAAACCCAAAGATAGATCATATACCCAGAATTACTTAATTATATTTGTAACTGGTATTGAATAGGTCTTTAATTATCAAGAAAAGATTTTCATTATTGTCCGTTCAGTTATGAAAGCAATTTTTTAGACACATTGATGCGAAATGAAGTGAGGGACATAATTGGTGATTAACACATACAAATTATTCTCATTTCTCAAACATTAGCTAACTTGTGCTTGTGCCATGATACTCCCTTTTATTCTTCTTATTCCACCAAATGGAGAATGTTCACACATTACTGTATTTACGTAGATAAAATGCAATAAAAGTACTCTTTAACACTTCCTTTTCACAAAATATTTAAATGCATACCTTCGTGACAATTTTGTCTGTTGCAGGCTTATTTAAGAACATATTAAAGGAAAACAACACACACTCTTTGAAATTCAGAATTTATGACATGTCGATTTACATACACGACTTTACATACACTTCTTAATTCACACACAAACATATTTCCATCCTTTTTCACCCGATTTGTATCAATTCTTATAACATTCGTTGTAGTGACAGTATTGGAACAATGTAAATCACTTGTGAAAACTATCCCTTTCTCCAACTACATGCACTTAACTCACGCTTTGACCCTCCCACAACAGCCCACACTCCAGCCCATATGGTTGGTGGAAGAATACATTTCACAGTGACAGTAACTAATTTTAAAACCTGTCAAAAAATCATCTACTTCCTGAACAGACAATTACGGATCTGAATGGATCATGAACAACACTTTATACTATGGCATATCACTCGAAATACAAAATTGCCGCACAGCAATACTAAGAGATTACCAAAATTGACAGAATCATTCATTGCTAGAATGAATTCCAGTTCCAGCATGTCCGGCACTTTCCAGCAGGTAAGGCGCCGTCTGTAATAGAAAAGGAGGTGTTTTTGAAATTCAAAATTTGTAGTTCTGTCCCATCTTCATAAAACAAGGTTTCTGTACTCACCAGGTCATGCACACACCCCTTGTTAATGTCCTCCATTATCAAGAAGCTAGGTTTTAGTCGTAATTGCCATCAGCTATTTTATAAACCTGTAATAAAATTTGTAATATATAAATTGCTAAGTAAAACAAATATTCAATTTAAATTAATTGCAAACAAAAATAATAACACTATATAAAAAATTAGGGCAATGCTATAAGATTAATAGAGAATTAACTTTGGTTAATGAAAGGTTGAGCATGCTATTTTTGAGTGTTAATGTTCGTAAAACAAAATGGATGGTTATGGGGCAAGATAAATTTAGGGAAGAAGTAGAATAAAGACAATCAATTGTGCTTAACAGTAAAAATTTGAAATGGGTTTGGATATACAAATGTCTTGCAGTTATTACAGATAACCATGTGTGTTTTAAATATCGTTTTCAATACATTAAGAACAAAATAGCCAAGAAACATAATTTCTCATTTAAATTGCAGTATGTTATTTCATAACCAGTTGAACTGTTAAAGAATTGTTATTTTGATTATATTGATTTTATTATTTGAAGAACTGTTAAAAAGACATTGTTATTAATTGTTAAAATTATGCAGTTAGAATATGTTAGCAAAATCTGATGTTATTTATATTAGTCACAGATTATTTGTAAATAAATAAAAATATTCATTATTCTAATAATTTGAAACCAATCGAAACGAATCATGCCAAATATTTAATTTCACTTACCGTTCAGGATTTTTTGGGAAAGACCACATCTTTCTTTTCCGCAACTCTCCTTCGGCAGTTGTGGCAATTGGGAATCCAACAACGCTTATATTTCGGCATTTTTCCTCAAAATTACCAAACAACCAAAATAACCAACCACTCTAGGGAAAAAGTGCAGCGAAAGCGAACACCACCAAGAGAAACTGTTGTATAACGAATAAACTTTCAATGTTTTTTAAAATTAGTTCGCAAAAGCCCCTATACAGCGCTACTTATCAGAGTGGGCGATAATGGCGGAAATACCCCCTCTCTCCGTCACCCCCCTACTGCTCCTTTCAAATAAGGACGTTTTCTCACCTATTAAGTGACGCCCCCTGGTCCTGATAGCGTGAGTTCACCTGGCTTTCTCTCGGCACTATTTCCCTTCAAAGTATTTTTCCCTCTTAAACCTGTATGAGGCCGGTGGGTTTCCATTTCCATTAACAGCGAATGTAACGTTTTGTGTTCATGGTTTGGGTAGCATTTGTAAAAGAAGTCATTATTCCTATTTAGAATATTACTCTTTTTTTATAGATAGAGTGATTGGAACAAAATGTTATGTTGCACTGTAATCACGTCACTCGCTGGTGGCTCTTTCATGGCTCTTTCAAGGGCTAATCGATTGATTGTTCCCTGATACGTCATTCATTAGTGCCTTGGTTCTTTACTATTATGCTTTTTAGATGCTTACTGAAGTGATAAAGTATTGTATTAACATTTTTATTTCCCGGAAGTAACATACATCAGAATTATATGGAAGAATGTCTGAACCGCGGTGTCGTCAATTTTGGAACGCATTATTTGTGATATCAGGAACTGCTAAACACTGCTTCATCTGCACAAAAAAGAAACAATAAGCGAAAGTAGCATTTACGCACGAATTCTGCAGTATATGCTCAATCATTACTGCAAATAAATAGTAGATTTTTGTTTAGCGATATATCTCAAAAGAGTAGGGAACGAGGACAGTCGAGTTGCGATAGAGAGGGTTTCGATTGAAAATGAGATGCGACATAGATCCTTTTGGGGAAAGAAGAAAATAACAGAAGTAGGAATTTGATGTGGAACCAGAGCTGGGAACATGCGATAAAGAATTACGGGAGAAGTCCGAGAACGGAATGGACAGAATATTAGATATGAGACGATGCATGTTAAAAGAGAGAAATGATAGATAAACTAAGAGAGCAAGCAGGGCACTGAAAATTCACACCAAAAGAAATAATTACTCATTGCTGTCTGATAAGCAAGCAGGTGAATTTAAGATGTGTAACTGTTATTTGTGTAAAGAAGGAAATGATAAATAATTTATTAAATAATCGAAAGCTTATTATAATATGCTTGAAATTAGTTATTTTTATTTGAAAGGACTGGCAGTAAGCGCTTAAAGCTTTAGAGAATTTGCAAATAAACACATTTATTCAAATGCACAATAATGTGCTAAGAGAAGTTAGAAGTGAGTATTATTTAACTGCCGTGCATTTGTTTATAATATTATTTGTTCAGTTATTATTGCATATTATTTTACCTCATTAAACTAGTGGAGCTGGAATGGCAGAGAATTTCCCGAATTAGTTTCTCTATTTCCTCTGATATCGGCTAGCTACACTAACTTTCCACATACTCTTGCCTGCTGCCATCTATCGCCCCATAAAGTACATTGTTTTACATTTTCTTAATTTTTCGACTTCCTAATTGTTCCTAGAGCAAAAATATTATTTTAAGATTATTAAAGAACGGTAAAATCTTGACAGAAATTACAATTTTCTTTGAAAACTTTGGAGCTGTTTTCAACTAGCAGTTAAGCGCTACTGTAAATGCGAAATTTGAACCTCTTTTCACAGAAAACTACTGAGTTACCGAAAAACATCATATGAAGTCATTTCAAACACTTCCAGGCACAAATGCAACAATTTTTTGCAAATCGCTGAAAATGTACATACTACACCAATGAGAAATCTTTCAAACAAATTATATTAGTGTAATTTTTTCAAAAAACAACTATATACCCCGAAATGAAATAAACGTCATATTAAATATGCAATTAGCGCTATCCCTTCGAATTGTTTAAAGAAACAATTTGGAGCCGTTTGGGGGAATATGATGTTTGAATGTTTATAAAAAGGCGCAATTTTGAGCTAGGTTTCACAGAAGTTTGAGTTTTCGACAAACTTGATTTGACATTATTTAAAGCACATATACTCATGAACATAATAATGTGAACACGCGAGTGCACGCGAGTGCAAATATTATGGACGTGAAAGACAAGTCAAAAAATTAAATGTTTGTAAGTTTTCAAAAAACAAATGAATAGAGCACATTGGCGTCTATGTCATCTCATTTAGCATGATCCTGACCAAACTTAGAAGAAACAATTTGGATCCGTTTTTAAAAAAATCTTGTTTTTGTATGTTTTTAAAATAGCATATATTGTCCCCTATTTTGCAATATTTTGCACAAAAGCGACTAACATTTTCAAGAAAATACATGTCTTTAGTAAAAGAAGAAATTATGGAAAAATATTAATGAAGCAAAAATCTCCATCTTTAGTACTAGTAAGTTCTGTTGTAGTAATAGACTACGAAAAAATCCAAACTTTTGAAATTTTCAAAAATTCAGAGTTCACCCTGAAAATCGAACCTATGCCACCTTTATAAATGCATTTTACACTATTGTTATAAGAAATGTAAAGAAAAGATTTGGAGCTATTTTTGAGAAAATTTTGCGAATGTCCGGAAGGCTTCATATAAAGTAACACCAAATTACAAAGAATATTTTTCAAAATCTCACATGCTTCGAGCCAGATGGATATGGATTTCTACAAATTTGGAATAAATCCTACGCAAGGTTTAGGCGCTAGTAGTGTTCACAGACGGACAGACAGATGGACATTTTGAAAAGAATCACTTATTTTCAGGGGACCCCAAAACGTGTATTTCCATTGAAATATCGAAATCAATTTTCCGCAGCATAACATAACTTTTCCTACACTACGAATAATAGTTCGCATACGGGAAAGTAAAAAACACATGACGTTAAACCAGTTTCTGAAGACAAGATAGCATCAAAAATGCAAAGTTCCTGTGAGCCTTATTGATACTAACTGACCTTGTGACAATGAGGTTATCAGAAACGTAGTCTTGGTTAACTTAATCTTCATAAACGGTTACTGTCATTTGGATTTATTCCGCGATGTCTAGTTGTATGAGGTGAGGTGTGTGCCACATTAGTAGGTTATTTAGAGATCAGAGTTGATTATATGATTTGCGAAGTACTCGTACGTGCAGGTGAGTGAAGTTGTTTTATGCGCTTCAAAAATGTTATTAATATTTTTGTTAATCACGAGAACAAACTGTCATCATCACTAATACAGATATATTTTCATATTGTGTTTACTCTATTAACACATTTATAAACAGCGATGATATAAAAACAGATTTGAAAGAGGAAAGGCGTTGAAAAATATATCCATATAATTTTACATACGATTCAAATCCGAATGAAATAAACATTTATTTCAATTAAGATAATTATCAATTACTAAATGCCATTTTGATGGGAATATGTGTTCAGATGAAACGACTGTGGTAGATTAAATACTTACCCCACATCATTAAAACAAAGCATATTATAATATATAGAAAGTTTTATTACATTACTGTTTTAGGGACGTTATTAAGTTGTTGGACGTTATTAATGTTGGTTTGAAGGCAAAATGTAATATGAAACTTTATATTCATTTGGTTGTATGTCTTAATTTACAGAAAATAAAGAATAGACAATATAATTCAAGATAAACCGAAAATTTTATTTACATCCTCGTACAGAAGCAAGTGTTAAAGAAAGCTTGAAAGAACATTCATAAAAGCGTCAACATATACAAAAATATTATGATTGTCACATAAAATTATTAATTTCACACTCAGTATCTTCTCTTTCTTATTGGACAATCGATGTACCGCGTTGTCCAAATGTACTGGTTTTATTTATACCTTCTCGCATACAGACGTATACTCGGCATAATATACGCATTATAGAGAAAGCTATGTATTGCTGCAGCAAAAACTGATACAGAAAAAGGGGATAAATGTTGTTCTAAACGGTAGTAAATTACTCCCTCTAGCAAGTTAGGTAGTCAGTTCCTTCAACAAGGTAGACAGACTACGGAAATTTTAGATCTTAAAAATTATTTTTTTCAAAACGTCAGTCCGTCCATCTGTCTGTCGTCTGTGAGCAACGCTAGCGCCTAAATTATGAAGAGGGTTTTTTCCCAACTTAATACATATCAGTTGGTTTGTCCTTACTCGTATCTCTGCGGTTTTGAAAAAAATTCTTTGTTTTTCGTACATGCGGCTCCTGGTTTTGTTTTTCAAATATGGTTATAATTTGTTTCTTTATTTTTTTGTAATAATAGAGTAAAACACGCCTATAAAAATGACACAAGTCCTTTTTTCACTGTTGATTTTGTATTTTTGAACATTACGAAAGTTTCACATTTTTTCCGCTTCTTCCTACAACTACAAAATTGAAGATAACGAGTTTTCCTTCAAATGAAATTTGTTTTCTATAATTATTTCTTTCATTGAACTCATGCACTTTTTGTTAAACATTTTAAATTTTTTATGCAATATTAAATAATATGTGCAATATTAAAAAATAACAAAAACAAGATTTTTTCTAAAACTGCTCCATTTTTTTTTCTTTAAACGTTTGGTATGGATTGTGCTAAATGTACTCAAGCAGATGACAAAAACGACATCTTTCTCTATTATTTTGTTGTTTCAAAAATTACAAAAATGTATTTTTTCGGTTGTCTCACGTCGTCAAAATGTATTGTTTTTTATTGTACATGAAGTGTTTTAAAAACCTGACTTTTTACAATAGACTTTGAAATAAGAAAATCTATATCTTCAATTTTATAAATTTTAAAATGTTGACTTTTGCAATTTTCGAAAATGCTCAGAAGCAAAACAAGGGGCCGTCTCAGCATTTGCTCAAGGATCAGAGAAACAGGACGAAAACCTGATGGGGGTCATTGACCAAGAAGCTAAAGTACAATACTTGTAACAGGTTGTTTAGAATTGTACAATCCTAATGGTAAATAACACACTAAATGTCATTGTTAAAATTAATATTACTTTCCTTTTGGATGCTCGGTATCGTCTCTAATTGTATATAAACAGTTGTGCAGTAGAAAAGATTTTACTTGGGACTTAAACTTTTTTATAGAATTTAATCGTTTAATCTCATGTGGCAAGATGTTGTACATGAATTGTATGTGAAATTTTTGTAGTGAATTGTTGATACTATCACCTGATGAATATGATTAATACATCGAGTGTTGTACTTACAGATATCAGCATTTGCTGAAAATATATTTCCGCCCTTAAGTAAGTCATTTTCAACAAATACCACTGATTCATATATGAAGAGACAAGGTAATGATGAAGAAACTACATTAATAAAGAGAGGCTTACAAGAATCACGTGGGTAGGATTTGCTTATTATTCGCACAATACTATTCTGTTCTCTAAAAGTCGGGGAGCTATAAGATGTATTTCCCCATAATATTATGCCATACTTCAGGCGGAAATGAACATTCGCAAAATATACACAACGAGCAGTGTGGAGGCTGACTGAATTTAGAAAAGCTCAGAAAGCGTAGCATAAAGAACTTAATTTAGAGTTGAATTCATTTAAATGGACGTTCCACTTAACGTTTGACTGAAACTAACGTTTGACCTAACAATTTCGTTACCTCAACATCAGACAATGGCACACAGTTCATTTTCAATAGAGTGCAAAGCTGTTTATTTGAAATGGAAAACTGCATTGAAACGTTCTCTTTTCATTTACTAGTAATTTGTTATTACAAAACCCATTTGAAATATCAGATACTGTTTTATTTACGGTTTCTTTATTGTAAAGAATATTCGGCTCATCTACAAAGAGAACCGTTTCTAATCTTCGAGGGCATATCGTTTACGTATAGTAGGAAAATAATGTTGGAAAATATCCTATGAATAGTTTTTTTTGTTAGTATTGCTCACCGACATTCTCCGCCCGACAGTGACGGCGTGAGAAAATGAGAGCTCTGCTGTGCGTCAGATCTGTTGCGATAAAACCGTTACTTCGCCGTTTGCCACTCCAATAAACGGAGTGGCGGGGAGTCACACCACTCATAGCGACAGAATTAACTAATAAGCTAGTGAAGTGAACCATAAAAGTGCTTCTGATAAACAGTTCATCGAAACAATTTTGGTGAAGTGCGACACAATGCTAATCAGTGTAGTGATTGGCATGCAGCTGCTACCCTCCATCAAGCTAAGTCGTATGTGCTTCATTGCTTGCTCTTAACCACAATGAGAACCAGCGAGCAACAATGGAAAATGTCATCCCAGATAATCCAAATCAATTCAACAAACACGAGATGGAGGTAACGATGGAGAACATCACCAACTAAATTAACACATCCGTCTAATGGTCCTGGCTAATGGCCAGGAACCGAATCAACTCCGGCAACCTTCAACTGTTCAGCTACCAGAAAAAGACCTCACAGGTTTTAGAAAAAGGTCAGTGACAATCAATGGTATAGAGCGTGAACCCAAAACATTCAGTAGCAATCACGATAGTTACAGCGAGACAAATACAAAATCTGATTCTCTGCTAATTAATATGCCGGTCCAAAATACGTTAGGCCCTCTAAGTGAACACACAACTGAAAGAAGATTCTTTCGTATCAACGAACTCCTTGGTGAACAAAGTGAAACCCCTCCTAAAATACCACTAATCATAGTAGCAGACATTATCAATAATAATTTACTCAGGTATCTAATCCACACCCATCGAAGTTTTCATTCACTTAAAGACCCGCTGAATAAACATTTTTCTGTAGTGCTCAAGAATGTCGACCTGCCGATCTTTACTGATCAAGAAATATATCAAGACCTAAAACAACGCTTTCCATCACTAATAAAAATCACAAGAGATCACTAAAGAAAATAAACCTCTTCCAGTATATGCAGCTGTATTTACAGGACAAGACTCAATAGACAATATTTTAGCCATTAAACTAATTTGTAACCTTAGAGTAAAAGCAAAAGCAAGGAAAAAAACACAAGATCCCTTACAATGCCATCGGTGCCTGCGTTATGGCCATACAAAGAATAATTGCAACCACTCAATTAGCTGCGCGTATTGCTCGGCTAATCACTACTCGGAAACTTGCCCTAATCGTGATCAAGTGACAAAATGTTGTCACTGCCAAGGCAGCCCCCAGGGCGATAATCCAGGCGCCAGTTGCCCTTCCCTAAAACAATACGTTGAAAATAGAAAAAATGCCGACCAAAAAACCCAAACCAGAAACCCAAGCTATTCCAACACACACACTCCACCTCAAACAAATTCCCATTTCCCTCTTCTTCCCCAAACACCAATTCTCGACAACTTCACTCAAATTAGTAGTAGCACATCCCAGCCCCGCCCACATCCTATCAACAATTCATATCCAACCAACCTTCCCCAAGAACCACACCACAACTACCCCATTATAAATACAATAACTAATGCGATCACGTCCAATAAATCAATGCCATAAACACACTAATACCCACCATAAGCAACTCAATTCAAAATTTATTCTCCGCCAACATTAACGGAAATAAAGGAAACACAACACTTTAAAGATTTTACTGTCGTCAATTGGAATGCTGTCTAACAAATAAACAGAACTAACACACTTCTTAAATTCACACATTGTAGATATAATTTGCATCACAGAAATCCACTTAAAGGAAACAAATAAAATTTATATATCAAACTATTCAATCTACAGATCCGACCGAAACCTAAGCAAAGGAGGAGTGCTAATCGCAATCAATAATAATATTCAACATTACCCAATAATACTACCATGTACTAGTAATATAGAAACAGTTGTCATTAACTTCGAAATGAAAAGTACCATGTGGACTATAATTGCAGCATACTATCCACCAAATCAAAAACTAGATCTAAATAACATTAACAAACTATTTCAGTTAAATAATACCATAATTTACCGGATCTCCATGCCAAAAATACCAATTGGGGATGTTTGAACACCAACGCTAATAATAAAATATTAGCCAATATAGTAAATCACACTGATCTCAAAATAGTTTCGCCTCCGGGCCCCACATTCTACCCCCATAATCGTTAAAAAAACGGTATCCTCGATATCGGAATAACTAACACTAAAATAAAACTACATTCTACTACATTATTCGAACTCGACTCGGACCACATTCCGATCTTGATAACTACACAACAAATACCCTCACCGCACGCCTGAGTACCAAACCCAAATACGGTAAAAGTTGACTGAAAAAAAACACAAGATAGCACAACAATACTTAAATTTGAAATTCTCTCCAACCCACTAGAAATAGAGCAATCAATCAACTAACTAACCACCATAATACATACCACAATTAAAAAGTCCAGAAATAGTGAAACAGATACAATTAAAAAACAAAACCCGCAGATTATGGTCACAACTAAGAACTCCAGGACTAAAACTAAAACTTAACATACTAATAAACATTGTACGTAAAACAATCAAAAACTTCAACAATCAACAATTTGAAACATTACTTCAATCACTGAACACTAATAACAAATCCATGTGGCAATCACTAACAAATATTAAGAAAAAAGAATAACATCGCCCCACTAGAGACCCCAACAGGAAAAGTGTATAGACCTGTCGAGAAAGCCGAAGAGTTAGCAATTTACTTTGGATTCACATTCACTCTAGAAAATACTAAACCGCACCCTAGTCATATCACAATCAGCAAAACAGCAAACGAACAACCATATGGTCCACATCATAAAATACACTTCACATCACCTAAAGAAATAAACAAAATCAACAAATCACTGCCTGTCAAGAAAGCTCCTAGACATGATAAAATTAACAATTTAATATTGAAGAACCTTCCCCAAACAGTCATTGCATATTTGACCAATATCTTCAACTCCTGCCTCAGACTTGGTTACTTTCCGCAGGTATGGAAATAAACAGGTATTCTTCCAATGCAAAAACCCAATAAGAATGTATCCCTAACCAACAGTTACCGACCAATCAGTCTGCTTCTCACGCTATCTAAATTATAAGAAAAAATAATATTAAAAAGATTAAAAATACATCTCCAAAACACAAACCAATGGAACAAATGGGATTCACAGAAAAAGTGTCTGCACGTTACCAACTACTCAGAATCACTGAAAACATACATACGGCATTCCGAAAACACTATCACACAATAACGGTCTTTCTCGACATTTTTCAGGCCTTTGATAGTACATTACACCAAGCTTTAAACTACAAAATAAAAAAAATTGGCACTCCACATTATCTCACTCAAATCATTTCCAGCTTCCTCAACAATAGAATTTTTGCCGTTACAGTCGATAACCATCACTCTAATCCAAAAGCAGTGAAGGCAGGCCTTCCCCAAGGTTCCCCGTTACTTCACGCTCTATATAACTTGTTCGTAGTCCACCTACCAAAACACAGAAATATAAAAACTACCCAATCGCTATATATGACATCGATCGATCGATGACATCGCTATATATTCTGCAGGTTTCTGCATAAACACAATCAAAATCAATCTGCAGTTATACTTACACCAGGTATACTTACTTAGGTACCCGATTCAGTTGGAAAAATCACATCGACAATAAAGTTATACAAGCAAAAATTAAATTACACCAACTAAAACCTATAATATATAGATCTGTTAGATTACCGTACAATACCACCTTATTGATTTACAAAATTATCATTTGATCACTACTTTTATATGAATGCCCAGTATGGATCATCGCAGTGAAATCGAATACCAAAAAACTCCAAATAGTCCAAAATCAGTTCCTCCGCACCATTTTTCTTCTCCAATTCACAACTTCATAAAGAATTCCAGATAGAATCGATAATAAACCGCATTCTTTTTTTATCCACCCACTTCTTCCACAACATTCCAAATATTCTCAATCTAACCTCTCTGGTCTCAGAGTCTACAAAAATCCAATCCACAGAATCCGCATCAAAACCAAATTTCCGTTTCATACATTCCTCAATAAATTTTCAGATCTCGACCTAATGTAGATTTATCATATTAATATACCTCTACCAACCTTGAAGTAGTGTAAGTTTTATTTTAAGATTAGCAGTAATTTTATTGTAAATTAATTATAAGTAAATTTAAGCTACCTTTTTAAATGTACAGTGTTTTAACACTGATCTTTGTATTATTCAATCCAAAAGAAAATAAATAAAAAAAGAATTGCACACAGACGAACGGATGGACTGACAAAGGAGTAGTTTTGAAAATCATTTCTTTTGCAAAGTTTTTTTTTGGGGGGTCAGGGGCCCTAAATACGTATTTTTGCTGAAATCTTGAAATCGATTTTCTAGAGCATTACATAACTTTTTATACACATATTACTTCGTAAATACTAACTTATACGAGGCAGTAAAAAACAACTAACTAGTACGTTAAAGTCGGTGCCATCCTGAAACCCCACCAATTTATATTCTGTATTTTGGCATCTTAACAAGTACTCTATGGCACCCCAGCAATCAGTTAACCGAAAATATCGTAACATGAAATCAAGAACATCAAAATATATTTACTGATCATCAAATTGAGAATATGTATTTAACTACATCGATTTTTAGTATAAACGTTTTATCTCTACTAGCTGACTCGGCAGACTTCGTACTGCTTCAACGATAAATAAAACACCTAAACTTTGTACAAAATGATTTTAAAACAAACAAATCGAATCTGTATTTAATAAAAAAGCATTTTTTGAAAAAAACCATTAAGTTTTATTATTATTTTCGACATATTATGTTGCTTACTTACAAAACAGAGTTTTTCTGAAATACTGGCTATTTATAAGGTTTAAATTTGATATTTACAGACACACACTGTTATGATAGAGTATGTTAATCAATTTAAAGCTTTCTCAAAAACTATATTTTTTGTTTTGTTTTGTGGTGCGTAAATAAACAAAAAAGACGGTTTTCCGACGCGCGAACACGCGACGTATAATTAATTGTCCATGCGCGAAACAGGGAAACTCTAAGTTGATTCCACAAACTTCTAACGACTGTCCTTGCGATTAATTTATGATCATCGCAAAGGCCAGACGTACTGGAAATTGTAAGCGTTTAAAATCGAATGGTAAGTCCGTTGGAATCATCGGTATCCGTGGGATCAAGACATCCTCTTCTTTGTATTTTCCTTTAATGATTGTTGCCTCAATGACGTTATTCATTCGCTTTTTCATATCCAGTCTTGTTACATTGCATAGTCGAGGTTGATTAATGTTACGCAACATGATGACAACTGATCCTACTTTTAACTGCAAATTGTGAGGTGGTAATCCAGGCAATTCCAGTGAATTTAAAAACTCCGTGGGATAGTTGACTACGTCATCCTGGTTCATAACGGTGTCGACTGATTTGAAGGAAACCAACTGTCCTGGAAGAAAATTCTGAATAGTCGCATTGAGATCATCCACATCTTTATTTTTCGCCGCCAATATTGCCCGTTCACCAATTATGGTTATTGAACGTTTACGCTATATTTGGGAAAACACGCTGAATAAGCTCCTCTTTTGAGTCTGTGATGTGACAAAAATCTGTGGGTAATATGATGAATCCGGTAGAGGTGTCCACTGCACCTTTATTATTTCCAATGTCTAACAACTGCTTTGTAAACACATTTGCTGTTTCTTCTTGTTGCAAAAATACTCGCATGTTAGTTGTTAAGTGGAGTGTCTTTACGTACTGCCACAAATTTGATGATTTTAGGCATGCAATTAGTTCATCAGCAACAGTTGATCGGGGAATAACTGGAAGAGTGTGACGAAAATCACCTGACAACAGAACCATGGCCCCACCAAAAATATTTTGGTTGTCACGAAGATCTTTCAACGTTCTGTCCAGTGCCTCCAGTGATCTCTTATGGGCCATTGTGCATTCATCCCAAACAATCGATTTGCATACCTGTAGGATCTTGGCCATTGCGCTATTTTTGGCGAAGTTGCAAATTGTTGTTTCGGTGATTTGCATGTTTAATGGTAATTTCAAGGCAGAATGTGCAGTTCGCTCGCCTTCTAGCAGAGTCGCAGCTATTCCAGATGAAGCCAACGCTAGAGCAACATCATTTCGCGATCTGATCCTCGCCAAAAGCAATGAAATTAAAGATGTTTTTCCGGTTCCTCCGGGAGCATCAAGGAAATAATTTCCACCACATCCACTGTTCACAGCTTCTATCAAAGTGTCGTACGCAATTCTTTGTTGTTGATTTAATTGTGGAACATTCATACGAACTGTTTCGGCCAATGTTTCAATGTCGTACTGTTGTTCTCTGTGCAACCCGTTGTTTAATGAATCGTGCATATGACGATTGGGTGCTGTCATTCCCAAACACGACAACACTTTATTTGCCATCAATAAACACATATCTTCTATCATGATCAATGTCTCATCGTAAATTTCTTCAGTCATTTGTAGTGTAGGATTCCAAGTTTGACGGCGCACACGATGCAAAACATCCTCAGACATGTCATCTCTATACTTTACTCACAAATCTTTTGGATTCGAAGGGAAACTTGACGATATGATAATCGCAAACAATGTACGAATTTGATTTGGCGATGAAGATATTACGGAATCCTTGAGCGTATCATCCCAGTGCGAATCGTTCTCAAGTACATGTAATGGTTGACCTGCCTCACGGTAAGTCGCACACAGTTGTCCATTAACTGTTCTCAGTTGTTTAAACGATGTCGGACCACTAACATTCACCAACAACAACCGCAAATAATAACATTCATCGTTATTTGGATGTTCTGTGTAGATGCGACCCAGAGCGTCTGAAGCAAATACATTTGGATGTCCTTCAACTTGTGTTCCTTGTTTTCGACGCTGAAACGATTTCAATGATGCGTGCCATGTGTAATAGCGTGGCATGTCAGCATACAGCAAAGTGCGAGCAAAATCATCAGTTTGACAGACTGTGAAGAAACTTGTTAATGTTGTCGACGGTGGATGTGCCGCCCTGTCTGCTGCGTTAGATTCATTAAAATAAACTCGTTGACCATTTTATAAATGGACTGCCAAATGGGCTACTGTAGGGTGTCTTTCATGGATCACAAATGAAGAGATACGCCAAATTGCTTCGTTGCTACTTACATAGCGACCCAATGTGGTACTGTGATATTTCATCATTTGCATTGGTTACACCGAAGACAGCCATATCACTACCTTTTTACATATTTACATATGTACTTTATCGACTTCACAGAGTTACAATATTCCACATTGATGTGAGTCTCAAAAGCTTTGGACAATATTGGCGAGTATGGCACAATCCTACGATAGTCTACATCAACATTTTGTCCTCTTACCTTCACAATTACCGATCGCCCATTGTCCGCTACTGATCGCCGATGATACAATGGGGATCTATCATTTCCCGTTATGGTTACAGCAAGCAGGTCTTCGGTATCGCTTGAGACACATGCCGTCGACCACACAGGGTGAATTGTAGTTGAAAAGTCCACAAGGTCCATGTATCATGTGTTTGGTAACTACTGCATGCAATTTTGGGTGAACTATTTCATCTGGAATTTCAGCTGAAATTATGGAATGAATCTCATCTGGCCTTATTTTGTCCACTAACCAGACTAAAATGTGCGCATGTGGCAATCCACGCTTTTGCCATTCTACAGTGTACATCCAACAACGTACTCGGCCATACACACAATGCTTTATTAAGAAATTCATGAGAGATTTGAATTTTTGTTTAAAAACTCTGGCAGTTATGTCATGTCTACCAACTGGTGTTTGTCTATGTAGTAATTCCCTCTCGATTTCGGACCATTTTGGGTTACATGTGAATGTAACAAATAAGTCTTGGCAGCCATAATGCCTAACATATGACATAGCATCCTGAGCATATTCATGCATGTGGCGTGGGCTTCCTCAGAGATGGATTTACGCATAGGCACAGTAGGCACGTGCCTACGGCGGCAAATTTTCAAGGGCGGCAAATTTTCAAAGGCGCAAAATTTTCTTGACATTTTCTAAAACAAATTTAGGTTCTCTAAAAACTATAACAGCTTAAATCATATTTTTATTTTAAAAATATCATATTAATATTTAATACAAGCTATTTATTTGTCTACTTCATTAGAGTATACCTTATGATTTCAGAAGTATATGAATCTAAAAGTAAGGCCCGTTGACGAAAGAAAACATGTTGCAATTCTAGTTGTCATGTTTTAGTTTCCTTTTAATGTTAACGTTTCAGTGTTGAAACGTTAATAATGTTGAGCGTTACTTGCTATGAAGATACAATTTATATCCAAAATTAGCTAATCCAAAAAAAAAATAATTTAAGAAAAAAATGTGCAAAATAAATGTTACTTTTTTACTGAAACGTTACAACTTGAAATGTAACATTAATGTTAAACAGGGGGCGGCAAATTTGATGTGCCTACAGGCGGCAAAAATATTAATCCGCCCCTGGGCTTCCTATATAAGTGGCTGGCAAAATTGTCATTCTTCCTACATTATTCACATTGCTATCGGCATTTATAGCATCGCGGAGATGAATGTATTCCTCTGAGCGCAGCCGTCGTTGGTACAAACGGATGTATGTCAATCGTTCAGTCTCAATTTTGACATACATGTCAACTGCAAACTGACGACAAAGACGTTGACACATCAAAATATGATTTACTTCACCTTGACGGATCATGAGTCTGTATGAATAGAAATTCATAGCACTAACTTTTTTGTTGGTTTCAGCACCTGCAATCAAAAATGAGAAATGTTTAAATTGTTATTAAGATGAATTGAATTTAAACTATTATTTAATCTTGTTCAATTTATTTACCTGTTACTTGATTTACCATTTTGATATTAAAATGATATCCATCTTCCCCCTGCCAGAAGATCAAAGGATATTGTAGTGCATCATAACTCTTGTGTGTTTCAGATACACGTTTTAAATCACTATTCCGACGATGAAGCACAATATCTCTAGATTCTAAATTTTCTCCCACAATGACAACAGCCACTTCATCAATGGTAGGTGAATTAAACCTCCTTGTGTGTTCACCGGTAGGTGTGTTGTCAGCTCGAATGATAATATTATGTCTAACAGATGGCATCCGATCCAATGCTATTTTGATCATGTTTACTAAATTGTTATTCTGATGAAGGAACATTTGTTATTCTTGGACAATGGTTCTCTTCACTGTTGGATTGTGAGCACAACGATTATCAATTTCCGCATCTGAATTGCCCATAAAATAAATTTGTAAAAATTGATCATCTGCATCAGGTAGTGTTAACAGTGTTCCCAGTAAGTGAACAAGTTTTTCTTGTATCTGTACTTTTTTAAAATTTGTTCATTAATTATTTCCGATATATATATATATATATAAATATATATATATATATATATATATATATATATATATATTCTAACCGAACGAATACTATCGTAGCCCCCCAGTACCTATCTGTACACTCCAGGCGCTTTAAGCACGTCGATAAGATATTATGCTCGTGAAGCGAGCTTAGAATCTCAGGAAGCAGGATCTTTGGGGTACGAGAAAGGTCTGAACCCTCGACACAATAAAAGTCACACAAATAACACAAACGAGCATATAATTCTCTTAAAATTTGGTGGTATGAACTGATGATAATGGAAAACAAATCACACATATAATTACACTTCCAAAAGAATGATTGAATGAACATAAACAAGCAACTTTTTTCAGCCTATTCAGCACGTGAATATTTGATTTCGTTTGGAACTGATTTTCTGGATTAATTACTTTAAACCTAGTCACACATAGAATTTACACTTCCAAATGATTGAGTAAACACAACTAAGCAACTTTCTACAGCTTATTCAACACATGAAACACTTAGTTTCGTTTATAACTCACTTTCTGAATTAATTACTTTAAACCAGTACTGGGATTCCCTTTGAAAATTTACCACGTCTAAATTGAACTTACTCTAATTACAATTGTTTGTGATACTAATTCTAATTTACAGTTTCTTGCCTTTTAAAATTTACATTCAATAATTGACTTGTGGGCAAGCGCACTACTCTTAATTACTCCTTAAATTACAAATGCTGGTAACAGATTAATAACTGCTACTCTAGAACGGTTAAAGGCAAGCACTTTATGCATTAAATCTCCCACTCCAAGCTACAAATTATGAATATTCGTGTCCTCAAATTTTAACACGTTTGAAACTGTTCTATTTCCCTGCCGTCGTGAACTTGACCTAATTCAGCTTTACGGGTTACCTCGATATTGTCCGCCTTTCAACCTTGAACAGCGTGTTGCGCCCCGCACCACGATGCTCGAGTTCGATGTACTGCGTTGCTCTCGCCGTCCTTCTGCTCAATCGTCGTTTTCTCGGCTGATTCGCGTACTCTTGCGTCTTCACTAACCAATTTATTCTCCTCCCACGGCTGCTATCGCCTCCAATTACGCCCAATTTACAGAAATGTCCCTTGCACTTCCTAACTGCGAGTGCAAGTACGACGCTCGTTCCTAACTTTATTCTAATAATTAAGAGCTTTCAGAGCTTTCTGAGAAACGGGCACACTTTTACTTTCCGCGTTATTTAATAGCAGAATATTTCTCTAACTCCTGACTATTGCGCGGATGACTAGCTAGACGTTCCTCAACGCCGTACACTCCCATTCTATACAGTCGTTGCGGCAATCTCCAACTAATCTAATTCTCTAACAAATCTTCACACTTGCCAAGCGGTGCCTTACGTGAAGAGCTGCAGACCTGACGCGTACCAGCAGAAGAGATGTTGCTTCCAGGCGAGATGGCGACAAAAGAGAGTTTTCGTATGCGCGTCAGCCTATTTATTAGCGCTGCGCTGGGGAAATTCTGAGCAGCTACTGAGAAGGGGGGGGTAATTTCTCCTACTTCACTCCCTTCAGGAAAAACGTGACTCCAAAGTTCGTGGCTGCTAGTTCAAGCAACGGATACCAGGCTGCGCGTTTTGCTACACAGGTATTCCGACTGCTCTTCTCGCCGTCTGCGAGCGTAAACGCCGACGAAACTGTGCTGTGACGGGGGTGTATAATCCCGTTTCGGCACATTGCCCCCTCCTTTTCTTCTTAAGATTTTTTTCGGCGTCGAAACAAAATCTTAAGCTGCTTCTGCCTTCCCTTACTTCTGCTGCTTTCCCTACTTCTTCCGCTTTCGTTACTACTTCCGCTCTTCTTCCTTCTTCTGCCGTTTTCCTTGCTTCTTTTACCGTTTTCCTTGCTTCTACCGCTTTCCCTACTTCTTCTACCGCTTTTATTACCTCTTCTATAAGAATTGG
This sequence comes from Gryllus longicercus, assembly GCA_038098605.1. Taxonomy (NCBI): domain Eukaryota; kingdom Metazoa; phylum Arthropoda; class Insecta; order Orthoptera; family Gryllidae; genus Gryllus; species Gryllus longicercus. The sequence goes on along the minus strand of JAZDUA010000011.1, from coordinate 7,224,177 downwards.
GTTGATGTGCACCGTAATTGCTTTCCAAATTATTCTTTCTCGAATTATCTCGTTCATTACCTCTCTCACTTCGTCATGGTAGGCTACGGGGATAGGATGATTCTTCGTTTTCAATGGTCGCAAATCCGTTAACTTAATCTGAAGCTGATACCCCTTTATCGGTTCGTCGTGATTTTTGAAGACATCTTTGACGCTTATCAACATTTCGTACACTGCATTTTTCTGATCAACCCTCAATTTATTTTGCTCAATTATTTTCTTCCTTAATTCTTCCTTTATTTCATTCTCCTCCATTTCTACGCTACACATTTCGACTTCTGCGAATTCTTCTGATTCGACTCTCTCGTCTACTCGTGCATTTTGCGCCTTTTTATTTTCATCTTCCTCCATTTCTACGCGACACATTTCGATTACTGCGAATTCTTCCGACTCGTCTTCTTCATCTGCATGTGTATTTCGCGCCTCTTCATTTTCATCTTCCTCCCAAATATTTTCACCGTTGATCAAAACTTGCTTTTCTCCGATGTCGATAATAACGCCATGTTCCGCCAAGAAATCCATTCCGATAATCAATGGGTAAATTAATTTCTTCACCACCAAACAAATGATATCAAACATTCTTCCTCTAATTGTTACTTCTACCATTACTTGTTTTCTTACTGGATGAGATTTTCGCCCCCATGCATCTACCATACGAGTATTATTGGTTGGTAATTCCAAGACGTTTATTTTCTTGCTTATTAATTCTTCATATAATTCCTCCGATATCACAGATTTGATTGATCCGGTGTCTACCAATGCCTTGCTATGCACACCAGCGCAATTAATTTCTATTACGGGACATTTCTCCCCTTTTCTTGGCTTCCAGTTCTCCCATAAATTTTCTCCATTATTTGTTAGTCGGTTCGCAGTTATAGGGATCGCGTGTTTGGCATAAATTTTGTTCGATTTGGGACCCCTTTTCAACTCGAACTTGGCGAGTTTCCCGGTCCCGTTTGATTTCTAGTACCGTTTTCGACTCGCGGACTCCGCGACCTTGCGCGCTGAAAGCTGTGCGCATTTCTGCTCGTACTCGGTTGTTCGCCACCGTGACCTTGACCGCGCAGCTCTCCGTTCGCCGTTTCTCCGTTCCGCGACCTCGCGTCCTGCCCATGTTGTCGAGAATCACCTTTATTCTTGCTTCCTCCTTTCTTCGACGACGAAACTATCGTGTCTTGGACAACTTGCATCGCGTTGATATTGGATTTGGTCGTCTCTGGTGTCTGGTTCATGTTTGCAAACGTCAAATCATAGTTGCGTAATAAAACTTGAAATTTATCCACGTCTTTTATATCAACGCTTCGCAATAGATTCTGGATGCTTAACGGGAAATGTCTCGTGAGAATGCAAATTATTTCTTCGTCCGGCACTGGAGGAGAGCACATTTTCAATGCTGCTATTTTTCGTGCCGCGTAATCTCGCATGGTTCCGCTAGAATTACGGTAATACCCACTCATTAACGAAATTTTGAAATTCATCTGCTGTTCCTTTCCCCAGTAACGGTCTAGGAACCTAGCTACAAATTCGTCAAATGAATTTGGCAACGGGCATAACGTTTCTAGCCACGCCTTTGCATTGCCTTCTAATGCTTGATGCAATAACAAAGTTTTGTGTGCTTCGCGGACATTTGAAAGCACGAAAAAGCTCTGTAGCGCTTTAACAAACGCGTTCGGATTCTCGCTTGGATGACCTGAGAATCTAAGCGATGCTGGTATGTTAATATTGCTTCCTCGGCATGCTCCCCCTCCATCTACTTTGCTTTCTGCTATTTCCCGCAATTCCTGAATCTTGCGTTCTTGCTCTTCTAATTTTCGCGTTACTTGTGCTTCGACCTGGCGCTTTGTATCCACACTTATTTCCGTAACCTTGCCGCGTACTTCCTTGACTTCCTCTTGTATTTGCCCGAAACGCGCCCTATTCTCTTCGTCTTTCTTCTGAATTTCCGTGGATATTGACTCGATTCTGGCTCCAACTTCTGCATGCCTTTCCTCGATTAACTGAGTGCATGTTGCTACTTGCACAGCGATCTCTCCCCGAAGTTCGTCGCATTTACCAACTACTTCCGACATTATGGATTGTTGGAACTGCTCGAATTTTTCGTTGAAAACCGTGGTCTGGTCGTCAATTTTCTCGGCTAGTTTTTGCGACTGTTCTTTAGTTTCGGCTGCTAATTTTTCAGACTGTTCTCTAGTTTCCGCCGCTAATTTTTGCACTTGCTCTTCTGATTTTCGCGACTGTTCCTTAATTTCTGCCGCTAATTTTTCCCCTTGCTCCTCTGATTTTCGTGACTGTTCTTTGATGTCTCCGGATAAATCTCGCCTTAGATTTTCTACTTGTATTCCGATCTGTCGCGCAAAATTCCCTAATAACGCCTGCATTAATGTTGACATCGGATCATCTCGCGTACGTTGCAACAGTTGTTCAGGCGTGGTTTCGGTTGATTCGGTGCGATCCGCGGTCGTCTCGCGTACTTCCTCTGCCTCGTGCAACCCTAAATTTTCCATTCCACGAAGTACCTCGTCCCCCGCGTCGCCCTCACTGTCCTCGTCACTCCTAATCTGCCTAGGTTCCCTATATTCTTGATTGCCTGCCATTCTAGTGCTTTGCGTTGCCTTTTACCTTTCTAACAATACAAAATGCACTCCCCTTCCAAAATCACAACACAATACACTATATAACACTTCACTGTACAGAGAAAAACACTTGCTGAAAAAGAATACAGTACACAACCAAATAAATACCACAAAATGCTCGTTTATTGTGTCTAGGGTTCACCTTTGCTTACTTGATTTCAATCGATCGCTGCCGCATGTAATGGGCACCAAAATATCTAACCGGCCCTCACTTGCACCATTCGACGATTTCAATCGATCGCTGCCCCACGTTATGGGCGCCAAAATATCTAACCGAACGAATACTATCGTAGCCCCCCAGTACCTATCTGTACACTCCAGGCGCTTTAAGCACGTCGATAAGATATTATGCTCGTGAAGCGAGCTTAGAATCTCAGGAAGCAGGATCTTTGGGGTACGAGAAAGGTCTGAACCCTCGACACAATAAAAGTCACACAAATAACACAAACGAGCATATAATTCTCTTAAAATTTGGTGGTATGAACTGATGATAATGGAAAACAAATCACACATATAATTACACTTCCAAAAGAATGATTGAATGAACATAAACAAGCAACTTTTTTCAGCCTATTCAGCACGTGAATATTTGATTTCGTTTGGAACTGATTTTCTGGATTAATTACTTTAAACCTAGTCACACATAGAATTTACACTTCCAAATGATTGAGTAAACACAACTAAGCAACTTTCTACAGCTTATTCAACACATGAAACACTTAGTTTCGTTTATAACTCACTTTCTGAATTAATTACTTTAAACCAGTACTGGGATTCCCTTTGAAAATTTACCACGTCTAAATTGAACTTACTCTAATTACAATTGTTTGTGATACTAATTCTAATTTACAGTTTCTTGCCTTTTAAAATTTACATTCAATAATTGACTTGTGGGCAAGCGCACTACTCTTAATTACTCCTTAAATTACAAATGCTGGTAACAGATTAATAACTGCTACTCTAGAACGGTTAAAGGCAAGCACTTTATGCATTAAATCTCCCTCTCCAAGCTACAAATTATGAATATTCGTGTCCTCAAATTTTAACACGTTTGAAACTGTTCTATTTCCCTGCCGTCGTGAACTTGACCTAATTCAGCTTTACGGGTTACCTCGATATTGTCCGCCTTTCAACCTTGAACAGCGTGTTGCGCCCCGCACCACGATGCTCGAGTTCGATGTACTGCGTTGCTCTCGCCGTCCTTCTGCTCAATCGTCGTTTTCTCGGCTGATTCGCGTACTCTTGCGTCTTCACTAACCAATTTATTCTCCTCCCACGGCTGCTATCGCCTCCAATTACGCCCAATTTACAGAAATGTCCCTTGCACTTCCTAACTGCGAGTGCAAGTACGACGCTCGTTCCTAACTTTATTCTAATAATTAAGAGCTTTCAGAGCTTTCTGAGAAACGGGCACACTTTTACTTTCCGCGTTATTTAATAGCAGAATATTTCTCTAACTCCTGACTATTGCGCGGATGACTAGCTAGACGTTCCTCAACGCCGTACACTCCTATTCTATACAGTCGTTGCGGCAATCTCCAACTAATCTAATTCTCTAACAAATCTTCACACTTGCCAAGCGGTGCCTTACGTGAAGAGCTGCAGACCTGACGCGTACCAGCAGAAGAGATGTTGCTTCCAGGCGAGATGGCGACAAAAGAGAGTTTTCGTATGCGCGTCAGCCTATTTATTAGCGCTGCGCTGGGGAAATTCTGAGCAGCTACTGAGAAGGGGGGGGTAATTTCTCCTACTTCACTCCCTTCAGGAAAAACGTGACTCCAAAGTTCGTGGCTGCTAGTTCAAGCAACGGATACCAGGCTGCGCGTTTTGCTACACAGGTATTCCGACTGCTCTTCTCGCCGTCTGCGAGCGTAAACGCCGACGAAACTGTGCTGTGACGGGGGTGTATAATCCCGTTTCGGCACAATATATATATATATATATATATATATATATATATATATATATTAGTACAAACTTAAATGTTATAAAAAAATAATCTGGTATACCTTGAAAGTGGGCATGAAATTGTCCTGTATAATATGTGTAGCGCCAAATGATGTCATCTGAAAACAGCTGTTATATTTCTGAATGTTGGCCAAGAAGTGCTTAGAATCATTTCCAATCCCAGAAACTAAATAGCGTAAAGGATCTGGTGGTGGGACCAATTGTGGCAATTTTGCTTTGCCTCCAGCACAACATAATCCAGTAGATTCATCAGTGTATTTTAACGCCTTACAATATTTACAAATTATTTTAATTTCCCCAATTGTTACCGATTTGTGGGCACAATAATCAATTGCCGGATCATAGTGGAATGCAGCTCGTTCAAGAATCACAGTAGCACTGCGTCTGCGGATTCGTTCAATTTCATTATGTCTAGCTTGCTGTTGTTGTGTTTGATGTGCACGAACTTGTTGCATTCTAAGCCTATCTACTACATTGTCACTCACTAAAGAACGCAATTCTGACTTAGCAATACGACTATTTTCATGATCTGTTTCTCTCTGGTCATCAGTGCCGTTAGCATGTGAGGTAGCTCTTCGCACATTCGATTGACTGCGACGACCGAAGTCAGGTCGTCTTCTCCTCGGCATCGTAAATTGAGAAAAATTCTCGCTCATTTAGCAGTAAAGTGTCACTATCACAAAATATCACACACACACACACACGCACACATTAGATCCTCCAACGTGCACGCGAATTTGAACTTTATGCATTTCAAAACGAACATTTCAAAACCAAGATAAGATAAATCGTTCAGTCGTTCTCAAGTATCGATAGTCGAGTTCTCGATAATCTGACAGATTAACCTTTTAAATACGAATGGGAAAGAGGTTTCCCAGAGCATTTCAACCCAGCCGTACGAACGGGATACTTTTGGCTTGACCTCCAGAGGCGCGCCTCGGCTCTTATCGCTTGCTGACGGATGGCAAGCCGCGGTGCTCCGATTATCGGAGCTCCGGCCTACGCTATCAGGCAGGGATGCGTTGATGGAGTACGGTCTTACCGCAGGAAGAGCGATCGTGGGCTCCTCTGATATTTCTTGCTTTTACAGTGCGCCGCAGTTCGTAAGAAAAGGGCTATTTTGAGGCTTTTCCCGGCAATTATTCGAATTTTTCTCAACTTTTAAACCTTCCCTAGGCCTCCACGAACATTTCAACACCAAGATAAGATAAATCCGTTCAGCCGTTCTCGAGTTTTAGCGAGACTAACGAACACCAATTAATTTATATATATATATATATATATATATATATATATATATATATATATATATATGTATATATATATAAATATATATATATATATATATATAGATAGATAGATAGATAGATAGATAGATAGATAGATAGATAGATAGATAGATAGATCCGGAAGTGCTGTTCTTCTGCTGGCGAACGTCCCTCCTATTGACCTGCTTGCTCTAGAAAGGAAAGAAGTTTACAACTACTCCCATGAGCAAGAAGGCAACGGAAGGCGAATGCAACAAGATAAGGATAGCGCAATTAAAAAAGCGAAGAAAACGTGATGCACCGCTGGCAGAAACGTTGGGACAGAGAGGAGACCGGCAGATGGACTCATAGGCTCATCCAGAATATATCCAAATGGATAAGCCGCAAACACGGGTCCATGACATACCACTTAACTCAGGCATTCACAGGGCATGGATGTTTTAAGGCCTACCTTAAAAGATTCGGCAAGACAGAAGACGTGGTATGCTTCTACTGCAGCCATGAAGTGGACGACGCCGAACATACGCTGTTCCATTGCCCGAGATGGGACACGCTAAGGCATCGCATGATATGGGAGGTCGGGTGTAATGTCTCACCAGAAAACATGGTCACACTTATGATCTGTAACAAGGCGAAGTGGACAGCAATAGGGAAATATATCACCGCCATTCTCAAGAAGAAGGAAGAAGACGAAAGGAACCAGTCATAGATGAAACTAAATAACACCTCGAAGTAATACAGCTGGCACCATCCTGAAGTAATGCATAACTGCGGTTCCAGGGTGGATAACGCCAGGAACACAAAGGGTTTGTGGTTTTAGTGGGTAAAAATCTCACACTGTTGGGGAGTGCGGGCTCCTCATCGTCTTTTGAAGATTTCCACAGTTCCCCTTGTAAAAAAAAAAAAATAGATAGATATAGATATATTGAGATGAGCCATATCATCTCAATGGCATTTGATTAATTTTATAAACAAAAATAAAGTTAAATATTATGTATGGTCTAATAATTGAATAGTAGAAGCCATAACAAAGAAATTATCACAATTATGAACAAAAGAGAAAAGAAGGTCAATGTGTTGGAAAGACAATTGGGGCGAGGGACGATCAGAAAACATTATTACACGACGACAGTTAAGAGATCTCTTTACGGTGAGGCCACGGTGGAGTGCAGACCACTGTCTGCCGTGGAAGAGTGCAGACGTAGTAACGAGATCGCTTGTGACAGTAGTTCGGACACGTAGTCACGATTAATTTCATAATGTCAATGTCATAATATACAGTCGCATGTAAAGAAATCTAAGTTTTAATTTAAAGCGATTTATTGTAGTACAGATAGTACGGGCAAGAGAAGAAGAAAATGCAGATTAGTAATTGAAATTAAGTATAAATAAAAAAATGAGATATTAAAACTTTCGTGTGTGGAAAAGAAAGGTACAAAGAAGCTGCAAAGAAGAAGAAAGTGTTCGAGATCCACGGACGCCGGCCAGAGTGCAGCATAAAAATCGAAAGGAAGTCTAAATTCAAGAACTAAAAAACAACTTTCTCGATTAATGTTCAAGAACAAGAATGTCTTAAATATTCACACTATTATTAGCAAAAGTCAATTAGCAAATGGCCATAAAAAGGAAGAATTAAATTCAAAAATAGCACAGATCCGAGCAAGTTTCAATAATGGATAATTGTTATAAATATGAGTGAATGTAATAGTATATTTGTTTGTATTGTTTCTTGCGTTTTGGTTGGCTATATCTTTGTTAAGACAGGAAAGAAAATAAAAAAAGATTTCTTTAAATGGACAGTGGTACCATTGTTGCACTATTGCAGTAAGAGAAATTTCGTGTTATATTTAAAAACAGAAAAAAATTAAGATTGAGTCCTCAAATTCTCTTTTCCTCCTAAAAATAGTTCCATCATCTGTAAACTCTTACTAGCAGTGGATTTGCAGGTTCATGGTTGAAGTAAATAGTATTAATACACTCTGAGATCAAATTGGAATATAGCGAGCGCGGGTTAAACAACATTGTTGTCACAATAAAAAATCTGAGCTAGCCAATGTAAATTGTCATTGTTGGCACATAGGTGGCCAAAATAATTCAAATTTGGCGCCACGCTGAAGCACATTCAATTAGGCTACTCTTTGAAGATAGTTAAGGAGAAATTATGATACATTTCAAACGTGGTGCCTTTAAGATAGTCTAAATTTGGTAAAAAAATCCCGCAAATTCTCACAGACAGAGCAAAATCAATTTGAGATGAAGCTCTTTGAAATCGATCTTTAACTGCTTTCAAAAGTGACTGATAAATCACATCCCGATGTGATTTATGAAAAGTGACTGATAAATCACATGATCCCGGCTTGCCGGCAACAAATTTTAACAGTGTTAGAGATTTCCCGGAGTTTAATTTTTTCCACATAAGACCCGACAAGATCGCATTGTTTGAAAATCTGGAGCCGCGGGCAGTTTTGTAGCAATTGTGTAGAGAAGCTAAGCAATACGTGTATTGGGTACATGGGCAGTTTGGATCGGTACATTGGTAAGCAATTCCCAGCTCGTTAATGCAGTCGCCGTGACCCGCGCTCTCAGACGCGGCAAAACCGCCGAAAAATGATTAGCGTATAGAATTTGCTAGGAGAACATTAATTATCGTCCACACAAAGGTAACCATTCAATGTCTTTCATACTTAATGATTCATATGTCAAAGGTTAATCATGTCAAATGTGTCGTCATTTCAGAACTCTTCTTTTTCTCTTTTGACGAGAACACAGAAAGGCGATGTATAGAACTTCTCTGAACGCAGTTTCTGCTAATGCTCTTCCAATCATCTAAGAAATATTTTGCAGCCTCAAAAATGGTGCCGAGACAAACCCGTAAGTGATAAGTTTTTCTGATGTCTTGTAGTAAAAATATTGTCTTTATAAGCATTGTTGTGATTCATACGTGAGGTTATAGTGTGTGGCGATAATTCTCTAGTTTAAGGGGAACTTTTAAACGTCTTCACATTCTTTCCTAAAGAAGCCACAAACCAGTGTTATTGTTTAGATTAATAGCATTTCATAAATTGCCAGCTTAAAATTCCTGTTAAAAGAGCATATCTTATCAAAATGGCAATAGTGAGATTCGGCGTTCAAAAGAATCGAAAAGAATCTAGAATAACTCTCATATCTTAGCAGATCAAACTTAGAATGTTTCTTTGACAGAGTTGGAGAGTTTTGGATGGATATGAGATATACAATTGATGAAGCCATCAAACAAGAGGGTTTAGATGACATAACCCCCTAGTTAGAGAATTTGGAAAGTAGATACATCAGTTCTAAAAGCCAACGCCTTAGCCTATTTACCTAAAAAACTACATGTCAGTCAGCCAAATCTTATGGGAAGCTTACCACACGTGAAATTGCCTACATTCTCGGGCATGTATCATCAGTTTATCCAATTTATGACATCTTCATAACAACAGTGATGAAAAATGATTCACTGAGCAATAAGGAAAAATACATGCATCTGCTTTCGCATTTAAAGGGGAGCCGTATACGCCTGTGAGCGCTTTAAATGTGTAAGAATATAACTTTGATAGAGCTTGGGAATTATTAGTCAATAGTCAATTAGTCAAGACATTTCTCAAAAAACAGAATTAAATTCTGTTGCAGTTGGAAAACCTCATCAGTTTGCACCAAACCCCAGAGCGTTCGCTATCAATGTAGGTGATTCCAGTCAGTGCACCCTGTGTTCAGTGAAACACCCTCACGTACAAGTGGTGCGATTTCAGAAAATGGCTGTGCAGTAAAGATTACAGGTGTGTCGAAAATATTCTCTGTGCAGTGTTTGTTCAAAGCAGTCACGGACCATCCCTGTAGTAAAGAGAAGTGCAGGATATGTAATCAGAAACATCACTCTCTTGCATGACCCAAATTATAAGAAACAGGCTTCGGATACTTAGCCAGTGAATTTAAATATAACCCCAAAATCGAATAATCAATCAGTAACTTCCTCGGATGGAGGAGAATGTTCGCACACGAGACTGAGAAAGTTCTCTCTCATATGGCTTTTAGTGAGACAAAGAAATTTCGGGCTTTGCTGCCCACTGCTATAATTCTAGTTACTATAAAAATGGGTAATGATGTACCAGACAGGGCGTTACTGGATTCGGGCAGTGAAATTTGTTTTATGACGAAAGCTCTCGTCCAATTATTTCTATTCAAATAACAAGGTGTAACTATTTGATACATTCAGTTATCTAAAATCAGGATCGAATGGGAAAGTGAATGTAACTATCAAATCTGTTTCAAGGATTGGCAAGCAAAACTTCAAAATTGTTTCAGAGTCTTCCTACAACTAAAATATTAAGGATGTAGATGTTTCCTTTACCGAAATCTCTTTCTTAACACTAGATTTTGAAATAAGGTCAAGTACATTGTTTTGAAAATTTAAGTGCTTTAGTGAAAATGAGCGTGGATTTAAGGGCGAGTAAATGCTGTTTTAGCATTACTCACATTGATCCTGAGGCGCTGTACTTAGAGGCGTTCTTTTTTCCCATCACAGCTGGAAGAGCGCATTGGTTTCCACCTTACTCTGTCACAGCAGACTCTCAACTGGGGAAGAATACCTTCGATTGAAATTATAGTAGACCCTAAGTATTAGTTATTTTCTTGAGTTGACAGGTTCTACATTGCCTCCCTCTGAGTGCGGTATTGGTTCAAACGAGAGTAGATTGTAATCACTGGCAGAATTGTTCCACCTTCCGGCTTGTCAGTGTTTGGAGGGTTTGCAGCGCCGTATAATGGGCCCTCTGCTCCCTGTGCCCGGCTCCGTGCACTTGCGGTGGTAGGGGGAGGAGCTCCGGCGGACGTCGTCCGTCCCCCGCTGCCGCTCGCGCTCGCGCTCCCGCTGCCGCCGCCGCTCCCGCTGCCGCTCCCGCCGCCACCCGGGCGATTTGCTGCGCTCGCTGCGGCCGCTCGTCGAACTAGCCAAGCTCGCCTGGCTGCCTCCCGTGGCGCGACCCTTGCCCCTGGACCTGCGAACGCATCAGATTCCCGGCCGGGGCAAAATAATAACCGCGCGCTTTCCTTACAAAGGTCACAGAATCTATTGCTGTGTGACGATGAGAAATCCCACCCTATGCTAGTGAAGATCAGTATATACGGCGAAGGGATGTGTTCGTGCTAACCACGCGAACCCCGACTGCCCTGGCCGCGAGGCTGCACCTCGGCTCGTCGGCTAAGGCTCGTAGTGGGCTGTGGAGCCCAAGGTCAGGCAGTGGGTGTTGGTGCCGCGGCGCCTTCCGCTCTCCCCCCAGCGGCGGTCGGTTGGCGCTCGCAGAGCTCGGAGCTTAGATGCAATCATGTGACCACGTAGCACGTTTTGTTCTTAAAAGTACTTTCCTGGCACAATGAATTGATAAATATAAATTTCCATTACACGTCATCCTCTTAATTGGCAGTTATTGGCTTAGACCCCCCTACCTACCACTACCACCTTGCAGTGACTCAGAAAAAACGTTACAAATTTCTAAGATTAGTAGAGGGATCGAAAAAGAAAACATTTTCCTATTACCATAAATCATGGTAACTTTTTTGTAAGGAAGTTTCTACATCACATTTGCCCCGATTGGGAGACCTCTTCGCTTCTTGGTGTTTCGCCTGTAAATGTTTTTGACATGTCAGAAAGGGGTCTCCATATCAGTGCATGACGAGTTACCATCTAATCTGGGGAAAATGCTATATATAGAACTTCTTTGTATGACATTTTCCAACGCTTGTTCAATGACAAAAAGTTATCTCCAATTTATTTACACACTTTGTTAGCTTTGTCGATTTTTAACATTTACTCTGAGAAACATGAATATTATATTTAATATTATATCTTATTTACATTAATATTATGTTATCATAGGTCCATAAAAATCATAAAAACACGTGTCTTTCTAAAATTATTCCATAATATTCAAGAGGGATCTGGTTCAGTGATGTGTTCATCGATTTTACTTGTCAACAATAATCAAAGAAACTATTAGTCACCCGTCACGTCATCGAGAGAAATCGTTTAGAATCTTGTGAAAGTTCCGCAAAATAAGATGGATGCAGGTTAGTCGAATACTATATGACGATGTCTGAGCATACAGGCCGCAAAGGCCGTAACCGAATAAGACAGTGAAAAGTTCCCCCAAACCAAATCGATAATCGCGATGCTTATATGAAAGAAAAATGAAAAACAACATAACACGAAAGTTTTGACCCCCCGTTCGTTAGGAAAACGTGCTCAGTAGAAACGCACCTTTGGTCGTGCCTGCGCCGCCGCCCGCGCCGCCCTCGCGCCGACTCGACGTCCTCCTCGTCCTCGTCCCAGCCGCGTCGGTCGCCGGGGCACCTGCTCCCTCTGCGGCGCCGGCTGCGCCCCCGCCCGCGCCCGCACTCGCCCTCGCGCTCGCGCTCGCTCGACTCGTCGCTGGAGCGCTGCTGGCCCTTCCTGCGGCGGCGCCTCTCGCGCTCGATGGCCAGCGACTCCTCGGCCACGGTGGCCTGGCTGCGCTGGCGCAGGCCGCAGCGCTGGGCCGCCAGCGCGCGGCACAGCTGCTGCTCCACCACGCCCATCTTGGCGCGCAGGTCGGCCTCGGCGTCGGCGAGCGCGCGCGCGCTGGGGCTCACGCCGAACAGGCACAGCGGGTGGCACACGGGGTAGTCGCGCGCCGCGCGCTTCGCCGCCTCGATCATCGCCCGCTCGCGCGCCACCGCCGCCTCTGCCACCCGCGCGCCGCCTCAGCCCCCGCTCCCGCGGCCACAGACAGGTGCGTGATCTGGGCTCTACGGGTGACGCCGCGACCATCTTGTCGTGGTCTTCCTTAGGGCTGGTATCACGCATACCAGCCCTGAGGAAGACCACAACAAGATTGTCGAAACGTCGGAAACACAGCCTTCGTCGCGGCGTCGCCCGGACAGCCCAGATCACGCGCTTTCTTTATTATTTACAAACAAAGGGCTTGACACTGCCTGCAATCCATTTGCTTTTGGGCAAGCAAGGCATTTCTAGTTACTTGATATTTAATTTATATTTTTTTGCTGCATGAGCATTGCGTCGCGCTCACGGCGTGTTAAAAAATAACAAACGCAACTCGGGCGCGAGACGATTTTCGCACTCTTCGCTTTGTCATCCAAGCGTAGCGAGAACGACAATCTCCATTCGTGCGTGAATCACCTATTTGGCGTCCTTGTTACGTAAATTACTACTCTCAAATTACATACCTTCAGGACTGAATAAAGGCAGACCTAACGCCTGTCGCAACCGCATGAAGACCGGAGAATTTTTCCATTCCTTTGGTCTGAAAAACGCGCGTACACCAGGATGGTTCTTTTGCCAATCTTCAATCGATCTTTCCATCGCTTCTGCTGCGTCCATATTCTCGCGTTTCTTTCTCTCTCTCATTTCTTTTTTCGTCAGTTTTAATGGACCATCGTCCTCGTCATACACTCGTAATGGCTCGTCCTTCTTTCCCGAGAACTTAATACCAGTGAATCTTTGTAAGTACTTTCGCTCTTTCCGGGACATCAATTTCCTATTAACGCGCCAATCAAACGCCTCGGGCGCAGGGGAATCTTCTACTCCTTTCATAAGTGAACCACTGCCATCTGATATGAATAAACTTATCTTCACAGGATCTTTGTAGGTTGGCTGTTTTGAGGGTTTCACTGGCTCCCAAGGTATTTGACCACGTTTCTTTGTTCGTCCTTCATCCAAATTAACTTCCATATCTGAAAAATTATTAAAATTGTTATAAGATGGAAAGTACTGACACATTTCAATCTTCTACATTAGAAGAAACTAGTACTACAATAGCACATATTTTTTCGCATTATTTCTAACTTTTGCAACTTTCGAAAATTCAGAGAGTTCACCAAAAATGAGATCCTCGCCATTCTTTTAAGGGTCCCTTTTTACTTTCTCTATACATAGTAGAGATAGAAGTTATGTAATTCTGGGGAAAATCCATTCCAAATTTCAGCAGAAATTAGTTTTGAGGTTCCCTGATACCGAAGAAGTGTTTTTTATCAAAAGCGTCTGTCCGTTCGTCCGTCTGCAAACAACACTAGCACCTAACTGTTCGCTGTTCTGAGGATGATCGCTACGCGATCGAACAGATCTTTAGCATAATATATTTTGATAACGGACATCTTTCATTTACCGTATTATTGTAATGTATCTACCTCACCAGTAATCTATTTCATCTCTCACGCTGATAAGGTGTACATTTCCAGAAATTAGTATACATTACAGGATTTGTGAAAGTAAATGCTTCAAATGACTTCAATTGAAGTCTCTTGAAAATCCAAACGTTTTCAGAGTAATAGAGTTTGAAATTTCGCATTAATGGTAAACCTTAAAAGACGTTTTCTTAACAACAGATCCAAAATTTTCAATGAAAATGTCCGTAAAGGATAGGTGTTACTCTTCTTTAATTTTCTTTAAAGTAATATTTCGATTCTACCATTATGAAACTGAAAAATTGAATAAATTTAAAAGAAATGTGTTTTGGGCGGCGATAGATGGCAGCTGGCACGTGTATGAGGTAAGTCTGAAAAGCTAGACTAAACCAAAGACATTAGAAAACGAACTAGTATTAGAAAGTCTGTGTCTTTCTGTAGCGCTACTAGTTCTATATAAGTTATAAGTGGGGGTTACTACAACGTTTCAACACGCAAGAATTACAGTTAGTGCGTATGGTATACAATTCGAAAATTAGCATTGTTGATACCTCTGACAAAAAAATGAAAAATGATACAAAATATCATAAGTATATATAATATTGTTAACTATATAAGTGTATTACTATAACTATATATGTGTAATATAAACTACTCATTTTTCTATCCGAATTACTCTTCATTCTCACTTATTATTATACAAGGCGAAATCATCTATTCGTTTTCATATTTAACTCAATTAATGATCGGAATTTAAAATAAGTTTTAAATACTTTATAAAATAGTAATTTGTAAACGCATAACAAAAGCTCAAATGTAAGAAACGAACAAAAAATATGAAATATACAAATTCTCACTTACGAAATATCGTGTTGGATTCATCTCTATTACGTACACGAAGCGCAGCTAATCGCAAGCGGGCTATTACGTTTGTTGCGAAATTAAACAAAAATACTCATATTTTCAAATATTTCAACATGACCTTATTTGAAAATGTTTTTATGAACACATTTCATGAATAAATAAAAAGTGAATCTTCACAATAATAGTTGTAGGAAGGCGCCGAAAGTTTTTATTATTTTTCTAAATTTGACAAAGTCAGGCGTTTTAACGAACATTAGACCTGCATTATTCACTTAAGCGTCCTTTTTTTCGTAGGTTCCAATTTAATTAAAAGAATTGTTGTGCGGTTTTTGAAAACAAATAGTTTAAAGATAATACAAATTGCATGTGTCAAATAAAATTTCGCAAAAAAAATCATGTTTTTGAAAAATTGAACATGACCTTAGTTGAAGATCTGTTTTGATGAACACTTTTCATAAGAAAAATGATAGTGAAAAAGTGATAGGCCACTGCCCTCCCCTCCCCCTGAGCGCACGAGCGCTGGCGATCTGACGACGCTCCCGTCGTTCAACCGCCAATTCAGTTCCGCTGCAAGCAGCAAGCAGCAGCATACACGTGTTGGCGGGCTCCGTGTGTAATTAACACACTTAAAAGTTTTCCTGTCATACCTCGGCTGTTCCCAGTTGGTACGTGCAAATATCCAGTCTTGAATTGTCTGTGTAGTGTAGATTATTTGCATCAGACCACTTGAACATTCAGTTTATTGTGCAATCTCGGGCTGATCCCGGTTAGCACGCGCGAAGTATCATTCTGTTGTGCGAAGTAGGGCTCCACCCAATTTGTGCGCTACAACTAATTCCACTTATGCTTTTTGGATAATGTACATTATTTGCAGTAGGCAATTTGCACAAGGAAATTTACTAGTACTGTGCTCCAACTATCATGTACTGTGATGTTATAACTGTCATGTAATCAAGTGCTTAATAGCAGTGATTATTAAATGAAGTTGTGCTAGAACTTCTTTTCTGTCAATCCAGAACTCCAACACAAATCTTCCCTGAACTATCCAATGGTTTCGGGACTGCTGTGCTCCGCCTTAACCTTATCAATACAGTTCAAAACATTCAGAATTAAGCACAGTAGCCCGAACATACACCTTAGATTAAATATTTTCAGTGTGTAGATTTATGTGTGCATTATACTTTGAAATACTAGATATTACTACGTAGTATGCGTGTCATGTGATTCAATCTCATTATATTCTTAACTATTTCCATGTTCATTAGCACTGAATTAAAAAAACTCTAGTGAAATATAAATAGTTGAAGGACTATATCTAAAAAGCGGTGGAAGATAGGGACAAATTATTTGCATATTTTAAATCAGCATGTTTCCCTTATCTTAGAACCAAGATACCAAGATATTCTCTCATTTTAAAATTGGTTTTTCAGTGTTATATATCCTGCCGTGAAAGTTTACATTATTTTATTAATAATGTTGTTGGAGGACCCTGAAAAAATTTGGAATAAAAAAAATATTTGAAAACTCGAGGTGTTGAATGAAAATGAGATCGACCGTTTTTTAAAAAAAGTTAACAGATAAAAACATTTAATAAAAAATGTGGAGCCATTTTCGAGAAAACTTCGACATCATTGTTGAGGCTTCATGTGAAATATCCTCCAATAATACAAAGTTGTAAATGCTACCGTTGACCACATTCTAAAACGAGACGAACAGAAAGTCAGTGTGACCAACAGACGTTTTTACGTAAATTAATTTTTCATAGTAAAAAACCCACACAAGGACGGGATACATAAAGGAAAGGTATATATTCGTATTTTGGTTACGAAAACTCGAGTGTTTTCTGGCAATAAATCACTGACATTCTCTGCAAATGCTGATTTCAATACTTAAGGCGAGATAAAAAAAGGCATGATCGTGGAAAGTGCAAAATATTGCATTTGATGTATTTTGGAAAGTGAAGCTTTATCCGTTAAAGCTTGAACTTGATTGTCATTGCAATGTACGGAACCTTTTACTTATTTTTATGTTTATTTTCAGGTACCAATGTTCAGGTTCGATGTAATATCTATGACACTGGTATGTAATACTAGCAGGGATTTGAAATAAATTTTCATATTATAATCAAAATGTTTTTTCCGGTTATGAGCTGTTATTATGAAAATCAGTATTTATTTATAATATATAATTGTGTCTTCTTTATTATTTTCTTTAATTTTATTGCCTCACTTTCATGCTATGGAAGTTCGTTTCCGGATCATTAGATGGAAGCGTCAGGACGTTAGAAATATTTTTTGAGAAAGAGTAAAATAATTGTTTGATAAAAATACTCTTATAACCAGACTTTATTACACATTATTTAATGGTGAGTCTCTACTTCTATGAAGCCTATGATTTCCCGTGTTTTAAAACTTGTAATTTACACTGTAAGAATTAAATATATTTGATCAATTTGTACTTTGTATACTTACGGGCTTGATTATCCATCTTATCTTCTTTTTGGAGACTTCACTTTCTTCACTATATGCACTTAACTGCGTTGATAATTTGGAATCAATCTAAAATATTATGTCTTTAAAAATAAACCGAAACATATTACATTTACACAACATTAACAAATCAGGAAACAAATGTAAAATTATGCAAGAAAGATCACTAGGAAACAAACACACTGGCTGAATCTCGTTAGCACCTCATATAACTTTTGAACGGTTGAAGTTATTGCAATGCAGTTTTCACGGAAGTGCATGAAAGAATGGGACTAATAGGTACGTGTATTCATTACTATTTTATCACTTCTATTTTCCTAGATATTTGAGGTAACTTTAAAAAAAAATATTTATACAATTTTTTTCAGTTTATCAAGACGAGCGTAAAAAGAGGCAATCTATTGATGTAGATATTGTCATATGTTCGATAAGCACTTTTTGAGTAAATAGTATGTTCTGCTTGTAAATATAGTACATACGTATATTAGTGAGGTAAACTAGCGATATACTTACAATATCTCACAATGTTTCAAGAAGTGGTTGATAAAGAATTTGGCAATGTTTTCATTTTTACTGTGAATTGAAAACTTGGGATACGATTTATTTGCTTACAATGCATTTTTCTGGAAGTAAAATATCATTATCACTTACATCCTTTAATTTTTCATTTTGATATTTTTTTTACATTTCATTTTTGGAGCTCGTATCAGTTATTTCATTTTAATGTTTACACTTATCAAATCCCAAATAAACAGAAAACCAAAGCCATCTGAAGGTTCGTATACATCAGAGATGATGGACATATCTTAGAGAATTCTTGATAAGCATATGTAATGAATGTTTTAAGCAATAGGCTCATAAATTTAAAATCATTCCAAATAATTTAGTACATATCAAAAAACCTATTAAATAATACGATATTATCATATATTCCTTAAGGCAAAAGGCTCTGGCACGACCAAATTAAATTAGAGACTGGAAAAGATGCAGAGGGTAAGAAGAGGATGAAAGAAGTGATCTCTGACGGTTTCTCAGGGGAGGGAAGAGAGAAATGTACTCCCTGTACATTGCCTTCTCTTTAATGACATTACCGAATGATATTTTTGGTTTGATATACAGGAAGAAACTTCATATTGTTAGTTAATAGTTATTATGCAATTCCCATTGATGGAGATAAAAATGAGTTTTTTTTAATTTAACGCATACGTACGTAAATACTACATGTATTACTTTCTTGTATACGTATATACGGAGAAATATAGTACATTGCACTGATAAATACAGAATAGGAGGGGAAACTCGTGTAGCACCATCAACAATATGGTACAGAACAATATGGTACACTGTACTCTGTGTCCAGAATGGATTCTTAGATTTAGGTTTAGATTTATGTTGTCAAAAAACAGTAAAAACTGTATGTGACGATGGCCGAAGAAGATTATCTGCGCACGTTTTCTTGAGTTCCAGAATCCTTCCCGTCATTTTACCTATAAATAGTTGAAATATGAGTAAACGTTTAATATCAATACATAAAAAAATGAAATAAATTTTAAAAATCGAAATATTGGCAATATCTGAAAAATAGTCGTTTTTTAGTTATAGAAAACTTACTTGCATCGATACACGAATTGCAAGTATGGTTTTTCTGCATTGCTAACAAAATAGCAACTGGCACTTACCTCTACTCTTACCATTACAAGCAAAAGAAGAGTTCAACAAAATGTGCGCATAGTGAAGCTACATTTACGTCCAGAAGCAAAAAAGGGGCCATCTCAGCATTTGTTCAATGGATCAGGGAATCTGGACAAAAACCTGATCGAGATGGGATCATCTTGAGCGTTGATCAGTTGGACATCCCATGTAGATATTAACCTCCATAATATCACGTATACTGCTACTTGTGCACCTATTTAAAATTAACAAAATAATTTGGGTTGGGAAGAATCAGTTAGCAATTATAAATAAACATTTTTGTGTGTAGTATTCATGAAATATATTCTGAAAACAATTTTACATAATTATAGAACAATGCATAACAATATAACAATGCAACACAAGTACAGAATAATAATCTGGTATTGCAGAAATTACATTACTATGAATTGCACACACATTACAATATTGAAACAACTCTTGACGTTAACACGTATCTGTGTTAATGCAATTATTATTTAACTCCAACATTTCAAGCTACAACACAAAACATAATTTTTATGTGGTACAATTGGCATAAATTATTTTATATCAACATATGTCTTGTAAACAAAATATCTTGCCCAATGAATAAATATACTTTGTCTTTAGGAACATTTTTTGTCATTTCTGTAAAACAAGTAATACACCAAATAATCATAGTAAAAATAGATTGTTCCAAAGTGCATATAATTTATGCGTCTTGGGTCCGATCTTAGCGCCTTCCGTTATCCATAAATCTCTAACACATGAATTATGAAATCAAACACAGCATTCATCACAATTAACTTGCAAGGAAAATGCAATATATTAGCTCACTCACTTTGTTATAATCCATGTCGAATACTTTAGGAAGTGATCATTTAATTATACCTAAAATTTCCTAAGTACCACAAAACAAGTACATTTGGACTTTGTACGAATTATTACTCGCGTAACTTTTCTTGAACGATGACCTTGCTTCCCCCTCTCTGGTACAATTAACAGATGAAGGCAAAAGCTCGCAGGGAGCACTGATGACAACATTGTAAACACTTCTTCCCTGGCGTGAAATACAAATTATTTTTTGTTGAAGACCAGAACTTTTGTCCGTGATTTTCTCCAAAAAAACTAAAGAAATGACCGAAGCTGGTGAAGATCCATCACAAGAAATGCCTCAAACTCTTGAGAATGTTATAACGCAAATTATTGAGAAAGTTGTGAAGACAACTGATTCTCCAGAGATTGGCATTGCTTCATAAAATCTAGTGGCCGATTTCGTAACTAATACCCCCACTCTACCCGCATTTCATCAATCCTTTGTTCAAGAAAAGTTGCGCGAGTAATGCATAGCACTAACATATTTTTAAACACTTTATTAAGCCTGATAAGATGTGGTTTTTAAATTTGTAATTATTGAATTTCGTAGCCTACAAATCTCAATATTTTGGCACAACCAGTAAAAGTTATTACAAGTGTACAGGAAATTCGTCTTCAAGATTGTAGACAGTCAGTGTGAGGAAACAAAGAATGAAACCCCAGTCGATGGCGGACCGCGGTACTAGCAACATTGTATGCGTTCGCGTGTGCTTTCGACAGTATTTCTAATAACTTATTTCGTGTACGTATAAACAAAACTGTGGAATAGTTTCTTCTTCAAGTGTATTCTGTGTGTGGCTGCTACTCGAAAGAGTGGCAACTAGCGTCAATATGGATACAGTGAACAACGAGGAAAACATAACCTCGAACGCCCAACAACAACATGGATCAAACTTTAAATCTTATGCTGGAGCTGCGACAGTGGACATTTTCCCGTGAGAGGACCGATCAATTATTATAGAAGCCCACGAAGGACTTACAATAAAAGATTATGTGAGTAAAATATCAACTTTTATCAATCCAAGTAATATTAGATTTGTGTTGCGCATAGCGAATAATAGGGTTTGTGTGTTCTTAAGTACCAAGAAAATTGCTAACTACCTAACAGATACCCATCAAACTTTCACTATTATTAACATTGAAGTGAGTGTTAGACCCCTGTTAACCAAACATGTAAGAGTTATAATATCCAGTGTATGTCCAGTTATCCCACATGATGTGATAAACAATGCTCTTCAACGATCAAATATTCAAATTTCTTCTAACATTACATTTTAGAGAAGGTCTACCTGAAGCAGGTATGTCTCATATTATGAGCTTCAGGCGACAAGTTTTTGTTCACCCAGATGAAGTACATAAATGACTACAAACACTTCTAATTTCATATGATCATACAACATATAGACTATTTTTCACAACTGATAATATCACCTGTTTAAAATGCAAAAATGAAGGCCATATTGCCAGCAAGTGCCCAATTAATAATATGAGCCTTTATAAACCAATTATAAACAGAGCAACAGATAACAATATTGATAATATTTTAATAGATATTCCCCCTACAGAACCACCAGGAGATAATCCATCTGGCTCGATTGCAATGGATTATACAAACTTCCCTTCTATCAACAAAAGAAGCCACCCATCAGAATCATCCTCTACACCTGAGAATATATCAACTAGTGATGTAAAATGTAAAGACAAAGGCTGTAAACTCTCAAAGAAAAAGAGAGTAAAAATGCAAGTGAAGAACCTGCCTCTCAAGACAATTTAGTTAACAAGTCAATATAAGATCTGCTCCCAACCAAAACCTATACTGGCTCTAACTAAGACAAACTTCCTCTCTCATACACCCAATTCAAATCATTCCTTGAAAACTCTCTTGGAGCACCTGACCCCATTCCTATAATGAAAGATGATTTTAATGCAATAATTGGTATGCTGAAAGAAACATATAAACTATTGAATGAAAGATCTATAAAAGGCAGTTTTACAAGAGTTATTAAATATTAAGTAAAAAATATTTCCAGCAGAGAGACCTCAGACTCAGAATTCAGTTTAGATAGTACCTAAATAATGTATGTCCCTTTTCAGATCATTCCAAAGAGTTTAAATCATGCTGATACATCTGAAAGTAGAAAATTATACTAAAAAGTTATGATAGTTCTGCAATGGAATCTAAATGGCTTTTACAGCAGGCTAGAAAACTGACAATATGTGTGCAAACTACATAGCCCCGATATAATATGTTTTCAAGAAACAAACATTAAAGGAAAAACACATGGGAATATAACTGGATATACTTTCACCCTTAAAAATAGAAGTAATCCTGAATATGCATGTGGTGGTGTGGCAATATATTCCAAAAAATCGATTCTCATTGAAATTCTAAAAATCCAAACTGACATAGAATTTGTGTCAATTAAAATTAATTCAACTAACCCCGTGGAAATGTTTGTATCCCTTATAGATACCCCCCTACAAGCAATCGAAATGCATGATATTATAAATCCGATAAAAGAGCCCTTCAAAGTTCCTGGAGACTTTAACTGCCCACTCCTTAGTGAGATCGTACGAAATTGACGTAAGATACCGAGTATTGGAAAAAGTAATTGACGACCATGACAGCATCATCCTCAACTCTGGGGATCCCACACATATTAATATCAGTAACAGTAGACTAAGTGCGATTGATCTTTCAATAGCTTCTCCCACAATAGCACAGAAATGTACCTGGAATGTTATGGACTTCCCCTAGGATAGTGATTATTTTTCAATACTGATTGATATCCATGAACCAAGTGTGTCCATTAGTCATGAATGGTGCAACCCAATCCCTAATTATAAGAACATTAATTGGCTGGACTGTTGTGGTATAAGCAGATAGGGCCGCGGCAGCGGGCCAGCAGCGCACCGTGGCTGGCGGCGCACTCACCCACCGAGCGTCGGGCCCAGCAGCGAGAGTTGCTGGGAGGCGCCGCCAGGTGGCAGGGCGGCAGCGGCGACGAGGCGGCCCACTGTGCGGGAACGGCGCGAGGAAACGCGGACTCGCTCCTCAGGCTCGGGAGGTATAATGCGTCCGGCCTGAGAGGCCGGAACAAATCTACACTACACAGGCGGTAGATGAGGAAACGAAAGACAGCGCCAGCACACTTACAAATTGTACAGTCGAAGAAGTTTCGACTACAATTAAATGCTTGCGTAGTCGCAAGGCACCGGGACCTGGCCGAATAAGCCCTCCCATTCTTAAGGAGGCCCTTTCGGTCATAAACACGGAGCTTACGCGAATCTACAATAGCTGCATTACACAGCGGTACTTTCCGGAAAATTGGAAATACGCAAGTATTTCTATGCTTCCGAAACCCGGTAAGGATCTCACGATCGCGGCAAGCCGCCAGCCTATCAGTCTTCTCCCGGTTATGGGAAAGGTATTTGAGAGGCTGCTTCTCGCTCGAATTCTGCCAACTGCTTTCTCCCGGAACCTCATCCGAGATGAAAAGTTTGCCTTCAGACCTCGCAATTCCACATCACTACAAGCACTTTGCGTGGCTCAGCAGATTTACACTGATCTGTTACACAGGATGTATCTGTCATATATCGACGTGGTACAAGCCTTTGACAAAGTGCCACACAGCACACTCATCTCCAAACTCCGACGCTGCCTTCCTCACGATGTAACCGAAATGATTACATCTTTCCTCACAAACCGCACATTCATGGTAAAAGTGGGCAAAGCGAGATCCTTAAAATCGGATGATTGCGGCTGGAGTCCCTCAGGGCTCTGTCCTCTCGCTGCTACTGTTTTCGCTCTATGTCAATGACATACCGCAAATACCACGAATAAGACTATTCCTTTACGCTGATGACATACCCGTCTTAGCGAGAGGAATAAACCTACACCACAAACTCAAAATACTTCAAAAACAGATGAACCTGACGCTGAAGTGGGTGGAACAAAACCACTTGACTTTCTCAGCGGAAAAGGCACAGGCCATTGTTACACCCGCCGCAAACACAAATACACCAAACGTTTTACACCAACTAAACAAATTACACTTGGTACACAAAAACTAACATGGGCACTTAAGGCAATCTACTTAAACGTCACTTTTAATCGAAGGCTGCGCTGGCATTTACATGTCAGGCGAATTCGATCAAAATTACAAGAAAGAATTCGACTATTACAACTTCTTTTGAGGGAACTTACACTCCCCTTGGAACTTTGCCGGGCTCTCTATAAAACGTGTTGCCGGACAGTGGCCACCTACGCTGCGGCAACGTGGTGGACTACAGCACAGAAGTACAAGGATACACTTGAGCTGGTACAGAACAAAGTTCTACGGCTCATAGCACGCCTTCCGTTTCGGAAACGGTTGAAGGTACTGAGGAAGGAACTTGATATTAAGTCCTTCACTCAGTGCTTGAGACGGTTTTCGTTTAACGAAGCTTATCAAGCCTTTCAAACCGACGAAGCTCCGGCTACGCTTAAACAGTTAGCTCGACACGTCCTTACAATAGGGTAAAGAAGACAAGCACTCCCCTCTGACATTCTAAGGGCGTAGTGCAACACAAAAGCCGATTTAGCTATTGACTAAGGTTCGACACGACCCCCCACCAGCCACTTACACATAGTAGTAAAACGCAAAATTGCGTGCGCACTGCAAACCCACAGTACACAAACATTTAGCTTAGCCAAAACAAAAATCCGGAGCAGTGACAGTTGCGAGATAGTGCAGAGTGTGAGCCCTGTGAGCGAGTGCCAAGCCAAGTGTTGTTACGCTGTTAGAGATGTTGTAAGGCGATTCTCCTGGTGATTAATTTATTGTGCTTGTAAAGGGACATCTACTGGTAAACGGCGAACTGGCTTTGATTTATGTTTATGCTCTTGGACTTTGGAATAAAGCGACATTGTTATTACGAACTGTGGTTTCCTTAATTTTGGCCTGAATATACAACAGTTGTAAATGGTGACGAGGATAAAGCAAGAGACTATGGAAAAGATTTGATGCAGATTTTGGCGTCGTAACGGCAGCTACAGCAAGAACAACAGAAGTCGCAACAGTAGCTGCAGCAAGAACAACAGAAGTTTCAGCAGCAGCAGCAGCAGGTACTACTCGAATCAGTTCGAGCACTGTTAAGTCCACAGCCGACGAAACAACAACCCCGACTGCATTCGGCGCCCAGCTTTCCAAAATTTGAACCGGATAAGGAGGTATGGGCCTCGTATTATACTAGATTGAACCAACATTTTTTGTACCATGCGTTACGGAAGAAGTACAAAAAAGAGCCTTTTTCCTGAGCATTTTGGGCAGTGAATTATTTGAACTGTTGCAGAAACGTTTTCTGTTAAAGAAAGTGGAAGTAGTGGAGCATAAGGAATGGATAACGGAGTTGATTGGTTTGTCAAGGGACTGTGATTTCAAATGTGTTTGTGGTTCATCGTATGCGCAGTCCTTAGTTAGGGACATGATAGTGCAAAATACCCCTGAGGATTAAGTGAGGATGGTGGCGTTGCAGCTGGAAGATCCTTCCCTTGCTCAGGTCGAGAAGATAGCTACAACATCTGAAATCACAAGTAAAGCGGCAAGAGAGATAGCAGCTGCTATGGAAGTAATGTTGATATCGAAGAAGAAGAGAGTGCAAGGGAGAGAGTCAACGGAAGTCGGGAAACTCGCGGTTTCAGGACCTCAAACCGTGCAGAGGGTGCGGACTATCGCATTTTGATCCGGTAAAGGCTCTCATCTTTGCGACAGAGGCATCAGCAACATGTTATTTGGACCACACGGTTCTTTATGCTCTTCCAGATCTCCAGTTTATTTTGAAAAGATGCATGTCCTAATACGAATATAATTTGTTAGTTTAAACGCATGTTATTTTTCCTAATTCATCAGATTTTATTCAAATCATACAATTGAAATGGTAATAAACTGTCATGATTTGTGGGCTTATCTTCATTAAGGATTGCAAATGAGTACACATATTTGTAGAAAGCTAGTGACAATTTGTGTATAAAAGAAACATTTATTAAGCTTAGAATACTACAATTGTTTATCCCATTTATTTACGAATGAGTAGTATTCCTCAAAACTGTGTGACTGAAGGGTATTTTCATATAATTCAATACTTTTCTTCTGACTTCTCTTGCTGACCGGATTCTCTATTTCAGCTTGCAGAACCTGAGCCACTTTGTCACCTACAGCGAAAACATATTTGAAAAATATAATGCAGAATCCAGGCAACCAAATTTCTCAGGTCTTGTATGTTACGGATGTTACGCTTTCGCACGTTACTTTTGTAAAACAATAACTTGTAAAGCCCTAGATGGAAATGAATCAGGTAACGAACTAAACCCAATATACTTGATAACAAACTAATTTGTTGTTTCAATGGGGCCGTAT
Organism: Gryllus longicercus; assembly: GCA_038098605.1. Classification (NCBI taxonomy): domain Eukaryota; kingdom Metazoa; phylum Arthropoda; class Insecta; order Orthoptera; family Gryllidae; genus Gryllus; species Gryllus longicercus. Next base: position 7,197,772 of record JAZDUA010000011.1, on the reverse strand, counting down.
GGATGGAAAAGCAATTTTTTATGAATTTGATAAAGAATTGAAATGCAACAGACAGCAATTTATTTCCCACTCAATACTGTAACTCTTTATTATAAATCGAAATATTTTACTCACCTTCCCCGTTCAGCGTCCAAAGTTTTTTCTTTATCCTGCCGAACAGCGTTGGCGAATCCTGGATCTCAACATTTCGCCATCGTGATCTGCTATACGTGGTAACAAAGCATAAATCGCTCGCAAAGAAAATGTCACAAACAAACACCTTGCCATGTGCAACACGCTTACACCAGGAAGAAATTAAATTCAAGGATGGAATGAAAGGTAATAAATAGTATAATAGTATATAATGGTATGGAATGGTACGAGTATTAAGAGAAGTTTCGTGGGCTCGCACCGCTTTCTGATGAACAACTTTTCGAAGTAGCGTTTGAAATAGCACCTGAACCTTACAATAGATGCCACCACATAGAAACGACACTGGCTCATTCTCTAGATCATACTCTCAAACGTCGAGATTTTAATCTTCTATTATAATATATTCTTCCAATCACGTAGTATAGGGTTAAATATGTGATGCTGCGCGAAAAATCCGCCGATTTTCGGCAAAAACAAATTAATTGCCGGTTTCTGGTAACGAAAAATTGAATAAATTTAGTTGCTAATCTATGATGATAAATGCTAATAATGATAAGTTAAGAAAAGAATTTCTTTAACATGTGGTCTAGACAGAATCCCTGTTATGTGGGTTCTTCACACAGAACAAGTGGTGCTTCAGAATGGCACAGACATTCTCGTACTAAAGGGTTTTGTTCCCATCTCTCCTCCCGGCTGCTACCTATTGGCGGTAAAAAACATTTGCCAAAATTTATTGATTTTTCGGCCAACTACTTGCAGAATAGAACTTATGGTGCAACACCAGAACATTTTTGCGCTTAATTTGTTACTCATGTAATTTTCGAAAGTTTAGAGTTCAACGAAAATGAAACGTGGACCGTTTTTAAGTGTCCATTCCTCTATCAGAGGGAAAAATGGTCTCGCTCTAGACGTCGTGGAGTAAGCATCGCATCGCTCCGCTTATCGCTGTGCTTCGGTGTTACGCTCAAACTCGTGTTTAGTGCAAGTACAAACGGGCGCCGCTACCAGCGGATCCCCATATTTCTAACAGTGATTGTTTTTGTGCAATAGAATTGTTTATTGCTATTAACGAAATATTGTGTTATCCAGTGAAAGTGTAGTGGTGCAGCGAAAGCTGTATGTTCGCAACAAGTGCCCCCGCTTTTGGGGGCCAATTGGTGGCTGCAGCCCACGTTTTAAATGGTGGCACACCAGATCATTTCACAGCAATGAATGGAGATGTGCTTCCATTTCCACCACAAATGGAAAATATTCTACCCTTGGAACAGTTCAACACATCACAACCGCCTGCCCTGCAGCTGGATGGAGAGCCGGAAGGGACTCTGACCAACCTTCAGTCAGTAAGCACTAAAGATGCTTATTATAACAGGTATGGTGCTTCCCCGCAACAAACAGTTATTCAACAGTCAACCAGTGGTTTTAATGAAAACAGTAAAAATCTAAAACGCATGCACGTAGATTTACCAGATGAAAACAATGCTTCTAAAAGAATACTGTATAACGTGACCGTCAAAAATAGGTACCAAGGTCTTCAAAATATGACCGAAGAAAATTCGCCAAACGAAAGGGAAGAAAGTGAAGAATCCATCATTAAAATACCCCCCTTTTATGTCCATAAAGTACTCGATTATCCCCTATTTATCAGTGAACTAAAAAGTATTACAAAAAACAATTTTTCTACTAAATTAGAAAAAGACACTATAAAAATTAAATTCAACTCAATAGAGGACTATAGAGAATATCGAAAATTCTGTGAAAAAGAGAAAATCGAGCATCACACATATAGGGATCCTACCCAAAAAACTTTTTCAGTTGTCATAAAAGATCTGCCAATTACCTATTCAGAAGAGGAAATATTTAATGAACTTTCGAAAAACTTTGAAGTGTTAAAAGTTGTTAGACTGTTCGGAAGAGAACGTAAACCGTTAACTACCGTTGCGGTCGATCTAACTGATAATGAAAATAACAAAGCAATTTTAAAAATAAATCAGCTTATATATAGCATTGTCAGAGTTCAAATGCGCGTAAAGTCTAAAACTCCAATAATGTGTAAAAATTGTCAGACTTTCGGTCATTCACAGGCAAATTGCGGAAGGAGACCTAGATGTGTGAGATGCTTAGAAAGCCATCATTACTCGAAATGTGACAAACCTAAACATAATAATGTACCAAAGTGTTGTAACTGCAATGGGGAACACACGGCTAACTACAAAGGCTGCAAAGCTTACAAAGAAGCAGTTAAAAATATAATTTAAATCAGGCTAATCATAAATTTTCAGCTTACAACCTGCCAAATAGGCAGTTCTCAAATCGCCAATTAAACCAAAACACACAACCTTATCACTATGCCCCGCAAGAGTTTCCTCCTCTGCCGCTTAATTCAACGCCCTTGCATTCTTTTGCTTATCGCGCTAGCCAGCCGCCGAGGCCAGATAACAGGAATTCTCCCCCAGTCCTCCAAAATATGAACGTAATAAACGAAAACCTAATCCAAACAATTATAAATAATATTCTTTCTGCAATCATTCCACAGTTGCAACAAATGGTTCAAAAACTTATTTCTGTTCATTTCAGTGGCTCAAAATAAAATAGAAAACTTTAAAATTCTCAACTGGAATGCAAATGGCATAAAGCGCCAAGAGAACGAACTAAGATATTTTCTACAAGTCCACGACATAGATGTTGCGTGTATTTCAGAAACACACTTAAAGCCGGTAGAAAAATTTTCGATCCCAAAATATTTAGCATACCGCAATGATCGAATTTCGCATATAGCATCAGGTGGGGTAGCAATTCTCATTAATAGAAAAATTAAACATACACTGATACAATCCCCATCCTCAAATGAAATAGAAACAATTATTATCAATATCGAACTGATCTCTTCTAACATAACCTTGATTGCTGCATATAAACCTCCCAACAAAAAGTTTCCGTCAAGTTTCTTGAAAGCATTGTTTGATGGTAGGTCACAAATAATTTTAGCAGGAGACCTAAATTGTAAAAACCAAATTTGGAACTGTAATTCTACTTCATATAATGGAAAACTTCTTCATAAATTCGCATTGCAAAGAAATCTTAATATACTAGCTCCTCCAGAGCCCTCATACTACCCTTATAACCCAAATGTAGTTCCTGATATTCTAGATATACTTATTACACAAAATTTTAACATCCCGTTTTACCAAAATGTAAAACCAGAATTAGACTCAGACCACAATCCAGTAATAATTTCTTTCAAAGCCGAACTTCAGACTTATCAAAACGAAAAAATTATAGAGGGTAAAGTAAATTGGGACATGTATAGAAACATACTAATAAACGAATATCAGTTTCCTGAGAATCTTAAAACATCATCTGATATCGACAGTTGTATCAACTCTCTCGAAAACAGTATTAAAAATGCTATTAAAAGGTCTTCTACTAAAGTTAGGAATTTCACCAAAAATTATATTCCGCTTCCTAAACCACTTCTAAATTTAATTAAAGAAAAACATAACCTTCGTAGATTGTGGCAATATTCACGCAATAAAATAGTGAAACAAAAATTAAACAGCATATCGGTAAAAATTAAACAAGAACTACATAAAATGAGGTGTACACATTTCCAAAATTTTTTAGGCAGCATCCCTCCAAACCCCAGGACAATGTGGAACACAATTAAAATGATTACAAAGGAAAAATCTTTCATCCCGCAGTTATCCTCTAATTCAGGTCTAGCAACGACGGATTTCGAAAAAGCTGAAACTTTAGCGGAACATTTTGAGAAAATATTTACAACTAACCCGGTAACCGACTTTGATTTCCAATTAAAAGTGGAAACAAACTTGTCAATACCGCGATATTCCGTCCCAATAAAAACTAAATTTATAGCCCCGTCTGAGACATATCAAATAATCAAGGCTTTAAAACCGAGAAAATCAGCAGGACATGACTTATTAAATAATAAAATGATGAAAGAATTACCTCGCAATGCAATTGCAGCATTAACAGCGCTCTATAACGCTTGTTTAAGATTAGGATATTATCCAAAGACCTGGAAAACTGCCATTATAACACCAGTATGCAAGCCGAACAAAAATCCACAAGACCCTCTTAGCTATAGACCAATTAGTTTGTTACCGACCTTTGCCAAAATGTTTGAAAAACTTATAAAATCCCGACTATCTAAATTTTTCACCGAAACCAATGCACTTCCAAATACGCAGTTCGGATTCCGTCCAAACCACTCCACAAGTCATCAACTATTAAGAGTAACAGAGTACATTGCTGAAGCATTTCACAACCGAAAGTACACAGCTGCAATTTTTCTCGACATCGCACATGCCTTTGATAAAGTGTGGCATCATGGGCTACTTTACAAGTTGCAAACCTTGGGAACCCCCGATTATCTCCAAAACATCATTAAAAGCTTCCTGTCAGAGAGGGATTTCAAAGTTAGTATAAACAACAATAAATCAAGAGCACATATCATCAAAGCCGGCGTGCCGCAAGGTTCCCCACTTTCTCCCTTATTGTTCAACATATATATAGCTGACTATCCACAAATGACTTACTCAGAAATAGCACTCTATGCAGATGATACAGTATTATTCAATGCAAATTCAAACATTACCAACGCTTGCAAAGATCTCCAGTCGGACTTAAATGAATTTGTCGAATGGACATTGAAATGGAGAATTGCCATAAACCCTACCAAATCACAGCCTAAAATATTCTCACTAAGAAAAATACATAAACCACTACAAATCAAAATTAATAATTCTGCAATTCCTTGGCTTAATAATGAAACGCCCGTAAAATATCTGGGTGTATTACTGGATCAAAAATTAACTTGGAAAAACCACATTCAAGAAATAACGAACAAAACCTACGCAAAAATGAACAAACTTTACCCAATAATTAACAACAAATCATCGCTTAGTCTGGACTGCGCATTATCAATTTTTAAAACGATAATACGTCCCTCATTAACATACGCCTGTCAAATTTGGAACAATATAGCAAACACACATCTAAAGAAACTACAAATCATTCAAAACAAGTATCTAAGAAAAGCCGTGCAAGCCCCTTGGTTTATTCCAAATATGCAAATTCACAGAGAGCTTAACATTCCTTCCATTAGCGAATACATTCAACGGATGAGTAACAGATTTTTCACCCTTCTTCCGTCGTGTACAAGTGCACAAATATTTGATCTAGGCAAAAATGCTTCCATCCCAACCCGCATTATCTCTCGATACCCCAAAGACTCTCTTAAACCACCTTAAATTAGAATAATTTCCATCCCCTCCCATTAATCAATTCCGCTGCTGAAAAATTAAATAAATACATTAATTAAAATAAATAAATAAATTAATAAATTTCTTTGAATTACTGCTCTGCAGACTTTGTTGACGAGGTAGCCGTGTGGTCCTCCTCATATACTGTCAGCCGAATGGCCAAAAAAATTCTGTAATTATAAACTGTTAATTAAAACCCCTGAAAGGCATACTATGCCGAACAGGCAGGAAAATAAATTTAAAAAAAAAAGAGGGAAAAATATTCGGAGCCGGTTTTGAGAACAAAAATGTATATTTGCCTTTACTTCATGCAATTTAAAACAGGGATGAAATACCTTGACCAATCATGATATTTTAACTACAAATGATTAAAAACTGAACGCAAAATATATCTTCATCATTCACTGTGAAATTTCACTCGTATTTACCAGCGTACCGTTTAGCTTCCTTTTAGGTTTCATTTTAAGAAATTTAAATTGACATATGATACACAGGAGCACTAGGTAAAATTTTCCCAACCAGAAAATTCGTACGAACGATTTCAGTAATAAAGTTATTCCAAGTGATGCACATGAAATAAAACCACTACATAAGTAATACACTATGAAGACACTTAAACCACAACACTAAGATATATATATATATATATATATATATATATATATATATATATATATATATATATAATGACTGACACACACACACTTATACGTAATATTCTGTCAATATTCTACAGGTCAATGGCTTTCGGATTCTCGTTTGCGGCTGGATCAAAGCAAACACACTGTTTAATAACAACATGATATGGTAACCGATTTCAACGCCAAACCAGCACTGACGAATTCCCTAAGCGAAAGGATAAATTTGCAGTAATATTTTCAACAATTGCAAAAAATGATATAAAATATATTTAGAATTTTTTTAAATTGACGCGATGGTTTACTTTTCTTTTTTGTGCAATAGATCCTTTTTATTCTATTTACTTTTCATTTTTATAGATCCTTTTAAACACCTATATTTTTTTTGTCATTGTTTCCATTTTTGGCCCCCAAATATCTTGGCAAAAATAAAACTTTTGGAATATCACAGAGAATTGAACTCTTTTCCATTGTGCAGAATTTTGGCGAAAAAATTTCCAGGTTTTTTGAGAGAATTTGTTCTGAACATTTCAGAAAATTCGCTACTATCACTTCCCTTATACTTAACGATTATGAAAAACTTATCGACATTTCCAAAATCATCATTAGAGATTCTTTGCACTTTATGTTTTTAAAAAAGCTTTAAACACTCAAAACATCTATAATGTAAATTTTAACGACACAATAAAAAATGTATTTTTGTAATTTTTGAAAAAGTCAACGAATAAAGCCAAACGGAGTTTATGTTATCTTATACAGCACATTTAGCACTATCCCTGCAAAAATTTTATTGAGAAAATCTCGAGCCGTTTTCAAACAAATTTGGTTTTTGTTAATTTTTTCAATTGCTCACATTGCTCGCAATGGGTTCTCGGTTTCCTAATTGTAGATTCAAAATATAACTTTTAAAATATTGAAGAAGAGTAAAATCTTGTCCTGGATTTGTGGTTAGCTCGTGTTCAGCATGCTCGCATTCCACATTGCGACCCCGGGTTCGATTTCCGGTCGAGTCAAGACTATAGTGTGCGTTTTCCTTGCAAAGTTCCAGTATACGTTTCTGTGTGACGATGATAAAACTCACTTCTCAAGTTGAGCAGACCGAAATACGACGTGGGGATGTCTACGTGCTATGCACACGCACCCTCTCAACCCAAAGTCGCTAAGTAGGGGCTAGTATGAGTGTAATTTTTGAAGAAAAAAAACACAAAAAATGAACATTACATCATATTAAAAGGTGCAATTAGCATTATTTCTTCGAACAAAAAAATGGAGTCATTTTTGAAAAAAATGGTGTTTGGACGTTTCTGAAAATGTGGAAATTTGAACTACTTTCCACAGAAAATGGTTGAGTTATCGAGAAACTTTATCTGACATTATTTAAAGCATATGTATTCATAAATATACTATTGTGAACAAATTGCAACTATTGTAAATATTAACGACGTGAGACAAGTGAAAAAATACAATTTTGTAATTTTTGAAAAAAAAATAGAGCAATATGGCGTTTGACATCTTATAGAGTACATTTAGCATTATCCCTTCCGAAAGTTTATTCAACTACTAAAATTTTCAAAAAATGTACATGACTTGAATGAAATAATTCACTGTGGTAAAAACAAGTTTAATATGACGGAAACATCTAATTTTGTAGTTGCAGGAAGACGTTCCTCACCTCATAACCTAAACCCCCTCCCCTATTTTCTTACAATTCTCCTAAAACTCATCTATCACATGAGAACCATTCTGAATTATTATCATCGCCATCGAACTCTCTTTCTGAAGTCTTACTTAAACCGAATAATCAAAATTCTACGAAGACTGCTTTTCCCAGTCCAACCTGAATATTTCTACAAACAAATCCAAACTGCACATCTAAACGACGACTCACTTTGGAACCTCACACGCAGTTTATTAAAATAAAAAACTATCCTCTGCCTCCAAACACCTTGTACCCTCGCCTCCTGTCCTATACAAAACTCCAACACCCTAGCAGACTATTTTTCATTCGTCTTTATTCCACATTCTCACATGAACCCAAAATTTAATCAAACAATAAAGCATGAGTTAAACAACCCACAAATCACCGTGCCTCATCCCATTAAATGCATCACGCCATTAGTTAGTCGCTTCTATCCTAGCAAAAAATGCACCCAAAACATCCTTCGGGCCAGATAAAATCAACACCTTTATCCTTAAACCACTTCCTTTCAGTGCCATTGTACGCATTACCCACATCTTCAACTCCTCTCTAAGAATAGCTTACTTCCCTACAGCCTGGAAATACGTACATGTTATACTCATCCTAAAGCCCGGTAACGACCCGCCTTCTCCATCCAGTTATATACCCATAAGCCTTCTTCCATTCATCAGCAAAATCTTTGAAAAATGCATTCTTTCTCGCCTAAAAGCTTACCTCAACGAAACATCAGCCATACCTCACAATCAATTTGGCTTCCAATCCCTTGTCTCAACAATCCATCCGATTCTTAGAGTTACCGAAGACATTCTTAAAGGGTTTCACCCTATTCGTATACAATAGCTGTCTTGATGTCTAAATAAAGCCTTCGACTCAGTTTGGCACCCTGGCTTATTATTGAAACTACTAAAACTCGGCATCCCACAGTGTCTTATATTCATAATTAAAAGCTTTCTCACGCATAGGCCCTTCTCCATACGTTTGACTGAAGCCTTTCCGCACCTGCACTATCTTAGCAGGTGTACTTCAAAGCTCTGTTCTAGCTCCAACTCGCTTCAATTACTTATGACGCACCAACCACCCCAAACACCTCCCTCGCTCTCTTCACCGATGACGAAGCAGTTTATTCAGCAATGTACTGGATTACGCAACCCTAGATGTTCAAAACCACTTAGATCTTACCTTTGAATGGGCCAGTATATGGTGTTTCAAATTCAACCCTGCCAAATATCAAGCCAAACTCTTTTCCCACGCAGACACCCCTTACCTCCGCCGATAACATACAACCCCACACACATCTCTTGATTACCTTCCATTACGCCAGTCGAAAACTTCGGAGTCCTCTTCAATCGTCGACTAACCTGGAAACCTCACATCCACCATAGACTTGCCCTAGCCACACAAAGAACTCCTTAGCTCTTCCCAATACGTCGTCGAACTTCTCCCCTCCAAATTCAAACCGGTACTCATCTTTACAAAGCTATGATCAGATCAAAGTTAACATATGCAAGTCCTATTTGGGGCTCAACAACCACATCTCACATTCTGAGACTTCACACGTTTCAAAATTGTTTCCTAAGACCCATAACCAAAGCAGCTTGGTTCATACCCAATAATCTCCTTCATCACAAGCTCGGCATACCCCCCCCCCATTACCACCAATATTAAAAAATCCGCCGTCGTTTTACCACAAAATTCCTTCACACCCACAAGCGCTCCACTTCCAATTGGGGAAATAAAAACCGAACAGAGCACGCATCCGGAGTAAACTAGGCAGACACTATTTGACCCACCCTAAACCCATTGCACAGATTACTCCTCGAAATAATTGTAAAGCAGTAATGGATTTAAAATATAACTCAACTCATTAAATATGTATCTAATGTATTCAAACCAGTTGTGAAAGAGATAGTACACCTGAAAGGAAATAAATTTTTAAAAAATTTCGTGTTTTTTATTGAAACCATCAATCAAATGGCTCACCACAGTATACGTTTACTGATCTCCTCTGACACAAGTAATAGTTATCTTGTAATTTTCGTCTTGTTTTGTGATATTATTTTTGTATCTTTACATTAGACTAACATTAAGATACTTTGTGTAATTTAGGCTTATGACTACTTGTAACACCTTTCAAGTGAAACCCCTTGCACAAAAGCTTCGCTCTTTCAAAGGTGAGTAGAACTCTAATATGTAATGTTCTGTGCTAGCAATACATATATTATTATTATTATTATTATTATTATTATTATTATTATTATTATTATTATTATTATTATTATTATTATTATTATATATTATTCACAGTATCTACTGGTCGGTATGTCAACCACACACAGGAATGATGACCAGGTGTGTGGTTGCTTTACTGAAGGTTCAGATGGCTTCTGACAATACGGCATGTATTCAAAATTACACACTTTTGCATATTATATACATTCCTGGTATCCAAGTGAAGACACTCCAGTACCCGAAGTGTCATTTTTGGGATCACTCCTGTAGCTGATATTATTATAGGCACAGTTGTCACTTTACTGAAGTTCCACTGAGATGCGACTTCATGGGCGAGATCGGTATACTTCTGGATCTTCTCTTGATATTTTCCCGATATGTTGTGGCTATTGGGTATTGATATATCGATAAGGAAAACCTGCTGATGGTTTCTATCAATATACGTTATATCGGGTCTATTGCCGCCGACATGTCTGTCAGTGATAATGGAGCGATCCCAGTAGAGTGTGTGCTCACTACTTTCAAGTACATTCTGAGGCACATATTTATAATACGGCACGGAAGTGGCGAGTAAGCCCGTTCTCAATGCCAATAATTGGTGTACCTGCTTCGCCACTTCATCATGCCTCTTTTTGTATTCCAACTGTGCGTGGCTGCTACATCCACTTGTCACGTGTTGGATAGTTTCGCTTGCAGTCTCACATCTTCTACACGAGTCGGAATGAATGGTAGAATCTCTCAGAATGTGTTTTCTGTAGTTCAATGTTGGCACCACTTGGTCCTGGATAGCTATCATGAAGGCTTCTGTCTCCGGAAAGAAATCCCCGTGCTGGAGCCATGCGTGCGACGCAGAGATGTCGACTTCTGGTTTACTCAGCTACTTTCCATGAAGTGCCCGTGCTGGAACCATGCGTGCGACCATGCATCCCCGTGCTGGAACCATGCGTGCGACGCAGAGATGTCGACTTCTGGTTTACTCAGCTCGTGAGGGTACCTTCCATGCAGTGCCTTCGCTTTCCATAAGGATATCTTCTCTTCCGTTTCAATGATTGGTTGAACAGGCGGATCAAGCTTTTTCAAGTTCAGAGGACTGTAGTTATTATCAACTGCGCTCACTGCTTGCTGAACTCTCCCACAATGTTCCAAGAAGTATCTTCTGAGTGAAGCAATTTGAGAGCTGTGTAGCTTTATGAGATCTACAACACCTCGCCCTCCTTGCGATCTTGGAAGGGTAAAACGCTCAGTACTTGAATGGGGATGATGTTTTCGGTGTTGAGTCATAGCGGTTCGAATTGTCTTCTGGAGGTTGTCGAGGTCGGTATTGCTACATTTAATAACGCCAAAGGAGTATGTGAGCACTGGAATAACAAATGAATTGATGGCCTGCACAAGGTTTCTAGCAGAGAGTTGAGTTTTTAAGAGTGTATGCAATCGTTTACACACTTCAGTTGTTAGTATGTTCTTAGTAACAGTGTGTTTGATTCGGAGTGACTGTTGGAAACCCAAGTATTTGTAAGTTTCATGGGGTTCCATGAAGGTAATCTTTGGTTCATTATCAGTTTCCAAATTTATAACTTGCATATGACCCCGAATGATATTCACTCTCCTGCACTTATCCAAATCGAATTTCATCTTGATGTCGTCGGTGAACTTCTTCGTCACGTTTATTAGTTGCCGCATATGACTCTCAGTGTCTGCATAGAGCTTCAGGTCATCCATGTAAAGAAGATGTGAGACCCGGAGAAGAGTTGAGTTCCCCTTTTTAAGAGCGATTCCATAATTAGCTGAATTAAGTAGAGTAGACAGGGGATTCAAGGCTAAGCAGAACAGTAAAGGGCTTAAAGAGTCACCCTGGAAAATCCCTCGGCGGATGTGTATAGTATCTGTGTGGACGTATTGTTTTCCATTAGAGAGATACGGAGAGATACGAGACTCATCGCGGTTTTCAGGAAGTATTGGATAAACGGATGGACCTTGTATACGTCCAAACATTGAAGGAGCCAACAATGGGGCACGGTGTCGAATGCTTTAGCGTAATCTATGTAGCATGCGTACAAGTTTCTTTGTTTTGCAAGCACTTGCCCCATAATTACAGAGTCTATAATGAGTTGCTCCTTGCATCCCTGAGATCCAGGTCTACATCCTTTCTGTTCATTTGCTAAGATGTTCTGTTCCTCAATGTGTGTCATCATCATTTGTGAAACACAAGATGTTATGAGTTTGTAGAAAGTTTGAAGGCAGGTTATAGGCCTGTACATCGAGGGGTCTTTAGTGTCACCCTCCTTTGGTAACATGAATGTTCTACCTTCAGTGAGGAAGTAAGGTAGATTTTCTGGATTGTGAAGAAAATATTGAATTATATTAGCTGTATGATGGTGAGTACTTGTAAATTTTTTCAGCCAATAATTGTGCAGGCCATCACTGCCTGGTGCCTTCCAGTTATGTGCTTTTTCAAAGCTGCTTGGACAATTTCTACGGTGATGATTGGTTCACCCATTAGAGGAATATCTCGATGTCGGTCATATTCCATTTCAATCCACGTTATTATTATTATTATTATTATTATTATTATTATTATTATTATTATTATTAAGCTTTTGTGACTCCAACCTCATAAAAATAAAATTACTCCAAACCAAGGAAACTTAGAAAACTGAAGTTTTCAACAGATGTAAAACTGGACGTAAATAGCATATCAAAAAGATGTGCATGTGATAATTTTCTGAGGATTGCAAACCATTACTTGCGCCCGGGATAAAAATGACCCCAAACAGACTCTCATGGTGGCAAAGTACTTGCTGGTTTTTATGTTTTAAGAATATTTAAGTATGTTTCATTATTCCCGGAAAATAAAATTTTTCAGAAGTTCTCTTGGGCAATCGGTGGGCTAGTTTCACGGATATGAAGGCAAATAAATCAAACAAGGCAGCACTACAATTCAGCTCTACAATTAAAATAATTATTTTTATTTGTTGTGCAAAAGGAGTCGGTGGGGTGTTGGCAGGGGCACTAGAAGCGGTTGTCCCACTCGGGGCGCGTGTCGCGGCGGCCGTTGGCTCGGAAGCGCGGGGGCGACCGCGCCTGGCTGCTGCGCCGCCGCCGCCGCCGCATGTCTGCAAAGCAGTCGCGCGTCAAGTGCCACGCCGCCACGCGCCGGCCTTAGAGCTAGCTTTCTGTGTCTTCGAACAATACCAGGAGAACGCCCAAGCAATACCCTAACAAACGGGCCACAAACAACGCGAAATATTTTCTCTCCTCACCTCTTAATTGCACACAGACCGGTCAGGACTTGAGCACTTGTCTCGATTGGGTCAGTGCCTCACTGGTGTGCGATGCCTGGTTGAGGAAAATCTACGCAAGTCGGCGTATAGGTCGGCAACGGTTCTCGCCATCATTCTCGGCCAGATCATCGCCACCTCCCGCGATGAAAAATGCAGTATGGGACTAATGGTCTTGGCAGAAGACGCGCCCGAAATCACTAATCAATCCATCGCGGTTTAGTCGGCTACAGCTGCAAGCCATCGCCATTCCGGTGCTTGGAGCAAATCAAGGTGATCGTGAGCCAGGATAAAATTAATATAATTATTGAAAGAAATAACAATACAGGTATTTAGCAATATATTAAAAATATATTCTGCAAATTTGTATGAAACTATTTTCAGTGTAGGTGGTATGGCAAGGTCATAAATATATATGGAATGTGTTATAAATTTGTGACTCTATACGTGGAGCCTTTTAATCGCCGAGCACATTTTTGAAAAATTGCTTCAACATTCACTACGTAAAACCGAATGCACAACTATTCCCTTTATCGACAAATACTAAAATAAGATTGAAAAGTGTTAAATGTTAACTGTAAGTGAATACCGAGGTTTCCATGAATCGGTTGCGTAGGGTGACGAATAGTTTTGTAAAATTTGATTTGCGATGAAAGACCAAACTAGCACTTACGGTTCGGAAGGATTATACAGTAAAATCGAAGTTGGAATAGTTTGGGTTTGACATTTTCTTCTGCTTTCTACAGGTTTTCGGCTTATTCAGATTTGCAGTAAAACTGCCAATTCAGAAAATACAACGTTCAGAGATGGCATACGTTGTTTGAGTAGTGTGTCTCACCCCAAAACCACATTTCAAAGAAATAAAAAGATGACTTTCGGAAGCGCAACACGAAGTCTTAAGAAACAAGGAACACCTTAAAAAGTAAAAGAAATATTATGTTCTTCAATATTTCTGTGGTCAGTTGAATTCTTCTGATGATTTAAGCTTCGGCAATTGCCTAAGTACTGGTGAATATTGTGATAACCACCTCTAAAGTTTTTTTAACCACTTATTCGTGATTTTGTCCTTTATGTCATACATTTGAGTTTTCATAACTTTAAATATCGTTATCAAAACCTTGACAGAAGTGGTGTTTTGTTCGTGCTATCCAGTCTAATTTTCTGACCAAAAGTTGAGATTTTCAATTTGCCGATTGACATCATAAACACATAACACAGCCCCTGCAACTTGAGGAACTGAACAATAAACGTTTAGAACCACTGACCCCAAATCACTCATTTACAAGAACTGCAGAAATCTCTTTGCGTCTTTCCTTCCTTCTCACTGGCTAGTGAAGGTCAGTGCTATAACAAACGAATAACGTACGTATACATTTCCGCATTAGGCAGATTTTCATCTTATATCCAATGTAATTTACATAGGAAAATAGTCTCTTCTGAGGTATCTGTCCGTCGAAGGCAGGTTTCCGACTTGTCCAGGGTCCGCTCTAGATAGGTTTTACTGTAAGTCGTCAACAATGAAAGAGTAACTAGTTTCGTAAAACAAAGCTCGAGAGGAAGAGGGTGCCACGTGGGGGTGCATTGTTGACGACTTTCTATGTTTTGCGACTTCAGCCTCTGGAATCAGAAATATGGTTGGGAATTTTGGAATGTCGTTTGTTTCGGCAATGGAAATTATGGCCTCATTAGATCATCTGTTCTCAACCGGAGGCCGCAAGAGGTTCGTGAGTTTTATAAAGGAGAATCTCAAAAATTATATTCCATTGGTGGAATTTAAAATACCAAATGAACAAAATGTAACGAAATATTAAGTTTGAATTCACAATAGAAATAACGTTTGGCTGAGAACTCGTTAGCATTCAATAACATTAAATATTTTTTCATTGGTTTTTAGTTTTTTTGAAATATAATTTTGTTTTATTATCTTAATTTTGAATTCATTTTTAGTTGGTTAAACTATCACTTCCATTTTATTAATGTTTCGTGTCAATGTTTGACTTTTATATTATAGGTTCTCGTTATGAACTATTATGCAATGTAGAAAAATAAATTTTAAAAATTAAGACTATGTGAGAATATTTTGTTTCTCTATATCAAATCTTTTGATGCAGATGTTATGGTGGTAAAATGAATCATTCTGCGTTTGCATCTCAATGACATTTTCTAATTACTCATGAATAGTAATTTATTTTGAAAGCCATAATTGCTAACATTCTGGATAAGGCACTTAAAAGAATAAATTAAAAGCTTTAGCCAAAGCGTGTCATGTCTCACCGTAGAGAAGTTGATTCTTTCGTCGCGGGCTCTCGGAAGTATCTCTCGAGATGCCATCACTGGATATATAAGTATCTCTTCCGTTACCTGCAACAGGCGAAATGTTTGCTTTTCATTATTTTCGACCACAACTAGCTTCAAAATTAAATTAAAAATTGATTTTAGACTGTAAATTACACCTTTTTTCCAAAGCAATGATGTAGACTTATTCTAAAATATTAAATAATTTGATTTTAATATACAAACATAAGTTCGGGATCCTTCACATGATCAAAAACGCGTCCACTAAAGACAACTTTAAAAATCTGCACAAGTTGGGGTTTTTATTGACATGTATTGTTTCTTCCTTGCTTATTTTTATAAGAGAAAAATAACTACGATGGGGGATAAGATGCACTAATCGACAGGATAAGACACTAACGAACTTCTATAAATGTATTTGGGACTATCGAGATCAATTCTTGTGTACTTGATTAGGAAGAAAACGGGCTGAACTAAGATCGAATCAGGATTAAAAGACCACCGACTTACATGACATAATTGCTATCTATGTCGCCTTGTTGATACACCACGTACAATTTTCAATAATCTTTTGGAATCAAAAAATGCATACCCAAATTCAATTGGGTGTCCGTTCTGGGCGAGATGATGAACAATTTGGTGTTTCATAACTCAATTATGTAGCAAAAAAGTCCGAATGTAATCAGAAAAAGTATTTCAGCTATTGTTGCCACCATTGTCAGTAAAATCTTCATAGAAGATTCTCGTAGAGGTATGAATCTATCATACAGCACAATATATTTAGAAATTATGGATTTGCAATGTACATAAGCAGAGAAATACCCAACTTTGGCTCTCGCTACAAGAAATGATCAAATGTAAATCATGTCTCGTAAAATACACTCAAATTCAACATTCTCAGTATGTGACGTGAACACGAATGAAAACCTTAAGCATATTTTATGACAGTCCAATTTTAGGGAATATCTTTCGTATTATCCTTTCGCAATTGTTTGATTGAAGTAAACTCTGAAAGATGTAAAAGTCTATCGCTTTTTATTTCATTAATACAGTAATTACGGGAATTTATAATATATAGCTAATTCTACGTACTGCCAGAATTATTAGTAACTTATAAAAAGTGTAAGTCTCACTTGGTGCAGGTTATTTAGTATATTTGTATGTTTTGTTGTCTTAAATAATTTGTACCTTCAGTTAATATATGTGTATTTGTGCATTTCTATTTTGTGTTATTTCCTCTTTTTAAATTCCCGTATACGTACGTATGTACGGAGTATTATACGTGGTATAGGGAAAGTTATGTAATGCTGCGAAAAATAGATTTCGAGATTTCGACGGTAGTACACGCTTTGGTGCCCCCGGATACCGAAAAAGGGATTTTTTTGAAAACGTCCGTTTGTCTATTTGCAAACAGCATTATAAATTGAAGAAACCCTGTCTATCTGGATTGAGTCGAATCTTTGAGATTTTGAAACACATTCTTTAAAATTTGGGCATTTACATGCCCCAGGATATTTTCAATATTTTCTCAGAAAAAGCTCCATATTTTTTAAGTTCCTGATAAGAATAGAGCAAAAAAACTTAACTCTAAATTTTTGACACTTTCAAAATTCCAAAAGTTTTCGGGTCACTTCATACAACTACAAAATTGAAAAAGGTTATTTTCCATTCAAATAAAATTTGTTGTACACGGTTATTTCATTCATGAATGTCATATTTTTTTTAAAATTAGCAGTTTTCTAGCAATATTGCGAGCAATATTTATAATTTTAAAAAAATTATAAAAACAGCTGCAACTATATCTTTAAACTTCGGGATCGCGGGACAGGAATGGAGCTAAATGCACTCTATAGGAACACATAAACGCCATATTTCTTTATTCTTTAGTTTTTTTTTAAAAATTACAAAAATGTAATTTGACTTGCCTCGCGTGTCGTTAATATTTTTACTAGCGACAATTTGTTCAAATTATTTGATTAATGAGTGCATGTGTTTTAAATAGTGTCAAGTAAAGTTTCTCGAAACCTCAACAGTTTTCTGTGAATACTAGCCCAAAATTCCGCATTTTCAGAAACTCTCAAAGGATATTTTCTCAAAACTAGTGCCAACTTTTTTCTTCGAACTTTTAAAACAGATTTTTCTAATTGCACTCGTTTTCACGACGTAAAGTTAATTTCATGATATATTTTTTAATTATACAAATGGAATTTTTTTATAGATTTCTCACGTCATTTCTCACGTCACATCATAATAATGAAAAATAATAAAGATATTTTGAACGCTAGTTACAAAACTAAAGCAACGTGGAATATCGTAAAAAATACGACCCAATCATCTCATTACTTAGTAGCGAATGTTGTTTTAAAGAATAAAGAAAGGTAAGTCAGTAAACTGGAAAGATGGCAAATCTCTTCAACTAACACTTTCTAAAATACGATATTTATTTTCAAAACTTCTTCTAACGAAATCTTGCGAATAGTCAGTAAACTAAAAAATAAATATTCATCTGGTTTAGATGAATTTCGGGATTGATTATTGAAAACTTGTGTACCTGCCTTTATACACCCGTTGAGTCACATTTTCAATGCTTCTTTATGCACAGGAATATTTCCAGATATTTTCAAACAGAAAAAATTAAGCCACTTCTTAAAAAAGAGAGAAAAATGAAATTCAAAATTGCCGACCAATTTCTATTTTGTCAGGTTTTCCTAAAATATTAGAGAAGCATTTCTATACGCAAATGGAAACTTTTCTCAGGAAAAACTGAGCGTTTTCAGTCTGAATACACGGGTGCCATTTTTTCATTTCTTAAATATGTTGCTTCATCAATGGACCAAAATTAAGCACCCATGGAAATATTTATAGATCTTTCGAAAGCTATTGACGTTATTGACCATAACATCTTGCTACCAAAATTACCTTCTTATGGAATTCATGGTATCGCCCTAGATTGGATAACCTCGTTCGATGTTTAACATCGATCTCAAAGAGTGGAAATACCGTACTGGCACAAAAGGACATTATTTACTTATCTTTCCAACTCTTTACCAATTGAATATGGGGTTCCACAAGGCTTGATCTTAGGTCCTATTCACTTTCTGTTATACGTAAACGATATGCCGTCATGTATTAAAAACGGAAGAACGGTTATGTTAGCCGATGATACGTAGAATAGTACGATTTTCGAAGTTTCAAATTGGTTTTGTAATGACAACTTTATAGTTAATGAAGGAAAAACAGTATCAATGCAGTTTTACATTTCAAATCAGCAATCGCATGCTCCATTGAAAATGAATAATATGCGATTAGCTGATGTTCAGGTTAAAAAATTCTAAGTCTCTCAATTCAGTCAAACGTCAATGGAATGTACAAATAACCAAATTAAACAATAAATTAAGTTCGTTATGTTACGCATTCAGAATTCTATCAGATTCTGTCTGCTTTCATGCAGCTCGTTGCGTGTATTTTGCAAATGTACATTTCCGCCTAAGATACGGTATAAAATTTAGTGGAAACTCATCATGTAGTACTCAGACCTTTAGATTGCAAAATAAAGTTATTCGATTAACAAAAAAAATGCCATCCGCGTTACCCTCGCAAGTCTCTCTTCATTGAGCTTGGAATCTTACCACTGCCTTGCCTATATATTTACTAATCTGTAATATTTGTCATAAGTGACTTACTTAACGGTGGGAACATATTTGCATGCAATACCGATATTTATAATTACAACACACGTAGTAAAAATTACGTTCATCAAGTGTCACTATGAACAGCTCTCTATCAGGAAGCCACATACAATACATGTACATTACTTTACAACGCACTGCCAGATGACATTAAACAATTGAAGTCGGTTCACAAATTTACGATAAAAATTAAATATTTTCTGCTGCGTAACTGTTTCTATACAATTAGATACTATACTAATTATCAAAAAAAGTTTATTTTAACAAAACGGTGATATGTAATGAATTAGTTTAGATTTGTATTGTATACTTTTTTTTAAAGACCTAATATGTTTGTAACAAATAATGTACTTCAGCTTCCGGGTCAATGACCCCCATCTCCATCAGGTTTTTGTCCAGTTTCCCTGATCCATTGAGCAAATGCTGAGATGGCCCCTTGTTTTGCTTCTGGACGTAAAAGTAACTTCACTACGCGCACGTTTTGTTGAACTCTCTTTTTGATTCTAATGAAAGGAGTAGAGGTAAGGATGAGTTACTATTTTATTAGCAGTGCAGAGAAATCTAACCTGCAGTTCGCTTACCGTTACAAATAATTTTCTATAATTCTTAAACGAAATTGTCTACTTTTTCAAATGTACCTAATCTCGCGCTTTTTTATGTTTTGTTTTTATTTATTTATCTTTAACTTTTACTCATCCTTCAACTATTTATAGTTAAAATGACGGGAAGGGATTTTGGAAGTCAAGAAAATGCGGGCAAATGATCTCCCCCATGTCACATACAGTTTTTACTGTTTTTTTTACTAAATTAATCTAAATCTAAATTGATGTGCACTTTTCCAGCAAATTGTAGACACCATTCTATTGTGAGTTAAACTACTTCAAATGATTTCAAATAAAATTTTTCAAAAACTCAAATATGTTGTGCGAAAAAGAGCTTCAAATTTCGAATTTACAGTAGCCCTTATGCGCTATAACATATCAGCAACATTGCCAAACCTTTTTCATTTCCTAAATATGAATTTTCTGAATTGAGTGCCAAGTTTAGGAATTACTTATACACATTTCGATTGTTCCTGAACAATTACATCTACAGAGCAAAATAACCAATATGCAGCGTTTTCACGAATTTCCTTAAATAAGGAGTACAAGAAAACT
This sequence comes from Gryllus longicercus, assembly GCA_038098605.1. Classification (NCBI taxonomy): domain Eukaryota; kingdom Metazoa; phylum Arthropoda; class Insecta; order Orthoptera; family Gryllidae; genus Gryllus; species Gryllus longicercus. The sequence goes on along the minus strand of JAZDUA010000011.1, from coordinate 7,177,373 downwards.
GGGCTCAATAGGAGAATACTGATTTCACTAGTGAAATGTGGCGGCGCCGACGCTGCAAACTCTTTTAGAAATAGTTTCATTGGATGAATATTTCTTTTGTGCCCAGCTCTGTTCAAATATGTTCTGTCGGTGTCTGACAGTAGACTTGCCAATGAATTGTAGTTGCTGATAATGGTAGACTCCCGTTCAAAAGTTCCCAACACTTAATGATATTGTGTATTACCTCCATACGGCATACGAACTGGTCTTATTGCAATTTCAAAATTATAATCGCCGTAACACATACTTGCAGGTTATTACACTAATACTTGAATTTTCATACAGTTAGATTTTTACGCTTTATTGCTAATATGCACAAAAAATGCACGTAGTGCATTTGCATTATCACAAATGCTAAATGCAAAAATGCAGATCATTCCCAATTAGTTCCAAAAATTCTGTCGCAACTTCCTTTCCAACTACATTTGTTTCTTCCCCGAATTTCCTTACCATTTCCATATTTTTCTCCTCTGAATTTTGAAAAGATTCAAACTTCACAGTCTAATTTGTGTTCACTTTTACTTCTGCAATTTCTCTAATGGTTTCCTATGCGAATCTAGCGTTGCATGTTAATCTAAGATAAAAATATGACTATTAGGCATGTTAATGTAAATAAGTTGTTAGTTAAGTTTAATAAACAATAGTTCTCGGTCACATTTTTTGAAAATCGAATTTTGCACACTTATGTAAGAACGTAAAAGTGAGAAGACGATATAATGTTCATCCATTCACTAAAATTACTCTTAGATTTTTTCTCTGTATTCACTTGGAATACTTCACGTTTAATAAGTACCATGGCAATACTGTTCGTAGATTTTTGCAAATTAATTTTTTTTTGTACTTGAATTCGAATCTAAACTCAAATCAAAATGCATCACGATTTACTTGGTACCTCAATTGTTCACTTAAAGATGTCAACATCAGTGTCGTCAACCCAACGTCGAGAAAGAAAATTACGGCTATTTTGCTAAAAAATTGTTTGAGTGTTTAATCAACCTACATGGATCGATTTAGAAGGCGTTGGTTAATTCCTGGCAATATCACTAAGATCGCAGCGGTAAAAAAACCGAAAAACCTGAATTTGAAAATTTATTTGTATTTTCTGGCCGGATCCGAAAACAAATTATCAAGCTTCCCATCAGGTGACTGAGACGCGTCGAACATCTCATACGTCCCTATTGGTGCACAGGAAGTGGTCTAGACGCCAGTGACGGAATCTGACACGTACGCACACTCAAGAGTTTTACTTGAATACTATATAAATATATATTACAGAATAGAGTATAATACAGTATAGAAATATTTGAAGTCAATGTCAAAGTCTTAGCTAAGAACGATATTCACATTCTTTGTTATAAAAATGCTGTTGACGAGTGTCATTAGTATTAACTGAAACCTATTGGTTACTGTACTACTGTTCCATTAGAAGTGATTTGTAATGAAACTTGTTTTATATGAGCTGTGAGTATCCACATCAGTTTATTAGAGAATAATCCAAATTACTAATAAAATTGAACTGAAAAAAATGACTCTCATCAACACTCCAACTGCAAAAGACACTTTGAACACCGTTGAAAATGTCCGAAGGGTTTCATGTAAAGTACCTCCGAAAATTAAGATATTGGTTTCATATTCAAGGGTCCGTGACATCAGCCTGATATACCGCACAACATCGATTTTCGAGAAAATCAGCGGAACGCTTTAGCCGTTAGCGTTGTTCGCAGACAGTGGGACAGAATGACTGAACTGGCTAGACTGACTGGACTGACTGACAGGCAGAGACACAGTGGCAGACAGAGAGACAGAGAAACTGGCTGTCAGGTTTTTTTTCCGTCAATCAATTTTTTGGAATCAAGGACCCATAAAACCTGGGTTCTGCCTACAATAGAGGCTTAGAGGTATGACCGTTTTTTTAAAATTTATCAACTAGATTTATCCACTTTTTCGTTACGGAGGCCCAGCAATAAGTTTTTTTGCCAAAAATTCACGGTTTTCTGGCGTACAATTATGTAATAACTTTCTCTTCTAATGGCCGGTATATAGGGTACAATTTTCGTGTAGATTGGTGGAACAGCAAACGTACAGTTCTAACTTCACGATTTATGCATGAAAACGGTTGATTATGTTCTTAATTTTTCATTCAGAAAGCTTGCAGCGCTTTGACCGAAGCGCTTCCAGCAGCAGAATCGTTTACTAACTGATTTGTTTAACCGACGCGACGATAATCGGCCATTTCAATTTTGTGGTTAGAAGTGTTTGTGCGACATGATATTGTGATATACTACCTCTCTCCCTACTCCTGCCTAGATTTTTTCTTCTCCAAGCTCCTCATGATTGGTTAATACTGTGGTAAATCTGCCTTTGTCGCATCCTGCCCTGGACCAGTTGTCGCATGCCGAAGCGCAGACGGGCGCGCGCCCTGTCGCCCTCGTGCCTGGCCCTAGCGAGTGTTGGAGCCCGCTGGGCGGCGGCGCGGGGAATGAGGCGCGGCTGTGAATCGCGTGGGCCTCGGCCGCCTGGGTGGAGAGCTGCACCGGAGCGCCCGCGCCGCAGCCCGCCCTGCCTTCCGGCCAGCTGCCCTTTCCGCCCCCCTTGACTGGCTGCTGCGCTGTTCCTCTGCCCGTCGTGGAAGTAACATGTCTCAAGCGTCAATAAGAGCGATCTATCTAAATAACCCAATTCGGATTAATTATGACTGCTCCCGCCTATGTCCGCCGCTGCGATAATACCTAATAAAGATCTCATGAACTAAGTACCTGCAAAATACAGCCACTGAAAGTCATCGGATGACGCAATTCAGTCTTTACCCGTATATTCCGTAACGGCTTCATGTGGCGATTCATACAGAATTCATGCAGAAAACGTACAGACCGCTTATGCGCGACTTTTGGCTTTTATACTTCTAGTTTGCAATCATAAAGTTTGTGTTAAAAACTGTTTGAGAATCTCTACGAAAACTGTTCCGTGTGTATCAGCCTTTACGAAGTTCCTTCGTACGGGTGAGAGTTTATTTCCTTTCTGCATCGTGTACATGAATTGTGTTATACTTCTTAAATTTAAAAGAAAGTGCGTTTCTTCCGAATAATGACAATAAAATTAAAATTTCTCTCAGACGTAACGTTTGAGGCAGTAAACTACTAGAAGAAATGGTCACACATACCGCAAAATGGATGCATCTTAATGCTTGACGGACTGCCAAAAAGTATTTCTTTATTTTCACTGCATTCCTTCTTAGCTTTCTTCGCATATTTCCCTGCAACATATGATAATCAGTCAATAATTTATCATCAGTACATTTATGCGCGAACAGTGACAAAGGTAATCTTTGTATAAAAAATAATATGAAAATAATATTTAAACAATATATATTTATATATAATATCCATTTAATTTGTTATTATTAATTGAAACATTAGAAATATAATTTTATCGTATCCTATAATATTTCAGTTGTATACATATCGTTTTATAAATAATGGGAAAATATGTACAGAGAGAAAACTCTCTCTTGTTAGGTTTGGTGTGTGTTTTATATTTGCCAGTATTTTCGATATCAGCAGTGATTCGGATAAATTTTCAAGTCAGTGTCCTCACTCTCGATATTTCATTGAATCAATTGGGAAATAATACTTTCCCTAATGTGATTAGTAATTTCAATAGTTAATTTATATCTTGGAAAAGAAGTATTTGCAACAAAAGTAGGAGAAATATTCTTGTAGAGTATTCAAGGCTATAAATACAGTTTTGAGCAGGTTAGTAAAAGATCTAGGTGATTTGAACAAGCAAGTGGAGTTTATTAATAAACAGATCAATTTATTAATCTCTGAACGATATCGTCATAGATACAGTGCTGATTTGTTTGCTTCCTGCAGTACTTTGTGTTGTATTACCCTTCATGGATACAATTTTTGAGAAAATCGGGATATGTTGTCTCACCAACAGTAAGAGCACGCATATAAGAATATTTTGAGTGCTAAGGAGAAATTATAAACACTGCATGAATTAGATTTCATAATTTCATTAATGTTAGATGGAATTTATATCAAATCATTCTTAGACAACGAATGTGGAAATATAGTCACAGCATACGATAGTTCAGATGCTGCTGTTGCTTTCTGATGCTCTTGAAGTTTATAGTAAACTGAATGAACTCAACTGATTCGAATGTTAGTAACCAAGTGTAAAACAAGTGCAGTGCAGTGACTTAGTATCTTTGTAAAAACAAGTGCAGTTCATCATTTTGTGACCATTCGATGTACAAGTAAGTTTGACAATAGATCTTGTGTTTTATCGTAATTGCTTATTTTAATCATCAACACCTAATACCTATCTGAGGTTATGGAACCGGAAGCGCATTAAAATTGAATCCATGGTTGATTATCGGCGATTTCAGCGCGGTGATCAAAGCTCAAGAAGAGTCAAAGCAAAAATGGCTGATGGTATGCAACGAGCAGGTATGCAACAACCATCTGAAGAATACAGACGTTTTTTAGCCAGAATTCGGAAGTTAGCAAATGATCCTCAATAGGAAGCACGGAAGTGGCAAATAGAACTGTGATTACAAGAGCAATGCCTTTATTCTGTTGTGCCCCAAGGCTCCAAAGGCCAATGCGGGACCGTGCGAAGAATATCTACGGCGGCAACGAGATAACGCACGCGTGGCTCGTACAATTGCCATGGCATTAGGCGAAGATGCTGGAACATACTTTCGTAAAAAAAGCAATGCAAATCAGTTATATATGATGCTTTTTTCAGTGTGCGAACAATATATGCTCTTTGTACATTAGCAGAAACTGCGACGGGAAGTTTTATGTATCGCCTTCTGTGTTCTCAGCAGACGAGAGAGTTCTGAAAAAGCGACAATAATTGACAAAGATTATTTCTTTGCCTGAAGAATCAATGAATATTGAAGAGATTGTCATGGTTACCACTGTCTGGACGAAAATAAACGTTCTCCTTAAGAATTTCACGTCTTTCATGCTTTCTGCCTTTTCGCTCCGGGACTTAAGAGCACTGCTTCAAAGAATCTATATAATAATTGCTTGCTGTCAACGTACCACCAACTTTCAATGCGCCCAATACGCGTATTGCTTAGCTTCTTGGCACGATCGCTACGAAAACAGACGCGGCTCCTCCTATTTCCAAACTATGCGAGTTCTTCGCGACTGATGTGAAAAAAAAGTATTCCCGGAAATCTGACAATGAATAAATCTTTCGTCGCGGAAAGGAAATATAACTACGTGTAAGGAGGACGCGAACTTCATTGGAGTGGATCGAATTCTATGGAAATGGAGACTGAATGGAAACTGGGCAACGTTCAAGTTTTCGGTGGATCTCCGAAAGGAAAGTAGAAAAACTTGAAATATTTATTATTTATTTGTATTTGTCATTGTAAGAAGACCAAGTTTTGTGTTAAAGTAAAATTTCAAAATTAATTATTACGAGAAAATTGGGCTATGCTAACAAAAAGGGAGGGATATGTAGCGAGTACTTGATAAGGGGAATTAGAGAATTCACGGAAAAAAGATTGAGTTGACGAAAATTGTTATTGTTGTATTTTTCAAATAGGATATTTTTATTTTATTAAAACGTACTAGCAAGTGAACCTCGTAGACGCTATTTGGGGACACGTGATAAGGAATTAGCAACAGGAAACCGCCTCGCCACAGAAGGGAGAGAAGAGTTTTTCCTAAAAGCAAGCACGCGGCAAAGGGAGACACGACGCTTTGGGGTCCTCCGGTCTTAGCGAACGGAGACTCAAACCTCAAGGCAAGCAGACGTGCTCTGCGGAGTCGGCGTGAAGTAGCAGGTCACGTGAGCCTCGAGTATATAAGGGAGTGCACAGAGCCAGTGGGTAGGTTTTGCAGTGGGAGAACCTCGTGTGAATGCACAAATTTGGCGCCACGACAGTGCAGCGGCGAGCAGGGCTCGCGAGGCAAGTCATGTGTTGACGAGCTTGTGTCCTTGGGTGACTGCTGTCACATGGGAGCGATGCTCCGAGGCGAGGAGTGATTGAGAGCCACGACTCGCACTGATTCTCAATCGGGTAAGGTTGCTCCTGCGATCAAGGCAAACCATCAGTTGGTACGCCGGTACGGACTTTGTGTCCCAGTGTGACATCCGGTCACGGAAGCTTGGTTTCGTGCGCGCTTCAGTGTAGGAGTGGCGAATGCCACAATTGAAACCGATCATCAATCGGATTGGAATCGTTCCCGAGATCAGGGGATAGCAGGTCTATTAGAGCTAGGGTATAAAGTGTTAATTCGTTGTAAATATTTGCTCGTGTCTGTGTTCGCTGTGAGTATCCATGACGCCCCATTTATCATGACAACTTGAAATAACTCAAAAAATACGCGATGTACGAAAAATTGAGCCGGGACCAAATCTTAACAGTTTTGAAGGGGAAATCATTCTCTACTAAAATCAGCACCCCTCCTGCCCCCAGCGGGTGGGGCGGTGGGCAACATTGAAATCTTAAATCGGAACCCCCATTTTTTATTTCAGATTACAATTCTATGGACAAAAAAACGTAAGTTTTGTCTGAAACGTTATTTTGATTTGTGATAGGTGGAGCTGTAATCGCAAAAATTTCATTTCCGAAGATTTTGGACTGTAATTGGAGTGATTTTGAGTGTGGCCTCAGGGCCCACCCGTCAATTTCTTAGTAGCATCTCCCCACGGTCCGTGGCTACAGTGCTTCAGAGGTAATCCTATATTTATTAAACATTTACCTTTCTGAACTAACATTCCTCCTTGCTGCATCATAAATTATGTAAATGTGCAAGAAAAAATTGAAATTATTTTGATTTACGTCGAAGCTGGGAGAAATTTCGACGCTGCTGTTAATATGTATGCGCAACTTTTTCCTGACAGAGTACGATTGCGTTCTTCTTTGGTTAGAATTGTTCAACAATTCTCTACTGACGGACGTGTACAACAGAAGAAATGAACACATAGAGCTTCTGCTAATGGAAAAAATAATCTAATATCTGTACTAGCTGCAGTAGCTTATAATCCACATGCGAGTGTTCGAGAAATATCTCAACAATCAGGGACTACTCGTATGAGTGTTTGGAGAATACTGAAGATACATTAAATTCCATCCTTATCACGTATTCTTGCATCAGGAATTAACTGACAATGACTCTCAAAACCGACTACAGTTTTGTCAATGGGCAGTTCAGAGAATTCAAACGAATCCGAACTTTTTTACTTCAGTACTATTCTCTGATGAATCGACATTTACAAACCACGGTGAAGTTAACCACCATAACATGCATTTTTGATGTGTAGAAAGCCCACCCTGGATTCGTCGAGTAAGTTATCAGCAACCTTGATCGGTTAACGTTTGGTGTGGAATAATTGGCGATAAACTTATCGGACCATACTTTATTGACGGTAATCTATATGGTGACAAGTACCAAACCTTCTTGATAAAGAACTACCGAGAATGCTCGAAGACGTAAGTTTGTAAGTGCGACAAAACATGTGGTTTCAACATGATGGTTGCCCAGCACATTACGCATTAGTAGCACGCGAGGTATTGGATCGGTAGAGAAGGACCAGTGCATTGTCCAGCCAGATCAACAGACCTTATATCACCAGATTTCTTTTTGTGGGGTTACCTAAAAGATGTCGTTTATAAAGAAACACCTACTACTCGTGAAAATATGATGCAACGAATAAGGGACGCTTGTGCCGCGATTACACTAGATATGCTTATGCGATGTGTTCGTTCATTTGTAGGACGAATCAATAAATGCATTGAGGTTCGGGGCCATCATTTTGAGCACTTACTTTAAATAAATGCTGAGGTATTTGTAGAATATCTAAAACGAGAATTCCGGTAGTGAGAGGCAAGTGGACTCACTGAAAACAAGCATCCCAAAGGGAACAGAAAACTACTACGTCCACGTCGTCGTTCCTGGGTTACGCTAAAAGTAGTTTATTGAATTCAGTAGAAAATACTGATTATTATTAACCACTCAGAAATAATCGACCAAACTCAAAACCACTCAAATTACAGTCGGAAATCTTCGGAACTCAAATTTTTGCGATTACAGCTGCAACTAAGACATTACAAAAACAACAGTTTTTAAAAAACGGCACTATTTTTTTCTTTAAACCTTTGGTACGGAAAGTGCTAAATGTATTCTATAAGATGACATAAACACAATATTCCTCGTGTAGGCTACATATCTTAGGTATTTGCATCATATGTTGTGTAGGTTAAGGTATTTGCATCATATGTTGTGATTATGTATTAATTTACATCATAAATACATATACTATGTGTTCATTCATTCAATCATTCATAATATAAAATATGTAAAATACTTGAACGGTCTGACATCCAACAACTGTGTGTACTTAATAGTCAATAAAAGAAACAGGATAGATATTCATAACAAATGTATAATTAGAGTGTATTTTTTTTTTGTGAAATTGAGAATGTATATAATGTGTGCCAAAATAATTTGATTTAGGTTGCCAATTATTTTACCGAACCTCTGCACATAAATCCTCTTGTTGAAAAAATCACGTAGATGTGGTTTGGTTAACTCCGACACCGTGTGACCGATTCTCCATTAAAGTTGGGGCATCTACGTGTTTTTCACAAAGAAGGTTTATATGTAGATAATTTTGTTGAAACTCCACTAGATGGCGCTGTAGAACAAACTAAATATTCAAGACAAATGCACCCGCAGCACTTGGCATAATGTTTGAATCTATATCGTTAAAATCTCCTAAACGAAGCGTGCTAGGGCAGTAAAATCTAAAATTGTGAAGTTCGAAGAAATTTTTCCCACCGTGATCTACAGGAAGATACCTTGATCTTCTTGACTGAGACAGGGACGGAGAGAGAGATGGATGGAGAGACGAAGTGAGAGAGGGAGGGAGAGAGATAATAAGATATACCGATATTCAAAACTGTGCTTTGGTGGCAACATGATGACCGATTCGCGAAACAAATAATATTAATAATAATAATAATAATAATAATAAGTAATTAAGTAGCTCCGAGGCCCCTGGTACCTATTCTAAGTAAGTTTGTCCTTTGTTTTTTCCTTAACCCTGGCAGCATGGTGAAAATGCTGGGAGGACATTCCGAATTTAAAAAAAAAAACGTGGCGGAGAGACGTCTAAGAAGTCGGAAGGCCTCGAAAACAGTGTCGCTGCCTGGGGAGCGCAGGGCATGTCTGGAGTTGGCACTGGGCTTCAGAGTGACCAGACCAGCAATGGGCGGTTGTTGGATCAGCGAGCGCCGGACTCTCAAGAACCTATTGCTGAATATGAGAGTAGTTCCGCATACCTCACAGCTATCCCCGAAGTGGATGTTTTGCCGGTACCCCAGCTGGCAACCATTGCTACAGGACAATCAAAGAAGCGCTTACAATTGTCAAGGAGCATGATTGAAGATTTAACGCGCTGGTAACAATAATAATAATGATAATAATAGTATTAATAATAATAATAATAATAATAATAATAATAATAATAATAATAATGTTTGTCTTTTAAAACATTGAATGCTCCATCCAGCAATCGAACTGGAATCTCCTGTTTTCATCCAGGGTTGATCCGGAGTTTAGGGTGGCACCGGTTCCTTTGGTTCACTGATTCGGTTCACTAATCTCGTGATTCACAAGGTTATAGTTTCACGGTTCACTTCAATCACTGGAGAAAAATTTTGATGGCATTGATTCAAAGCATAAATATATATACACAATTTAACTATGTCACTATGCCAAATAAAGTTATACATTTTTCCAATTACGAAACATTTTTTCTTCATGACGATACATTTTAAATTTCAATTTACATCTAAAATTTCACTTCACCACACTCTTTTAAATCACAAAATTAAGACATTAGCTAGCTGGTTGAAATAGACTCGATTTACTTATAAAACAGCCTCCTAAAAACACATTTAGTTGTTACTATGCCTACAAAATTATTTACTTCATAATTTTATGAATAGTCAAATTGCGAAGAATTTTGTGGCGTGGATTTGCGTGTTTTATTGCCATTTCAAGTTTCTTTTTAATTGTTTTGTGTGTCTACCGAGATGGTAGGTATGAATTCAGAATTTATGATTTCTGCCGAAAGGGAAGTTTGAATGTGATTCAGTGGTGTCAGAAAGTGGGTCTGCTTGCGTCTCGACGTGTATGTAATGTATGCAAGAATGAAATGAAGTTTATTGAGAGAAAGGATAGAACAGATGGTTTTGAGTGGATTTGCAGTCAGAGGCGAGAATGGTCATAGTGTTAAAATTTCTGTGTGAAAGGACTCTTCTTATTAATTTACTGAACTTTAGTTCATAAAAGGTAAAGTGTGTATTTTTCAGATAAAAGCAGATTTGGTGATACGTTGATGAATCATTGAAGTTTTTCGTGTTATAAGGATGTTATACGTAATTAGTAGAGACGTTACACTAATTTTTTAATACTATTAAAATTCTATAATTTCAGCGATTATGTGAGTTGATTTTTTTTCTTTTTTCTAATAAAATACCGCTATATTTAATATAGTGTTTGTTTGAAAAAATTATCGGGTTGATTTTATATTATTAAAATGGAGGGGTTTGGGGGGTGACAGCCCCCCAATAACAAAAAAAGTTTAAGTAGAAAGTGTTAGTGAAATATACTGTGAATTTTAGAGCGTATAAAAAAGTGTTAAGTAGCTAAGATGCTTTTTTTGGTAATTAAATCAATAAGCAAGGATTCAGTTCAGTTAGTCGATTCCCCTCTAGTGAACCAAAGGAACAGAAGGAAGCGGTGCCACCCTAAACTCCGGATATACCTCATCCAGTTGCTGTAGCTACTGGCTAGAAGAATAAGAAGCAGAACGAGAGGAGAAAAAAGGAGGCGATGGAGAATGTCAAGTGGAAGAAATAGAATAAAAAGAAGGACAAACCTTTGGGGTGACGACGGCGCCGGCGCCGGCGACGCCGACGACGTAGCTTGTGCCGGCCTGAGCGTTCGCGGCTACTGCTCTCCTTGCGGCTGGTCCTGGGGCTTCTCTTCCGCCTGCTGCGAGTGGCGGTTCTGCGCGCGCCGCCGCTGCGCCTGCGCTTGCGCCTGCTGCGCAGGTGCGCGGCGCGCGGGCGGTGGCGCCGGCGCCAGCGCTCGTCGCTGTAGCTCCTCACGGCTCCCCGGCGCCCGCGGTGGCGGCTGCCGCCTTCTCTGCCCCGTCGCGACGGGCTGCGCGCGCGCGACTCGTCGCTGCTGCCCGAGCTGCCTCTCCGTCCACCTCCGCTGCTCTCCGAACTACTCCGTCGAGCGTACTTTCGACGATGGTGTTTTGTCCTTTTGCCGGCAGTGCGTCTTACGATTCGCTCTCGATCAGAACTTTCTGAGCTGCTTGTTCCGTCGGTATCGCTCTCTACATCGCTATCGGCTGTGCTGTCGTCATCGCTGTCAGAGTTGCTCCTACGCTTAAGATCTTTGTTGGCTTGGTTATTTCTCGCGTTTTGTAGACTGAATTTCGAAAGTCTTTTTTCAATTGAATGAAGAGATTTATGTGTTTTATTCTGTTCCGACCAATTTCGATAAAAAGGAGAATTGTAGTTTGCGCGTAAAGTTGAGAGCAAATTTGAACTGGGGATATCTCCCTCCTGAGAAAAAAAGAACATGTTAATTGAAGTTCTTAAAATTATACTTGACCAACACTAATATACATTTGTTCAAAAAACAGCAATTATATGTAGGTGAGGCATATCATATGGTAAAAGGTAATAAAAATTCATTAAAGTATTCTCCTTGATAAACAAATGTATCTAATGTCGTTTTGCTAAGAAAAGCTTCGTTTTTGCTCTGCACTTTCATGTCGATTTTTCTTCTTTCATAACGTCCAGAACGTTCGGTTTACAGAGAGATACGGAGCAAAAGATATTTCCTATTTTAAAAAATTGACAAATTTTAGATTTTCAAAACTACAAAAATTGAACAGATATTTTTGCTTTTAACAAAATATGTTTTAAAAATCAAGTCTTTGAGCACAGAGGGTCAAATTATCGATTTTCGTGTTTTAGATCAAAACATTATTAAAAATCCTCCACTTTCTAAATATACCAACATTTATCTTTAAGAATGTTTGGAAGTCCCTTTAATACTTATTGAAATGTCGTAGTGTGCACGTAAAGAGTAAAGTCGTAAAGAGTCACGCCGCATTTTTACTGTCTTGCTTTACGAATTCTTCGTAAGAAGAGAAATTTTTGTAACAGTTCGCCAAAAGCGGCCAATTTTTGCCAAACAAACTTTTTTTGCCAAGGCCTGGCAACGAAACTGTTAACAAAACCTTTTGCTAAATTAAAAATATCCTCTAACACTTGGTGAGTTGTTTTGTTGGTTGTGGATACCAAAACATCGATTCACGGCCAAACGCCCCTTTGTCTGTCTGTTCCTCTGCGCCTTCACCGTCCAGCTGAAATTCCTTCAATTTTGATATTCCCTGATTGATCTTAAGGAAATGGAAGATTTGGGTGTTTTATGGGAGGGATATTTTAATTGTTGAGATTTTTACATGAATCAGTCATTTATACTTTTATGCCTTTATCCGTGTTCGAACCATGGGGTACGTCTGTGGTGTAGTGGTATGAAGTGCCGACACGTTAACTCTGTGGATTTGATTTCGAGCCGCAGAGCAAAAAATTAATTTGCTGCTTGAAAACACTTTGCTGCTTTTTGTAGTAGTATAATTTTACGGAGAATTTAGCGCGAGAAAGTATGTGCTTCGGGAAGACCACTAGTTTGACACTGCATACTAGTACAAGTATGGCTATTTGTTCGTAATTTTGATCGCATGCTGGGTTGTTAATGAGTTATTAATACATACTTTGTAGCATTGGTTTTTACTCCTCTGAAAAAATGATCCACGATTTGAAACAAAAATGTTCTAATACAGCAGTGGGCAACAGACGTTATTAAAATGGCGTTTGCCGAAAATGTACTTATTTTGTAATTAATATACGTTAGCTCAGAAACTAGTGTTCACAATTCATTAAATTTAGTTTTTGCAATAAATTGTTATATTTATATAAACATTCTTCAAAATAAAAAAAGTATAAAAAATGTTTGTCCAAAAATGCTAAAAAGAGATCAAAAGTTATAATTGAAATAAAATTACAAAGTATTTTTGAATCAACTCAAAAAGTTCAAAATTAATAACAGTATATCTTTAAGTGTGAAAATATAATTTTCTACTTAACATTTTTCTAGATAAGGTACATCAATAATAGCAAATTTAACATGGGCGGTTTACATGGTACCCTCTCCCCCTGAAAAAGGCAATGTAATACGTTCTGCTTGAAATTTATGAAAAACCCAATTTTTCAAAATTCCCTTCACAGTTCTTTTATTTTTTTCAATGAGGGAACAATGAACGCTTCAAAGAAGTAAAAAGGCGCAGGTCTCATTTAGATTGAGCTCTCTGAATTTTCGAAAATTCCAAATGAAGAAATAGAGTTAGAAAGTACGTGCGAAGCCTCACAAGTTACCAGGGCCGCCAATTAGAGTTTGCAGCCAATAAGAGTGTAGAAAAATCGGCGTTTGTATGCGCTCGATTAAAATACTTTCTCTCTTATGAAGTAAGGCCGAGAAAGTAAAAATGAGCTACTTTTGAGCCAATTTTGAAAAGTCTCATAAATCTTCATGATAAGTGCTTCCAAAATTCAAAGAATTCTTTTAAAAATTGTAGCAGATTACGTCGAGCCAGATCGATCGAGTCATACAATTTCTTACACAGACGGACAGGTAAGTGAAGTACTAGGAGGTGAAGGTGTCAAGGAAATTGCTAGAAATACTTTACTTGTACAAAAATGAACGGAGTCCGGATAATGTCGTGACACTATTGTTTGTAAATAATAAAGAAAGTCGTTTAGACAAAAGACAATTACGAATCGTTACAGATTTTTCGCGCACGCTTCGCACATGTTTCGCATAATGTAGCAAAATTATCTGTTCAGGGGAAAAAAGGCGAGAAATGGCGTTTCACACACGACGTGTTAAGTAGTAACTCGTGATTCTACTTCGTAGAATGCAGCAGTTTACTCGTGATCTGGTAATTGCTCTGTGCTTGTTTCTTGTGTCTCACCTGATAAGCGTTGATTGTGGAGATGGTAGGTAGGAGTGACATGGCGCTTTTGCAGAGAACGTCCATCATTCCTTCACCACCAGTCCCGACCGAGGACAGTAATCAATGATCTTCATTCAATTGTAGATTTTGTTTGGAGAACATATCTAATGAACTACGAGGATGAATAATGTTTTGATCGAAAAGATAAATTGGAAGAGAGAGATAAATTGAATTCCAAAGAAATAGATGTACCATGTTTACATTCAGACGAGTTTCAACATTATTAGGAAAGGATTTATTCGGTATTTTATTTTGCAGTAGATAAGTCCTGAGGATTTAGTTTCGTAAAAGATTTGAGATTAGCAATTTTTCTTGACGTGGAAATACATGAATCATCCTCGTAGTAGAGTAAATCCAGGGGCGGATGCAGCAGAACATTTGGAAAGGGGGATCAAAAATTTTTGTTAAATAATAAACATAATTGTTATTATATTACATATTATTTTTGTACAATTGTATTATTCTGTACAATATAATTTTAAAATAATTACCTCATTCCAATATAAATACTTAAATCAATTTTGCCAATAAAAAGGAGGGTAACAAAGAAAAACTCTGTTTTTTTGTTTTTATCTTTTGGCGGGCGAATGCGGCCCCCTGTGGATCCGCCCCTGTTTCGAACACAAATCCATGTACAAAATAGGTTTAGTGAACGTTTTGCTCAATTCAGCAATTGGTTTGTTTTAGCAACAATTTTTTAAACATCCACAAAGAAAATGTGCCTGAAAATTTGCATTAACAAAACATATTGCAATTGCAGAGTTTTTAAAAAACAACTAAAGTCAAAAATCACAATTTTTCAGGAGAGCGAAAAAAGTTCAATTACGAAATTGGAAGATTTGAGACATAGAAATTGTTGAGCACTTTGTCAAGCTACTAAGAACAGTGACGAACGCTTGAGCGTAGTTAAAGCTTGAACTGTGTTGTGGAAATTATTGGACGAATTGGAATGTGCATGGATTATAGTGCTTTTGTTTTTAAAAAATTGAGAAATTTGTGTACTAAAATTATTTTAGGTAGTAATATTACAATATTTGAATAAGTAATGCAAGACGTTAATGCACTTAATCAATTTGGAATATTATTGATTATCTTATTGTTCTTCCCTATGACTGTTATCGTCATTTGTATTTTCGTTTTCCACATTAGCATCTGCTACTGATGACAAATTTATATACAAATCTCTGTTAGTAGGTGACTAAATATTTCCACAACATCTGAACATTGCAATTAAAATGTGCTTCTCCTTTAACCTTCTTTTACTCTTACTATATACTTTTAATGTCTTTTCTGGTTTACATTTCTTCCACTCCGTTCTTTCTACATCTGGCGTTAATCCATTTCTTATCTGTTACTTTCTTCTTTTCTTGTTCAGTTTCACAACATAACAAACACATATACCACAAGAACACGTTATACACTACCACCAAACTTCGAGAAATATATATATATATATATATATATATATATATATATATATATATATATATATATATATATATATTATTGTTGGTTTTTCAGGAAAACACATACACAAACCAAACATTATTGCAGGTTACAGATTGAGATAACCTGTGCTTGAGAAATAATTGTAGAGAAAAATTACATTTAAAGGAAAAGGTAAAGGTTATTTTACAAAAAGAGTCTCTGAACTATTGTCCTTTAATCTAAATCAGTCAAACATTCGAAGTTAATAGTAACGGACAGAAGCTGATTTTATTCACAATACCACAGTCAGAAATAATTTGTAATATATGTACTTTGAATGTAATTACATATGTTCATAAGATTTTAATACAAATTAATGTATTTCTATCGGAGTAAAAGTTTTAGAAGTTTCTTGAGGTATTAGCTATAAAATACAAATTATGGTTAAAAGTAGTTTTCAGATGCCACATTTGACCCATGTATGTTTCAGGCACAAAGTTCGAATCTCCTCTATTATTGTAGAACCTAGACACAAACTTAGAAACAAAGAATGGCCAAAGATCGGCCTTGAATCAATAATGTGAATATGCCAAACCTGCAACCTGTGGTGGTGTGGATTGCGCCCTTTGCAACAGCAAATTTTGGAAAGATTTCTCCTTCCCTGGAGCTGGGCCCTCGGGCGTCTTCTGATCTGCCGTCGCCCCGAGCTCGCAGGCCCTGCGCGGCGCCGTCTCCTCGGCGCTCCGTGCGCTCTCGCCGGCGCTCTCTTCGGAGGACGACGCCGACTCGGACGTGGAGGAGGACGCGTCTTCACTTTGCGATTTTTCTTCTGCAGGCAATGCAATTAAATGTCATTAAAGGATACACACTCATTTCCCGGATTGTGTAATTTAAATGGATAGTAGGATAGTTTAAATGGATAAATGAATAGACTGGATACTTTAAATGTGACTTTACGATGCATTTGAATTATTAATTAACAATGTGGAGCCCTGCGCACCCCACGTGAAACTGATCCTAACTAGAATAGGATTTGGGTGAGTTTCGTATCTGTTCTGTGCAAGAAATCACCTTTCAGCAAGCAGTTCATCAATGAAATCAACTCCTACTTGTAAGAATTGCAGGGGGAAGCAAATAAATGTACATATTATAGAAATATGGTAGAAAATAACAGCAATAATATAAATTCTGAACACTAAATTACTGGAAATTCACGCCACTACTCAATAATGACTCACCGAACTTTCCATTCTTGCCTACCACAAACAATATTCCTTTTTAAAAAGCTTCTTTATTTTTTTCCTGTTCAGCATATCATGATTTTCGTGGGAGTTAGGCAGGTATATCATATTAACGTTTTGGATTTTTATCCTAATTTTTGCAATTTTTATTTTAGCTAACTGTAACCTTGGCCTGATGGTGATTATATGTAGTGACATGTAGCTTAATAATTTTGCGTGATATTTTGTCGGGATTTTTTCCTAAACGGCTTGAATGCATTCATCTTTTATTTATTGTTCGTAGACCTGAGAATAAATGTCTATAATAGTTGAAAATCGTCTTTCAAAAAGCGGCAACGGATTTTGATTCTTGAATTTCTGGATTTGCCAAGGTTGAAAATAGGGGTGCAAGATATGGACAGTACTTTCGAATAAAATGATTCATTTATTTTTGACAGAAATTCAGAGATTGAAGCAATTAACAATTCATGGTGTATTTGACTACTTCTAATGAATCAAGGTGATTTAATTAATTTTCGTAAAACTTTGTTTTGAACCATTTGTAATAATTTTATGTAACTCGGTGCGGAGTTGTGACATGCAGGCAAACGCTAGTGTATGACGAATTATTGATTTAAATAACAATAGACTAGCGTTAACTTTATTTGATTGATTAAGTAAATGGGGTTTCCGTGTTAGATATTTTACTAGCGTTCCGGAAGAGAGCCATGGGACATTGGTATTTTATCTTTTTTAATCAGAAGGTGCAGGTGGTCTGCGAAGACCAAAAATTTTACATTGAGACTTTTGTGCGTCGGTATTTATTCCCCATGCTTTGGTCCAATTTGTGAATTCTTCTACATCGGCTTGTGGATAATCATAAGCTTTATTAATGTCCTCGTTAGCTACGAAGAGGACCGTGTCGTCTGCTTAAGAAGCGATCTCTGAGTATATCGGAGGAGGGCAATCCGCAATAAATGTGGTGAACTATAATGAGGACAGGAACCCCTGCTTTTATTGAATGTAATGGTGATAGTTCAGAGTGTATTTTCGCCTGGAAGGATCTGCCGTAAATGAAATTTTGGAGGCATCGTTGCAAGTATTCTGGTATACCATGCTGTTGAATTGTAAATAATACTCCCGCGCCACGCCCTGTCGAATGTTTGTGCGACATAAAAAAGCGTAAGCGTAGGTCTCTTTTCATGAAAACTCTCTGCAATTATTGCAGTTAGCCTAGTAGCTGATGAGTTGTGGCGTAGTCGGATCGGAAGCCAAATTGAACTGATGGAATTGCATTTGTAGAGTGAAGGAATTCAACTATACTTGCTAATATAAATCTTTTGAGTACCTTTGACAGAGTTGGTAACAAACTCAGAGGTCGGTAGTTTATTGGATCGTTTGCACATTTGCTCGTTTACAAATCGGTATGATTATGGTAGATTTCCATTATTTTGGGAAATATCCTAAAGCACGAATTAAAATTGCAGTAACTGCTGCGATAGAATCATGATTTAATTCTTTCAATATTTTATTTGTTATATTGATGTGCCCTACAGATTTTCTTATTTTTAGTTGGCGTATTCTTTTATTAATTTAGGAAGGAGATATGAATATTGTTTGGTACAGTTGTGTATGGTTTACGCATTTATTCTTCGATATTTTTATTGAAATCAACGTCATATATTGGATTTGAAACCAAGGTATTTTCGAAATGGTTGACTAATACTGCGGCTTTTCGGTATCACTGAATACCATATTAGTATTTGAATATAGATCAGGAATTTCCTGTTTTTCTTTGGCCTGATTGTGGTCCATAAAGAGCTACTACTTGGGTGTAACTGACTTAAATATTTTTAGAATTGTTGAAATAAAAAATTATTAACTTCAAATGATACTTTTTTTTAAAATTTTGTTTAGTATACTTTTAACGTATTCACTACGACTGACTTGGCAATATCTTCTTAGATGTTTTTGTTTTGACGAGATTAATTATTCTTATTGGTAGATTCATAAAGTATTTGTGAAAAGGTCCAGCCACTGCGACAGTTGTTGGGACGGTTTTGTGATTGCTTCAGTTAATTGTGTAGCCTAGAAGTCTATGTCTTCAGGGCTAATTAATTTTGTAGGAAACTTGTAATTAATATTCATAAAGTGTCTGACCTTTTCCCAATTAGTACATTCGTTATATAAAAAAGTCGATTCTGATTGTTTGATAATTGGGGCGATGGAGGATACTATAACTGAGCAGTGATCACTATTCAATTCTGCTTTGACAGATTGAAACAGTGGATAGTTGATGTGTTTCAACTATTATTATGCCTAAGATGTCAGGCGCAATATTAGAGTTGTATGCGTAATAGGTGGGTTCCGTTGGGGCTAGGATATTTAAGTTGTATCGGGTTACGAAGTTATGAAGTTTTTCTCCTTGTTTTGATGTAACATTGCATCCCCATATACGATTTTTAGTATTGAGATCACTAAGAAGCATGACATTCTGATTATTTATGAAAATATTTTTGTAAATTTTGTCTGGAATTTTTTTGTTTGGAGGGAATGTACGCCTCAACTATTGTAATTTCATGATTTTAATTGTTATTGTTAAAATTTTTTTTATTCCTATTGTTTCTAATTCTCCTACTGATGTTATATTGGTTTGAGTAGTTTCATATTATTTTTAACTATAAGTGCTGCACTGATAGAGAAAATTATTGATGTTCTGTCGTTTCTATAAGTTGAGTAGCCGGGTACTTTAAATTTTTCTTCCGATTTTATGTGTGTTTCAGTGATACATGTCACGCCTATATTATGGGAATTTAAAAATATTTTAAGGAGATTTAATTGGTGATGTATGCCATTAGCATTCTAATTTTAGAGAATTAGTTGTGATACTTTAGTATGAGACGTTTCTTAGAGCTGCATTTGAATTAAGTGCTTTAATCACCAAGTTTTGAACGAGAGTTTAAATTTGTGGCAATAGGGATGTTAGAGACATATGTTTAATTACCACTACAAATATTTTAACTGTTGGGTCTTGAAAGGGTGGAAATTAATATTTTCAGCTTCACAGAATCTTCTAAACTTGCGGAAGTCTTCAATATTTTCAAAATAGATTTTAACTTTATCACTCTCAGTCTTTATTACGAATTTAACTTCCGTATTACTTTTGTATGGTTTATTAACTTGGAAAAGTTGAACATTTGATTGGTGAGATTATGATCATATTGGAGGAATTTTAATGTTTTCTTCTTCGTTGTTCAATGTGTTCACTGAATCTTCTGTTGTTGTTCCGAGAGTATCGAATAGATTTGAAATATCTTGGTGATGCACAAATGCTGCGACCATTTGTATAAATTGTTGTATCTCACCTGCTTGTGTGTTGGTAACTGTTGTACTTGCTGTAATTGTGTTTCTTAAAGCTGTCTTTGCTGTGCACTATCGTGATTACTTAATATATAATTCATACCATCTGTATTTGAAGTGTTCACAAAGTTAATAGAAAGTATTGCGCTGCCGGGGAAACATTGCGTTAGTCACTAAATACCGGTTATAGCTGCACGTCGTACACTGTTCGTGGTTCTCTCGGAGGTCTGTATTGCTCAAAAAACTAGCTAATAAAAAACTATTCGTGCTATTCCTGAAATAATGTCAATTATTCTAATAGTCTAACTGGGAGATCACTCGTGTGTCAAAGGGCTCTCTATCTGAACAATATTCCTAATTTCACTCAAAGAGTTAATAATCAGAATAAATCTAAGAATGCAAACAATGCTTACCATCAACAATATATAATTAGCAAACAAATAAACAATTGCACTAATATGACAACAATAACTCCTTCATTAGAAACATCACACAATCCTTCATCAATCACATAGTCAACCTCATCAACTCGCTAATTCCAACAATTATTCAAAATATTCAAAACTTCAACTCCTCCTCAATTAGCAACAGTTATGGAAGATTCGCACCATAAAGATTAATCATTCTAGATTGGTGTGCAAATGGCAGCATAAACAAAAAACTGAACCAGAACATTTTCTACAGGCAAAAATGATACATAACATATGCATCATTGAGAAGAATTTGAGCCCAAGCAAAATATTCACCATACCAGGATTCCAAATCATGAGAGCCAACACAAACGAAAATTGTGGAGGTGGTGCATTAATTTTGATTCAGTTTAGCGTTCAACATCAACAAATAACCTAGCCACACACTTCAGGGACATTTTTCTAGCAGATTCACTCCTAATGACTCCATAAAAGTGCCAAACGTGATCAAATTTTAAAATTTTCAAACGCTTCTTTATTAAATGTTCCTCACAGAATTAAGTTCATTTCTCCCTATGATATTAAACAAATAATCAAAAAAAGGTCTAATAAAAAAACTCCAGGACATGACTGAAATAATACTACTATCCTCAAAATATTACCAAACAAAGCCATTGCATTTTTAAACAATACATATAACTCCATACTAAGAACAGCTTATTATCACCAATCACGAAAACACTCAATAATACATTCAATAGCAAAAAAAATAAAAATCAATTCCATGCAGAACATTACAGACCAATTAGCCTTTTACCCCACATGTCAAAAATTGAGACAAATGAATTCTCATCCAACTAAGCCAGAACATAAATAAAATGAACTCAATTCCACCTCATTAATTCGGTTTCATATCCCAACACTCCACGACGCACCTGCTAGTGAGGCTAACTGAACACATTCGCTCTGCTCTCCAAAACGAATATCACAACACCACTGTAGTTTTAGATGTGTCACAAGCATTTGACAGAATATAGCATCCAGCCCTCTACTTCAAATTACTTCAAATTGGTACGCCACACTATTTAATTAATCAAAAAAGTCATCAAAAATTGTATTTCTAACATAACTTTATCAGTAACTATAGATGATCATTGTTCAAAGTCCAGACAATATTGCTGCTAGAGTCCCTCAAGGTTAGCCGCTATCCCCAACTCTGTTTTATCTCTACACTTCAGACATGGGTACTTACTAAAAAATTGGGCAACTAAAAATTTGGCCCCAATCACGAAAAAAATAAAATATCTTGGATTAAGTTTAAATACTTAACGTAAATGAAAAAAAAAACACATTCAGATGAAAGCACAACAGTAAAAATCAAACTAATCCAATTAAGACATTTACTAAACCCATACAACAATCTTTCACTATCAAATTTTCTAACGCTATACAAATCACATTCGCCAAACCCTATTACACGCATTCACGATCTGGAACAATGCCACCAAAACCAATCTCAACAAATTGCAGATTGTTTCAAAACAAATATTCAAGATTAATTACAAGATAACTATGATTCATTAACAATTACATCACGATTTAAACATAAATGAAATAGCACACAAATATCAAACTATACTATCAAACAACTTTTACGCAAACTTATAATTCTTAAAAGCATCAACTCACTACAGACTCAGAAGAGATCCCAGATACAAAAGATCCTAGTCGCTCGCAGGTAGTCGCCGCGTGCGGACGTCTTTCGAGGAGCTCCGCGAAGTGAAAGGCAATGGGCGTGGATCTTGCTGTGTACCGAGCGCGCGTTGGGGCATGGGCTGCGCGTGCCCGTCCCGGTCGGGTGGCTTCGGCGCAAGGGGCGTTCTCGGGCTTGCGGGAAGGAGGCGGCGTGGCTCTACTTTGTGCAGCTGTTTTGGCCACTCTCCTTGTGATAGGAGGAGTGGAGCAAAATCCTGGTCCCGGTGTACAGGAGGCAGAGGCGACGTGCTCCAAATGTGATAGGAACGAGCGAAGAATTAGAAGATTGGAAGCGGATTTGGCACAGGCCCACAGTCATATTGGAGAACTGACGTTAAGTATCAGGGACTTAGAAGACGTCAGCAAAGGAAAGGAGGAGCAAAATGTTCGCGTCCCACAAGAAAAAGAGAAGAGGAACGAGCAGCCAAATAGGAGCGAGTCTCTTCAGCCATTAGCACCATATAGTAAGGTGAAGGTGCTAGGAGACTCGATGCTGCGGCACAGCGGCGGCGTATTGAAAAAAAAGGTGCCGACGTGTCTTTCTTTCCCGGAGTAGATATTGCGCAAATGGCTTCGGTTGTGAATAAATCCGAACCAAATGAACAGGCAGAAGTGGTTCTAGTTCATGTAGGAACCAATACGCGGAAACGGCAACCTGTTTACGACACAATTAAACGATATGTCGAACTAGGGCATGCCATCCGAGCTAAATTTAAAAATGCAAGGGTCATTGTTTTCGGAGTTATGCGCCGTAATGATGTCCACATTAGTAGAACGCGGGACGTGAATTGTGGATTACTATGGGCTTGTGAGAAATTTGATGGCCTGTTCGTTGATCCCAATCACTGGCTCGGGCACGAAGACCTAGGACGGGACGGCCTTCATCTCAACTTCCAAGGTGCATGGAAGCTGGGATGTCTTCACGACCAAGTAATACGGTCGTATTTACTTGGAAAGTGACGACTGGAGGAAGAGGCAATGATGTCGCCAAGGGCAGTGATGGTTGCTAAAAAGGGAGCGATGCGTTTGGTGACTGCTGCGGGGAGGTGACGGAGGCGACGCATCTGACTGCTGCGGGGGAGGTGACGGAGGCGACGCATCTGACTGCTGCGGGGGAGGTGACGGAGACAACGCGTGTGACTGCAGCGGGGGAGGAGATCGAGTCAACGCGGGAGATGATCGCGGCGGGGGAGGAGATGGCCGTGACCGCGGCACAGGAATCTAGTAGGATGGATGCACGGGTCCCGAACACTGACATTCAGGTAAGGAGAGGCTTCGCTAGATTGTTGCAGGTGAACTGTCGTAGTGTCATGAATAAGGAATCCGAATTTTGGAATTTAATTGAAGCATGTGATCCTGATGTCATAATAGGAACAGAGTCTTGGCTTTCGGACGCGGTAGCAAACCCGGAAATTTTTCGTTCAGACTACATTACGTTTAGGAGAGATTGCGAAACTAGAGGCGGTGGTGTATTTATATGCGTGAAAAACACATTTAATATCAGATCAAATTGGGTTGATAAAGAATTTGAAATGATGGGTGTAGAAATTTTCTGTTCAGGAAGTATCTTAGAAATTACTGCTTGCTATCGTCCACCGTGCAACAGCTATGAAATTTTAGGCGCTCTCTACGAGAGAACAAAAAATATAAATAACCGTCATGTAGTTATTGCTGGAGACTTAAATCTCCCAGACGCAAATTGGAAGGGGATTGTTTGCGAAGGGAAAGTCCAACAACTAGTCAACCGACCTATCTGGGACAGCGGATTAGAGCAGGTAGTAGACAGGCCGACACGGCAGGATGCGATTCTGGATATCTGCCTAATTAGACCGAAAGATTTATTCTTGTCGTGCGACGTTTTAGAAGGCATAAGTGACCATAAAGCCGTTTTAGTCGATTTACAGTTAAATATTTCAAAGAAAAGTATTACCACCGGTATTCTAGTGAAGGAATACAAGAAAGCGAATGTACAAGGGTTTCAAAATTACTTAAGAGAATGATATGGCGAGTTTCTTAGAATAGGAGGAGGAATCGATGAAATATGGGGAGAGTTTAAAAATATTTTAGTAAATGCTGAGCAGGCTTTTGTACCCAGTAAATTGTTAAAAAGTAACAGCGATCCGGAATATTATAATGCAAAGATTAGGCGATTGAAAAGAAAAACCAGAGAAGCATTTAACAACAGGCACCGTAGTGAAAATCATATGACTTTATTTCGAAATTATACAAAAGTATTAGGGATGGAAAAGAAAATGGCAGAGGAACGTCATTTAAAACATATTCTTGATGCGGAGGGCAGTAATAATTGGTCGGTATTTTTTAAATACATTCGTAGAAGGAAAGGAAGTAAAGGCGAGATTCCAGTTGTTCGTGTTAATAATTCGCCAATAACGGACCACGGGGATAAAGCTCAGGCTTTTAACGCATATTTCAGCTCGGTTTTCAAGCAGAAATCTAACAGTATTCAGATACCAACGCTGGTAGATAGATGTAGTTTTCATATTGAAGTAAATACTTTGCGGCAAAGAATAAAATTAATGAAGAGAGGAAAATCACGAGGTCCTGATGGTATTTCCACGGACATCATTAAATTAGGCGGAGAGGCAATTCTACCTTATTTAATTAGGTTATTTAATGTATCAATAAACAACGCTTGCGTACCGAAAGATTGGAAGCTGGCTCTCGTAGTACCTATTTTTAAAAGTGGCGACAAGACAATAATTAGTAACTATAGGCCGGTAAGCCTTACATCAGTCGTATGCCAACTAATAGAACATCTAATTTCAAGCTATATCAGGAAAGAATGGGAGGGCAGGGAGTGGCTTTATCAGGGTCAGCACGGTTTCAGAAATGGTTTCTCATGAGAAAGTCAGCTAGTCTCACTTCTACAGGACCTAGCCGACGTAGTTGATGAAGGGAAAAGGGTCGACGCGATAGTAATAGATTTTTCCAAAGCTTTTGATGTTGTTCCACACGATCGTCTTATAAAGAAATTAATAGATTCGGGTATAGACACTAGAGTGGTAGCGTGGATAAACGAACTACTCCGAAACAGGAAACAGAAAGTTCGAATCGGTAGTAACTTATCAACCTCGAGAAGCGTCACGTCAGGAATTCCACAAGGAAGTGTAATCGGACCACTCATGTTTCTGGCCTTCGTGAATGAATTGCCGACTAATTTAGCTTCAAATGTACGACTCTTTGCAGATGACTGCGTAATCTATAGGATTATCAACTCGGAGAAAGACGAGGATATTTTGCAGCGTGACTTAGACAAATTACATATCTGGGCAGAAACAAACGGCATGGAAATAAACAGTTCAAAGAGCAAGTCCATCACGTTTGGTAGGGGTCGAAGTTAGAATGAATCTGCGTACAAACTGAACAATTGTTATACCTCGAGTCACGTCTTGCAAATTACTTAGGAATACATCTAGACAGTAAATTGAGCTGTGAAAATCAAGTCAATTTCGTTGTAGGGAAAGCCTGGAAATCTTTACATTTTGTTATGCGGATACTGAAAAAGAGTACAGTGAGAGCCAAAGAACTAGCATATATGTCATTAGTGCGACCTATATTAGAATATGGCACGGTATGTTGGGACCCATACAGAATTTTGCAACAAAGAAATCTAGAAAAGGTCCAGCGTAGAGCATCAAAATTTACTTTCAGGGGTACCAAGAATAAAGGGGTATGGGAGTCACTCGAAAGGAGAAGATTAAATTCACGTCTCTATGCAATGTATAAAGCGTACAGAGGCCTTCGAGCGTGGAAAGAAATTCAAAGTCGATTAGGGAAACCTACATATTTCGGCAGAGCGGATCACATTCACAAAATTCAGACAAGAATTCAGGAAACGGACGTTGGCAAATATTCATTCGCGAATCGCACTATTAGGGACTGGAACAGTTTCCCTGTGACAATCTTCGATCCCTTTTCTCAAAGCCTGAGCAAATTTAAAAATAAATTAGTTTCTTGAATGTAGATATGTTATAAATATATTTAATAAAATTCAGTGTAATTACCTATGTCTTCTTTGAAATTAAGTATTATTATTATTGTTGTTATTATTATTAATGTTATTATTATCATTATTATTATTATTGTTATTATTAATGTGATTATTATTATCATTATCATTGTTATTATTATTATTATTATTGTTATTATTATAATTATGTGCAGTGCAGTGGCGTGAAGTGCAGTGACGTTGTGTAACCGAGAGAAACGAGTGAGTAAGAAAGACATTACAGCTCGCTGTATTGCAGTGCGGTGAAGTGTGGTGAAGTGAAGTTTGGTGAAGTGGAGTTCTATAAAAGATTGCACGGTGAAATATTCATGTGATTTTGTGAAGTTTGTATAGTTGTTAAGTTCTGTAATGTTAAGTTACTGTATTCTGCCACCAAGTTCTCACACTTAATTGCAGAATTATTAATAAATCTAAATCTAAAAACCAGAATTAAGAAGAGATTCCCGCTCCATTTATTCCTCCAGATATTTTGCAAATATTTAATAATTTTCCTGAGGTGCTTCCTGTTTCCTCTCACTGTATTAAGATAAATTAAGTACAACTTTAACTTAGATTAAGTTAATTAGATTAAGTCATCAAACAATTGCATGGTTTTATTGTAAACTGAACAGTGTAACTTCAAAAAAACAATTGAATAAATGAAAAAAAGCAAGCTTCAGTTGTTCCTAAGCGGAGCGAGTTATGAAATGTGGCGAAACTGTCAACACGTATGTGCTGTGCGCGAGACACACTAGTTGCATGTGAATGCGATGAGAATGAGTAGGCGAAAACGACTGCCCCACACACGAATATCTGAAAAAAAATCTCAAATATGCACACCTGTTTAAGTACGGAGGGTATTGAGTGTCCAGTTACATTACAAACTCTAAAACTGCAAACTTTTGGTCACAAAAGAAATTACGAGTCGGAGATTCTTTAATTGGTACCTTGTCAGTGAGGCTGTTACAAAGCCTGAAAGTCCATTGAACTGGAGAGAAGTTAAAGTGTAGATCATATATAGCTCACGGAATATATACACAGCTAATCAAAAGCAATTACACTAAATGTAAATTTAGCTAGGAAAAGGTAGCTCCGAGGAGTAAGCAAACGGTTAGTACTCGGGCTGTTATTACCCTTTGCGAAATATGATGTAATGTGAGCTGAAATAATTCGGCTGCTTTTGTTGGGAGCGGACGCCACCAACTAAAACTATTTTTTGACGTCGTTTGAAAGAAATTTACTTTCTACTGTGCCTTATAAACATGTAACTTTTATTCACTCCACATTTTAAGTCACATTATCTTTCTAACGTACTTGTAGACCAGTAATTCCGGATCTTTTGATATTGAACCTCATTCCCAAGAAGGTGGAATGTTCTATTCCTCGAAAGACAGGTTCGTCAAAAGGAATTATGTGGTTCAGTTTTACAATAGTTTGGTACCGAAGAAGATTATGTAAGAAAAAATGTAGAGTGAAAATAAATTGTATTAGTTGTTTCGGTTCGGATTATGTTACATACCTGATACACGACTGGGAACATGGTTGCTTGGAATATACGGTGACTTCCGTCCCATGATGCATTTACCTTTATCTGCGGAACTCTTGGTATTACCTGCAACGCATGCATTAGGATGCATTCTCAATGTCATTTCGTCGTGAAAACACTAATTCATCTAATTTTAAAACTAGTTCGATAAGAGGGAATGTGAAGGTAACTACAAGACTTGTAAGAAAAATAACACTCTCAAACAAAAGAAAATGTAAAATGAATTAGCGTACCCGTGAGAGAACTCTCGCATGTTAAACCCCCCTCTCTCTCTCCTCTCCCATGTCCATCCATTTCTAAATTGAAGGGGAAACTTGTTAACGAAACGTATTTTTGTTTATAAATGTTTCAAGGTAACTTCCAATGTACTTATAAAATACAAAATAAAAATAACAAACAATAAAATTGATGTTTGGAACAAATATTGAATAAAGGATTATTCAGTGTTATTGAAAGATTTTCTATAACATTGAGTAATTAGGAACAATTCGCAGCAATTCCTTAAAACATTTCAAGTAATTAGACAACCTTGCTTAACAGTCGCCTTTTTTTGCCTATCTTAATAGATAAAGTGTATGAATTTTATGTAAACTCTTAAGAAAGTTGCATAAAGTTCCGAAAATACTGGGCCGGGCAAGTTCAACCCTCCTGTTTGGAATATTATTTAAATTTATCACCGAACTGAGAAGTATACCCGTGCAATTCGATCTCTCGTGAAAGAGAGAGAGGCAGAGAGAAACTAGGAGAGAAAATGAGAGAAAGAGAAAAAAAGAGAGAGAGGTAGAGAGATTTTGTACAAATATATGGGAACTGTTGTAAATCGGAGGCGTTATTATGTTAGTGGTACAACTACATTTTAAGAAAATTCAAAATGAAAACAATGTAGGTTTCTTAAAACGTTAAGCTAGTGGTGGTACAATAGTTCATACATTCTCGCGTTATTGCAAACAGATATGTAATACAGAAAAAATGCATTGTTTGCAATTTTTCTCTATTACATTACAAATTGCATTGCATGTTTGTAACAAATAATGTTCAGCTTACGGGTCAATGACCCCATCTCGATTAGGTTTTGGCCCAGTTTCCCTGATCAAATGAGCAATCTTGGCCCGTAGTTGCTGTAAAACCTGTGTATATTCCATCAATTTCAAACTGAAATTACGCAAAACTCTCTCGTTTTTTCAAACAAATTGTATATGGCCTTTTTTGAAGAGCTAATTTCTACAACAGGCCGTCAGAGGCAAATATCTATCTTTAATTTTGTAGTTTTGAATTTTTCTTGCAATTTTTGAAAAATCCTAGCAATGTTCGAAAATGAGACAAGCGTCATATTTCTTACCGTCACTTATTACATATATATGGAGAAAATTTAAAGAAAACATTAAGAGCGGTTTTTGAGAAAAATTCCTTTACAAATTTCAATTGCAAAATACGCAAAAACAACTCGATTTTACAAACATTGCACATGATGTTTTTTGAAGAGATAATTTTCTACAACAGACTTTGAAGCAAAATTCTCTACGGTTGATTTTGTATTTTTTTTAATTTTCAAAAAACCTTGAAATATATGGAAATGGGACTAGCTCCACATTATTTACTGGCTATTATTACATAAGTGAAGAAAATTTAAAGAAAAAAATTGGAGCGGTTTTTCAATTTTTTTTTTCTAAATTTCAATCGCCAAATACGCAAAAACTACTCGTTTTTCAAAACATTGTACAGGACTTTTTTTAAAGAGCTAATTTTGTACAACTGACTTTATCTTAGACAAAAAATTTTGAAGCTTTAAATATCTTTTGAACGAATTAAATGTACAAATTTCCATTCAGGACGAACTTTACTGATCATAATAATCTTAAAATAATATTTCCGTCCTACTATTAGGAAACCTAAAAATTAGGAAAATGTCAAAAAAATGTACTTTGGCTGGCGATATATGGCAACTGGCAAGAGTATATGTCAAGTCCGAGTAGCTAGCCGAGACTAAACAAAATAGAAAACTAAAACGGGAAAGACTATGCCACTCCGTATTACTACCAGTTTATAATTAAATCAGATTTTACATTATAATGATAGTTATAAATGAATGGACTACTAAGTACATCGTTATATCGTCGTAACGATGAAGAAAAGAGACTACTTTTGGCCAATGCTGAGCCTGGTTGTTCAGCGGAGAAATGCAAGAAAATTCAACCCTTCGTGGATGATTCACACAAATGGATAACATGTAGCGAAGTTGAAGCTATCCTTTATTGTTGGCCATGACTTTTATTGTAAATTAAGGAGAGTACTTGGAATAAAAATGTAAATTTAGTGTGTTAAAATCGATACAAAACACGAAATATCGAAAGATCACATATGTAATTCAGTGAATATAAAATACATGTAATAAATCTATTATATATTAAATATTAAAAATATATATAATATATTAAAACACATGTAATAAAATTATATCTAATTTCTGAATTATTGACAAAGTAGCATACTCTTAACACTTTTTTAGAATCTGTATATCTTGAAATCACGTCTAAGCGTGTTCATGTAAATAATGTTCAGGGATGTAATTATATCAGTGAGGCAATTGTTTGAAATAAATTCAATAAAATTACATAAAAGTGGATTGAGGTAGGGTAGGACACCCATGCCATCTTCCCGAGATTCGCCGCTGTTGATTAATTTGTTTTATCTTCTCTAAACATTTGTTTACGAGCCGTCACTGAGTTGTTGCACTGTCAAATTAAATAGATTGTATCTGCAATGATTCACTTTTATTTTGATGTGTTATGTCGTCCTGAGAAAGAACTCGGAGTTCTACGACTTTCACAATAAGCGTAAAACCACTTGCTGAGAACCTGAAAGTAAAGTTAGTTCAACTCAATGAAAAAGTAGAGTTGTGCCACTATTAAAATAACTCTTCCATACAAGCCTTTTATAAGAAATGGAAATGTGAACGGGGAGCTGTACAAATGAAACAGAATGAGAAACATGACATGACATGAATGAGACACATGACATGAATGAGACACAGACAGAGACAAATTAGAAACAAAAGCTGAATAAAGAGAAATGAATGAGGGAAAAACGTATTGAAAAAGCTAATGACATGGTCTGGACCCATAGAATAAGGACAATATTACAAGAATGCGGGCTTAAAGGCAACATTTTTCAGTTCATCAAGAATTTTACCAAAGACATAACTTTTAATGTGAGAACTAATAGTATCCTATCACATGGAGAACGGACTACAACAACGTGCAGTACTTAGTGTTACTCTATTCCTGTTGGCCATTAATGACGCAGGCTTTGAAATCAGTCATCCGGTAATCATAAGGAAATATGCAGATGACATTAGCATCTCTGCAGTGGAACATCTAACACAACCAGTCAAGAAATTGTACTATCTGCCCTAAACAATCTACATGAATGGCCTCTCAAATCAGGTTTCAAATTTTCTGCTTCAAAATCTCAATGTATAGTATTATCCAGACAAAATGAGAGTCATCCCACAATAAAAATGAACCTACATAATCTAAAATTTAACAAAAACATTAAAATATTAGGGATGCATTTTGACTTCAAAATGAGATGGAAAAGACATATTCAAATTTTAGGAATAAGGAAAGACTAAACATACTCAAGTGCGTTTCCCATAATAACTGGGGAGAAGATAAACATATAAAGCTGAAGAACTACATAGCAATTGTACGATCCAAGAACGCTCATGTGGTTCAGTGGCGACGTCGCTTGCCTTTCACCACTGAGGTTCCAGGTTCCAGGATCGATTCTCATAGAGTCCCCGTAGAACGTCAAGTGAAATTCGTTACGACAAAACAAGTTTGCGTGTTAGGGCTAGGTCCAACCCCTGTGAAGCGCCCTATATATTAACCCTATTCTTATTCCTTCCCAATTCTGGGCGATGGGAAGATGACGCAGGGCGCGTGCGAGCGCAAAGACGCCACCTGTCGGCGATTCCCTAACTTGACTATTACTGACGTGACTTGACAATACAGCGCCCCTACAGAGCGCTTATTAACGGAGGGTTAATTCAGTGCGCTCAACGCTCCTTACGAAGTTTGGAGACGCGTTTCGATATAAACAGAACAAATTAAGAAAAAAAAGATTGAATATGGATCCATATTCTATGATTCAGCTGGAAAAAAGATCTTAGAAAACTTGATGTTATACACAATAAAGCTCTATGAATGAGCACCGGCTGCTTTCATACCAGCCCCATTGGCAACATCATAATAGAGGCCAAAGAACCAACTCTAACTCATCGTAGACAAATGCTAACTCTCAAATATGCCATCAAAACAGCAGAATCAAAATATTCTATAATCTTCCACGATGTATACCCAAAACTTCAAAATTACTACAAAGTACAAAAATACTTTTCACGAGTCTATACTAAAGTTAAAAACCTATTGAGACAACTAAACCTTCAGGAACATATATCAATGGAAAAAGGGAATAATAGTATACCACCATGGACAATCCCTGATATAGTAGCAGATATACCACCAGAAACTCCCCAAATAAACAAAATGGCTAAAACGATAAGAAAATAAGATTTGATGAAATAGAAAATAAATACAAAGATTCCTATAAAATATATACTAAAGTTATTAATAATAGAGCTGGAAAGTATGCCACTAAAATTATCAAAGATGCTAAAATTACAAACAGACTGCATCCCTACTCCAGTACTACTACAGCTGAAATATGTTCAATAATGACAGTCTTCAAAATGTCACAAAAAATCAGAAATAACAATTTTGTCATATTCTCCACTTCTCTTGAAGCAATAAACAATATTCACAGTAATTACCCAGGTTTACCAATGGTAAATAGTATTCATGAAATATATTATGACATTATACAATCTAAAAAGACCCTCATAAATGATTGGTTACCAGATTATAAAACATTGCCTGAACAGAACACAATAAGCTTTGAAGAAGAAAATGTAAGCCCTAAAACAGAAAGTAGTTTAACAATATCACACTCCTGCAAGGATTTATGGACACACATCAAAATAATAATGGATGAAAAGTGTAACAACTTCTGGAAAATCATGAAATCTAGCTCTCTACACAAACAAGTTAAATATTTTTACTCTCTGAAAAATTATCAAGAAAAGATCAGGTAACAATATCAAGAATAAGAATTCAAGATCAGACACCAACTCTTATTAACTGGAAATCCCCCACCTACCAGCCAGCACTGTTTTACCCTTCTTAATTTTCAACATATTTAACTCAAGGCCCTATGTTTCAGTACAGCCGACACACATACCTAGATGAAGAGCAAAATCCTGACTTGACGCTATCATCCAACGAATACCAAAATCAAAAATTAAAATTCTGTAAAGACTGCAATTTCTCAAAAAATCTAATTCTAAAAGGTATACTAGAATGGATACTGGAAACTAATATTGTTACAAAAAAGTAACAAATAATGTCGGTCTCCAAATGTTGTACTATATTGTAAAGTTATCATGTTAATATTGCTAAGTTGTATTTAAAGTAGTCGCTAATGGCCTCAGTTGTTGATGCGAGTATAATAAACTAAAAATATGAATGAGGGAGGGGTGGAGTTTCTGATAAGAAATTTCGTAATGATGTGTGTGAAAATGAATCAGGTTTATAATGCTGAACTGAACAAATAAATGAATAAAATGTACAATGGATGTCGTCGTGTTAGAATGATATCGTGTTCCAAGGGCACAATGGGTGTTCCTGTAGATTGGGCTCTCAACAATGCATTCCAGGCAGTGTAATCTAGTTATACAAACTGCCCATTTTCGTCGCGTGTTTCTCTCTAATAAGATAGTGCATGTTCTTGAAATGCGTTAAGGTGATCACACTAGCTCTGAGGGCAAACATTGAGTAATTGATTAAAATGGGAGTCATACCCACCCTCCGTGTTAGATAAGCCTCTCTTTAACATTTAATATCGCGGGTTTCAGTTGTAATTATTATTCTCTCCTCCAAATAATATCTCTCCTAAATATGCACCTTTTCAAACACAACTTCTGGATCAGAATTGTTCAAAAGCAAATTTAATTAACGGTCATTTGGGCAAAAGGTATATTTTCGGTGTAAGTAATGGTGATATTATATCAGAAGTTCGTAAAACAAACATTTTTTACGCAAAAAAATCGCTCTCTTCTAAGGACATTTTCAATATTCTAATATACGTCACATCTTGTAATGAAAATATAGTAAATACCGTAGTAATTTATACAAGCAATGCTAATTTTATTACAGAAAATTCTATGTACGACAGCTTTTTAAATTAGGGCACGAATTCAGAAAATGTTCACGTCACAGAAATGTCGTCAATATTTTGAAATAACCACTTATAAAGTAACAAAACTGAATTAAACAAACGATTTCCAATATCGTTATCATTTACGCATCAAACCTTTATTTTTGCTTACATCTGTTAGTGCCTTCTTCAGATGTGCTGCTTCCGCTTTCGCTTGGATCTGTTTCCGATTTGTGTCCTTTGGAATGACTGGCATATCTCGCTTTTTTATCAGTATGACTTCGCGACTGCGCTTTCTTGCTTTGGGGCGATAATTCATCTGGATAATAACATTTCAAAATAAATATATTTTCATGAAATTAGCAATTTATTGTGTTTTGTTAATACACAAATTATTATTATTAACAATAATAATAAATCTACGCAGAAACAAAGAAAAATGAAGCAAAAGTTACTCTCATGTGAAGATGCCTTAATCAAAATGGCTGTACAAGCAGATGATGGTTATACTCCACTAAACTTGAGGCCATTTAACACAAGAACAACAGCAACTGCAACAGGATCAACACCAAAAGAAACAATTCAGAGAGATCTAGAAGAATGCCAACAAAATGCAATGCACGACAAATTTCCTGAAGCTATCCATGAACCTCATGTTGAAACACAGTTCTCGCTGCAATAGCTATCAGACGGTCATTTATACCCAGAAACAGAGGTATTTATAATTGAAATTCAAGACAGAATATGCTGAACTAGTAAATACGAGATACATAACATGAACATTCCCGTGGTTGACAAATGCAGGAAATGCGGCACCTGTGGTGAAACAATCAAGCATATAATGGCTGGATGTACTGCACTTGCCGACAGCGCGTACTTGGGGAGACAACCAACTAGCTAAATTTGTCCATCAACAGGCATGGAATTTTAAATAGTGGAGCTTCTCCGTATTATAAATACGGGCCAGCACATGCAATATAAACAAATAATACCATGATTAACTGGGACAATCCCATAATAACAGATAAAAATGAAATTTCTTTGCAATAGGCAGACCTTAACTATGAAGAAGATTTTTTAGCCATGTCTGAAACATCAGCTTGACGCAATGCCATGGTTGTGACCTATAATAGTTACTCTTCCCTAAATCTCGAAGACAAAAATACTTATTACAATCACATCACAGCTAATGACAGGATACAAGCGTGGAAGTCTACAGTTCTTCACGGTAGATATCCCCATTCTCTCAATAGTGCTGATAAAGACGCATGAACGTGTTGGCTCAGAGATGGGTTTCTGTATGGAGAAACTGAAGGTTTTATCCATGCCATACAAAACCAAGTCATTACCACGAGTAACTATATAAAGTATATAGAAAAAAGGCATTCAAGATAAATGCAGGATATGCCATCAGTCATCAAAAAGAATAGAACATCTTATAACAGCTTGTTCAAATATGGATAATAAAGAGTAACATCATTATCATTATCTTACTACAAGCATTGCTTACAAGGCCTTATTACTAAAACTCTGTCGAACAAACTTGCCCATATTATGAATATAAAGCTAGACGTAGAATGAAAAACAAAAATTACAAATTGTACCACGACATTCCAATTCACACAGATAAGTATATTACCTCCAATAGACCCGACATTGTATTGCAAATGTTGAAAGAAAATAATGCAATTTTCATTGATGTCACTCATCCGTCTGATCACAATATTAATAAAGCAAAACTGGGAGTTTGTTTTCATTAGGTTATGCGTGTGTCATATTGCATTCATTATGTCAACAATAAGACTATGAAGTACAGCGTACCTTCTGAGTCGATATTGCGAGTGCAACATAACAGAGTGGTCAGTCCTCGCTTTTTACTGAAGGTTGAGCGTCTTGGTCTAATAATGTCACCCACTGACCTATAAGCCTTCAATCGCGATTTCCTTAACTTCATTTCTTCTTTACATTTTCTTGCAAATTCAGACTTCATATTAGCCTCTTGCTCCATTTCCCTTTGAGTTCTTTCTGCTATTCTGCTTTTGACTCCCTGCATTTTTAAATTAAAAGTTCTAAAATACGTAATTTACCTTAAAAAAATGGAATTCAGAGGAATGGCATGTGGTTAATGCAGTCCGCCACCATGGTACTTTACTCAGGAACCCAGTTTGAAACCGGAGAATTATAGGAGACATCTGTTTTTCCTTTACATGTCACATTACGAAATTGTGAAAAAGGTATTTTTTGTTTTTCAAATTGATTCATCTTTTACCCTTTGAAGTGTTTAAACCTTTGAACATGTTTATTCTCAAAATTTCTTCTTGGTTGGAAAGCGGCATTCTGCCCGCCCCTCTCCACCCCAAGGTCACTTCAACTTATGTAATTTCCATTATCATTATGATAGATTAAAAGGCTCCATCGACATAATTTAGTTAATTGAATTTATACGTTTCCATTGCACAATGATAACAGTATGTTGATGTTGCCTAGAGATATTTTAACAGAGTATTTATTGTCTTCACTGCCATATTGTAAAGGTCATTCTGCAATTGGAGCTTCTGCACGTAAAATATACGAGTCAACACTAACGTCTTAATTTTGTTCGCCTTATCACGTATGTACGTAATAAGAGAAAGTATTGTAGTGCTGTGGCACAAATCGACATTTTTTCCGTAAAAAAATTTAATTGTTGTGCCATTGCAAAAAAAAAGAGGGGTAAATCTTTATCCTTTTCCTTTCTCGCCTTACGAATTCTTCGTAAGAAGAGAAATTTATGTAATCGTGCGCCAGAAAACGCCAATATTTCGCCTGAAAGAACAGTATTGCCGGGTTCTGGTGATGAAAAAGTGAATATATCCTGTTGGCAAATTTAGACAAAAAATCCTCTAACTCGTTGTGTATCCAGAATCCATGTTTTGTTGATTCTGTCTACCGAAAAATCCATTGTCGGCAAAACATCTGTCTGACCGTCTTTGTCTAGTGGCTAGTGGCTAAACCGTTCAGCCGAATTTCTTCAAACTTGATATTATCCAATCGCACTGACTGATGTCATGGCCCTGATATTTGAAGCCGATATTTTAACTTTGGGAAGTACTTAACATAGCCTCTCAGACATTTTCAAAATTTTAAAAAAGGCTCCAAATCTTTAATTAAATTTTGTTGATTAATGGTGTGAAACACGTTTATGAAAATGGTCCTTCTTGGTTCAGACAAATACAGTTGTATAAAAATAGCTCTTTAAAGAAGATCATATACACTTTTGTGAAAAAATAATAGTTTTTGCTTTATTTTCGCTTAAAATTTACAAAATATATTTTTAAACCACTCCAACTTTTTCTTTAAATTTTCTACGTATGTGGAATAAGGAACGGTAAGAAAGAAGGTGCTAGTCCCATTATCGAGTATTGCTCGCTTTTTTAAAAAATTACAAAAAAAATTCAAAACTATAAAATTGAAGATATTTTGATCTCAGAAAAATTACGTTGTAGAAAATTAGCTATTTAAATAAATAACTAGTAAATAAATTACAAAATGGCACAGACTTTGTCGCCCTAGTTAGTTTTCTAATATACCTATTCTTAACTACTTTTGCGACAATTTTCTCACTTTCGCAATTACTTGACTTCGAAATGCTAGAACAGAAACTACCATACACTTTTTTACTAATATGGCAGTACTCATCTCAAGTGTGAAAGGGCTGGCCGAAATGGCTAAATTGGTTGCGTACGGGCCTGTTGCTAAATGCTCTTCGGAGAGAAGGCTACCTAGTTCGAGGCTTAATCGGCAATTAGTATTTGTGACAATTCTGTGTTACCACAGGAAATAATTCAGGATTGCAGAAACTTTATTGAAAACCATTTTAAGCAATTCTAATCACGAATGCTATTAATCAAGATAAATAAAGTGGAAGTGTGTGTATGTGATTTTCGAATTTTTAACTTTTAAACATTTTCTCGGAGCGAAGGTATATATATATATATATATATATATATATATATATATATATATATATATATATTGTGACATACCTTCAATGCGGTACTATTCACTACATTTATTTTGAAGGGACATGTGTCTTTGCTCGTGAATGGGCCTCTAGGGATTGGCAAAAGTATTGAAAGAACAACTCAACTATCAGTTTTCAAACAAATAAACAATTTATTACTAAGAGAACACAAATTAGTACAACATTTGCAATCAAGTGATTTCTCGTTTTGGTACCAAAATATACAAGTGAGCTAAAATTTACTCGATGCCTTAAGTTCCACGACCCGGTCGTTCTTTCTTGGATGTTCCCCCGGCGGCGGCGATCGGCGGCCTTCGGCTCGCCTCGGAGCCCTTCGGGTGGTCGACCTTCGCGAGGAGGCCCGCGCCTCACTCCAGCTCTTCGCAACGGTTGCACGATGGCACCTTGGCTCCAGCCCCGGTCGTTGTGAGGGTAGTTCAGATCGGGTGTGCGATACCCACTATCACTGTCCGTCAGCCTTTTGTTCGTTAGCACAGCTCCCCCTGGCTTCACAACTTCTCAGTTCAACTTTATTCACTCTTACACAGTCACGTATGCACGTGGCCACTAACTATTACCATCACCGGCCACGCGGAAAGGAAGAATTTCCCCTCAGCATGTACGAGGAGTAAGACATGCGTTATCCATCACATTTCCCAAAATGCCGTCAGAATGAGCGGATTTCTTTTCAACACTTTATTTTAATGAGTCGCAAGCCTGCCAGCAAATCGTTTGCGTCCCGTTGCATCTCCCTAAACAATGTTGCATTCTCTTATGCCACCACTGCTCCCA
The DNA here is from genome assembly GCA_038098605.1 of Gryllus longicercus. Taxonomy (NCBI): domain Eukaryota; kingdom Metazoa; phylum Arthropoda; class Insecta; order Orthoptera; family Gryllidae; genus Gryllus; species Gryllus longicercus. The sequence continues at coordinate 7,138,402 of JAZDUA010000011.1, read as the reverse complement.
TGTGCCCAACATCGGCCGTTAATCGTTATATATAGTACGTAGTTGCTCTACAGCTGTCGCAGTTTCTCCGCTCTCAGTCTCCATGCCTCTCTGTTGGACCATAGATCATCTGGCATTTCTCTTGCCGTCATAGCCTCTTGCACTCCCTGCTGCCATGAAAGTCTGTGTCTTCCTCTCTTCTGTCTTTCTGTCGGCACCCATTGCAGGACTCGTTTTGGCGATTTTTGTCAGTCATTCGCAGAACATTAACAGCAGTAATAAAATAGAGTCATTTTGAATAAATTTGTGCCCGTTATTCTGACGGACAAAAATCAAATAATCAATTGAAAGTATGTTATTAAATTATTAACTTAAAGGCATGCGCATCAACCCGACCTAGAGCGACTCCCCTCTTGAGATCTCTAGAGCTGTCGCAGAAGGCTGGTTGGTATCACTATTGGCGCCCACATAGCAACTACTTTAGTGCAAATGACTCCACTGATGAACACTCAGGTGTCTCTACCCATTGTCTCGTTTCGATGTTGCTGTAAAAAACATTTTAACCCTGGGCGCACTTTATTACGACGTACTTTATTGCGTCCGATAATTCTATTCCTATAATTTTTTATTCATCTTCAGCAATGTAAAGTGAACGCATTAACTACGATTGTACGCAAATAGGTTGGCAGCGCTGATTACGGGAAGTGAGTGTTGTTTTACGAAGTGCTGTGAATTTCACATTGATAAGTTTGTTATACAGATAGCTTCGGCTTCGAGGTAAGCTACCAGTTGATCAGAGGGACGTGGAGTGCTCATAGGACTGTGCGAATGACACGCGACATAAAAATAGTGTTAAGTACATGGCAGATGTTCTGATTGCTATTCGACATATCACCGCCATGATATGCATTAGCTGAAGGTTAAGATAGTTAAGACATCGTACCTAGCAAGAAAGTTGTGAACCACAGACGAGCCAGTATATTTCCTGCACCCAAGATTCGCAGCACCTATTAGTGGCTTAATCTACTAAAAGCATCTGTTAGTGACATACGATCAAGTGACATCTGTTAGTGACTCAATGAACCAAGACGCACCCTGAGGCGATAATAAACCACTAAAGAAGTGTTGGTACATGGCCACCAAATTAATTCAAATTTGGCGCCACGGTACGTACAGATTAGTTTCGCTGCTTGTGATGGCATTTAGGAAGAAAACATTATACATTTCAAAGTTCCCACTTTGGAGATAGTCTAATTTTTCTCAAAAAACCGCGCGAATTTCTTGACAATTGACCAAATACTCATTTTTGTACAAGCTCTATGAAATCAATTTTCAACAGTTACAAAAAATCTCTAATAGGCTGCACCACCTCCTGGGCGGCCGCGACAAAATATTTGACGATTGTCACATTTTTTGATATTCAAATTTTTCTTCTAAGACGCGACGAGCTCGCATTGTTTAAAAATCGCATTGAAAGTTGTTGTTATACGTTGGCAGTAAGCAATTATCATGTAGTTTCTTTGAACCAGCGCTCTAAGACGCGGAGGGAAAACTCAGAAAGCATGAATAACGTGCAATTCCTAAAGAGCATGTTTATTTCCGTCCAGACAGAGGTAACGATGACAATCGTTTCAATACTTATTGATTCTTACAGCAAGTAATAATCTTTGTCAATTATGTGTCGCTTTTTTCCCATAACTCTCTCGTCTGATGAGAACACAGAAGGCGATGTATAAAACTTCTCGTTGCAGTTCCTGCTAATGCTCTCCCAATTCATTTAAGCAATATTTCGCAGCCTCAACAAGACGAATTCTATAGAAATACCTGGAAATACCACAGAACAGACCAAATAATCCAGCAAATACTAAAGGCGACATGGAGAATTTAACCCGAAAAGATCCAAAGGGTACGAAGGACAAAGAACAAATACATTAATGATGACAGAAATTAAATAAACTAATCTCTGATAAAGTAACATAAAATAAAATCATAAAGAAGAAAACTTCAATCTATGGCTACAATTAAAAGCAATTAAAAATGAGAATATCACCTAATGAAACGACACAAAAGAAGAAAGACTAGACTTGAAAAGAGAACAGGCCAAAATAAACAAATCACAAGGAAACCAAAATGAAGAAATTTTACAAGTAGTCAACCTCGAAAAAAGGTTGTCGAAACAAGAAAAAATATAGATTAAATAATAAGAGCTTTAGAAGAAAAGAGAACCAAACAAGAAAAAAGAAACATTATCATCAAAACACAGCAGGGAAAGCTGACAATGAATTTGACGTAACAGAGACAACCAAATAAATACTGGAAGAGTTAGGTTGAAACTCGAGCATCGAAGATGCCTACTCTACAGGGCGAGACGGGGAAAACAGGCAATTATTAAGAGTAAAACTGAGATATTTCAGCATCAAATTTCACATTGCGTAAAACAGTACCAAATTAAAAGACAAAGGAAACTTTAAAAACACTCTAACCGTACGCAGGACCCCAGTATAATGAACTTTCTTCAATAAATATTTTTGTTTAGAATTGTTTTCTTTTCAGAAATAAGCGAATAAAAGGAGAGGAAACAATTGGCAATGTGAACGCGAAACTGAATTTTATGTTCTCGTTGAGTGTCAGGGGAATTTTCAATTTAGAAAATAAGCATTTGAAAAATAAACAATTGAAATAACCATCCGCATGCAATTTGAAAAGAAGGTACAAAATGTTAGAAGGAGAACTTAAAGAGACAGAAAGATACGAACAGGAAAGGACAATTGAACTTGAGCAACTGGTGTAAGTACCTTTCCAAACAAGTTGGAAATTCTGCAAAGCAAGTGAATTAGGGGGTAATGAAATTTACAGAACGCGGCGATTTCCAAAGTAAAATTCTCAAAACCTTGGAAAAGTGCCGTATTAGAATAAATTTAACGAAAATAGAAAAGCTTCCAAAATACATGGGGTACAGATGAAAGAAAGTGTAGATTTTTATTGAAAAACAATAGAAAAATAGTCTGATTGAGGAAAACACAGAGAGAGGATAGATGCCGAGCCGAGCACATGGTGTAGCCTGTGCTGACAATTTTCATGTTTTGGAGAGAGTGAAGTTAGTTATCGGAGAGAAGGCGTGTTGGAGTATACGCTGACTTCAGTAATTAGATAGTTGGAATTCAATGGAAGTACTGAATTCCGTAGGTTTTGTGTAGAAAGGCATAGGAAGTGTGGTAATGTTGAGATGGCGAGCACAGCTGAAAGGTATGGTGAAATGGTGGATGAAACGAATTCACGGGCTGACAGCAGCATCATATTCAGGGAAGTAGACATCCCCAGATATTACCCCGCACGTACGGAATATATATTTATGAGAAGGCCAAGCACGGTAATATATTTGGTAAACACTCTGAAATAACGTGAATGGCCATCAAAATAATAACGTGCACAGTATGAATGAGAATTGTGTATATATTTTTTATATTAAGTGTGAATATGAAGTTAGATTCTTTGGTATTGCGTTAAAGGGTATTTCTGTTTTTGTGTTGTGAATTTTTATCGGCAGCGTCACACAGCAAAGTGGTGACGGCACAGATTAACGCTGCCGAGTAAATAAACGCTACCATTCATCAGAGTGATGAATATATTTGAATGATCTCCGTATTTATTTTTTGTTTGTTTGTAGGTAAAAAAAGATAAATTCCCCTCCAACCACTTATAAAATATAGATAAATATCATTTCCCTATTCTGTACAGAGTGGGACTTCAGTCCGTCGACCCCAATACAATTTTTTCTTGTAGCAATGCCGCTCATACCGAAATGATTCGAATTAAAATTAAGATAAACAGGGATTTTTGATATGAGGTAAAATAAGTAATAGGTGTAAAATATAATAACGATAAGGGCACGACGGGACGGTCCCAATGCGTATATAGAAAGTGACTTCACAGCCCAAGAAAGAGAAATACAAGCAGCAATCAGACACAGGGCTCAAGAAGAACGAAACAAAAGAAAGGAAGGTAAAATTGGATCATTGGAATCATTGGAAAGTGGGAACATTGGAGCAATTTTTCAAAATCAGAATAAAGCCATTCTCTTCAAATCTATGACCATCGAGTAAGAAAACCCTACATAAGACACGAGTGAAAGGCGACAAAAACAAGAAAGGTTGCACTAACGATCATTACTTATAACACAATATCTTTAATGTCAGAGGCAAGAAAAGATAAACTAGAAGATAGAACAAGAAAGATAACAAAGCGAAGGAAAAGTCGGTAAGGACCAAAGGGAGAAGCTTTTAACCTGAACCGAAGAGTCACACAAGGAGATCCGTTATCACATAAATATAAATTATTTACATGTTTACTAGAAGTTGTATTCCGCAAAATACAACGCTGGAATAAAAGAGCAGGAATTAACCTGGATGGCAGAACAACAACAAATCTCCGCATTGGTGACGACATCATACTCTTCGCCACCTCACCCAAACTACTAAAAGAGATGCTTCTAGATCTCGACAAAAATCGCACATCGGAAGTACATCAATGGAATACCTCAAAAACTAAACTTATGACCAACGACCGACGACAACCCATTACTTTACAAGGAAGGAAAGTAGAATATGTAGATGAATACAAAAACTGTAACCACACACACCGTGTGGCTGCCGCAACTCACTTGATTACCTGGTTACGGCGATCCAGCGTTGCCCCGGCTGCTCAGTCCGTAGACTCTTTAAAGGAAGAAATGCGTGATAGGGCTTACTCTCGTTCTAATACTGCATTGAAACACATGGTATTTTCAAAAGTGGAGTTAATGTTCCCTTTGCATGAGGCGACCCCCCCGTTATATTTATTCCTTAAAACTATCTTAAATTCGGCCGCACGGGCCCGACCATCGAACTTCCTTGGTTCATAGGTGCAACAAATTACAACAACAAGTTGGAACTGCGACATCTCGCTGTTTCCGCCGACGCGTTTCCACAGCCAGCATGTCTACTGGGTTCACAAGTTTGCCCCGAGTGGTAAAAGGGGTTCACAAGTGGCCACCTATGACACGGCACCCCTGCCAGCGCTGTCCGCTGTCGCGAACTACTTCCTCGTGCATTTCATGTGCATGAAATGCACGTGGCTAACATTTTGTCACGTCTGTACAAGGTGACTGATATGAAGCCACATGTAGAATGAACTGTATTACCGGCGTACAAATTTCTTTCAATTGTTTTGCCATTATCTAGATCTCACGTGAATATGCAAATTTTCAATCACAGCCTTTCTGCTGTGGCACTATCGTTCAAGTCTCTATCGGTGTCTGTCGGCTCTCAATCCCTTTACAAATTTGTTTGTTACCTTTGTCGGGCGCACAACGCAGTTTGCAAACCGTTCGGTGTTGCTGTCGTATGACCTTGCCCCAATTTCTGCAGCACCGCAGCCTCGCTCCCTCGCAGTCCAGCCGTCCGCGGCGTCTTCTCTCACCTGCCATCATATACACGTCCAATCTTTCGTCTTGCCTCTTGGCCACGCCCGCCACCAGAATCATCGTCTCTTCTTCTTTCTTCCCGCTCTTTCTATGCGGCACGTCAAGATGTATTTCAAAGTCCTAACGCGTGTTTTCTAACGGCGTATCGGATTTCTAGCGTTCTTTACAACACTTCTTACTAGTTTAGCTAACTTCACAGTTCTACTGACGCCTCGCAAGAGCTCACAGTTCTTGCTTTCGTGACCACTATTCCGCCTCGTACTAGCTACTCCACTACATTGCACAGTCTTTATGAAATTATACTTCGCCTAGTTAATCACAGTTCAGAAGTCTGAATCTTCCATTACCTAGTGTTCTTTCGCATGAACAATTACTTCGCACCATATTTTCTAAAAAGTGGCGCCTCACAATCCTCACTGATCTAGCTCTCTACGCACGGCATAATTTTTCGGCGTCTCTCATCAAAAGGCCGCTCTCTCTAATTACTACCGCTCTGTCTGACCGCAGGGAACCTCGCACTTCGGTGTCTCGTACAGAAAGAAGAATGATCGGTCAGCTGCTCTGCTATTTAATAGGTGGAGTGACGTCACGACGAACCCTTCCGCGTTTTTCCGTGAGCTGGAAGTTCGCCGCCGTCTCGCCGCGGGCAGCAGCTGACTATAGCGCTGTTTCGTTAGTAATTTATTCAGCTCGCCTGTGCTCCAGTGATCTTCTCTGGATTGGCCGACGCTGTGTAGGTGTTGTGGGGTTTCCGACCTTGTCGCAAACGCCACAATATATATAATCGAAATAATATTTAAAATTACATTTTTGACTTTGAAATTTTCCGAGAATTAAAACGTTTTCGTCAATGTTTAATTCGGGACATTACATCATTATCAAAATATTACCGTCCGTGAACCTCGTCAATAGCACACGTCCATTGCAAACTCCCAACTGTTCGAAAACTGTTGTAAGGTCTTACATTTGTCAATCTATCGTTCGTCTTCTGGGCGCAAAACAAACTTTAACTCTCCTTTGTGACTGATGCGCATTTACTTCTTCTGTCGTACCTTTCTTGTGCTCTCAATTGTGTTGCATATCTCTCTTCTTATATTACATTATTTCTACTGGAAAAACGCAATTAATGAATATGTATATATTCTAGCTAACCCACCTATGGTAAAACTTACTACCTTCAACAGCAGCACGCATGAGCCGTAAGCGTGTTATCAAGATTTTGCTCGTGAAGCGAGCTTAAAAAAATCTAGGGAGCAGGATCTTCAGGGTGCGAGAAAGGTTTGAACCCTCGACACAATAAAATTACAAAGATTGCACACGCACGAGCGTATAATTTACTCACAAACTTTTAGTGGCATAATTTCATGACAAAAACAAAAAAAAATATAGAATCACACCTTTACAAAGAATGAGCAGAACACAAATGGAAACCGTTACAACACACACATATGAATGAACACATAATTTTCACCAAAATTGAGACTCCGAAATGATTACCCTAATCTCCACTGGGAATTCCCTTGGAAAACTAAATGTATCAAAGTCTATGCTATTCTGTTTACATTGCACATGAAACCAAAATTTCAATTTACAATCTCCTGCTTCAAAATATTACATGCAAAGAAAAAAATGTGTGCAAGTGCACTACTCTCATTTACAATTTAACTGTGGCTGAAAATAACAGAATAATAAATGTCCTAGGTATAATATTTTATGCAGGCAATAGTGCGTCAAAATGTCTCCTACTATGATACTGCAATTCGTTGCCACCCGTGTCCTCAATTTCTTAACACTTTCCTGTACTAATTTTTCCCTGCCGACGTGAACTTGACCTAATTTCGCGCCCTAACCGTTACCTCGTGGACTTCCCACTTTTGGCCTTAATGGTCGTGCGCTGGTCTCTTCGTCAACGCCGCTCGGTCCCAGCTTCTGCGTCGTAAAGAAACGGGATTCGCCTCTGCCGTCTACGCTGTCTTCTTGCGTCCTCTTCCGTTCTTCTTCCTAGTCGATCCGTCTTCTTCCTCGTGCGCCTGGGTCCTCGGCCTCTTCTTCTTCCTCGTCTGCTACCGGCGCCTCTGACTACGCCCACGTTGCGAAAATGTCCCTTGCACTTCACAGATTACTCGTGCAAGTTCCTCGCTCGTTGCTAAGTCTACTTTGATAAACCAGAACTTTCAATGCTTCTCTCACAACGGGTAACTTTTACTTCCCGTGTCGTTAATTGAAGGAATACTTTACTGTATCTGCACTATCTCGCGGACGACTGACTAGAACGTCTGTTCGACGCCGAATACTCCTACCTAGTAGTCGTTGCAGCGGCAAACAATATCTAAACTAATGTTAACGAAAGTGTTGGCTCAGCGAGCGGTGATCCAAGTGCTGCTGGCTCGGCGATCGGGAACCCAAAGAGAAGAGCTGCTTACTCGACGAGTGGTGGCAAGAAAAAAGAGCTCCCGCTTGCGGGTTCGCGTATATATCGCCCGACGTCTGGGGAAATTTTTCAGTGGTGGGGTTGCTTCCCCTCTCTCAACCCTCCACAAGGAAAACGTTGCTTGCTAGTTCGCCACCGTCTAGTACGGGCAACGGATACCAGGCCGCGCGTTTAAGAACCTCTGCTTTCTGCGCCTGCTATCCTCGCCGCCTGTGGGTGTTCACACATACGAGACGGTGGCGTTATGGGGTTGCACAATCCCATAACGGCACAATATTAATACCACTAGAATTATCCTTATCAGAAGTATTATTATTATTTAGTTCAAAGTCCTTTCTATTACTTTCTGATATATTTTTTCGTGTTCTCGCTTTATAGATTCAGTCGCATTTCTCTCATTTTTAATAAACTTTGTATGGCAGATTTTTTCATTTATTTTATCTCGAGATGACATAGTTCATCTCAATAATGAACTATGCATGAAATCATCTGAACGATGGTTTATCTCATTTGATATATTTCTGATGCGAAAATAATCAAACCCCAGTCCTCAAAATTTACCAAAATTATAGCTCAGAAAGATGTGCAACGATAATAGCATATTTTGCTAGCATCATCACAGACATAACTAACTTGTTAAACTCTTGAAAATGTCCACCAAGCATAATTATTACATAGGACTTTCTAATTATAAGCAGATGAATCCTTTCTCTGCTAGTTGTTGAAAGGAGCGTAGCGAAATTTGCGTGGTCAGACGGAAGAGCGGGCCTGATGGCCCGAGTCTCGCCACGTATAATAAGGCATATTCAATTCAATTCAATTCAAAAACATGTAACAGTTTATTTTGTAGTAAACGAAATGACATGTCATTAAAATATACTCATAAATTTATAGTAAAACATGTCTAAAATGATTCCTCTCTAAGACAGAAACCAGTCATCTCAGTCAAAAAACAATGTTATACGTGAAAATGACCTCTAGAAGCCGTAAACCAGTCAAACGTGAAAACGAAATGGCTTTAGAGAAATTTAAGTGATTATTATGTGGCTAAGAAAGAAATTTTTTTATTTTCCAGTTTTCTCTTTTGCATGACATATTGCGAAGGGTCACGCCCTGAGAGAGAGAGAGAGAGAGAGAGAGAGAGAGAGAGAGAGAGAGAGAGAGAGAGAGAGAGAGAGAGAGAGAGAATAACGAGCTTATACCTGTTGTCAGGAAATTGTGTCGAACTCGGCGACTGTTTCGCTGCGACTTTCTCAGACTTTGGTTTTGCAAAAGCGAGACTTCGTTCCTGTCGCCCTGAACCCTTAATGCTGGTCGTGCGTACTCCGTTCAATTCTCAAAGACGTCTACACGTTTCCTAATGTCGACAATGACATTCCGGGAAGGCTGTCTTGCCATCCAGTAGCTGTCGTAGGGTAGACAAGGTGTAGACCACACAATTTAGTGAACGCTCGCAGGACAGTGGAGGACAGTTGTGTGGTAGTGTATCAAAATGTCTTTAAAGCGTAGTTAAAAACCCTTCCACTACAGAAAACAATGCTGAATGGTTGCGTGTTCTATATTTTCCGTGTGTTTCTCTGTTGATTTTTTGTTTCCTCCATTATTTTCATTGATAAATTATGCTTTATTGTCTTTATTTTGTATCACTAACGAAATAATGTCGAAAATACTGCACTTAAACGATAAATATACGATAAATATGGTAACCCTCTATAAGACGGAAACTTACCATTACGGAAACTTTTTGAAGGTACCGCCATGTTCCATCGTAGACCGGTTTTACTGTAATATGCTTGAACTTAGTTACTTTTATTCGACGGGAGTGCTACTAAAAGCTTAAAACTTTTGTAAAATTTCCCATAAATTTGCAAACGCATTTGAATATACACAGTAAAACGACAAGTTGTAAGTGAAAAATATTTAACTGTCATGTTAACAAATATAATAGCATTCGTTTATTCCTAATAAGAATGTATATCTTATTTTTGTTTTATAACGTAACGAAAGAAGTTAGAACAATTTTGAAGGTAATTTGGCAGCAAAAATTAAAGGTTTTTCAGCGGTTCTTCTTGCTACCAACATGTTCTGCGTCAATAAGATTTTCTGAAACGTAAGGTTTGTGACAGTTTCTTTAAATCCTGTTATTTTGGCCTAGATTTGTTCCGTAATGTTTTGTGCTGCTGGTTTTTGTTATTTAAACAGTTGGTGTTATCAGTTCTTTTCAGAGTTATTTAGATAATTGCTTTTAGATGTTTGTTTTAGAGAAAATTTAGTGTTTTGTGCCATTATCTTGCGACAATTGTGTTAACCTTCATTGAGTTGTTAAGGGCTTCAAAAGACTACTATGTTCAGTTACCATTTGATCAAGGGTTTTTAGGTACTTGTATTAATAGGTATATCATTAGACATTAGTGTGGTATTTTATTGGAGTATTTACATTAGCTTTTAAGGATTAATTTTGATTTGAAATCTCCTGTTGAGATTATTTTAATAGTGATTGTTGTGTTTAATTAATGGTTCATTTTATAATAGTTGTACTATTAAATATTTACAAGGTTTTTGTGCAAATTTTGTAAATAGCTATGACCAAGTCCAAGAAGTCACATAGTACAAATTTACACCTTACAAGATTACCATTCTGCAACGTTTCAATACTTTTCTGCAGAACAAACTACAATCATTTTCTTGGAGAACGAGTAAAATATACTTTATTCTGTTCTGATGGGGTCGGTTATTACCTCCCACGGCACAAGAATGCTCCCTCTTTGTACAAAAACCATGCGACAGGATCAATACATGGAGGTACTACAGGAAAAATCTGACTCCTCAGGTGAGAAAATAGTTCCCGAACCATTTTCACGGTTCATCTTCTTGTGTTAAAACACTAAAAATAACATTTTCTCAAGAAAAACAACATTAAAAACCCTTGATTTGCCTGGATACTCACCGGATACTAATCCGATAGAGAATGTGTGGGAGAAATTTAAAAAAGAAATATCGAAGATTAAATTACTACAACTAACAAAGATCTTATTGTAAAAATCACAACGATTTGGTGAAAATTCTCCTCCATTCTCAAAGAGGGCCATAAAGTTCATTACAAGCATGTGCCAGTACGCATGAAAGCTCTCAAGAATGCCAAAGAAGGGTTCACAAATACTGAAGAACTTGTTTAAGTGTTAAACCAACGGGAATATCGGAAGCATCGTATATAATGGAAAAAGATACACAGTGATAGAAACTACATCATGCCTCTAAAGAATTGTCAATCACAAGACGAAGAGTCATTCATGCAAGAAATAGTATACAACAATTGAAAGAAATAAGAAAGGAAAACAAACAAATGGTCAGCCACAACGAATGATTTATTAGATTTAAAACGAAAGCCGCAAAGTGAAATTAAAAAAAGACATAAACCGAAGAGCTACGTATAGAAATCAAAAAAGATATTGCAGAAATAAAAACAGAAATCTTCTCGATAAGACAAAATCAAATAGAAATAAATAAGGAAATGGATCAAAATATAAAAACTTTAGAGACAACAAACTAAAAATGAAGTCAAGGTATTGAGGATAAGTTGCAAAGACTAGAAGAAAGAAGAATAAAAAGGAGAAAAGAAATAGCATTGTGATAAAATCAAAAGAATTCACGACAAAAGAACCCCACATACGAGAAAAACAAAGAAAATTCTGGAAAACATACTTGAGAAACAAAACATTATATAAAAATACCTTCAATACAACCAAGCTTGAGTCACAGCTGTCAATGGCCACATTCTTAACTCTCGAATCTAATGTTCAAATACTTCACATTCTGGAAAGTGAAGTAAGGGAAGCAATTCAAGACACGAAACAAAACAAATGCCAAGGAGAACACTATATATTGAATGTATTTCTAAAACTAGGAGAGGAATCGTTAATTAAACCCATGGGATTTGATGAATCTGAAGCCCGCTTGTGTTTGTGATACTCAAGTAACCCTTCTACGCACTTCAGATACACCTAATCTGGTTTGAATGTTTATGAATGGGAGTAAGATGAATAATTATAATTAACATATGAACATGTGCCTTTGAAAAGTTTTGTGAACAAACTTTCATTGAAGAAGCTAATGAAACTATTAATACATATGGCATTAAATGCAAGAGCTAGCTTTGCTGATTATGGCAAGGGCTGCACTTGCCTCGACCGCCAACGGTAGACTGAATGTCCGTTGCCTTCTGTCCTCGGCGCCGTCGCTCGGCCTGTGCGCGTGAGCGCTAGACGCTCTGCGGTATAGTGAGCGTTTTTGTAACAAGATCTATTTTATAAAATCATAATTAAAGAGGAAATACCACATAAGAAAGAAAAACTCGCCGAATATATTTAGCAAATAAAATTAGAAATGAGAAAATAAGAACACAAATAAAAGATGCAATGCTGACTGCTCATCAACTACAATCGAAGTTGGGAGACCACATCTCAAGACCCCAAGATGACAGATGGACATCCAGAAATACTTCCTGGGACTCACGAATAGGGAAGAGGGAAATTGGTAGACAATATCGTAGATGGACCGAAGACTTCCGGGAACTTCTATATAATCAACGGTCAAGAGTTGCAAAACACCGAACAAAATGAAAAAAATTGAAGAAATGCATTAAAAACAGTGTAGGTGTACGTGTAAAGACAAGAATAATGGAAAAGTGATACAAAAATGAGATACGTCAGAAATGAATAAAAGTGATATAAAGAAAATTATAATAAACTGTCAATATTGAATGTATTTATGTTAAGTACAATAGAGAGAAACACCCTTAACAGTGTTTACTATGAATTAATTAGTTTAATGAGTTATGCATGTAAGGTCCCCAAAGGTGGCTGCTCGAGGACCAACTTTATAATGTAAGCCTCCTTGCTCTGCGCAAAAGGCTTTTGCCCTAATAGGAATTAAACGGGCTAATAATAATAATAATAATAATAATAATAATAATAATAATAATAATAATAATAATAGTAATTAAACCATCATTATTTTTATTTTATTCCTTCCTTAAATACACAAAATAAATAAATTAAACCACTACTGAGTTTCATGTAAAATCTGTATTTATGAGTAAACTTTAAAATTACCCCAAAATCCACTTGAGTGTAATAATTTGGTCACACTCTGTATGCTTCTCATTACCGTCGTGTCTATAATAATCATGCATCATTGTCTGAATAAATTCAATAAAAGTAGTGAATTGCCTTTCTTATTCATTTCTTGATGTCTGAGGCTTGAAAGAATTTGTCTGAGGTTTAAAAGTATTGAAGATTTTTTTATGCAGATAAATAAATTAATTTTTAATAAATTTAATTTTTAGCGTATTTATGTTTTATGTAAATAACGGCTTTAATATTAAATATGTGTTTGTATTAAAATATAATTATTTTACATTACAGGGAAATTCACAAACCTGATTTGATACAGTTGACTCTTACAGGTAAGTAAAAATTCATTGTTATTCAAAACTATATTAATTTCTAATCAATATCCTCGTATATTTCTTTTAATCTTAAAATACTTGGCGACGGTCACTTTTAAATTGAAATTTTGATTTTCGGTAAATTTTAAAATTTTTGTAGTATGTATTTAAGTTTAAACTTTTCATAATAGTTGGACTGGTCACTAATATTAAATTGTTCTTGTATTTTGTTTTGGCAATTTAAAAATTATTGTAACAATTGATAGTATTTGAAGAGGGGAAACAACTCAGTTTTACGAACCATTATAATAATAAATGGAAAATGGACATAGCAAACATCAAACCTGGTTTCACTGTAATGCAAATTAACCAACAGGTTTTCCAACTATTCATAATATATCAGAAGTTAACAAAATTTAATATTTTATTACAAAACATAATTATACTTATGTGCTAAATACATGTAATGTGTTGCGAATTGATCACTGATGATAAAAAAATGTATTATTTCCTGAGCTCCAAACCTAACAAAATGAAGAAAGGGTGGGGGAAAAGTAATTATGTGTAAATTACGCAGAGCAATTTATTTCCAATATCTACCCCTTTGAATATCGCGGATCAGGTTGAAACTCGGGTCTTCCGAAGTTGGCGGTACTTGCAGTCAGCCAACATCGTCACCATATTAGAGTCTGCTAGTGCGGCCTGTTAAGGCGCCCCAAAATCACAAGCATTCAAGGCTATGGAATGTAGTTGGTCTTGGCATAACATCGATTTGAACTAATTTTGAAAGAAGCATTTTTTTCTAGGAGGCTTTGTATAACCAAAAAATTGCAAAAGGACTCAGTGAAAATTGAACATAGAACTCAGCAATACAGCAAAATGTGATAACATCAGTGCTAATAATATTCCATTCTCGTTTAAGTAACCATGCCACGAATTGCAGGCTTTCGCACATTAATGTCATCTGGCACTAAATTAAGTGTCAGTTCTCCGAAGTTATTTAATTTCTTCAGCCACATAATGTAAAGTAGTTACGCTAAAATTTAAAAAATGAAAAAAAATTGGAAAAAAATGTGATTGTGAGGCAACCATCTCAGAAAAAAGTCTGTTTCACTGTATCTGACGTATTTTGAACTTACCTAACACTTTCAAAATGGTGAAGAATATGAAAGTAGGTAAGTAAGATATGATGTAAGTAATCATAGTATTACTTGTAGGAAAATATGGTTATGTCATATCCTATGCAAATCCAAGTGATTATTGTAAATTCCCTCAAGCACTTCCAATGAATAATGTTCATTTTGGGAAGCCCAAGCTTGGGTGTACTATTCCTGAATATTTCCAGATTCCCAGAGTAAAACGTAGGTGAAAACGAAGGTGTTAATTGAGTTCATTAAGCCATTTATTGTTCTAAATAGAAAAAGAGCGTATGAAGCAGCCATGATACAGGGGAAACACATGAAAACGAAGCTGATTACTTACCTATCTGGAGAAAAGCATTTAAAAGGTTGAGAACGTCAAAATAACTGCTAGCAATCACACATTATGCATTTCTAAACTTACTACTTTGGTAAAACTGGTCAATTTTCTAGTCAAGTTCCTACTTATTCTCACACTTTAAAAAAATAAATCTCGTGAGATTTTGCCATTTTTTCTTATAAATGAACTCAGAGATAAAGAAGAGACAGTATAGTAGCAGCAATCAATAAGAGCTCCAGTGTTTCGTCATTTCAACGACCCGTGCCATGAATATGAGCAAAGAAATTCTCCAAAATGACTTGATTTATTCTATATGTTGTGACCGCTCAACCCGAGCCGGCTGAAGCAACACAGTCCAGAGAATGAACGACATCTCGGTCGCACGGCCCAACCAGATTCCGCACCGCAGCGGAGTGAGGGCGCGTGGCCCTTGGAGGAGGGGACCGCAACGCTGACGCGCTGTGAGCGGGGGGGGGGGCGGAGCCCGTTCTCATTTCCTTTGGCACCGCTGCGAAGTACTCTTCGCAAGAAAAGGGTTCTTGTATGTGTGAAAAGCCGGCTAACTTGGAATTCGGAGCAAGACCTGCTATAAAAAAGATTTTGAAAAGCTCATAAAGGTAAATATAAAATTATTCAAGGAACAATTCAAAAGGAAGAAGAAAGTCTTACTCTTGTAACGTTCAAGATGCTAATGAGCGTAAATCGATTTACAGAGTTTGTTTTAGTATATGATAGTGTGAAAAAGTCGAATATATTCTGGGGCGATGGGAAACATTCTCTTCTACCTTGGCGCATGGTCGAAGAATTCCTCGAAGATGACCAAGGAAACAGACGTCGTTTCCCAAAAATAAGGTTGTTGCTTCCAGTATCATTTTATTCAGTGGAGGCATTAGAACAGGATTGTTTTGTGAAAGCAATAAAAATTTGAAACATTTGTATGAGGTAGTTAAACAATTCTAAGTGACGTGAAAATCTGTTACAAAATTGAACGTTTGAATATATGTGTTAAAGAATATCGTGATCTTGTTCAATTTCCTTTGATTTGTGGGTGATAAGGGGTAATGATGTGAGCAATCTGGGTTGCTTGTGTAGATGCTGACAAAGTTGCTTGATGTTACTTTGATTTATTAGTTTCTCATTATAAAAATCCATTATTATTTAATTAGTTCTTAAGAGTTGCAAGAGGTAAGGTGCATCCATACGAAATAAACTGTTTCCATTGTCCAGCCAGTCCTCTTACCATTACAGTTTGGCGCTTGGAATGAAGCCCAACGTTCTTATCTTGTTTCCTATCTATGCACATCTTACTGCAAATACAAATTTCATCAAATGAGAGAGATACAAATAAATGAAGGGTCTATTGCCTTTTCTTTCGTTATTTTTACAACATCTACAAGTAGACCTTTCTTCACATTAAAGGATAAAGCCCATTTTCGAAGGACAAGCCATGCAATGAATTTCCGCCCTTAAATACCTGTGCATTCGCACTTTCACTTCTTAGTGAAATTGCTGAAGCGAAGTCCTGTGGGGACCAATGAATAATTGTGTTTTGTTGCGGATTAAGTAGCATCTTAATTTGACCTGGAGAAAATATTTTAGAAAAAGTGATACTCAACTAATCCTGTATGTATCGTTCTTTAATAGTTTTTAAAGATTCGATTATGTTTTCAATTCAATATTGAGTTTTTATTTTCTAATTCTAAGGCAGAAACGTGTTTTTTTATCTGTATATCTTCTTATGTATTACCCACTCTTATTCTGAAAAAATGGACTTTCCAATTCTGTCCAAGTTTGTTTATTTTACTAAACACATTCCCATAATTTTTCAAAAGTAACGGAATCAGAAATATATTTCAGGAATTTCAGTAATGCACTCATCTGGGTTGTTCATAGTCATGCTCTCATATGAATTGTCTTCTAGCATTTCTTTAGCAAATTGCATGCATTATTCTTTCCTGCCCCCTCTCATTTCTTTGCACAGATTAGTCAGAATTCTTTATTTCTCTAGGCAACGTTTGGGAAACTGTGGGTATTGCATCCACTTAAAGATTTATAGATCTTTCAGAACTATAACCCAATAATTTGTTTTAGAGGGACAATGAAATCATCTTGTTTCAAGTGAATTGAACAAATTCGCACTTGTTAATAAAATCAATAATTTTAATTTTTGAAATTATAAATTGATTAATACACATAAGTTGTGATTTTCACCGTTTGTTTATGTAACTGTTCTAGTACTAATATTAACCAATATCAGTTTTACGTCGGTGTTGACTGGATGACGCGCTCCAGAACTTTCCATTTTCAATATTAAACTTATCTTTGCTTCGGTGATCATATTTCACATTTTTATTTTTGGTTGCTCTGGAGTAGTTGTTACAACCAACAATCGCAATCCTGACGTGGTGAAATCAAACTAGTGCACTTATGCGCACCACGTGGATACGACCATGCAACCCGATGACGTTATGCGCAGACCGGACGAGTTTCCGACGCAAACGCGGCACACCATGTGAAATGCACCTTGCGTCCACGCTCCCCCCAACCCGACTAGCTTCCTTGTCCACGTGCCCCTTAAGAGACTTTTCAGTTATCAAAATGTTATTCTAAATACTGCTTCAGAGAATGAAAAATTGCTTCGAAGTGTCAAAAATTCGTGTTATCGAAGTTAGTTTTATTCAAATTTGACTGTATATTTTAAATTCAAATTTTCAACGGTGGATAAAAAAAGTATTTTTTGTATTTCAAAAATACAAAATACTATAAGAAAGTATTTTCTATACAGATACAAAAT
Source organism: Gryllus longicercus (assembly GCA_038098605.1). Lineage (NCBI taxonomy): Eukaryota > Metazoa > Arthropoda > Insecta > Orthoptera > Gryllidae > Gryllus > Gryllus longicercus. The sequence continues at coordinate 7,120,812 of JAZDUA010000011.1, read as the reverse complement.
ATATGGTCAAATATATATTTTCAATACAAAATACAAATTACAAATGCATCAAAAATACGTATTTTAAATACAGGTATTTTCGATACTGCCCAACTCTGATAACAATTATTATGAAACTTAACTCGACATTGTGTACAGAGCTCTTGCCAATTTAAACCTTCATTAACGAATCAAAACAAAGCTTTAATGTCATAACAGAAACTCTTATTTTATTATTTTCGTTTCAGTACAGGTGGTAAGCACATGAGATGTGACAGGTAAATAATTAAATATTAAAAAAATGTATTTGATACATTTTAACACATTTCATATATGAAAAGTGAATTTCTCGAAATATTGTTCTTCTTTCCTTGTTCGATTTCAGTCTAGAATGCAATTTATCTTCACAGAAGAATTGGAATTTCTTTAAATAATTCCTAGTTATATTTCATTACCGAGCTTATTTCTTCGATCTGTACTAATAAAAGCGCATTCCACGATATGTATCCGACATAGACACCACAAAAAGGAGTGTATGGAATATATACGAAATTGGTAGTCTCTTCTTCGAGATTGTCTCAGTGTCGTTTCAAAGTTTGGTAACGATTAATACAACAAAAATGCACAAAATATAAGTTCAAATAATGTATTGGTACCCAACAGTTCCCACTCAACCAGTTTTTACATGTTTTTCAAAGATGTAACTCTATTACTTTTTTTAATACAAAATAAAGAAATATAATGCTTGATATTCACTTATGATAAATCTATATTTAATTCCCTCACACTTATTTGTCTAGAGATGAAGCAATTGTTTTCACTAAATATGAGGCTCATAAGTCATTTTGAATTCTGAACGTCAGATCAGGAAAAGATCAAGAAATCACATGAATTAGTTTGCTTAACCATTTCTTCGAAAGCAACACGAAATTGCTTTATGCGATGCTTATTGCGATTTGCAGTTATGGGCGTTAATTCAATACGGCGTTGACTTCAGCTATTCACGTGGATTGCTAGGTTTGCCTCCTCCAGGGTAGCTAGTCAAGAGCGCGCTCATCCCTAACTAGCGGCGAAGTGCCTATCCTGAGATCTCTCTTACAAGCCGACAAGCATATGCATGTAAGCGGCCGACTTTTGGCACCTCCGGCTCTCCAAATCCCCTCCGGCTTTGACCGGGTTGAACCCGGCTCAACTTGATATCAGTAGCCCGGCATGATAACCACTAAACTATCAAAGCCAGTTTCCTAACAAATTCCTCCAGAGCCCAGTAGCAGTGTGGCAGACCAGCTACGTAAAAGTTTGCTTAAAGCCAGTAGCAGAACTTAAAATTAAATTTTTAAAACCTAATAACATGATTACTAAAGCTGTAAAATAAAATGAAAGGGAATTAGTGTATTTTATTCAAACCTGAAATAATTACGCTTAAAAAATCTTAAACATCGCAGATTACACCACATTGTTCTCTTTTCTCTTTCACAAAGATTGAAAATGAAGAAAGCCCAGTAAACGCCGAATATTTTGCTAGTTAATAATAATAACATTTGTCCAGTTTAAATATACACGATTTTTAATATCCGATAAATATATCTAATTCATTTCAAATATGTCTTTGTTTGATTTATACAAGTAATATTATAAGTATTAAATTGTGGGAAACAGTAATTCTATATGTTTTCTCTTTTTCTTGTTAGTGGCAAGTGATGAAGACATTGGTTTCCAAATTAAGATAAAGCCATGGAAATATAGACCTAATCCATGGAAAGAAGAAGCCTTAGAGGAGGAGCAGCAGAGAAAAGAAGCAGAAAAGTTAAAAAAACTACTTGCAGATCCTGATAAAAAAACTATAAGTGATCGTCAAAGAGATGATAAGGCATACGAAGACTATTGTAAAGAACGGGAAGCTGCTGCTTTTAGGAAATTTAATTGGGGTGCCTGCTTGTACGAGACTTTTTGCTGTTGCCGCGCAAAGCCAGCTGACGGTATGTGAATCAATGGTTGATGTAAAAACAGGGAATTTATTTTCACCAAGCCATCGTCCCCAACCATCACATTGGCTTATTCCTAGTACTGGCTGTCGAGTCAACACCTCAGAGATATTGAAAATGAAGGTTTAGGCTGGAACAATGCCAACATAATCTCGTATACTAGCAATTTTACTTATTCTGAAACCCCTAACAATCCGTCAATCCTGTATTTACAAGCATTTCTGGGATTAAGTATCTATACTAAATCTATTAAAATGTCTTACATGTAAAGATAAAGTTACTTCTAAAGCTGAAGTTTACTTGCAGGGAATCAGGGCGGTCTGTTTGCTTCATTTGTAGAAATATTGTTCATCTGAAAACAGTAAGTTTTCATAGGTCGTTTTGCCTACCGTACGGTGGTTGAGGTGAATTAGAACAAGAAATAAATTGTAAGAACTTCATTGAAATTGTGAAAGACGAAAAGATATACGTAGAATGATTCCTGGAAGTATATTATCATTCTTAAACTTCAGGCAGAACCATAAAAAATGACGGCCAGTGATTGGTTAACATCTGTAAATCGGCAAGCGCGAAAGATGGAAATAAAATACACAGCGCCACCTATAAAGAAGGCCTGTGCACCGGTCGAATGAGAGGCAATAAGGTTATACTTATTGTTTCTTTTAACTGTGACAGAATGGCGTTCAAGTGTCGCGTTCACAATTGTAGGGGAAATTATGATGCAGAAAACACACGGGGTACACGTTTTCAAGTTCTCAGTGGATGAGCGTTTGCGAAGTGGACCACTGCGATTAAACGTGAACATTTGTTCCGACGAAGAATTCAGGGGACGGACAACCCAGCATTAGAAATAGAATCATTCTTTCTGCAACGGTGTATAGTTTAATGAGAGTTAACTTTACCTGAGAACCACTTTTATGATACTCGACTACGAAATAATTTCTGGATGATTTGTGGCCAGTATATCATGAAAATTATGTACTTCTAGAATATTAGAACTACCATCTAGAACTGCTGGAAATACAGGATCCCAATAAATGCCTTGCCTTGTAACTGAAGCATTTTCAAACGTACCACAAATTGCTCTACTTATCTGAGCACCAAGACAAGTTATCGTGAAAGCCCTGTGGGGAACAAATAACAAAAATTACCTTTAAACTGGCAATAAAAAGAGCATCACTGAGTACTTAGACCATCAAGATAAAATAAGTGTTAAAAATCTGCAAGAATTGAAAGATAAGCTGCCGAAGATTGAGTTAGAAAATAACTGGAATGTTGTTAGGTGTAGTTACTGGAATGTTGTTTTCAAATATAATTAGTTCCATCTACAAAATTAAAGTGCTCTCTGATAGTAAATGAGCTGTTGAAACAAAAAAAAGAGTATTTTGGTTTAAAAAAGTAGGAAAGTATCTGTGATTAAAAAAGTAGGAAAATTTACATTTCACATGACTGCAAAAAACTGTTGAGGGTATAAAAATTATCTTAAAGAGCTAAGCAGTGTTGACCATTCAGAGCAAGCAAGTGTTGGCCATTTAGAACCTTGCACGTTCATATGTGATCTTTAAAAGAATGTATGTCTTTTTTATTCAAAATTTATTGAATCAGTGAAATTTATTATCGAACATGTCATGCTCAGAGCTCCTCTTCGTTAATCATATTATCTATGATTTTCATGATATCATCTCACCACTACAAGTAATAATAACACTTCTATATCATCAATTTACCTCAACTTTGTACCATCAGAAGAATGTGCTCATCATTCTATCTGCACCCTCAAACAATAAACGATGGTGATCAGTTCTTAATGTACATCAGATGTAAAGGACATCTGGAAAGGACAAAGAAAAGTATGTGGGCCAGTTGACATACGAAATCGATACTAATTTAATATACTAGTTACAACACAACGGTGGTACAATTGTTCGTGAAACGTACAATAGCAGCGAATTGGAAACAAGTGTACATTGTTTCAAGATATTGCTATTTTTTTCTGATTTTAAAGAAAATGCTCTTAGTTTACCTATGAAATCTATATGTGCTAATTATTTGCAGTGTGTATTAAAGAATTTTATAAAATAATTACAATATATAGGATTTAGATTTATGAAGTACGAGTTAACAGTATTGTTTTTCCAGGAAAATCTCCTGAAGTGTGCATATATCCATCCAGTTGATGAGAGTAGGATATTATTTCTACTTTCTCGTATCTGCGTATATACGGAGTAAAAGAATATAAAGATATGTAATGCTGCTGAGAATCGATTTAGAGATTTCAATGGAAACACACGTTTTGTGGCCCCTAATAGCGAAAAAGTTTTTTTTCTAAGCGTCCGTCAGTCGATCTGGCCTCCTGTCATCTTTACACAACACTATAGCCCAAACTGTTGCGTAGTTTTTTCCAAAGGTTTCTTAGCCCCTGTCGTACCACCCACACCCCTCTACAGACAAAACCGTGTTTTTAACATAATTTTGTTCGTCAATTGAACACTATTGTATTGGAATGGAAAAATATGAGAATTAAAAAATAATTCATTCTATCAGAAAAAAAATTTTTTGGAGCCAAATTCAAAAGTTCTTCGCGAAACAAAAATTGTTGTGGATTTGTTTAAACCTTCTTTACACTGCTGGACTGCAGTTCAAAAAGAAAAAAACAGTTTTACTATTTTCTCGCCTTTAAATCACCTTCATTTTAAATGTATTTTATAAAAATATAAAAAAACGTCAGCAACAGTTCTGTTCACTTATTTTACAGTTTATTATACATTAGTATCCAGTTGTATCGCCTAGTATTATTTTGGCTTCGGAATGTACTTGCAAATCATGTTCTTAAAGCGTTCTAACTCTTTAAGGAAAGACGATAGGTTTAGCGCAGTTTATAACAAATCATAGGCACAAAACCTTGTGGTGCCGGTGGATACTGGTGGATAGAGAATTACATCCCAATTCTACATCGAACAGATTTCAGAAAAAAATAGAAGTTTGCATATTGTGAGATACAAAATCAAAATATTATAGCAATACAAATTATGATCGCTCTGCAGCGATTCGTCCTCGGCCCGCAACTCGGGTTGCGCGTCCCATTGGCTCACGACGTGTTTAGTGCAGGTACACTACGGTCTTCCGTAGTGTTCTAAGTGTTTTGGAGTACAGCTGGAAGACAAATGGGCGTATGATAAAAGACAGTTCGGGTGATGGTGAAGGATAGTTGGAAAATTGTGGAGAAATGAATGGAGACAGGTGGATCTGAGTCCGGTTTATGTTCTAAGGCAATATTCTACAAATACGACCTTTTGGGACCTTTTATAAAAAAATTTGAAGGTTTAGTTATATTGGGTGTCCCCACTCTACAGCATGGATGGACAGAAAAGGCCAGTGTTGGAATTATAATTGAAAATTATTTTATGCAATTCGACTAACAAATACAATGAATTAAGATAAATAAATTTCAAGTGTGTATATTATTTTCGAATTTGCAACTTTTAATCCTTTTGTCTTTTCACATTTTCTCAGCTCGGTAATGCTAGATCTGAAATAGTTGCGTCTTGAGTAATATGGAAGTGTGCAGGTGCTGTCCTTCTCGATGACCAAGGTTGTTAAGAGGCATGTTCGGGTTCATCACTTGATACGAAGAGGTCACCGGTTCGAGTCCCACGCGGAATTTTAATTTGATGAAAATGTAGACAATTATTAGGGATTCGAGAAACGTAATTGAAAATCATTTGAAGCATGTATACCCACAAATGCAATCATTACATGTACAAATAAACCAGGTTTCTCTCTACGTTATTTTGCAATTTGTAACTTTTAAACATTTTTTCAACTTTCTTTCGCGATTTGTATAACGTATGTCACGTCAAATCAATTGTTGAGTTACTGTGCGTCTGTATGAACCAATTTAAGTAAACTAATGAATCTACCGACATGACATTTAAATACGTTATGAACACTTGCCATGTGGCCAACTTAGATATTCCTTACTGTTAAAAAATTATTATTACTTTCTCGCTTTTCGAATTTTTTGTAGGAAGATAAAGTTATGTAATTGTGCGCTCAATATCGCAAACATTTTGCCAGAATAAACCTCATTGCCTGGTTCTGGTAATGAAAAAGTAGATAAATTGTTGTGTAGATAAACTGTTGATTGTGTAGATAAACTGTTGCTAAATTAGAAAAAATCTGACTCGTGAAGTAGCCACAATCCATGTTTTGTTGGTTCTTCATTCCGAAAAATCGATTGACGACAAAACGTCTGTCTGCCCATTTGTCTGTCTGCATGTCCGGCTGTGGTTAACGGTAGCGCCTAAACAGTTTAGCTGAAAACTTTGGGAGTTTCTAACGGATATTTTCATTATTGAAGGTTTTTTACATAAATCGGACATTTACCTTTTTATAACTTTGCTAGAGCGGGGCCATGCAGCGCTTCTGTGGCGTAGTGGTATGAATGTCGGCACGTTATCTTTGTGAATCTGAGTTCGACTCTCGGAGTGGAAAAATTATTAGATGGTTGGCTACAATTTTGCTTGTTAAGTAGTTGTGTAATGTTGCGGAGTATTTAGAAACAACGCGAGAAAATATGCGCTTTGGCAGCACCTCTACGTTTTAATAAGATTATATGAAAAAGTAAACCATTGGTGCGCCGAAAAACTGTGAATTTTCGGCAGAAAAAGTGTTATTTGTGGGACCTTGTAAAGAAGTGGATAAATCCAGTTGTGAAATATAGAAAAACTAACTTCTAACACTTAATGTACTTATAATTAATGTGTTGTGGGTCATTGATTTCAAAAAATCGATTGCCGTCAAAACGACAGCGCGTCCGTGTGGCTCACGTTAGCGAAAAATCGTTCAGCAGATTGTCTCCTGGGTTGATATTTTCTGATTAATCTGAACGAACTGGAGGCTTTAGGAGCTTCAATTTGATATTTTGATTTTTGAGGGCCGTGTACTACATGAATCCGGCATTTACTGTGTCCGAGTTACATCACTAACGACGCTTCTTTCTCGCAGTGACAAGAGTGTCTGAGGACCTGTGTTCGGATGCGGAAAAAAAGTGCGGAAAAATGTCGCGAGATGAAAACACTTTGCAGGTTTGTGTAGAAGTATAATTCAGCGGATCAGATAGAACTAATGCTAGGAAGTATGTGCTATTGAAGCATGACTAAATTTCATAATGAAATCTGATCATCAAAAGCTTATTCTGAAATAAATTTATGTTCATTTCTTCGAAAAAACGAAGAGTTATGATTCTTTTTGAATAAAACAAGCAATTTAAACAATTGTGGTCTCATTTATCTCGGAATTGGGGTAGCCTCAATATTCCTAAAATAGCTAACGACATTCACCAGTTTGCAATTAGTTGTGTTGCTTTTTCTTTTTTAATAATTTATCCTTTTTAGAAATTCCTAATTTTTCAATGTGTTGAAGCAAATACAATAAGTATTCTTGCTTACGAGAGAAAACAGACGTAATCTCAGATCTTATTAGTATAACATATAAGTTCGAATAATCACAAATTGAATAATTAGATATTAGGAGTACATTTCAAGGCAATAATAAATTTTATAATTTATAAATAACATAGTTCATCGGCGTTTTTGTTCTTTTAGGAGAAAGAAAGAGCTAATTGTGGAAGTTGATTGTCTTTAGCAAAACGTGAACGAATACATGGATAAGCGTTTGCTGTTTTGCCAAAATTGCAAATGTGAGTGGGACAAACAGAGACACTGGAGAAGAATTTAGTAGAGAATATTAATATAGGTGTTGTGGTGCGTTATCGTTGGCATTTTTCATAAAATAATTGTAAACGTTGCCATTGCCAACAATAGTATTTAATATAAGAGCAGCTTTCGATGGCTTAAGGAAGAACTGCACACCATACAACACATTGCTATGTCTAACGGTTACAGCACAGAACTCATTAACAACATACTACGCCGCAAAATAGTCAAACAAAACCAAAAAATGTACACTACACTTTCTCCTATAACAAAAACACCGGACAAGTACACTTGCTTACTTTATTTTGGACCCCTTTCAGAAAAAGTCGCACACAATATTCACAAAGCAGGTATCAACGTTTCATTTAAATCACAGAATTCCCTCAAAAAAATGCTGTCCCCCAAAAAACACACAGATCTTCTAGAAAAAAGCGGCGTCTATTCTCTAAATTGCCACGACTGCGTAGCCAAATATATTGGTCAAACAGGCAGAACTTTCAATACCAGAATCAAGGAACACATACATGCTTGGAAACATAACACCTGTAAATCTCACTTTGCCAATCATTTATTCCAGACAGGCCATACATTCAATCCACACACAGACATTCGTATACTGGAAATAGAAAATCACTACCACACCAGATTAACTTTAGAAAACCTATATATTCATTTAAATAATAACTTATTGAATGAAAACATAAACCATAGTCCTTCTCCTTTACTAAAATTACTATTAGACACCACTCCCACACCGCACCCCGCCGGGGCGGCACAGTGACAGCGCACCGCACCCAGGCCATTGCCCTCCTCCACCCCACGGCCGGGTACTTAAGCCGCTTGGCTCGCCCGACCCCGCGTAGTCGTTTTGTGGCTTCCATCCAGCAGGTAAGGAATGGCTCAACTTACATTTCTATGTTTTCTGTTAAAAAAAATTACGTGTCCTATTCCTATTTCATTCGCTTTTCTTTAGTATTAATGACTTAACCCCCCCCCCACTTTTTTCTTTCTTCCAGTTTCTAGAATGTTAAATTTATTTCCAAAAAATTTGTAAATTATTTGTAACCTTTATCATAATCTTGTTGTAAAATCAAAGGAATATTCACGTTCTAATGTTTTGTTTTTTTCTTCTTGTATCAGACAACTGATGATGATGGCTAAGCCATCGAAAGCTGCTCTTATATTAAATACTATTGTTGGCAATGACAACGTTTACAATTATTTCAGAGAATATTAATCCAGGTTTTTAAAGCAACAACGCTTAGTTTTTTACAACTTTATTATTTAAAATAAACCAAGGGGGTTTAAAATAATTCTTAAGTACCTATTTCATATTATATCTAGTTGTTGAAAATAAGATTTTGCAGTACCACCGCAAATAGGACAGGCGTATGTTAAGGAAGAACAAATAATGAATTGAAATATAGATAAGGCTGATTCTGTATATAACTGGGAGTTTTTGTTTAGAATGGGATACAATTTTTTAATGTTAGTATTAATTTTATTGGCAATGCCAGATATGCGTTTTCCAAATTAATTTGGTGTCTTATTGCGGTCCTTTATATGATATCGCTCTCTATTCGAAGGAATAAAGGAAATTGCTTTACCATTGCAAAAACACTTAAAATCACCCAAAAGGGATAAGTGACGGTATTTTGTCTTAATAAAAAAAATTAGGTCGGACGGTAAATTGTTTCTACTTTAAATAATATGCCTATATGAGAAGTGAAGAGAGCAGTGTCGTCTGCAAAAACGCTATTTGAGACTTGGATAGGGGGGAAGGAGGAGAAACTTGTTCTTGTGCATAAATATTAAATTCGATAGAAAGACTACTGTTAATTTTAACTTGGAATTTACGTTTTGACAAGAAACTGCCAATAAGGTTTCGAAGATATATTGGGAAACCATTCTTTAAAATTTGCCTTATAAACCACTGTTAGAGCAAGCAAAGCTAATTCATATATTTTATTATCAATATATTTACTTCGCAAAGGTGCACGCTTAATCAGGTTCTTGCACGCTAGCGAATGCACAATGTATTCCTTCAAATGGTTCACCCAGCCACCCACAGGGGTCGCAGGCTTACACAGGAGAAGCTGCCTGCCCCGACCGCCGCGCCGCTCCCTGAGGCGTGACGTGGGGGTTGAGCGATTACCCTCGCCGGGTACCTGCGACCAGCGCGTCTCTGTGCCAGCCCTCCTTCTTTGTGTGGGCTTCTAGAAGCGTCGCCCGTGACGTGGCAGATGCTCTACTACTCTCGCCTGGCCAACGGCAACCGACGCGCCGTTTGTGCAAGGCTACAGACTTTCTTCTCAGCCTGGCCTTCGACCCGAACGGACGTGTAGTGCGCCACTCTCTTCAGCATGGCCTTCGGTCCAACCAAGTGTGCTCGTGCATTACTGCCGCACGTGTCTGATATTGTGCCCCTGGCAAACAATAGTGTCACGGGCAAACTGTTACATTATCATGTTGTTTGGTGTTTTGCATGCGGCGTAGCTGTGCTGCACACATGTCTGCAGACGCTTCGCCTTCACCGACGGCGCTTCGCCCGTCCACGTGTGTGCGAGTGTTCTTGCCGCACACCTTCAGTACCACGTCGTGGGAAGTTTTGCTAACGGCGCTCTGCCCGTTTGCACTCCGCCTGTCTGCGATGGGCCTGGGTTCGCGACCCGCCCGCCACTACATGCCAGGCTCCCTTGCAACATCTACTTCAACTGTTCAATTGCAACGCTTGCTCACGCCACGTGTATAAGTCATAGTGTATCTTTTCATTCTTATAATTATAACGTTTACTCACGCCATGTGTGTAGGTCATAGTGTACCCTTTTATTGTTACAATTGCAACATGTGCTCACGCTATGTGTATAGGTCATAATGTACCCTTTTATTCTTACAATGGCAATGCTTGCTTGCTCCATGTGTATAGGTCATAGTGTACCTTTTTACTCCATGTTCATAGGTTATAGTATTCATAGGTCATGGTGTACTTTTATTTTTTTACAATATATCTTTACGCATTCTATTTCATTGTCTCATGGTAACAAGTACCTGCTCAATTTTCCCTCCTTGCAGTCCCAGACCTGCAGTAGTGGTTGTAACCTGTTATTGTTATTACAGGTGTCTGGATGGTCCTTCGTGCCTCAGTTTATGAGCAATTTTAGGAATGTTTGGGAAGGGTCGAATCATATGCAATCCATACTCAGTCCACTCGCTCGACCCAGCCCATCCAACCACTGTGTCAAACTTTGTCAAGCCCTTCATCAAGACTACCTAGGATAATTCAGACTCAGATAATCCTAAGTCTTCTCTAGTTCGTTACCTTATCTTACGATCAATATGTCAAAAGAAACTTTGTTTCTCTAAAAAATGTGTATTCATCAATATTGATTTAGTTCACTTCAAAATAGTTACCTTGAAATGTGTATTTATGCCAGCGTTTTTCCAATCCTGGAAGAATTTCTGAAACATGGGAGCACAAACTCATCTTTTCATTATTTTTTTGGTATGGATCCCTATCCAAATTTTTCAAAGGTGAGTTTGTTCTCTCTTCATACTATACTTTGTGTTGTATTAATTAAACATTATTTTTTTTATACAAGAAATGAGTTTCGAATGACCAGTACACTTATTATAAGTGAATATACGCGCTGTAGATTTCCTGCAATTAGTTGTGCTTTCAGGGAAAAGTTGCGATTGTTTGGTTGGATCAGTAATTATAGTTTGAAACAAGACATATAATTGAAGTTAAATATACATCACATAAAGTTAAACTAATATGAATACAATTTATCACGAAAGCGTTTGATTGAATTGTATAAACACCATGAGCGTTTGGAAAATTGAACCAATTGATACAAAATCACTTGAGTTGACGCTTGGTGAAAGGAGACAAAGATAAAATGGAATTTAACAGTTTCATTATGCTGAAAGAAAAGCACATGGCATCATACAGTATGAACTCAGATGATAGTGGTACGAAGATGTGTTGTCTTCAGGTGTCTCGAACCCACGCGCAGGCAGTGACGTCATGCGCTCACCGAAGGGCATACGCGCAGAGACACTCAGCGCGTAGCGCCGGAAACGCCATGCGTGTCAGAACGTGCATGGAGATGCATGGTTCCGATCATCTACTATGTGCGTAACACAGTTCAGCGATATAGAATTGAACGTGGCTCGTGGCGATTAGGCCGTGATGAACACATCATGCTGGTAGGCACAGCGCCATGAACACAGATTGTTGAAGCAATTGCATAATGTAACATAACAGCTGATACGTACACTCTGGGCAGTATAGTTACAAGTTTAGACAATTCACTGCTCTCGTAATGAGGGAAAGTCACATGATGGCTAGAGAAGGCGGTGTGGTGTGAAGTACGTAAATGAGAATTGTTAATCTCAAATTATGATGTAAGACTGTTTTACGTGCACAACTCATTGTAATCGAAGTATAATTACACTTATTACGCTCTATGCACAGTTTTTCATTAACTATCACAAATGGCTCCAAAAATACAGAACTCTGCGTCACAGCATCCGGCATAAAAAAAACTATAGAGGAACTAACTTTTCTGCTGGCGACGCGCTTCCATCATTCCGCGGCCAAGGAGTTGAGTCAATCGGATCTGACCTTTCATTACATTATAGTAGATTGATTTAGAAGCATGTTTGAACTATGTTTAAAACTAATTATATTATTGCCCAAGAATTTTTTTTAAATTTATTTTCCTGCCTGTTCGGCATAGTATGCCTTTCAGGGGTTTTAATCTACAGTTTATAATTACAGAATTTTTTGGCCATTCGGCTGACAGTATATGAGGGGGACCACACGGTTACCTCGTCAACAAAGTCTGCAGAGCAGTAATTCAAAGAAATTTATTAATTTATTTATTTATTTTAATTAATGTATTTATTTAATTTTTCAGCAGCGGAATTGATTAATGGGAGGGGATGGAAATTATTCTAATTTAAGGTGGTTTAAGAGAGTCTTTGGGGTATCGAGAGATAATGCGGGTTGGGATGGAAGCATTTTTGCCTAGATCAAATATTTGTGCACTTGTACACGACGGAAGAAGGGTGAAAAATCTGTTACTCATCCGTTGAATGTATTCGCTAATGGAAGGAATGTTAAGCTCTCTGTGAATTTGCATATTTGTAATAAACCAAGGGGCTTGCACGGCTTTTCTTAGGTACTTGTTTTGAATGATTTGTAGTTTCTTTAGATGTGTGTTTGCTATATTGTTCCAAATTTGACAGGCGTATGTTAATGAGGGACGTATTATCGTTTTAAAAATTGATAATGCGCAGTCCAGACTAAGCGATGATTTGTTGTTAATTATTGGGTAAAGTTTGTTCATTTTTGCGTAGGTTTTGTTCGTTATTTCTTGAATGTGGTTTTTCCAAGTTAATTTTTGATCCAGTAATACACCCAGATATTTTACGGGCGTTTCATTATTAAGCCAAGGAATTGCAGAATTATTAATTTTGATTTGTAGTGGTTTATGTATTTTTCTTAGTGAGAATATTTTAGGCTGTGATTTGGTAGGGTTTATGGCAATTCTCCATTTCAATGTCCATTCGACAAATTCATTTAAGTCCGACTGGAGATCTTTGCAAGCGTTGGTAATGTTTGAATTTGCATTGAATAATACTGTATCATCTGCATAGAGTGCTATTTCTGAGTAAGTCATTTGTGGATAGTCAGCTATATATATGTTGAACAATAAGGGAGAAAGTGGGGAACCTTGCGGCACGCCGGCTTTGATGATATGTGCTCTTGATTTATTGTTGTTTATACTAACTTTGAAATCCCTCTCTGACAGGAAGCTTTTAATGATGTTTTGGAGATAATCGGGGGTTCCCAAGGTTTGCAACTTGTAAAGTAGCCCATGATGCCACACTTTATCAAAGGCATGTGCGATGTCGAGAAAAAGTGCAGCTGTGTACTTTCGGTTATGAAATGCTTCAGCAATGTACTCTGTTACTCTTAATAGTTGATGACTTGTGGAGTGGTTTGGACGGAATCCGAACTGCGTATTTGGAAGTGCATTGGTTTCGGTGAAAAATTTAGATAGTCGGGATTTTATAAGTTTTTCAAATATTTTGGCAAAGGTCGGTAACAAACTAATTGGTCTATAGCTAAGAGGGTCTTGTGGATTTTTGTTCGGCTTGCATACTGGTGTTATAATGGCAGTTTTCCAGGTCTTTGGATAATATCCTAATCTTAAACAAGCGTTATAGAGCGCTGTTAATGCTGCAATTGCATTGCGAGGTAATTCTTTCATCATTTTATTATTTAATAAGTCATGTCCTGCTGATTTTCTCGGTTTTAAAGCCTTGATTATTTGATGTCTCAGACGGGGCTATAAATTTAGTTTTTATTGGGACGGAATATCGCGGTATTGACAAGTTTGTTTCCACTTTTAGTTGGAAATCAAAGTCGGTTACCGGGTTATTTGTAAATATTTTCTCAAAATGTTCCGCTAAAGTTTCAGCTTTTTCGAAATCCGTCGTTGCTAGACCTGAGTTAGAGGATAACTGCGGGATGAAAGATTTTTCCTTTGTGATCATTTTAATTGTGTTCCACATTGTCCTGGAGTTTGGAGGGATGCTGCCTAAAAAATTTTGGAAATGTGTACACCTCACTTTATGTAGTTCTTGTTTAATTTTAACCGATATGCTGTTTAATTTTTGTTTCACTATTTTATTGCATGAGTATTGCCACAATCTACGAAGGTTATGTTTTTCTTTAATTAAATTTAGAAGTGGTTTAGGAAGCGGAATATAATTTTTGGTGAAATTCCTAACTTTAGTAGATGACCTTTTAATAGCATTTTTAATACTGTTTTCGAGAGAGTTGATACAACTGTCGATATCAGATGATGTTTTAAGATTCTCAGGAAACTGACATTCGTTTATTAGTATGTTTCTATACATGTCCCAATTTACTTTACCCTCTATATTTTTTTTCGTTTTGATAAGTCTGAAGTTCGACTTTGAAAGAAATTATTACTGGATTGTGGTCTGAGTCTAATTCTGGTTTTACATTTTGGTAAATCGGAATGTTTAAATTTTGTGTAATAAGTATATCTAGAATATCAGGAACTACATTTGGGTTATAAGGGTAGTATGTGGGCTCTGGAGGAGCTAGTATATTAAGATTTCTTTGCAATGCGAATTTATGAAGAAGTTTTCCATTATATGAAGTAGAATTACAGTTCCAAATTTGGTTTTTACAATTTAGGTCTCCTGCTAATATTATTTGTGACCTGCCGTCAAACAATGCTTTCAAGAAACTTGACGGAAACTTTTTGTTGGGAGGTTTATATGCAGCAATCAAGGTTATGTTAGAAGAGATCAGTTCGATATTGATAATAATTGTTTCTATTTCATTTGAGGATGGGGATTGTATCAGTGTATGTTTAATTTTTCTATTAATGAGAATTGCTACCCCACCTGATGCTATATGCGAAATTCGATCATTGCGGTATGCTAAATATTTTGGGATCGAAAATTTTTCTACCGGCTTTAAGTGTGTTTCTGAAATACACGCAATATCTATGTCGTGGACTTGTAGAAAGTATCTTAGTTCGTTTTCTTGGCGCTTTATGCCATTTGCATTCCAGTTGAGAATTTTGAAGTTTTCTATTTTATTTTGAGCCATTGAAATGAACAGAAATAAGTTTTTGAACCATTTGTTGCAACTGTGGAATGATTGCAGAAAGAATATTATTTATAATTGTTTGGATTAGGTTTTCATTTATTACGTTCATATTTTGGAGGACTGGGGGAGAATTCCTGTTATCTGGCCTCGGCGGCTGGCTAGCGCGATAAGCAAAAGAATGCAAGGGCGTTGAATTAAGCGGCAGAGGAGGAAACTCTTGCGGGGCATAGTGATAAGGTTGTGTGTTTTGGTTTAATTGGCGGTTTGAGAACTGCCTATTTGGCAGATTGTAAGCTGAAAATTTATGATTAACCTGATTTAAATTATATTTTTTAACTGCTTCTTTGTAAGCTTTGCAGCCTTTGTAGTTAGCCGTGTGTTCCCCATTGCAGTTACAACACTTTGGTACATTATTATGTTTAGGTTTGTCACATTTCGAGTAATGATGGCTTTCTAAGCATCTCACACATCTAGGTCTCCTTCCGCAATTTGCCTGTGAATGACCGAAAGTCTGACAATTTTTGCACATTATTGGAGTTTTAGACTTTACGCGCATTTGAACTCTGACAATGCTATATATTAGCTGATTTATTTTTAAAATTGCTTTGTTATTTTCATTATCAGTTAGATCGACCGCAACGGTACTTAACGGTTTACGTTCTCTTCCGAACAGTCTAACAACTTTTAACACTTCAAAGTTTTTCGAAAGTTCATTAAATATTTCGTCTTCTGAATAGGTAATTGGCAGATCTTTTATGACAACTGAAAAAGTTTTTTGGGTAGGATCCCTATATGTGTGATGCTCGATTTTCTCTTTTTCACAGAATTTTCGATATTCTCTATAGTCCTCTATTGAGTTGAATTTAATTTTTATAGTGTCTTTTTCTAATTTAGTAGAAAAATTGTTTTTTGTAATACTTTTTAGTTCACTGATAAATAGGGGATAATCGAGTACTTTATGGACATAAAAGGGGGGTATTTTAATGATGGATTCTTCACTTTCTTCCCTTTCGTTTGGCGAATTTTCTTCGGTCATATTTTGAAGACCTTGGTACCTATTTTTGACGGTCACGTTATACAGTATTCTTTTAGAAGCATTGTTTTCATCTGGTAAATCTACGTGCATGCGTTTTAGATTTTTACTGTTTTCATTAAAACCACTGGTTGACTGTTGAATAACTGTTTGTTGCGGGGCAGCACCATACCTGTTATAATAAGCATCTTTAGTGCTTACTGACTGAAGGTTGGTCAGAGTCCCTTCCGGCTCTCCATCCAGCTGCAGGGCGGTCGGTTGTGATGTGTTGAACTGTTCCAAGGGTTGAATATTTTCCATTTGTGGTGGAAATGGAAGCACATCTCCATTCATTGCTGTGAACTGATCTGGTGTGCCACCATTTAAAACGTGGGCTGCAGACACCAATTGGCCCCCAAAAGCGGGGGCACTTGTTGCGAACATACAGCTTTCGCTGCACCACTACACTTTCACTTGATAACACAATATTTCGTTATTAGCAATAAACAATTCTATTGCACAAAAACAATCACTGTTAGAAATATGGGGATCCGCTGGTAGCGGCGCCCGTTTGTACTTGCACTAAACACGAGTTTGAGCGTAACACCGAAGCACAGCGATAAGCGGAGCGATGCGATGCTTACTCCACGACGTCTAGAGCGAGACTGTGCCCCAAGAATTTGAAAATTAAGGATTACGAAATGTTTTAAAAGGCTAGAACATTAAATTACTTGAATGGTGTAATTATTCGAGGACGAGTTGCGTTGCAACAGCTGTTCGGCCCGAGGGCGCCAGGATTCGCAACGTGCAGAGTTCTAACAACTGAAGCCGCAGCTGCGCCTTTGGGAATCAGATTATCCCGAGCATCCGTCTTCCGGACTGCGCTGACTTGACAATCTAAAATGTAGAACACAGAAAACTACATTTTAAAAAACAATTGAACTAATTGTACGAGATTTGTGGCTGTCCTTATGCCAAGGTGTGCTAGAAAATTACGCATAATGCTTTTTCCAAGAAAAACTATAAGGATGCTTTGTTGATAAAAAAATATTTAAATGAAAAAATCATATTTTCATGGTAAAAATATTTTTATCGTTTTAATTATGAGTTTATCAACACTCGAAATTATATTAATAAATGAGCTGTATTTTTCCCCCTGAATTAATTATTTTTTTCTCCTTTCAGCTTATGTCATTTACCAAAAATGGCCACCTGAACAACTACCATTTCCTGGTGTTAGACCGGGTGGTCCAGGCGGTCCAGGCGCTCCGGGCGCTCCGGGTGGTCCGGGCGGTCCGGGTAGTCCGGGTGGTGCGGGCGCTCCGGGCGGTCGGGGTGGTCCGGGCGGCCAGGAGCAACAAGGCCCCGGCACGGGGACCGCCGGCGCGGGCGAAGGCGCCGTCGGGCGGGCAATGGGCCCGGCAGACTGGCAGTGGGGGGAAGGCGCCGGGGAGTGGGGGGAGGGCGGGCGGCCGTGCGACGTCTCCAAGTGCGTGTGCGGAGCCAGACGGCGCTCAATGACCGCCCGCGTCCCAGACGACACGTGCGTCTGCCCCGGAGACACCCTGGACGAGAGAGAAGCGCGCTTGCGAGCGGAAAAGGAAGCGAGGAGGATAGAAAGACATAAGAAGAAAATGC
Organism: Gryllus longicercus; assembly: GCA_038098605.1. Taxonomy (NCBI): domain Eukaryota; kingdom Metazoa; phylum Arthropoda; class Insecta; order Orthoptera; family Gryllidae; genus Gryllus; species Gryllus longicercus. Next base: position 7,102,821 of record JAZDUA010000011.1, on the reverse strand, counting down.
AGGAAAGAAAAGCAATGGCTCGGTTGATTGAAGCCACCGGCAGGATTTGCGACTGCCCGTCGGGTACCGACGACGAAGATAAGGAAAAGCGCCTCGCCATCGCCAAAATTCTGGAAAAATGTCTTTACGAGGGACTGAAACCCAAGAAAAAGCGAAAAGCAGGATCGTCTAGCAAAGAATTGGAGAGTGACAGTGATAGTGACACTCCGGAGGACCAGAAGCGCGCGGAGAAGTCCGTGGAGAGAGTCATCGAGAGAGTGGGCGACGCGTGCAAGTGCCCGGAAGGAGAAGTGGACGACGAAAAGCGATACAAGCTCATAGAGATCGAGATGTTGCTGAAGTCCAGTATGAAAGAACTCGTAAGGTTAGAGGTGGAGGCCAAGCAGTCGGAGGTGTCTAAAGAGTCTAAAGAGTCTAAAGAGTCTAAAGCGTCTAAAGAGGCTAAAGCGTCTAAAGAGTCTAAAGCGTCTAATGAGGCTAAAGCGTCTAAAGAGGCTAAAGCATCTAAAGATGCTAAAGCGTCTAAAGAGTCTAAAGGGCCCAAGGAATCTACAGGGAGAGAAAACGTATGTGAATGTCCTGGGGTGGAAAGTAAGGAAAGTCGTCGTAAAAGGTCAAAATCTAAAACTCATGACTCCTAGGACGCATACAAATAATCAATCTTCTCCATCTTTACTTAACACATACACTATGACTAATGCCAATTAATGATATTGGCAAGAACACCAAATAAAGCAATGCATACTATTTATTGTCGCTTCTTTATTTATGATTAAAAATATACACAAGCAAAGAGTAAATATTGAAACTGGCGGTGCTTCAAGCGGGCATGGCACAAAATGGCCGCTCTTTTATATTCAGTCTTCCTTATCCATTTTCTCGTTTTCCCTTCACAGCTGCTATCTACCAGTGCCTAAACAAACCTCCAGTTTCTCCCACGATACTATCACATCAGAGGAGAATATTCTCACTGAAGAATCGTATATCTTGGGATATGATGCCGAGGTAGCCCTTCAAAAACCTTGGTCCTCTTCCAACGGCGTCAGCATTTTCGATACTAGATAGCTAGGCGGAATTCAGTTGCTCTGATCGGTAGTTTTCCGTGGTTTCTCTAATCAACATCAGGTAAATGCTGAAGCAGTATCCTAACAAACAGATCACGGACCGCGCCTTTTTTTACCTTTGTCACCCTACTACTTACACACACTTACACGTAACATGCACTACACTATCGCACATGTCGGGAGACCGGTCGGAAGCTCAGAGCGTGTTTTTGTTCTGACTGTGGCAGTGTCCCGCTGGTAAGAATTAACTGATCAGGTAAAATCCCACTCACTGGTGGTAGATCTGCTTTGGATATCACCATCCAGAATATCACCGTCATCCCAGGCGATAAGAACATGCACTATGTTACGGGACTAATGAATTCAGCAGTTGACTAATGAAATCAAACAGAATGTATGGCAATGCCTCATGCCACAAACACAATTTAAAACACTTGTGTCTCACGTGGATATCGAACCCATATGTCCAGGACCCACGTCCTTGTGCTTATATATATATATATATATATATATATATATATATATATATATATATATATATGTGTGTGTGTGTGTGTGTGTGTGTGTGTTCTGACGAATGCCTTCCAGCTATTATTCCCAAAATCGCCTGTTGGGGAACCTCGCAGATATCGTGCTCTTGCGAGCTTGTTATACCTCAGGGCAGGATGTTCTTTTGAGGTGTTGAGAGCAAATCCAAAACAAGGACACATAAACAGTTATCGGGGTTTAATAATCTTAAAACCCTTTCCGTTTCCTACAAAATCACACCAAAGATCAAAAATGAAACACAATAGCACAAAAAATTGAAACCCTTTCTCAATGGAGTCAAAATTAATCGTTAAACTATTCGCACAAATGATCACTGGGAATTCCCCTCGTTACTCTGACTAAATTTGCTACAACTCTTATTTACATTAACCAATTAATAATATATAATTTAACACTTCATTCAAATAACTTTACTACAAAATAACGTGTGCAGATTCACCACATTCTCTGCAACAATTTCGCTGAGGCCGCGAACAACAAACTAATATTGAGCTACTACAGTTTCGTAGGCAAAAATGCTTTTAAAATGGCAAGTATATCTGAATGATACTCAGCTGCCTTCTGTATTCTCATTTCCCTCACAATTTCCTGGTTAAAAAGTTATCCCTGGTCGCTGTGACGTTGACCTTATTTTCAGCGCTTTCACGCCGTTTCCTCCCGCAGCTGCGCCCGAGCTCCAACGCTCGACCTTGAGGCGCTCCGACGTCGGCGGAGACTCGGCCGCACCCACTACCTTCGGCCGCCGCGTAGCCGATCGGGGCCCCTGGTCGCCGGTGACTGCTCGCCGCCCTCTTGGGTCGTCTTCCGGTCTTGTTCTCCTCTTCTTCGTCTTCTACACCCGGCGCCTGTCGTGCTCGTCTGCTTCTCCTCCTCGACGTTTCCGTTTACGCCCGCGTGCGAATGTTCCTTGCACCGCACAGAAGAACTCGTGCGTACCTATCTCCCTATTAGACTGCCCTCAGCTCCACAATAACTGATAGATTCTAGAATAACTTCCCGCGTCTTATTTGAAGAAAAACTTTCTTCCAAAAAAATTCTAGCAAAGTTCGCGGACGGCCCAACACTCCTACGTACTCGACAAAGTTGTTGCTGGATCGGCGGTCAAGAACTGAAGAGAGTGCTGCTGGCTCGAAGATTAGGAACGAAAGTGAGTGACTGACCGTGGGCTCGCCTATTTATGCACTCGCCCTCCGTGTAGGGGTGGTGCGCGTCGTCTCCCCCTCTCCAGTCAGACTTCTTCTACGTTATATTTCTGCGTATTGTACGCTGCAGGCGCGCCTTTTTCGAGCAGCAATTCACCCGGCGACCGATACAAGGTGTGAATACAGGCTGATGCACCCGCAGCGTACTTTGCAGGGATCTGTGGGTGCACAGGTATAACCACATCAGGTGTAAGGATGGTCGGATATGAGAGAATGAGAGATGAGAAGATTCAGTAATACACAAGCACACACGCACAAAATAATATGTCGAGCGCGACCGGTTTGTATTAGGTGATCGTCTTCTGTTTAAAGAGTTAGATATGAAGCGGAACTCAGTTGCGAAACGTTGCTGACGTAACACATCTTTTCTCCGCACGTTCGGGTGTAATACGCCATCAAATGCTATGTTGTTTGTAACTCGAACTACACGAGTTGTCAGAAAAAAAGAATGGTGAGCAACGGGCACTACGTTCTATCTGGCACACTGACTCTCCGTACTGCCACGTTGTAGCTACGCCAACATGATCACATCTCACTTGCCCGCACCGCCCCAGCCGGGCAAATCTCTAAGCTACCGACTAGCCTCTCGACATTTGTGATAGTCTAGTGCATGTAAATGTGTTTATAATATAGGGGAGATGATCGGACAAGGAATAGTAAGGAAAGATCACACACGAACCGTGACCCGTTTGTTTGAGTACTGCTCCGGCATTCGCCTGGTACTAATCGGAGAAACCACAGAAATCTACTGATGGGGTTTTCTTGTCCTTTTCTCAGCCCCATACTTATAGGTATACCATAGACCATAGACCGTAGAACTTGTCCGGGCTGAGGCAAGTCGTGTCCCGCAGGTGGGGAGATACCTAGTTAGCGAAGATCCCCGCAAGTTCACGTAGGCCGGCGCCGGATTTCGCTAACTTGTAAGAGAATGTCACCGACTTATCTAGCGATAAAAAACATGCATCGCACTTACGGGACAAATGACCTTAGCAGTTGACACGCCCAGAATCATGTATCAAACAGTGAAATTATGACAAAGAATCCTAAAAAATTCGAATTTAATTTTGTTTTTATTGTGTCCATACCCTCTGGTTTAAAGTTATGAATGGAATTGACGCCATGTTTATAGCGCGGCGCTACAATATAAAAGTCCGAGTGTAAAAGTGGGCTTGGCCCTTTTAAAGACCAAAACTATTTCCAAACTATGTTCAAATTTGCGCGCTCTCAGGTTTAGAAATGGTAATGGGTATTTTTTCATCTAAAGTTGGCTAACCTGGAAAACAGTCGAACTGTTCAGGACTGAAACTTCAATGGAAGCAACGAGGCCTGTGGAGTAAAGTTCCATGTGTTTTGTGCTGATGGTTCTGTGATTGAAAATGTTTGCTATTCATTAAATTTTGTTTACAATATTTCAGGCTGTAAACAACGTATACTTAAATAACGTAGTTGAAATATTATTTGTCGTAATATGTATTGTGTAGTGTATTCCGCAGTTTAATCGAATTTAAGCCTAACCAGTATTTTTTTTTGTTGTTGTAATGGAGAGTAAGAAAATATTGGTGTATTTAACAGTGACAAATACTGGCATAATTACATGATGGTTGACAGCAGTATACAGAAAAATGTTTTCAGAGAGTGTGGATGTGCTGGTGTTTGGAAATAGCGCAGTCAATGGGTTTTGCTCATAAACTTGTAAGTAATTATGATAATTGGCAAATAATTTTCAATGTTTAATAGTTTTCGGAAGTCTTGAAATGACTCCACTTGACGACATTTTGAAGTCAATTGAAAGGTTGAAGATGGTTTTCTTCAAGTACGCAAGGGACAGGCTTCCGCTTAATAATTCTGTGCCTGAACGTAGTAGTAGCGAGCGGACGTGTCTTGGGGATCGCTCTCGCCAAGGTAAAGGGATAATGGATTGCGACATGGAGGTGTATCGGGCCCGCATCGGCGACTGGGCCGCCCGCGTGGAGTGTACATCAAATGGTTAGCGTTCCTGCTCCTTCTTTGGATTCCTTTCTATTCTTGTTATTGACGGAGACAACGGAGACGACGCAGTACACGGAGCCGATGGAGTAGACGGAGGAGACGGAGTATGGAGGCGACGGAAATGACGGACGAGACGGAGTATACGGAGACGATGGAGTAGATGGAGACGACGGAGGCAACGGAGTATAGGGAGGACACTGAGTAGAAGAAGAAGACGGAGACGACGGAGGAGACGGAGAAGACGGAGGAAAAGGAGAAGATGGAGACGACGGAGTAGACAGAGACGACGTAGGAGATGGAGAAGACCCGGAGAAGACTCGTCCCCTCCATATATATATATATATATATATATATATATATATATATATATATATATATATATATATATATATGGAGGGGACGGGGACGACGGAGTAGACGGAGGACACGGAGTAGACGAGGGAATGGACGGAGAAGACGGAGTAGACAGAGACGACGGAGGAGATGGCGAAGACGAAGACGACGGAGTAGACGGAGGGGATGGAGAAGACGGTGTAGATGGAGGCAACGGAGTAGACGAAGAAGTCGGAAGAGACGGCGGAAGAGATGTAGAAGACGGAGGAGATGGAGAAGACGGAGTATAATGGAGGCGACGGAGGAGACGGAGAAGACGGAGATGACGGAGTAGACGGAGAAGGCGTAGAATATGGAGTAGACGGAGACGATGGAGGAAATGGAGAAGACAGAGACGACGGAGTAGACGGAGAAGACCACGTAGCATTATATTTTTGACGGTCCTTTATTATAAAAGTGAAGAAAATTTAATAAAAAAATTTTGAGCCGTTTTTGAAAAAGAACTGGCGATAATTTAAAGCGCAAATTGGCAAAAAGTACTAATTTTGCCAAAAACTTCCACATGACTTTTTAGGGGCTAATGTTTTTAAACATTTCTTTGTTTGGAGCCAACATTTCCACTTCCATTTTGTAGTTTTAAAACGTTTTCAATTTTCGAAAAATCGGGAAATTTAAAAAAATGAGGTATAAACCATTATCATATACGTCCTTCGCACTATTCAATTAGAAAATTTAATCGAAAACTTTAGAGCTGTTTGTGAGAAAATTCGAAAATGTTTTTTAGAGCGTCATGTGAAGTAACCTCAAAAAATCAAAATATCTGTTTATAACTCCCAAAGCCTCATTCAGAACAATCGAGGAATATAATTTTGAAGAAAATCGGCTGAATTGTTCAGGTGCAAGCGTTGACAATACACGGACAGACAGACGAACGTTTTGCTGTCAAACGATTCTTCGGTATGAAGAATCAACAAAACGTGAATTCTGGTTATAGCATGAGTTAGAGGATTTTTTTCTAAATTTCGCAAAGGAATTTTTCTACTTTTTCGCTACCAGAACCGGGCAATAAGGATTTTTCTTGCAAAATCCCCGCGTTTTCTGGCGCACGCTTTCATAGCTTTTTTGTTCTTACGAAAAATTTGTAAATCGAGAAAGTAAAAACCTTATCATGAATGTCAAAGAGCATCTTCATCAACATCGCTTGTTTAGGAGCGTCTAGTTTGGTTCCATTACGAATTTTGTCCCATCTTGTTACTCCTAACACTGCTCTTAGAAACTTCATCTCAGCTACTTCTACGTATTCTTCTGGTTTCCTTTATGTCCATTATTCACATTTCTGAACAATAGTTTAGCATTGGTTTTGATGTAATATTATGGATTCTCATCATTCTTTCTTATCTCATATGTCCAAATGTCTCATTGGTCCAATGCCTTTATTATTTCACTGATTCTATTATATTTTTTATAAATTTTTCTTCTATATCCTTTTGGTTCAATTCAATTGAATTTCTGATATATTTAAATGTGAAAACTAGTTCATTTATTAAATTTTCTCTGAATGTCAAATATTAAATACCAAAATCAGAGGTTGAAAATATAGTAAAAGTGGAAAATATAGTTATATATTGTCAAGACTGTGCCAAGTCCCACATTCGTTTCAAAAAAACGAAAAATTAACTTCAGAATTAGAGAACATAGAAACAGCATGCGGGAAACAAATGAAAGAATAACCACAATAGCAAAGCATAGAATAAATTTATCTCATACTTTTGTCTTTTTACAGTTCGCACAAAACCATAATATATTAATCCACGCCCCCTCTACACCCACACGATATCCATTTAACAATAAAGGCGCCCCGGACATACTTGACATAAGTCTATCCAAAAACATAAATTCCCCCTTTTTTCACTCGGTAATACCTGAACTCGATTCGGATCATAACCCCATAATAATAGCATTTCAGAACACGGTACAAGTTAACAATTCAAAGAAACTAATAAATGGTAAAGTAAACTGGGATATCTTTAGACAAAAAATAAGCACGCAATTTTCGTTCCCTAAAGCTCTTAAAAACGGTACTGATATCGACCTACAAACCAATAATCTAATTGAAGCAATAAACATCGCAGTTAAAGAATCATGTCAACCAGCGCAATACAACAAACATTCATCTTACTGGCTACCGAAAAACATCGTAGACTTGATAAAAGATAAACACAGGATTAGAAGACTATGGCAATTGAGTAGAAGGCCACACTTAAAAAGAAAATGGAACTCCTTAAGCAAAAAAGTAAAATTCCTAATCGACGAACATAGATACAGCTCATTCAAACAATATCTAGCGCAAATCACCCCCGGCTCATCCTCACTATGGAATACTATCAAAAAGATCACCAAAGAACAACCTAGAATACCACCATTAAAATCAAGTACGAATATGCTCTACAAAGACGACGAAAAAGTGGAAGCGTTTTCTGTTCATTTTTCAAATTCTTTTAAACCCAACCCAATAGTAAACCATGAATTCAACGAGGAAATTTTAAACAGTATGAAGCAACGTATACACTCCGCAGATGTAAGAATAAAATTCATATCCCCCGCAGAACTTAAACGCACAATAAATAAACTTAAAAACAGAAAAGCAGCTGGGAATGACCTAATAACTAGTCAGATATTAAAAGAATTACCGAATTCCACAATTGCAGCAATAACAGCTATATTAAACGCAGCCTTAAGACTGGGTTATTACCCAAGCAATTGGAAAAACGCAATAATCATCCCAATTAACAAACCAAATAAATGTCCACAGCTGCTAGATAACTACAGGCCAATTAGTCTTTTACCCTCATTAGCTAAAGTATTTGACAGACTGATTTTAGCAAGGCTAAATAAATACTTACACGCTACGAACGCCATACCTGATGTCCAGTTCGGCTTTAGAACAAATCACTCAACTGAACACCAAATTTTAAGAGTGACGGATTTGATAGCGAAGGGTTTTCATGAGAAAAAGTACACGGCAGCTCTGTTCTTAGACATCACTAAAGCATTCGACCGCGTTTGGCATACAGGATTAAAATACAAATTTCGCCTCCTAGGCATCCCCAAATATCTTCTAGATATTTTAGAAAGTTTCTTACTTAACAGATCATTTAATATTAAAATACATAACACCACGTCGGCGAAATATAGAATCTCAGCCGGAGTTCCTCAAGGTTCCCCACTCTCACCGACCTTATTCAAAATATACCTTAGCGATTGCCCGAAAGTAATGGATACTGAAATAGCCTTGTTCGCAGACGATACCGCCATCCTCTCACAACATGAAGAACTGGTTATCGCCCTAGAAAACCTACAAAGAGACTTAAATACCTTAATTAAATGGACTGATAAATGGAGAATCCAGATAAACCCAAACAAATCACAAGCAAAAATTTTCTCACTTAAAAGATTCATAATCCCCCCTATGTTAACAATCAATAACAATCCTGTTCTCTGGCTAAACAATAACCAACCCGTAAAATACTTAGGAGTTAAATTAGATAGAAAATTAACATGGAAAGACCACATAACTGATACGGCTAACAAAACCCATACAAAAATAGTCAAACTTTACCCACTAATAAATAAAAACACTGCATTAAGATTAGAAAATGGTATAACAATCTTTAAATCTATAATTCGTCCTTCGCTCACCTATGCATGCTCAGTGTGGGGAGGTGCCGCAAACACGCATATTAACAAATTGGAGATTATTCAAAACAAATTTCTTCGAATGATCTCCAAAGCTCCCTGGTTTATTCCTAACGCTCAAATCCAAAGAGAATTAAACATAAGCTGCATTAAAGAGTACATATACAAACTGTCGAATAAGTTTTATTTAAGGCTTGAAGCTTGTCCTAGCAAAAGAACTTTCAACCTTGGCCGTACTGCCTATGCTCCATCCAGGATACTGTCACGCTTTCCAAAAGATCGCCTAAAGCCACCATAAATTGCGAGTACTATTGCTGTAAACAAGTTTGGGTTGTTAAAACGTAATTAAGTGTTATTCACAAGTGTAACTTGCTGTGTCCACCTAAGACATTTGTCTGTATATCTTTGTATATTAGTATATTTTGTATAATTCTGTATAGTGTTTATTTAGTAGTTATATTTGAGTTAGTTTTCATTGCTTTGAATATTGGTTAATTAGTTGGTTTTATTTATTATTGTTTATATAAAGGTAAACACGAACAATATTTAATTTGTAAAAACTCAGCCCAAGTATATATACTTGCGCCCTGTTATGAAGAGTTGAGATTGTTATATACTTATGTAATATATGTATCTTATTAAAAACTCCCGAAAGGCCGTAGGGCCGAACGGGTAAGAAATAAATTAAAAAAAAAAAACTTTTGTCTTTGTTAATCCTTATAATTAGATAAGGAACCACGATCGTACGCCCGATTAATTTCGTCGGAAACTCTCTTCATTAAGATCGATTAAATCGACACGATCGACACGATTAAATCTATGGTAGGAAGTAATGGTTTCACAACGGCCTATGATCATGTATTAAAAAAGATTAAAGATAAAAGCAATTTAATTTATTTCATAATTTTGTATAAACGTTATCTGGTCTGATGAGATACCAAATGTCAAACCATTTCCCTTCAATTCTTTCCTTCAAATCTTTCGAAACCGCCTTCCCTCCCCCCTTGCCATTCCACCTCTACTACAAACTCCCTCCCCGTCCTTGCCGGATATTATTCGTTTACAGTCTGGCCATCACTGAAGTCCCGTCCACGACAGCCAGTAGACTTCAAACCTTTAGGCCTTCCAACTAACGACGTAATTTAAACAATATGTTTCACATAACACATGGTTCTATTAAATGCGGTGTGCGAAAGTGATTCACTGTAAAATACCGACATGGTGAGTATCTCCGCATATTACTTCGTACTTGTGTGTTATGGTTTTTAATTTGATTTAATATATTCAATAACAGATTTTAATTGAGATAAAATAATTTTACTAATTAGCGAATTGTACCTAAGGAAGCGATAGTCCTAATCGCGAAACATAGTACATGTAGTAAAAACATCTTAATAATAATAATAATAATAATAATAATAATAATAATAATGAATTTATTAACGGTGATTCTGAAGTCATAGAGCCTGCTCTTCCACCTAAACACTGAATTCACGTACATACATACATACATACAGAGTAGTAACATTTTACGAAAGGGAGGACAAGCTGTACATTTACGCCTGGGAGCTCAAAACTAGGGACCATCCCGGCGTACGCCTTATACGTTTGAGTATACCAGGGCTTGCCAGCTGATCGCTCTGCGATGTCACAAAACCTGCCCTCCCGCTCGGAGGCAAAGGTGCCGGGGGGCAGAGGTGGAGCCGGAGCAGCTGCGGGCGCGCAGTGTTCCAATGGCGGTACGAAGGGGGGAGGGAAGGCAATTACCTTTTCGAATGGTAATTATTATTCAAATGTTTATGATACAATAAAAGATTGGTACAATAACACTTTGGACCTTTATTAGGATGCGGCTTTGGGCCGAACATTATCAATTCACGGAGAAAGTGAAAGATAAGGGAAACATAAATAAAAGTAAAGAAGAAAAGAGGTAGAACAAGCCGGACATTTTTGACTTGGAGTGCGAGACAAGGTCCATCCCAACGTACTCCTTAAGCGATTGAGTAAATCCTGAAAGAGCTCAATCAGGATGGCGGCTTGTGGCCGAACAGTAATAGCACAAAATAGGTCATACATAGTAGTGAAGGAGACGTTCAGTGAAAGAAGGGAAAAGACGTTCAGAGAAAGGGATCATGAAGTAAAAATTGGAAAATTTGTGAGGGAGAGGGAAGAGAGAAGTGAAGAAAAGAAAAAAGAAGTGGGCGAAAATAGTGAAATTATTCTAGGAACGTTACAGAAAGCTACGTTTTGTTTACATTAGTACTTTACATAAATATAAAATATTTTTAACACCAGAGGAGCGCAATACACTATAAGCTAATAACCACAGTAATTTGAAATACATTATTGACAGAATTAAGGAACAATACAAAGTATGCTGGATCTTAATATCAGTTTTGTTTCTGCCAATACATTGTAACTAGCTGAAGTACCACGCGTTGCCGGGGTATTTATACCAATAATTTATTAGGTAGGAAAATACTCCATCTATTCCCGCCCTCCCGTGAAGCCAACTTGTAAATATTCTATTGTATCTCCGCTCCGCCTTGCCCAACCTCTCCCTGCCTTGCTCCCCCTTGGTTGCACTCTCTCTTCCTCACTCACTTTCTCACAAAAAACGTTTATAATTTTTTTTATTGGAATTTTATATATTTCCAATACTATCTATCAGTTGCCACATTGTAAAACTTATTCTCTAACCCACGAACTTAATGGAACGTCTTTCTAAACGAACCTCTTGTTGTTTCAAATATAAAGACTATCTTCACGAGACGCTGCGAGTTCTAGATATTCTGAATTAGCATAATTACAAATTTTACATATATTTGTTTCAAACACATTTTTAAGCAGTAAAATTATTTCAGTCATTTTAATCCTTTACACGTAGCTTGTGATATTACAACAATACCTCACTGTCTCTTAAGCAACATCCTCACAAAATAAAAGTAAAAGAAGAATTAATACTGTAACTTTGGGAAAATATCTGAAAGACGCGTAGGATAACTGCCTTTTTTATATCAGTTTGAAGTGTTGGTAACCACCATTGAAAGGAAATGCATCGGTTGTGGGACAAAGAAAGTGAGACCTTACGGGAACGCCCCGCCCCGCGTCGGGGGCACGCTCATTTGTTCAGTGCGCCGTGCAGGATGTTTCAGAATAAATGAACATTCCTCTCCGGCAGCAGAGAGGTCCTCGATGATAATTATTTGAAAATAAGGTAATATGTTAATCTTTATTAAGGTGATGTAGATTAACCACGTTGAAGAACCCCAAAAATACTTTAAATTCTTTGTTCTTCAAGATGGTAATAAAATTCTAGGCTTTTATCGTTCCATTTTTTTAATAAAAGGAGTTTTAATTAGTTGAGGGTCTTCTGGAAAAATTTTCCAAGCATAGTTTTGTTTACTTTTTAATGTTTTTTGATTGTCTATTTGGTTATTTATTATTCGTATCTTTAATTAGAGACAATCAGTGGATAAATTAAATCAAAAACACATCTCTTAAAATAACACATGTATTTGGCTTCCATTAAGTCTGCGAACACTTTTACCAAGTAACATACGTGAGCCTCTCATCAAATCACTTCTCATGCCACATTTTGACTGTTGCGACTTTCACCTCTTCCATCACATAGCATTCCAATTACAACGTAACTTCAAGTACCCCAGAACGCATGTGTACGGTTTATTTTTGTTCTAAGAAAGTGGATCGGATTTTATTGACAGAATTCGTATGCTTACTCTAGACAAATGACGATTAATCCACTCTCTACTTCTTTTTTATCAAATTTTAAACGATTCTCATGTAACACGCTTCATAAGAAACTTCAATCCTCTGAAACTAAATTGAGTTAGTGAATCAGCTCTGCTTTGTGTACCACGTCACAATCAACATTACAGGTATACGAGCCTGCAATAAATTACCAGCGAGGCTAAAACAATTAAATACTTTCCATAAATTCAAAAATGAATTAACGCCTAGCATTACATCATATATTCAAGAGTGCATCAATGTGCAATAGTTTGGCTGCACACGACGAGGAGATGACGACTGAGATCTAATATTGAGTTCATCTATCAACCTAATTGCCTAAATCTGTAGAATATGAGAGGACTGTTTTGTTTTCACCATCAAGTGTTTCATGCCAAAATATTATATTTAAGAATAGTTCTGTTTTTTATTCTATTTATAAAAGTAACTTGGTTAGGATTTTAATTGCGTCTAGACGTTAATGTATTAAATGTACAAGAGAGAAGTATACTTAATCTTATATATAATATATTTTTGGAAAACGACATTTCGCTGATGGAAGTTAGATGTTGTCGTAAAACGGTATGAATGCACATATGTGTTCTACAAGAAATAGTTATTGCTTTAGGTATAGTATATTTGCGATGGGGAAGGGGTGAGGGTAAGGGAAACTTACTATGAATGAGTAATGAATATGATTATGAAACTGTGGCAGTTGGATGCATTTTTCGAGGGAAGTGTTTTATCATATTGGAGAATAGGAACCTTTTTCTGATTAAGTAATAATTATTTAAATTGATGAAAGTTCGGCAAGAAGTATTAATAAAGTAAAAGAGTAGTGAGAAATGGAAGGAATTGAATGTACGCCAACACTGTTTTTCAAGGTTGTGAAAAATAGAACAAAAGAGCTTTTAGATAACAGAAAAATCATGAAGTCGTGAACCAATGTGTGATTTTTGGAGGTATTATAGTTGTCTAAGTGATTAATAGCATCTTTCCGTCTGCCACTTTTTATCAAGAACCCTAAAACGTGAACTCGAACTCTATTAAAAGCATTTATATGTATATTTCAATTGCTTGGCGAGGGTCAAAAATCAATTATGAACTTTTCCTTATAAATACTTGTAAGAAAAAAATATGAAATAGGATAAGTTTTACAATCTGTCAATTGATTGAAAATATGGAAATAATATATCCAATTAAATTCCAATTAAAAAACTACAGACATTTTTTGTGAGAAAGAGAGTGAAGAACACAGAGTGTATCCAGATGGGAACAAGGCAAAGAGAAAATTTTCTTTAAATCAAAGGCAGTGGGTCCTATATGTGTTAACACGTACTCAACTGATTACATAGAATTAACACACAATTTTACTAATGTCTTACTAGAATGGACTATCTACCATTATTCGTTCAATATTTCATTGCTCAAATTTTGTATCCTTGTGAATTGAAGCATGTGAGGGTTACAGTTAGTGAAGATAAAATAGTGATTTCTTTATGTTCGAAGAATGATTTTAAATGCAAATATTAGTGAATGCATTTAAATGTAATGCCCAGTAACTGTCTGTCGCACAAAACCCTTCAAATAACCATAACTAAGTGATGTATGACATTAAGGTGAAGAGTAGATCTTGTTTTTGCAGTAGCACACTCCAACCCACATGTAATTATCATTGTAAGTATAAAGCATTTCCATCACGTTTTCTCCGACTTCCATACTTAACTCCATCTTCGTAGCAAATAATGATTGTATTGTTCCAGTATTTGTAATCGTTCCATTTCAGTAATGTTGAAGATAAAGTACTGAGCAAATAATAGAATACATTTTACTTCCTCGCACTTCTTAACTAGAGAAAGTATTGTAATCGTGCGACAGAAAGTGTCTAATTTTTTACAGATCTTCCATTGAGCGATGTGATGGCAAAGGTTCGGCTAAATTAAGTTGATGCATTCTAAATATAAATAATATAAATACAACTGCAGGAGGCTTTGATAGATCAACCAATACATATGTCACCAAAAAATGAACTAAAAAATAACATGTAATTTAATTTCATGTAAAATTTATCGTAATGTGAAAAAAATATACAAACAAAAAAATGGAAATATGCAACAATATTTTAATAATGAAGACCTATTGTACTAAAATCAATAATAATGTAAATATAACTTAAATTATATAGCAATCTGAAAACCTAACTCTCCGTCAAGGTATGTAACAGATTTAAATTACTTTTGCTCAGGATTATCATTATGGAGGTACAATGTTATTGACATCTTGTTTGCGTTAGAATTTCGTACATGCTCTTCTTATAGAATTATTACTATATGAAGTAATTATTGATGAGTCTTTTAAATATATTGTAATTTTTTGTAGTGAAAGAAAATTATGAAGTAGTGAATCTGCAGCATATGAAGACACCTTAGTGTTTGCAATCATGTACCAGTCAGCTGCATCAAGTAAGTCAACGTATTTTAACTTTACGCAAGTGCTTAACGCTTTTAAACAAACCGAATCCTTCAGAAAGAAATGTCCTAAGAAGGAGCCCATTTAATACCAATGATCATCTAGAGGATTTAGTTTCTCTTCAATAAAATTAACATACAATCTTTAAACATTACATACAAGCATTACGCATACCAAATGTCAACATGCTGGCCAACATATTTGAAAATAATTCCTTTATTTATATTAATATTTTTAATTAACTATCTTGCGCAATATAAATGATATTACTAATCAATCATTTATTCTTACGTAAAAGCAACTATGTTCTTTTTCCTCGTAATGTTGCCCTACGTTGCTCATGTTTCTATTTAATAAATCTTCTTTCATATCAATATTATCATATTTCCGTCTACCATTAATATTTATTGTTCAGCATATTCCAACATATTGGATCGACATACGACTGACTTATACTTATTTGTCATACACAGACGGGCTCACAATATGGATTAGCGATTTCTGGAAATTTTATCTATTGCAAGAATTGTTTGCAAACTACTGTCTTTTTCAGACTTTTTTCCAAATAAATAAATATAATATTTAATCAATTATTCGAAAATTATTATATTAAATCTTAAGCTCACTTTAGATGAATATTGACCTTTGACATTAATCGGTTTTGTGAAAATCTCAGTTAAGTTGTCTTTCATTGCTTATGCACAATCTTCGCGCGTCTTTTCAGATGAATGTCCAGTCTTGTGATGTCTTTTATCTTCATACGTCGCAAACTATTACCTACTTCGCCGTTATTATTCAAACGTTCCAATCTAGAGAACTTTTACTAATAGGCAATAATTTATGAAACATCCTAATTCTCAATAAAAGCATCGAATGACTCTGAATAAAATGTCCGTACAATTTATACATCCCTAATGTTCGACATGGGTGCCTAATTTTGCTAAAATAAATCGGATTTGTAAATAAATTCTTCAACTCTTATTATAACTAAGAAATTCTTACTAATGCAAATATCTGATAAATTACATACGTTTCCTAAAATTTGAATTGAGGCACAGTATGAGTCAGGTAGCTTTAGCACCTCCTATAACTTTTGAATGATTGAAGTTATTGCAACGCAGTTTTCACGGAAGTGCATAAGAGAATGGAACTGATACGTGTATTTATTTCTACTTTATCACTTGTATTTTAGGAGATATTTGGGGTATCTTTGATTTTTCAAATGGAACTATACATTTTTTCAGTCTATCATGACGAGCGTAAAAAGACAAATCCAGTGATATAAATATTACCATATGTTAGATAGGCTTTTTGTTGGGGTAATTTTGATTTTTCCAACTAGTTTTTAACGGATATTTTGAAAGTAACAGTCCGCTACACATTGTCATGAAGTGTTACGTAGTATTTGTAATGTAAACAGTTTCAATATTGAATGACTAATTAGTACAGAAAATTAGTAAAATCAATATTTTTAATGAGTATCATTGTCTTCTGGGGGAGGATGAAGAGTCACGAGCCTTGGTGCCTCTGTGCTATTAATACAAATAAAAAATTATATTTACCATTTAATGATTTATTCTCATAAGGTAGAACGGTATCTTCAAATTTGTCAAAGAACGCCTAAACAATAATAGGGGCTTCTATAGCTTACAGTCATTAATACTGACTTGGCATTAATTCTTCTAGATGTGAAAATCGATCATCAGTCCGTAGAGGTTTACGTGGAACCTTTACTCCCTCCTGGAAAGAAACGAGCTCAGCTCAAAAAAGTATTCGAAGAGGAAGAAAAAAATAAAAATAAAAAGAAGGTTGGAGATACAAAATATATGAAGTACCTAAAAGCAAGAAGAAAAAAAGAGATTGATCGCTTCAACTGGGGAGTATGTTTGTATAAGGTTTTCTGTTGTTTTCGGGATAAACCACCAGAAGGTATGTGGCCAGAATTTGGAAAACACTTGTTTTGATTATTTTATTTTTCTTATACATAAAAACCCTAGTTTGGAAATTAATATTTGACTTATTACTTAAAAGATTTTGGTCAATCTTCACAAAACCATGTAAAATACATGTAGCTAGACCGAGAATAAAAATCCTTCCATAAACAAAATACGGGGACGCGTTTGATGTCTGTGACAGTTGAGTCTCTTCGAGAATGACCACACCACTCGCACAATCGAAAAAATTCCACATCGAGCGACGGACGCGACTGCGTTAGCTCACAGCCAGCGCTGCCGCTGTCTCTGCAGGGATTTCGCCCGTGAGGTGCCACGTGTAGATCCTTCGTGGTCTTCTACCACACATGCACTAGTCCTAGGGTGGGCACCTAAGGTTTTCGCTATTATCCTCACCCCCGCCAACGTACAAGTACGCCGACGGGCTGGTATCCACATGCCGCAGTGCGCCCTCACGGCAACCCTTTCTGCCAGCTCAGAGCTCCTAGCTATCCAGGCTAGTGCCGGAGTGAAATAAATGCGTCAGTCACAAGCGCCGGGGACAAGGCCCTCCTCTTTGCCCAGTGTCGGGCTGCTGCACGACGAAGCCAAGTGCCCAACTGAGGCTCCCGGGCCCCCCACTGCCCCGAGCCTCCTGGGTCTTTACCCGGGGCCCCCACCCCATCTCCTCACTGTCTCCCCCTCCAGGCCCTCGACGTGAGTCGGCCGGCACCTGGGCCACCCTGACAGGAGGTTCGTGTTCCTCGTCAGGACTTCAATATGTGGGTTTGACGTACGCCGCAGAGCTGCATAGGGGATGCCGGCTAACGCATTCCACGCCCAATCCCGCCCAGGGTCGGTAACTAGCCACCTCTCAGACTTTCGACGTGTGTTGCGCCGTGAAGCTCACGGTCCCGGAGGCCGCTTATGTTCTCCACCAGAAATTACGACGACCTCCGCAATCGTGGATCCCCCTGCAGCGCGAGGTCCTGCAGTTCGAGTCCTGGCTTTGGCGTATTTTCGACTCCAGGCAGATAGCTAGGCGGAATTCACCCGCTGTCTAAAGAAGACTTGTGGCAGGCGACTGTTCCCACCGGTAGTTTTCAGAGCTTTCTTCGATCAATACCCAGCGAATGGCCGAGAAGTACCTTAACAAATCGGCATTGAACCCCACGCGATATTTTCCCCTTCATGTCCTCTCCTCTGCCCTTACATTCACCCAGTTATACTTACACGCAGTACACTACTGCACCCGTCGGTAGATCAGTGGACAGCTGAGTACTTGATCCGTCTTGACGGTGCCTCATTGGTGGAGATACATACATTGGTGATATATTTGGACGAATTTGTAAATCTAATTGTTTTGTAGTGTTCTTTTTACATGTACACAATATTTACAGTAAAGTAGGAACAGAAAACTGCAAATGACCTTAAAAAACCTCTGAGACTTATAGCAGAAATTCTCGAAGTCTTTGTAACGAAAAAAACGTTTTCTTACACATCTGTTAATCGCTTTTGTAGGTTTGTCTCTGTAGTTATTACAGGTTTGAAGATTTCATACAGATCGAAATTTAAGTTTGCAGGTTTGCCGTCCAGAAAATTGGTAGTAGTTATTTCACAAATATCTCAAACCTATCTTCAGATGAATAATGTCTTGTCGATTTCACTCAAATGATACTCGTACATTTGATGATGTAATCATTTTTTGTTGCAATTTTTTATTAAACAAATCATTCTAGTACTGTAAGCGTTGTGGCAAATTATCTTTTGATGAATATTGTTTGCGTTTAAATCAATTTTTTCCTTTCATATTTCTTTTCCTTTCTCGACATTACTTCGTAAGAAGAGGCTGTATTCTGCGCCGGAAAATGGTGAATTTTCAACTAAAAACTCTTATTGCCAAGCCCTACTAAACATGTGGATAAACATTGTTTCCATGTATAATAAATTACTTCCACTAACACGTTGTGTAAACGGAATTCATGTTTTGTGGGCTCTTAATGCCATGAAATCGTTCATCTGTCCGCCTGGAGTTAAAGCTAGCGCCAAAACCGCTCAGCCGATAATCTCAAAACTGGATATTTCCTGACCTACCTCAACAAACCCAAGATTCTCGGAGTTTGAAATGGTTATTATGAATTGGGGGGTACTTTGCATAAAGCTTCAATATCATATTAAAATCTTTTTCAAAAATTACAAAAATTTGTTTCAATTATCATTCTTGAATACTGCAAAGAATGCTTCAGATAATGATTTCCTTTTTTCTTGTTTTTCGTAAACAGAAAAAGGTTTTATCACCGTCTTCCTACGACAACAATATTGAAGATGAAGACTTTACACAATATGACGACTCGTACAATTTTTCAAAACTACTCGTAGTTTTGCCCTAATTTTGTGTGAAATATAAACATTTTCAATATTTTTAGGCAACCATTTTCTCAAAAACGGCTCTTGATAATTTTTCCCCTCATGTATGTGGACTGTAAAAATGTTATGTTTGTCTTATTTCCGGTGAATTTTCGATAATTGCAAAAAGTTAACACTTGAAAACTAAAAAATTGAGATTTTGGCCTTCAAGAAAATATTTGTCGATATAGCCGTGATCGCAAATTTATTGTACTCTCCTGGCCAGGGTGTACACAGACTAGCGGGTGTTCCAATCTTCAGCTGAAACCGCGCTTACCTGCTACATGTCTGCTACATGCCTGTCCTTGAGTCGGACGGAGTGGCCATTGTAAAGAAAACAGTGGTTGGTCCACACCGAAGTTGACATCGGTATTTGTAGCGTCACAAGCGGCGTACGCAGATTCGTTCAAACGGGTTTGCGTCTTTTAGAAGAACTAGTGGAGCAAAAACAGGACGTACTTTCTCGCCATTAGCAATGGTTATGTAAAACTAATAACACCACAATTTCTCTCCGAATTAATTTTTGTAAAACACATATGAAGTCGTAGGACATTTGATTCGAAAATAAGCAGAATGTGAGAAAGGAAAATAATTATAAGTTAATAAATAATACGATACTGATAGCGTTGGCAAACAAATGGAAATAAATCGAAAAATATATAATAGTATTGTAATATTCTTCAAATATGCTCGTTTTATCACTAATTACACGTTACTTCTTGTGTCTCCAATGGTAAATGCTCTACACGTTTTAACACCTGAGACGTTTTCCTCAAATTGCGTTCACTTATTCTACTGCATTCAGAATTCAACATGTAAATGGGTAAGGGATGGTAGGGATACCTGAATTATGAAAACATTTACAGAATACATTTCTCCCCATAATACGTCACACACAGTTTTTCTTTTTTCACATTAGATAAAAAATATGTATAAATAAATCAATAAAGGCCTCATAACATGCCAATATTCAACAAAGAGTAGAATTCAACAGAATTTTACATTTTATTATCTTATATTGTTTTCGTTCAACAATGAATTTCTGAAATATACATCGCTGCATTGTTTTCTAAAGCAGCACATGTATTAATATAAAGTTAAAATGTTCGTAAAAATTAATGTTACCAATTTTTATCTCATGTAAAGTATTAAAATAATGCTAATATAATCCAAACCCAACCAGTTCAAAGGAAGCGCTTGTGGGGAATATCTGCATTTATTTCGATAGCCAGGAACAGTAGTCTTTTCTAACTTTCTGAAATGAAACTTACAATAATCCGCACTCAAAATGTTTTGAATAAAGAAGTTTGTTAGTGCTAAGTTAAGTTTATTACCATTCATCAATCTATTTTTTTTTATAAGAATAGCAATAACTTCCAAACCGTTCTCAGCGTATGTTTATGAAACAGCAAATTTGGAGCGGGCGACATTGTATTCACATTACTCAAAAAATACTCATATTTTCAAAACATTCAACATGACCTTATTCAAAGATCTGTTTTATGAACACATTTAATTAAGAAAAAAATGTGTCATCACAATAATTGTAGTTGTAGGAAGATGCAGGTGGTAGATAAAGAAGAAGGGAAAGTAGTAAAGGATGGCAAAGTAGTATGATAAAAGATTCCATTTTATTTTGCCTGTAATTAATGAATTATTAAGTTGTGAGTAAGTGTATTATTGTAGCTAATTGAAATACGATTATGATCTGAGTTTAAGGCTGGTATATCATATTGAAATATTGTAAGATTAAAATGATAAGCGATTATAATATATCTGGAGTAATTTTTGGGTTATAAGGATAGTAAGTAGGGCGTAGAGGAGCATGAACCGCCTAGGTATTTGTATCAATAGGGTTGTAAAGGAAAGAATCCTGAGGTGAGGTTGTATTACAAACTCAAGTTTGATCTTTAGCATTTAAATCACATATTAAAAGTATTGTAGAGTTAACATTAAGAAGTGACTCAAAAGTTGATTTAGATATTTTTTATTGGGTGGCTCGTAATGAGAAATTATATAAACTGGACCTATAGAAAAATTAATTTTAAGAGCCACCATTTGAAGATCACTAGGAGTATGTTCATAGATTTGCGTATGTTGAATATTTTTCTTAATATTTCTTGCAACACGTCCAGTTTGGCTGTACCATGTTTTTTGTGGCTGTACCAGTTTTTTTTATGAAGTCACTGGATTTATTGACCTTCTCGTTACCATTTACCACTTTTTCGTTACTATGTGTAATAAGAGTTTTTCTGCTTAAAATTTGCTGTTTTTTGCGCAGCATTACATTACTTTACTTTCTCTTGTTAAGGAAGAGATAGATATTTTTTTAAATATATTTTTTGTATTCTTTCTCAAAAATATCCTAAAATCTTTTCTCTTGCGGAATATATAAACTTTTCTCACAATTGAACCATTCAAATGGTTTAAATAGCAATTTTAAACTTCCTGTGCACGCAATTTTAAATAGATTACGCCGGCTTTCTCTGTTACAATTTTATTTCAATCGGTTTTAAGATATTTTTTGTTAAGTAAATCTTTCTTAGGATATATTGACTTGCCTTTAGAAAGTGATGCTCTATTGTCTTCGTCCACGGAACTTGTATAGTTGTTTCTGCTGAAATTTCTGACTACGAGTGTTGTGTGGTGTTTTTTCAGGTTTTGTTGCTAAGACAGATCTTTTCCCCGTCAGAATGGATAGAATAAAAAATATTGGCAAACAAAAGTTTTATGGCAATTGTTTTACAAAGAAAACGAGTTAAAATAAAGTTGATGTTTCCACTGTAACAATTGTAACTCCTGCTACAAGATCCACACCATCGACCCGAGGAGAAACGTTATGCCACATAGGAGAAAAAAGTGACTTTGTAAATAGTAGACACAGTGATTAAATGATTGTTACTATTACTATACCGTATAATTTCTTACAATATTTTGTTAAGTGTAAATGTTTATGTACTTGAAAAGTGTTGCCATTTCATGCGGTGACTGGTGTGTATAGCCAAACCATTAGCACGCTTTTTCTTCAAAAGCAACTTTTTCACATTCAGGTGCAGTTTTCTCAAACAATATGTATTCTACATATACGAAACTTGGTAGACGAATTAAATGTTACCATTTCTTACTTGTGAACTATGAATTAATGTGATATGTTCTAAAAGTTTCAAAAGCATGCTGTTTTAAATATATAATAGTTAGAAACAAAATTTCATTGTATTTCCAATTTTTTGTTCATTAACTGTCTAACAGAACGCAAAAAATAGTTTAATATGTCACAAAGTTTATACCTAATAGATTAAAACACATGAACTTTGGAACATTAATAGTTTCAGAGAAAAAAGCACTGGAATGAAGTACGACGCTATCACTTCCCACTCCACGTGTATAAATCAAATAAATATTTGAGGGAAAACGATAATACATGGAAATTTGGTTATTAAACATTAGTGATAAGAAAAAGCCTACAGAGTCTGAAAACAAAGCCGATTTGAGATTTTTATACAATTCATTGGTATAAAGCGTTATATTGCGGAAAAGTTGAAGGTATACCCAAGCTAAAATGCGCCATCTGCCCTTAGGAAGCTCCTTCTTACGGGCGAGCAAGTAAAAGTGCTCATATGTCCAACGGTTTGCAGGGCTCTAGTAGCAAATATTTAGCAACAGAGCTGTCGGTTAGCACTAAATGCTGGAAACACGCTGCTCACTGGGCCCGCGCGAACGCGGCAGCCATGAGCGAACGCTGGCGCACCAACTTACCTTGGGGCTCTTTAATCGAGCTGTAATGAGCTTTTTTAGTAAAAGGGGGGTCATTTTTGTATAATTTCGGCTTGAATATAATGCAATTTATAGACAACACATTTTCTCAAAATCCGTTGTAAATTTTTTAAAGTTTTGTTGAAATATCTGAATTTTTGATAATTGGAAGTTAATGTGATATGGCGTGCTTTCCTTTTATTAGCCTTATGCCCTCGCTTCACACGGCTCTCTCTTCGCTCGCAGGCTATTTCTACTACGGGCCCGCGAAGAAGCTGGACCCGCGCACGACGCGCGAGTACCGCAAGCCGTACAAGGAGACGCGCGAAATGAAGGTGCAGCGGAAGCAGGAGGAGGAGATGGCGCGCGTGCGCCAGAGGTCCGTGATGCAGATGGAGCAGGAGGAGATGGAGGCGATGACGGAGGGCGCGGTGAAGCGCGCCCAGGAGTCGGGCTACGGCTTCGGCCCGGGCTACGGCTCCGACTACGGCCCCGGCTACGGCCCGGGCTACGGCGGCGCGCCGCCCAACGACCGGCCCGTGCAGGGCAGGTACCTGCCCTTCCAGACGGGCCCCTGCGAGTGCCACGAGAACGCGCGCAAGTACCGCCAGAGCAAAGGCGCTCCCCCGGACATCCCGGGCAGGGGCCAGCCCGGCCAGCCCGGCGGCCCCGCGTGGCTGCCCACGCACCAGGGCGGGTACCCGCCGCCGTACGGATACCCGGGGCAGCAAGGGTACCCGGGGCAGGGGGCGCCTGGAGAGGAGCCTGGAGAAGGAGGTCTTTTCGATAGAACTCCGTGCGACGCATCCAAGTGTGTTTGCGCTAAGGCCTCAAAGCGCCTAGGATGGGGGGCTGATGAAGGCGGTGAGGAGTGATGACAGAGAAATATATGCATCTTCAGCATCCAACATTGTCTAGGGAATGTGTGCGTTGGCCACTCTGGATATTCCGGGCAAGATGGGTACTTGGGTGCTGGTTATCAACCTCCCTGTGACTGCGCGAAGTGCGTTTGCTCTAAGGGCAAAGGAAGGCAGCATGCGGAAGAAGCTGAAGGGTAAGATATGGTAGAGGGGTCCACAAGTAACATCGTCAAACATTAATACTGAAACTGAGAGTGATCTGTAAATTTGCGACTTTCCTAATTTAGGAATTTATGACCGCCACTTACATCTGAAAGTGTTGTGGGGAGGAATGATAATAAGAGAACGATGCTTCGGATCATTGTGAGCTCTAAAATGTACTAGAGAGCCTAGTGTTTATGAAGCACCTTGTGCAACCTAGACTTACGATTGTCCTAACGACCAAAGAACACAAAAAGAATAAGATAAAGAATTTACCAATATCGTTGTGCATCATCTGTGAGAAGGCATTCGTTCAAGAACAGCGATTAAGGAGGTTTTGCGAAGTCCTCGATAGCCACCGGTAAACAGAAGAGTGTCTGTGGAAAACATCGCCTGGCTCTGGTGATCAAAACTGCTGGAACATAATAAAATTCATTCACTTTAACAGCAGAGATCGGATCGGCAGGAAATTATGGTTTTGGATAATCAATCGTAGAAGCTCCAATAAAATATTGTCCATTTCCTGTTGTTTGAGCGACCGGCCGTATTTAGCTCTAGAGTTTTATATTTTTTCTAACATTATTTCCCGCTTGAGACGTGCCACAGTTATGGACAGAATCAAGTATGCTACTGCGTGAGCCTATATGTATTCCTTTCGTTACATTTATCTATATGCAATGTCTGAAAATTATCACTCTACAAATCAATTAAACACGTTTTGCTTGACTGTTCGGAATATTGAATTTTCCTTTGATTTTAAAATATGATATTCTTCATTAATTCTTTTTGTTCTAAATAACTCTGTGTAGCTGTGGGTGATTTATTTACACTTTCTCTACCCACTTACGTAATAAAGTGAGAGTATTGTAATTCTGCAGCCGAAAGTGCTGACTTTTTTGACAAAATCTTGTGTCGTGGATAGTTTTCCCACATTCTGAAAATTACTTATTCTGACATTTTGTGTAGTCATAATCTACACACAGTGTACTCTTAGTATCGAAAAATCGATTGAAAGGAAATCAATTTTTCCGAACTTCTGTGTTCATCAACAGGGTCGAAACAATACATTCGATTTCTCCTAAATTGATCCCCGATCGATCTAGGCGAAGATCGAGATCCTGCGAGTTTCTAACGAAAATTACAAATCATTACATGAAGCCACAACACACATTTTCAAAATGTTCTAAAATATTGCAACATTTTTATTAACTTCTTTTCTCGGATAGCGCTTGGGATGCTTAAAATTGTCCGTCTCATTTTCGTTTTAATTTTGAAATGTTCAAAACTAACTGAGCTGCGCTACATTATAAATAGGTATAATGTGGCATAAGTAACTGCATGATAATACAGAAATTAAAACTTATATGCTAAATTTTAACAATAATATGATTACAATGCTTGATGTTTAAGACAAATCAATAAAACCAACAAATGTTATTTATTGTTGAAAACAAACATATTCATTTTCTGAAAAATAAATAATAAATAATCTGGGGGCCATTGTAAAAACAATTTTGAAAGATTTACATTTCATGAAACATCATAATCTCCTGCAAATAAACCTTGATGTTTAAGTAACGATTATCTGGGGAAAATGTTGACGATTACTCTTGTGGTATTTTCGACAAAGTTAAAGATATCTAGTTAGCTACTCACAAGCAATATAAAGACGTGCTTAGTATAAACAGTTTTATCAAACAACTGAAAGCATCCAATAAAACTTACCTAAATAGGATTACATAGTTCGCATGAAATAGGTATAATATTTACAATAAAAATAAATTTATAACGAAGATGTTAATACACCCAAAACTTCAGTGTCAACTAGATTCGGTCTACATGCATTTTATTTGAAAAGAAATATCCAGAAAATATAATGTCTTTCTAAATGTGATTAATGAAATATTAATCTCTGGAAAGTTAAAATATTGTTCTCACTTATCTGAAGCAAAGAAATTCTTCACACAATAGAAATTGAAGAACAATCAGTATGAGCTTCACGTCTTTTAGAAATTTGTTTACAAAAGTAATCTGCTAATAACATCAATTTGCGTCAATTTAAAGAAACTAAGAAGTACAATAATAGAATTCCTTGTAAAGAAATTATTTTTATACAAAGTAGAAATCGTTAACTGTATTGGCATAGAATTAGCACTTGATTACATTATTTATTTGCATACCGCAAGAATGTTAATTAGTATTGTGTAGTAATACTTTGTAAGTTGTGAGTAAGTTTTGGATCATTTGTCCTGAAAACTTGACAAAATAGCTGAAGTGAAGTAAAATAATTGAGTTTAAAAATTATAAAAATTATCCATTTGGAAATATGTGGCAACTTTTTGCATGTAGTACAATACAATGAATGTATATAGTGGTCGTATTATTTCAGATTGGTTTCTTGATAGAACCAAAAGAACTTATTCTAAATTTTAATTTTTAAGAAAACAATTTATTTAAAAATGTAATGGAGCAACACGATGTAGCACCATGCCGCTAATTATATCAATTTTATTTGCATCCTTTCAAAAGAATTTCGTGGAGTAGAGTGAAATCGCGCACTCTTTAGCAAGGATATCTGTGTTCGATTCCTGTCGAATCTTGTCGTAAAATTTGTTCCAACAAAACGAGTTTGTCTGCTTCTTAGGAGTTAGTCCGACCCCTGAGAAGAGTGCCCATCTAATTCCTTCCCCGTTCTGGCCGCTGGGTAGTAACGCAGGAGCGCGAGGTAGGAGGCGCGTACACGGAAATACTACCTGGCGGTCCTCTGGACAACTGACTGCAACGAGACTGGACAGACAAATTAAAAAAAATAAACATATGTTAACGGAAGATTACTCCAAATGCAAAAGGCTCAATGCCCTCATGAGGATTTACAGACGCGTTACGTCCAGGTAGACGCAACAAAAACGGACTTTGCTACGCGACTTGAAAACCAAATACGTTATTACCCTTTCTAACAAAATTATCTTCGGCTAGTAGTAAAAAAATTAGTTTATCACATAAATTAGGTTTTTCCTCTGACAAACAATATCTATTTTTAATTAAATCCACACGCCCTTTAGAAACTTGACAAAAATCACAGCCTATGAACTGATGGAACTTCAGAATCTTTGTAGTGTTGTCGATACGTAAACAGCAAACATGTGATCATAGGCTATACACTATTTTTCCTTTGTATTAAATCAACAATCATATTATGACCACTCGACACTTTAGAGAAGGTAACCCAGATTTTTTTTGTGGGTTATCCTTGAAACAGTAATTATACTATTATTATTAATAATTGTCAACACCCTGACACCTTTTTGGGCGCGTTTACGCTAGGAAATTTGTTACGAAGACGTAAAGAGTACCAAGTGGTGACCTTCATACTGAGTATTAAATATACTTTAATAATGAAATTTGTCCAAAGAATTGTCATCCCGACCGAGATTCGAACTCGTGTGTCCTGGTGTTCTTATGGATTCAAGGATCTGGTGAGACATAATCGAAGGTTGGAAATTGAACAAGAAACAATAAGACCTCCCTCAATAAATTACACATGTATTCACAAAATCTTAAACACACATATATACAACAAAACAAAGCTCACACAATCAGTAAAACCCTATAAAAACAAAACAAAAAACAATATGCAGTCAATCACCTCAAAATGCTCTCTCTCTCTCTCTCTCTCTCTCTCTCTCTCTCTCTCTCTATCTCTCTCACACACACACACAGGAACAAAATCAACCACCTCTTGGCATAAATTATCCCTTTCAGCAGTTTCAGTTAACTGGCAAGAACTCATAATTTATCATTTAATACCTTCAGACAATTCGAAATTTCTTTAACACTAACCTGAGTGATTCTTAACAAAGTTAACTTCAGTGAAGTCGTGGGTTTCCGCGGCCGGAGTCATGTGAAGGATCTTGGCTGTCCGAGTGACGCCGCGTCGAATGCTGTTGCCGATGTTAAGACCATCTTATCGTGCTCTTCCTCAGGGCTAGTCTGCCGATTCACAATATGTACGAATAAAAAACACAATGTGTGCGACTTCAAAATATACATCGAGTGTGCGTGTAGCGCCGCAACACAGAAAAATCATACAAGGTTTGTCCCAAGACTAATGCGTCACAATTTCTTTTGACGTCACTATCAGTCACAGAACGGTCAGGCTACTTTGGATAGGGTAAGGGGAGGTTTAGCTTTTCATAGGATAATAGTTAGGTTGTCTCCTTTCCCTGGGGAAAATAGAACGTATACGTTTGTGAGCTCGTATGTAGTGGTCGTGTCGTACTTACAATGGGGAAATCTTTGAATGAAAGATACGCAAACGAGTTGAACAAGACGCCGATGAAAATGTTCGTAAAATTCATTGTAATTTTTGGTAACTTTCATAAATGTGAAGGAGACGTACATCATCGAGTACGAGCCGGAAACAAAAGAGCAGAGCCCGTAGCG
Source organism: Gryllus longicercus (assembly GCA_038098605.1). Classification (NCBI taxonomy): domain Eukaryota; kingdom Metazoa; phylum Arthropoda; class Insecta; order Orthoptera; family Gryllidae; genus Gryllus; species Gryllus longicercus. The sequence continues at coordinate 7,074,175 of JAZDUA010000011.1, read as the reverse complement.
CCACACCGTGGCGTCTCTGCGCTCCAAGGACACTCGCCTGAGCGCCAAAAGTCATGCTTGTTGATTTGTTTCACCAATAGGAGAGTGCACAGTGAATTTGTACCTCCTGGACGCACCGCAAACTGCACGTTGTACAAACAAGGGCTCCAGAGAGTGAACGGCGGGGCCACCCGCATCAGAAAAGAGATCGGTGCTTCCTAGAGGCGACACGACGACAGCGCGCCGGCCCACATCACCTTCGTTGTCGGGGACTATCTGACACGGCTGACTTCTTTTAGTTCCCTCTGACGGAAAGGGCCATGAAGGAAATGCATTTCAAGGCTTTGGATAACATCGAAACAAGTACGAAGAGGGCTTTAAAAGACTTCTTCGCCAAAGGCTTCCTGGGAGTGTACGTGGCAAGAAAATCACGCTGAAAAAACTGTATCGATGCACAAGGGTCATCCTTTGAAGAATTTTAAGTTACTGTATCTGTCTGATCAATAACTTTGTTTAAAAATTGCAACGTATTACATTTGGGACATACCGTGTTTGCGTAGGTTGTGTAAGGTAACTAAATGTTCAGGAGATGTAGTGTGATGCACAATACGAACCGTGTGCTGTTTAAGTGGATAGGAGTATTGCACTGAATAAAAACCAAAGTTCACAGTTGTTAACAGTTCGCCACAACACGGATTTTCGGCAGAGGATGGGTGGGAGCGAGGTTCAATGGCGATTGCCTAGCGTTGCAGTTCATCAGAGGCGTTAGCTGATTACACGGAGGCATTAACTGAGCAGATGTTGTGCCTTTGATTCCAAGGATTCATTGTGGAACATAGAAAATTATTAACTGTGGAGAATCGGTTTCTCTTCGTCGTTGCGTACCTTTTTATTACTTTCTTGAGCAAATTCTTTTTCTACGTCTATTTCATTTTCAATTCTCCAACCAAAAATTAAGACGGACACAAAAAATGAAGAGCCAAATTCATTAAAGACACAATGATACGGTGCTGGTGTCCGACAGATCTGATTCATTGGCCGCACGTTGAATACAAGGTCGTTACACCCGTTAGAGTAGATAATATCCCTGGAGGTGGGGGTGTTTCTACTCCTGGGTGGTGAGATCCTGCGTCAACCTACACGTTGGCTTGATACGAATTCTCTCCTCCAGAAATCGGCCTCAGCAGGGCGCCGCTTGATCCGAGCCAAATTCTAATCTCCCGAATTGTCTCCCGGCAGTGTGGTAGTGAAGTGCACGTAAGTGTAATTCTGCGTAAGTAAAGTTTGAGTATATGACAAGGAAGGGGACGCGTGCGCTTCGTGGCTCAGTTTCTAGAGAATTTCTTCTGGATTCATGTGGTGCTGAGCAGCAAAACCATAGAAAACTTCCGATCGGGGCAATGATTTTCCTCTCGACGGCTGTTGAATTTGACCAGCGATAATGGCAATGTGAAAATCCACTGCCGTGAAGGCTCGAACCGGTCAGAGCCAACGGTCGATGGCGCAGGGTAACTCAACCGGAGGAGTGGAGAGAGGAGAGGGAGCGGAGGGGCGGGGCGGGGCGGGGAGGAACGCCTCTTCCTCTTTACAAAAGCAAGTGGCGGCGCCAGGAAGGCAGGGGGCGAGGGAAGGGTCGGGGCGGAGCGAGCTGGGGCGAGGTGCCCACCTTGTGAGGTAAGCGAGCGATGGCTCTAGGAGCGCGGTGGGATGGGGTGGGGTGGGAACTTCCTCGTGCCCCTATTGCCGCGAAACAATGCACGCACGACGCCGGTAACAAACGGCTGCCGCCGCGCACCCTCTCCTTGAATACCTGCGCGCGCGAAGCATAATGGAAGCGCGGGCGGGGAGGGGCGTTGGTCACGGGGAGGAGAAGGAGAGAGCAAGTTGCGGCCTGGAGGGGCGGTGCAACCTTTGCTACCTCTGTCTCTGGAGATAAAATGAGAGTATGTTCCCGATGCATATATTACTTTCTCGCTGAGATGCATCTTCAGTACTACGTTTTTTAATAATCATAAAAAATGAGACTTTTTATTTTATCTATTGGGCTCTTCTACAAGCAAAGCAGCGACGTTTGCCGTCACAGCAGCCCTTTAGATGAAAGTATTCTCACAAAGGCCCAGTCGCGCTGCTGTGGCGTGCACCGCCTTCACACGGAACCACTCCACAGCGCCACCGAGAGGCGCTAAGCCCTATCATACCCAGCCGACAATCGGAGCCACTGAGCTCAAGGATTTCCTGCGCTCCGTTGCGGGCGCTGGCGGCCTCAAAAGCGCATCCCACAGAGCCACTGCCCATCGCGACTACTGACTCAACCATCAACTGATGCCACTGCAGTGCCCCTGTCTGAGTTCGACACCCGACAATGGCGGGATTTTCGACTCTAGCTAGAGAGCTAGGTTGATTTCAGTGTCTGGCTGAAAAATTCTAGCTGCCGGCTGCTCTGATCGGTAGATTTCCGTGGTTTCTCCGATCAATACCTGCTGAATACCGAACCAGTACCCTAACAAACCGCCCACTGACGGCGCGCGATCTTTCCTTCGTCTTCCTTATCCTAGCCTCAGCCGTTACTTACATATACTACTTGCAAATATACACTACACTACTACACAGACTGGAAGACCGATCGAGTGTATGGAGCTTGTTACAGATTGGGAGGTGCGCCTCTGGTGCAAGATATCTCTTTGAGATTAACCTTGCTAGCCGAGGTAGGTTGGCGCCGGATCTTACAATCTAGCGGGGGAATATCACCACAGCCCAAGCATGCACTACACTTACGGGAGTAATGACTTTAAGATTTGACGCGCCCGGAATCACTAATCAATCAACCCAGCGCTGCTGATCAAATAGGACTCTCGACTGCTTCCTGCTACCGGTGGCGCAGACGTGCGTCGACGCTTCTGGCGGCTGGAGTTCACTACTAATCTCCTAAGGAAAGTCCATTGACCTGACAGCGCTACTTCAGCCAAAACTATTATCTTTGTAGCCAAAGTATTTTGTTTTTAAAATACATAATATATTTGTACGTACAGTTCGGTCGAAAATTGAAAATCAACATCGCATTTTCCATGGTGTGGACCAGCGCCTCACCACTTAATTGGAAATCTGGTCGTGAAGCAAAAACTACTCATTTACATCTCTTCTCCTTGCCCCATAACAATCACAAGACATTATAATAATCAACTTTATTGTTTTTGTTTCCTCATTTCTTACAATACCCATTAAACATTCCAAACTCATTACTCTTAATTAAAAATCAATACGAATTCAATTATACAAATCGACCAAGTAACATATAAACTACTTGAAAATATACATTTTCCTTCACCAAGGCTCACAATAAAAGGCTATATTAATGAATGACACTTTAATTTTTTCTCTTAGGTTTTGTAAATTTGTATAAAATCTAATATTTATAGTCTTGACACAGTGCATCGCCAATGTGTGAGAAAACGTGCTATAAAAGAAAAAACATTCATTTTAATTCATACAATAAAATTAATTTTCTTTGCGCAACAATGACCATAACACATTGACAACCAAAGGAAATTATAGATCATTCATGTCAAAACACATCCCAAAATTTTGATGACATGCGCGGATTGATGTCAAAATCTTGTCTGCAAAAAATAGCTGCCAGTTCTGCAAGGCCTCCAAATACAGCATTTATTTGCAAGCCAAAGTGTGCAAGGCCTGCCAGGTCTCGAAATAACGTATTGGAAACAAATATAAGCACTGGGAAAAATGTAGGGGCCTCTACTGACCTGCTCGAGCAGCCCGTACTGCGGGCGTGTTGGCGCCCATGACCCAATCGTCATGGGTAGGCTTGGCCCCGTCAGCAGCCCTGCAATACACGGAAGGATAATGCAGTTTCGCAGCCAGTTTGTCTTTCCCTGCTACGGAATTATGAACATCCGCAATAGTCACAGACCAAGTTACTTCACATCACGGTAGCGTAGTCAAGTTCGCATGGAGTTACTGTCGTAACAAATGTTTATCACCGGCGAGAAGTGTAAATGAAAAATAAGGAGAAATGGGCCAATGCATTGTAGAATTGACTGAAAATAATAGCATGGAAGTGGAGCGTTCTGAAGAACCAACCGTCGATGCACGCGACGAAATTGAGAATCAACCGGTAGTGACAGTGATACAGCCTACGATAAGCATTCTTCTACTCTGGTGATGGGCACACAACGGGGTGATGGGCAACAAGGGATGTATGTAAGCAAGTGTTCATTATAAGAATTAGAGAGCGGATCCCAGAAAACTAGTGATTCTAAATGTCACTATTCCAGCAAATACCCAACTTCAGTTTATTGTCCAAATTCTGTGAAAAATGACAATGAAGATGTTAGCATTAGCTAAAAGGATAAAGCTGTTGAATTGTAATTGAATGTGAGGGTAAGAAACTTTATTCAATGAAGACATGTCGGCAGAAACTTTCGCTGAGTGACACCTATATTTGTGGAATAAGTAAATGAAAAACACGAAGACCTAGAGAACACAAAAATATGAATGAGAAACTTTTGCGTATTACGTTGTGTTAACACAAGCATGATAATGTTACGATTGATGTAATAAAATTCCTGTTTCAGTAAAGCACATTCTACGACATCAGAGAAAATGACATATACAGTTCTCTTGAGAGATATAAATACAGCACTAAAAGTTAATTTTGTTCATTTGAAATGAAAATAACATTTTTGGTTTCTCTTCAAATGGGTTAGGAAATTCTTGTTGATAAGGAATAATTAGATGCAATATACATAGTTCCTTTTGTATCATTTATAACCTTCAAAATAAACTTTACATCGTAAAGCGTGCTGTAGATTATTGGCTGTTATTTCTGTTGTAATTAGAATTAAGACGAAATACGATTATAATCATCTTGTCTTTAGAAACCCACTCAGGAAATCTTTTTGTGCAAAAATACTATTCGCTTTCAAACTTTAATTTTTTCTACATTTTCCTACACCGCTAATAAGTTTTGACGAGCATGATAAAATGATAGTTAAAAATATAAGTATAGAGACGAAAGGTGGAAGAAACAAAACGAGCATTAAAGGAAACTACATAGAAGATAAAGTTCCGTGCCGCAATTATCCATAAGCAAAGGAGTCTTGTCTTAATTCTCAGATCGCGTCTGCAACATGAAATAGAAGTAATTCGCTTGTATTTAACAATGTAGTGCACGCGATGTGTGCTTATCTGCACCCGCAAATTCTCTCTCGAAAGTAGCCTTATCTTGGACGGTTTCTCTGCGAGGAGATGGGATGGAGGTGGGGTAGAGCCGCGGCGAGCGTTCAATACAGTGCCAGAAGGCTATTTTAAGAGAGAGCAAAAAAGATTAGAGTGTTTGCATCGCCTGAAACGCCTTAGTGCATACCACTGTTTAGCGTCTGCACATTCGTCACTTGAACTCAAAGTGATAACAAAGCCTGTTGTTCTTAACTATGGTGATATAACTATGATACATCACGTTAGAAGCATTAAACTTCAAATATAATTATCCACTATTCGTATCAGAAACAATATGTGCAAACACTTTCTCATCATACCACGTACACACGTTATATATGAAAATATGAGTCCGGCTCAGGATATAAACGGTCACTGCTGTGCTTCTGTCATGAATGCCCTAGGTTCTGACAGTGGTAGGATTTTTGACACTTCTAACGCAGCTAGGTCGAATTTAGCCGTTGTATGAAGGAGAATTCTAGCGATCGGTAGCCCAGATTGTAAGTATTCTGTGGTTTCCCCGATCTCCACCAAGCTAATTAGAGAGCAGGGCGGGAACAAACGGGCCAGGGGTCATCTTCAATCTTTTCTTCATCTTCCTTGTCATATTCTCCCCCTTATTTACAAACACTTACACTGTTATGCACTACACTATGTCTTGCTAAAACCATGTTGGGCAACTACTCGGGAGCTTAGAACTTGTCTCGACTGGATGGTGCCCTTTGGTGAGTGATACCTATTTGGGGAAAACCCCGCAAGCCCAATGATCGGGATCTCACCATCCATCGGTATGACACTACCACCTCTCACGATAAATGCATGCACTTCATCTAAGGGAATAATTATCTTACCTGTTGGTGCACCCGGTAGTGCGAAATAATAATCAATCAATCAAATTATAAGTAGCTATCTCGTAATTTTCATAAATAAAATCATTATAAAATTCAATGGTTCATCGATCAAATCTGTTTGGAATGTTTAGGTTTTAAAATAATATAGGTACGAAAACAATATTTAGAAAAGTAATTTTCTGAAAGTATCACTAAAACAACTTCACAATTTAGAATTACGTCATGTGCAGTTTTTGAAAAAAAATTAGAAGTTTTTCAGTAATATGTTTCAATTAAACGAAATTTATTGTAAAACATTCTCGAAAACGGCTCTCCATTTTTCCTTTAAATTTCTGTCTCTATGAAAAGGGACGCTTAAAAAATTGCACAGGTCTCATTTTCGTTCTACTAAACGATGTGTAGAAAATTGCAAACCTTGCATGACTATCTTCCCAAGAGAAGATACACCCTTCAGAACTGTATTGCCCTCCTGTATTGCCCTTCAGAACTTTCGTTTATGGAAATATTACTCGAATTCTCATAATCTCGAATACTCATACCTCAACATTATTATTATTATTATTATTATTATTATTATTATTATTATTATTATTATTATTATTATTATTATTATTATTATTATTATTATTATTCATACATGAGTTAATTTAAGACAGTGCTGAAAGTCGTGTAGGATGAGTTGGAGGCAAATTCTGGACGAGGTGATAACGTCTTCATTTTTGGCGCCCGGCCACGTGGTGTTTGCACACGCTGATGACGCAATTGTGAGATGGCGCATTCAGCAACTCACTGTTAGCACCACTTCCCAGCAATTCTATCACCACACTATCCCGACATCCGCTCCGCACTCAGCCGATGAACGCATTTCCGCTCACCACATACACTCGCCCCGTCGCTGCGCCCTGGGTCGACCCACTTCCTACCTACCTTCTCCACCCCTCCACTCCCATTCATTCAACACTCCTACCCCAACACACTTCCTTTTCCACAGCCTCACTCTGAGCCCCGCTCCTCCACCATCTGATCATCTTCCCGCCTATCACGTTTCCGCGCTTCCAACACCCACCCTTACGCAATCCCCACCCGAAGCACTCCGCCACTTCCCTTCACACCCCATTGCTCTTAACCCTGCCGCTCCTGTCATGTCTCTGCCCCGACAATTCCCATTCTACCCGTCTCATTCCCAGCCTTGCTTTCTCCGCTCGTCTCCCTTCTTCCCTTCTCCCCTCACCCCCAACTCCATTTCTTGCTCTTCCGCCTCTCCGCTCCCGGGTTCTCCCTCCCCATCCTTGTTGCCCCGTCGCGCCCTACAACATCTCTCCCCTCCCCGTACCTCCCCCACTTCTCGCTCCTCGCCTCGCCCTTTTGCACCTCTCAGTCCGCCCCGCCCGCACTGCCCCAGATAAGCGGCCGCGAGCGCCCGGCCGGTGATGGATCCCGCCGCCAGATCGCGCGATTATCTCTCGCGGCCAAGCGGGCCCCCGGCCGGCGCGGCGGGTTGCGTGCTGCCCCTGGAGCGACGCTCGAGGCGGCAGTGGTTGGAAAGCGAAGGCGAAGAGATGTTTTCGCAAGGAATGGATGAGACAGATTTTCAAGAAGTGATGTAAGGGATATGATAATGTATTTTACATGTAATGAAAATATTTTTTCTACTCTCATTGTATAATTCTGTCATCTGATGTAGTAGCATAATGATATCCCTTATGATACAGATTTTACTATGATGCTGGTTTTCACCAATTACAAAGAAGTTTGCTAACTAAGAATTGTCATTGTTGAGAATCATTCTCATAAATATTACCTTATATGGGTACTAGGGGCGTTTAAGGACCCCATCCATTTTGTTTTACGATAATGACATTGAAGAAAGTAGTATAATTGCAAATAATGGTTTAAATAAAAACATTAATGTTTTCATTAATCATTATTTACATTATCATAATTATTTTGTTACTTTTTTATTCAACAATTTTATGGTCAGTTCATTGACAACGTGATTACGCTGGTTTATATCTCTTTGTTGATTTGGTTGCTTTCCCAATTAAACATGGCCATTCAATGGGAATGAATTAGCACAGTCACAAGTTTACCGAATTGTAATTCTGTACTAGTCAGGTTTCCTTTTCATATACTCAAGGACAAGGCAACTGCCTCTATATCCTACTAGATAACCGTCGACTTTTATATTGCAGCCTGGTGTTCATAATAATATCTATCTCTGAATAAACATTTCCCGTTCATATTTTCTTTGGGAGCTAGTTTGTTATAAAATTGTACAAAACGAGTAATCGTTTGAAATATATCATATCTCATAGTTGCCTGAAAAACTAGTCTACCACATTCCACATTCCACAATGCTGATGAATGTATGCTCCAGCAGCTATCAATAACCCAACGTAAGCCTCTAATTCTATTTCATCCACGTCCTCCCGGAATTTAGGTGATGCAGTACGATTAGCTTCCATTCATGATAATCTCGTTTAGCTTCCCTACTTGCTTCGCTTACAAGAACAGAAAAAAAATCCGTTGTTAGGACAAGATTTACAGTGCTTTTTAGTGAACATTGACATTATAGCTTTGATTCAGTTTTATCTCTAATATTTGTTTGCAATAACGTTTGAAGTGATTTAGAAATTTCAATACCTTCCATTTCATTTCCTTCATACTGAATTGTTTCATTACTCATAGATTCGCAACTTTCAATCTCAACTCTTCAATCGATGCAGTCGTCTCCATAATTATCTTCTTCCACGTTGTGTTTACTTTCTTCATCTCTGCTAGGTGGCAAATATTCATCATCACTACAATCAGAATTAGACAAATGTTCTTCCTTATCACTTTTCTCCACCAACATGTGGTGTAATCTTTAATCAATAACAACTCGTTTTCCATCAATAAGTTTGAAGTCCAACATTTTTCTCTTTCATATTTCCAGAATTATTTTCCTACTAAGAAAACAGTCACAATACAAAAAAAATGTCAACGAAAGACTAATAAAAACAGGAAGTGAAGATACACAATATCACAAAGGTTTAATTTGTATTTCAAGCTTACAGCAATCAAGGACCGTAAGCGCAATATCTGAAAATATGACACTACGATAACAAAACACAATGAAAATGTTTCTCGAAGTAACACTCAATATCATAATGTTTTTGTACACAAAGTAACAACAAACTGGAAATTTTCGTAGTGTTCTTCAAAGATCCTAAGTGCCCGTCTAAAGAGTATGAATGTTTTTTGGCAAGATTATGAAGCGGTAAAAAATTAATTGCCTTTTTACCAAACTACATGAACACAATGTAGTGTAATATGGCTAGCTGAGGATCCCATGTTCCTTCGTGTCAATTCAAAGCATAATATCTAAAATTTGTATTTCATTGTTACATTTCTAAACTTTATTTTATAGACAATGTTTATTAAAATAATTAAACATTTTTCTTTAATTTCTTCAAGAACAGATCTATCCTGTATAGCCTTCGTACTTACGAAAATATTTATTGACGTTATGTTCTTAATTTACGATTGATTTTTTAAATAACAGTTCCATTAACTATATTTTCAATTACAGCTGCCTTTTCAAAAGCCCGGAAGGCCGCATGATTTTAATTACTTATTATTTATCTTAGTCTTTTCCCCCCATTCTTTATTTCTAATTTCTACCCTGTCCTAATTATCCAGTACAATGAGAACATAAAAACCAGCGCCTATCTCTTTTACAGACGTTTCACAAAAAATTATGTTCTTTAATCGATCTGGCTAATGCTGCAACCCCTTGAATTCGAAAGTTATTAATTTTTGTTAGTATTTTGCATAAAGTTATATCGTTTTTTACTCAATTACTCATTTTAAAAAAATGGTTGCTTGAAGAGAGGAATATGGTTTGAAAATAAGGCAGAGGTCGGATTTTTATTAAAATATTTGAACTTTCATAAATAGCAAATATTTTCTACTACCCCCCTATAATTTCATTTTAGAAAGTAGTTTTTTGTATATGGTCCTTTTAAAATACGATCTTTAATCCATGCACGCATTCTTCAAAGGATTTCTGCATGAAGTTCTTTTTTAACTTACATGAACAAGTACCATAATAAAGTAATTTAATAGTTGCGATAAAGTTTTACAATCATTTCTTGTTTTTCATTTATTAATAAAATCAAACAAATATTATATTACACTCGATTTCCAATAATACGTTTCGAGCTACCAGCATTTACATGAGATATAAAAAGATCTATATAATTCATTTGATGTATTTCATGATTGTTTCTTAACAGATGTCAGTGTAGCACTTCAAATAAATACTTTTTTTGTTATTTGGTAACTATGAGGATGACACGCTATGATGATGATAGGGGGTGAAAGGAGGAACAATACAGCCATACGCGAAGTGGGAGTCCAACCCGCAATCCTTCAGTCCAAGATAGCTACGGCACTACTGCCTTAGTGATCTCGGCCATCCGGACCGGCAAAGAAATACTTCTTTATGGATATTTGATTACATAACTATGTGACGTGCAATATCGCCTTGGCGTTGTCCAACTAATAAACGATATGTTTGCTAATAAAGAGGTATCATGTTTACTTAGGCCAGTTAATCACAAGAAGAGAGCGAAGGAGGAAACGTCACTCAGCCAACTTCTGTCTTCAGCCACCAAATTCACTTCATTCAAGCGTGCTCTCTCTCTCTCTCTCTCTCTCTCTCTCTCTCTCTCTCTCTCTCTCTCTCTCTCTCTCTCTCTCAAACACACACACACACACACACAGGTACTTGCAATTTACGAAGGCCGCAGACGCTGTCGGTAGAACTCGGGTAATTGCGTAATCTGGAAGTCGCCCTCTCTAAAGGCTCGGTGGATTTAATCGGGGGAGGAAGGTTTCAATTGAGAAAGTTTCTTAGAAACAGGTATCAAGCATCCTGCGCGTGTCATTTTCAGAGAACGTTCTGGACGTTTTCGCACGTCCTTGCGGGTACAATAATGATAAGAGGAAGCAATTGTCGTAATAGCCTAGATGTGTGAAATAAAGAAGAACAGAATGGAAACTAATGAGATAATGTTATAAACGATCAAAATCTAAGAACATATCAGTAATCACAGTTGTAGACAGCTTAACAAACTATATAATCTGAGTTATTTACGAAGAAAAGCAATGAATGCGACTGTTTCATTGGAGGAGATACTAGCTCTTATACAATAAATACATTATACGGTACAATGAAACGTTGACACTAAAGAAAAAAGCTCATGAAAGATAACCCTGTAAAAGAAAGGCGAACTTTTTGGAAATTGACTTCAATGTTCAGTCTTTTTACTTTCTCAAATACGTATGTATATACGGAATAATATACATAGTATAGAGAAAGTTTTTTAATCTTATTTTTCTCTGATTATTTATTTTACCACAATCAATATTTCTATGTAGTTGCCACCAGATAGCACACTCACACATCATCACTTCATTACTTTTTACATTATTTAAAAAACCTCTTTTACATTTCTTTAACAGCATATCGGGTCACATTGTTTCGGACTCATCTTCAAGTTGCTCTTGTCGCATCGCAAATATGTACCGCAAGAATCTTTTGTAGCCTATCCAATATCTCTTATAATATTTCTTTGCTATATTTTCGTAAAAGAGCCTAAATTGTCCAAAGTTTATTAAATCCAATTATAATTTGGATTTTCTAATACTTTACGTTCTCAACGTCTTGTATTAATTTACTTCATTGCGCAAGCCCTTATTTTGCGAGCTTATTTGACATTAAAGTTTTTGCTTCTGAATGCCAAAAATCCATTTAGGTATTTTACCTTGCCCCAATCCCCACTTCATATGACAAGTCGTTGCTGACGTAGTCTGCGACAAAGTTGTCATAAAAAATAATTTTATTTAATAAAAACACTGGCTCGAACGACTGGAGTAGTGACCTTGACTTCTCTATTCAGTCTCGCCAACAATGTGCCAAGTCATTGACTTCCTCTCGTCCAAACTTGCGACGTCTAGTCTTGGCTATATTTCGCAATATCTCCCAAAAACATGGTACACAAACAAATAAATATTACACATCTGACCACACTATTTCTCTTCGTACTTGACTTATTGTTATTTTGTACCCCTACTCAGTTTTCTTTCGCACACGGGCTTATTACTAACACTCTAACAATCTTGTTTATACTTTTACAAATTATTCACTTAAATCTAACTTATCCTAATTGCTTGGCATTAGGGTATGCGTCCATTTTACCTCAAATTTAACTTATTATAATCTCTTGGCACTGATGTTGTAAGCATCCATATGAATTTACTATAGTATTTCGTACAATGATATCCTTACAAGTTTCCACGACATCTCATAATTTTATTTAGATTTATCTATACTATACAGCATTTAAACTTTGCCATTCATCTCTCTCTCTCTCTCTCTCTCTCTCTCTCTCTCTCTCTCTCTCGCTTTCTCTGTCCCTATTTTTATTCCGTGATCTCCTTATAGGGTTCTATGATCCTGAAATTGTATTTACTAGTTTCACCACCTTTTTCACTTTCTACTACTACGGTGTCTTTATTGAGATATACCTTTAACCACAAAAGGGCCACGATAAAAAAGAAAAAATGTATGAAATAATTTCCTTTTCTGATGATGTCACTTGAAGAACCTTCACCAATATTTTTTCTCCAACCCGGTAGCCATGTTAAAAATAATGTTTACTTTCTCTTTTTCTGCGGGATGCTGAATGTTTTAAGTTTTCCAATTCTATTTTGTATTCTTCTGGTTTGCTCATGTCATCGATCGCAGGTGGTGTCGCCATTTTTCTAAAGGGGTCTTCTTTCTTCTTGCCGAAATGTATCTCCCATGGTGTACTCTTCACACTACAATGTGGTACATTATTTAACCCGTCATTTAGAATTGGCACTGCTTAGATCCACGCGCTATGGTTATCCGACACGTAACCCCAATAATCGCGAGATTTCCCTCATGATTCACTCGCTCGTGTTGCTTTGCGGCGAGCGAACTGTCGTATGCATCGCTGCGATACCCTCTTGCTTCAACGCATTTTCCCAGGCACTATATGTGAACTAGGTGCCTAAATAGGTGAGTATGCGGATTGGTTTTTCAGCTAATTCACAGATATCTTGAATTTTTCAAGCAATTTGCAGTGTTCGCCTTGTTTATCAGGTAAATCCCAACCAATTTTGAAAATACATCCATTACCACAAAAAAGTACCAGTTCCCATACTAGGCTTTCGGCAATGATCCGTATAAATGAGCTGCATATAATTCAATCTTTGCAAACGGAATAATTGCTAGTGTCTCATCGCGGTAATTCTTATTTGACACTGCTTCGTCTTTTGACACACATCGCAATAACTCACCCTTTTTAGTACGTTACGGCTCATGTTCTCCCACACACATTTCTCCCTTAAAATATGGTCAATTGCCACCCCCTCGAAATTTGCAGGTGTTGAATCACTATAAGTTTGTTTCTAATGTTTTTCGAAACCCACACTTCGTACGTGCCAGTTCCTTTTCCAGCTCTTCTTAGCAAAACGCCCTCCTACAACTTCCAATGCTTTCCTTTGTCACCATTGTTAATAGCTCCACCAACCTGTTATTGACCTAACACTACTGTTTTCATTCCTCGACCCTCTTCGTCGCTAGCTTCGTTCTTGATAATCTTCCTACGTGTCCATTTTGGCACTCTATCCTATAATTGTATAGCATCTATTTCTGGTTGTGTTTCTACATTAATTTTCCTCATCTTAAGCCTTGACAAGAAATCTGGCAACACATTGTTCTTGCCCTCACAATGTTCAATTTGGAATGAAAATTGTTGCATCATCACACAGACCATTTTGACAACGTGTTTTTCAGCACTCATTCAGCCTCATTATTATCATCATGATCATTCTCGTTTTGTTTAATCAGAGAATTGAAATCATAAAATTTGCGTTCAGAGTTGCAATCATAGAATTTCTTCTCTAATATTTCGAATCAATTGTATGCCTCTTCGCGTACTTTACAATTTCGGCACGTACTTTTTGCAACTTCCTGTGTATACACGTTTTTTATCTCCTATACTTTGATTTGTAATGTGGATTCTCACTCATCCTGCAATACGTTATTATTTTCGTTTAATTTTTCTTGAATTTTAAGTGAAGTTTCAGTAAATTTACTTCTGGTGTTGCTTAAAAATTTTTATTGCTCGAATTATTATCATCACAAAGATCATAATGCAGGCTCACGAGTAAAAAAGTTGGCAATATCTCCCAAAGTCGTTATTGTTTCATTGCATACATCAATCAAAAATATGTCACTATTACAATGCATATTGGGTATTGGGTAATGTTAACATGCGATAGTGACATTTTTCATATGTTGCTTCTTAGTCCTTATTTTAAGGTGGGAGAACAGGGTCGTATTCATAAACAAAACCTAAACTTTGAAGCTTGTAAGTACTAGCTATTTCTATTTCATAGTCATACCTTTGATGAGGTGAATGGATGGTATTATAACAGACAGAATGAATTTTTTTCCCAGCTTGCTCTCTTTTCAAAATCAGAGTCATTTTTCATAAATACCTGCCCTGATGATGAAAGTTGTGTCAAATAATTTTTGAATTATTGGCTTAGTACCTATTTTGATCGAAGTGAAGCAATTTATAATTTGGGATTTTGACCTGTGCACGTATCACTATAAGCAATTAAAGTTTTTTTTCGAGAGGCTACTTTTGTGATGAGTACAGATATATAAGAATGTATTTCGTGGGAGCCCCTGGTAGCTGTTGTTTCGTCCCAGCTGTGACATACAGCACAATTGCACGCAGCGGTATGAGAAACTTGTTAGCAAAAGTTTGCAGAAGTATCTGCATTGTGCTTCTGCCTCTATTGAAGTTTGATATGCACTATTTTAGCCCGTGATGGTACAATGTTAAAATCACCTTACAGTGCACCTAACTCATATCTTCCAAAATTTTACTTAAACTTGATTTTTGATCTCAACGGTTCATTTTGACCCTTCAGTAACTTTGTAATATCCATACAATTGTACATAAAAGCAATTCAGTGTCCGAATGTAAGAATGCTTCGAGATGAGTTCTTATTAATCGTTTTTCTTGGGAATCTACACACTTATCAAAATTTTTCTCAGATCATTTTATTTTTCTCCACCCGCTTCTTTATTGAAACTATAGAGTCATCAAGTCAAAATCGCAACAATACGTTTGCAGATATGAATTCAATACATCCCAATAATACACCGTTTTTTAGAAACAACTAGGTGGCAAGTATTTTATTTAGTCACCTACAATGAACACTTGTAGTTTTATTTTACAAATCTTCCTAATAAGTATTGTTTTCTGTTACATTACACGCACGTATTACAACTAAATTTAACATGAATGGGATAGTTTTGTGTTTAATTATTAAGATACACATTACAAAATCTTAAGCATCTATCTTCTTTATAGCTTCTCTACAGATGAAAAACTTACGGCCTTGCACCTCAGTGATTCAAAGAAATCTAAAAGAAGAGAGCCAAGTAGTGTACTCGGCTCAAGACTTCACGGTCAATATTACGGAGACGCTGAAGAGAAGTCATTTGTCCCTCACCTTGTTGCTCCTGCCTCGCTCCCCACAGAGATCTTCGTTGAGCGCAATCGATTTGTCTAACGACGTGAACGAGCTGCACCTCCACAGCATAATGCACTTTAATGACGGATCGAATCACCAGATCGCGTGGCTTCTATGAATATCAAAGCTCTGCATCACTTGTTCACGCACTCCCCAGAAACCACTCGCACCGCTAGGGTCACAGAGGGTCAAGCAGCTCGGTAAAATGAGTTTGGACGTGTCCGTATTTCCTTCTTTCCATAATACACCGCTACACAGAACAATGTTTGAAAACAAAATAGTAAATCCACTAGATTCGAAACAAAATATTTCCAAACATTCCACATGGTTCCATATCACAATATTTAAAGAAAATAGTGACGCTAGAAGCGGGCATTCTTTCTCGAATTATTTGCAACACTTATGTAATATTATTAGCTTCCATCATGAAAAAACATTTTGGGAATCGAATGTCAGCGAATCAGCTCTATGATCAATGTCGTTACCTGTTACACAACTAAGGCTAGTTAGGTGTACCAAACTTCCCCACACTTCAAAATGAAAGACGTTTTGCAATTTTCAAAAAATCTGATATTTTAATGAAAGAGGACCGAGAAACTTTACTTTGTTTTGCAAGAAAATTAAAGAAGTATGCCTTGAGAAAACTGTTTTATTCAATGAATATTTACAATATATTTGAAATGTGAAATAATCAATAAATACTATAAGTAGTAATTAACAATGTAAGATCAAATGAAAGTAAGAAAGTCACCCAATGGTACTTTCCTTAGTACTCTTTACAAATGTTTGGGTAAATGTAAAATATTAAAACGGTGGGGGAGTTGAACAAAGAAAATTCTATTGAAATCACACATTTCTTGTCTGTTATCAAGAGGGTTTTGAGCTAGATGATTGAGATGCATTTCCAGGCGTTGATGATATGTTGTACTTCTTTCATTATTCTTTTCTTGAACTGTTGTTATATTGCATTCTTTTAGTCCAGCATTTGTTATGTATCAGGTTGCGGAAGGAGTAATTCTTAAAAGTTTTGACTGAAATTTTTGTACGATCGACAAATTAGTTTAACTAGAATCGTCCCAGATCCATATTCCGCATGTTCATTTACGAACTAAAATAGATTTGTAAATTAATAATTTATTTTCATGTGATAGTTTTGATTTGTGACCAATAAGTCGAAAAATTTCAAAATGTCTTCATATTTCCAATTGCGGCAATACATAATGTCTTTGTCATTATTGATGGCGATTGGGTTTATAATGACCTTAAATCGAAAATATGTATTTCTAACGAAAAAAGAGTATTTACAAAATTACCCGAGGGTTTTGTATCGGTGCTACCAAAGTATAAATCGCCACTCTTCCTAGTAGTATTACATTAAATGACACATACAACTACATATAGCTACGTGCCATATACATACACTAACATGTCGATTAAAGTGGACAAGATTTTGCACTACAAATCTGGTAATTTCGCAGTCTCACGATGTTTACCGATTATTCCTACTTCGATTTACAATCCGCGTCCGCCGCCATACTGCCACCATTGCCTTCTCGCATCTAACTCCCACTCTCGCTCTCCCCTCCGCTCACTCGGCCACCTCGATTCCCCTTCTCGTGGCGGATTCGTTCATTCTAACGCCGAATATGAATGTTTGTTTTCTCGTACCAATGACAATCAGATTAGTATATATATTGTGACGTACCTGGTGATGCCGGGTATTTCACTGCAATATAACACTAAAGGAGGGTATCTTTTCCGTGAATGGGTCCCTGGATAAGTTGGTATAACATTGGGAAAGTTAATTAGAAATGGAAATACAATCATGAACAAGATTTATTTGCAAATCAAATAGGTTAATTACATGATCTGACAACGTTTATACACTCTGCCTTGGTACCAAGATTAGGTGTAATATGCATTTATCATACCTTCGGGGCCCCGACCAAATACCTTCGATGCTCGTAGAACAGCTCGTACCAACAGGGTTGTCGACCTCTACAGCAGCTGTGGGCCGTCGGCGGCTGATGGCGTGGCGGTTGTCTTGGGCTGGTGACCTTGCGATTCCTCCCCGACTCGGATCTTGATACCACGGCGTTGCACCTCTCTCGAATCACCTTCCGTCGATGGATTTAATTACTCAACCCGCGCCTATCACGCGTGCTGGTCTCAGTTCCGTACCACACAGTTTCGATAAGGTTTCCACTACGCTAACTAATACGAGCGCGATCGACTGTTCTATCAACACGAATCTTTTATTCTAATGATACTCTCATCATTGACTTTACGTATTTACTGCTTCACAATTACTATTACTTTATGAACGCATCGCATGTTCCCTTTTGTCCATGCGCTAACGGCGAGCTTTTCGCCACACGTCCGAACTCTTCGCCGCTCCGCTAACGTCTGTCCCCTTCGCAATTCTCCTAACGACTGCCTACACGTGCTCGCTGCCCGGTTTGTAACCGACATTCTCACGCTGGCCTCCCGGCGGTGGCACCGGTGGCGGTAGCGACCGTTGCTAGCTCCCGTCGTTGTTCGCAGCGCTTGGCGTACGTACTTGGCGTCCAAAATATATATTGATTACTTACACTAATGTTTTAATTAGTGTAAGGGAACACATTCTGTGTTTCATCACCCCCCTCCTTTCTTTTTTTGGATTTTTCCCGCCTCCGGAAAAATTCACTTTAGTATCATCGTCTCTGCCGATGGTTGCACTGTCTTGTATATTACATGAACCCTATATACACTTATACCCTAAAATCGAATTAACACGTGATTGTTTAGATTAACACTAAGATTACACTTATTTACACTTCACTATTTTCCATACCTATGGGACAGGGTCTTAGGTTATGGAAATTGTAGTGTCCCACCACTTCTTGTTTGTCATTTAGTAACTTAGCCACATTTTTATCCGTAACTTTATCTATCACATATGGTCCCTCATATAATGGGAAAAATTTTGCATACAGCTTCAAATTTGGGTTTGATACCTTGGGAACTCGTAGTAACACTAGTTGCCCTTCACTGAACTTGTAAATCTTCTTCTTTACTTTCGATTTCCTTTCCTTCCCTGACTTCACTAATGCTTGGTATATCTGTTCTGATGTTTTAGTTGGTTCTTGCGATATTTCGGGTCTCTCCAACGCGTATAAGATGTGGGGCGGTTTGTTTTGAAAGTGTGCTTCCCACGGGGAGATTCCTGTGCTATCGTGAGGGATGTGGTTCAGCCAACGGTTAATGTCCGGAATTAATTTGTTCCATGTTGTATGGTCATTCTTGCAGTAAGTTCTGAATAACCTTGATAGCTCTCTCATTATCCGTTCAGACGGATTAGATTGAGGATGACGCACCGTCGAGTGGATGGGAATTGCCCCCATTCTGCGTATTCCTTCTTCCCACTTTTCACTCGTGAACATCGTTCCATGGTCGGATAATATCCTTTTATATGATCCGGCGATTTGAATAAACCTCTCCACTAGTTTTAAGCAGTTCCTTGAATTTACCTTATTGATTGGGTACACTTGGACAAACTTTGAAAATACATCCAGGATTACGAATATGTATTTATTACCGTGGTCTGTACGAGGCAGTGGTCCGTACACGTCCAGTGCAGCCAAATCGTTTTTCTCTGT
This sequence comes from Gryllus longicercus, assembly GCA_038098605.1. Classification (NCBI taxonomy): domain Eukaryota; kingdom Metazoa; phylum Arthropoda; class Insecta; order Orthoptera; family Gryllidae; genus Gryllus; species Gryllus longicercus. The sequence goes on along the minus strand of JAZDUA010000011.1, from coordinate 7,054,845 downwards.
TGGTATTATGTTCTGCATCGGGCCGTCATATTTCCGATTCGGATGTTTTGCCTTCAAACATGTCATACATGAGTTTATCACCTTTCGGATTTGTTTCCGCATTCCTTTCCAATAACACAGAGACTGTAATATTTTATGGATTTTTTCTGCACCAAAGTGTGCCAATGATGTGTGTGCAAATCTGATTAGTTCCTTAGTGCAATCCTGAGGTATCCAAATCCTCCATATTTCCGGGTTATCTTTGGTTTTAATTAGTACTGCTTCCTGTACTACTTTCCACCTGTCCTCCTTTTGCTGTAACATTGCGAATTCCGCCTCTTCTTCCGCCATCTGTCCTTGCTTGAATCTCTTAATTTTGCAAATCTCGTCGTCACTTTCCTGTAGCCTGACGAGATCATTCCAGTCGAATACCGGTGATCTCGAGATTCCTAGATCAATCGCCATTACGTGGAATTCCCTGGCGTTGACGTATTTACTGTCCCTGCCTGGTTCGTGTCTTTAAAAGGTCTGGTAAATAATTTTGAGTCCCGCGGCAATGTTCTATGTCAAAGGAAAACTCCTGTAATGCTAATACCCATCTATGCAGTCTGTCGTTCTGCAGATGACATCTGCTTAAAAATGTTAGAGTTTGGTGATCAGTTCTTATTGTAAAATATCTTCCTTTTAGGTAGGGTTTGAATTTTGCTACTGCCCATATGATGGCGTTCGCCTCCTTTTCTGTAGCCGAAAATCGGAGTTCGGGTCCTTTCAAGGTTCTGCTAGCTATTGCCACTATTTTCTCCTGTTTGTCGATCACCTGATATAGCATTGCTCCCATACCGAAATCACTACTGTCTGTCTGTACCACGCACTTTTTTGAAAAGTCCGGATGTGCAATAAAGCAACTGTTATAAAACATTTCCTTTACTTTCTCGAATGCTTCTTGATACTTTTCATCCCACTTCCATTTTCGGTCCTTTTTTGTTAGTTGGTAGAATGGATGCATTGCTTCTGCGAATCGTGGGCAAAATCTGGCGTAGTAGTTACAGGTGCCGATGAATCTGCGTTTAATTGTTTTCGGTGGTGGTATGTTCTTGATTTCCTCGATGGTTTCCGGCTTCATGCTGATTCCTTCTGTGGTTATTACGTAGCCCAAGAACTCTATTTTCTTAGTAAACCAAGTTGATTTCTTCACATTCAGTACTAAATTATTTTCCTTCAATATGTGAAATAATTCTCGTAGGTCTTCAAAATGCTGTTCTATTGATCTACCTTGTAAAACTATGTCATCCACATATGTTGTAACCCTGTTCTGCAGCTTTCCTTGCAAAATCTTGTCCACGCATTGAATCAACGCAGCTCCGCTATTGCGTAACCCGAATGGCACCCTACAAAACACATAACATATTCCCTCAAATGCGAAACCTGTATACTGTTGGTCCTCTTCCGCCACTTGCATTTGCCAATAAGCTTTACTAAAATCAGTACTAGAGAAAATGATGTTCCCTCCAAACCTCTGCAATGCTTCTTCCACCGATAACGGAGCATCCCTGTATGGTTTTGTTACTGCATTTAGTCTTCGTGCATCTAGGCATAATCGTATTCCTCCATCTTTCTTTTTGACGATCACGATTGGGTTGGTGTAGGGTGTTTGTGCCTTTCTTATGATTCCATCATTTACCATTGATGCTAATAGTTCAGAAACATCTTGCTTCAGCGCTGCTGGTATCGGATAGTTACGCTGTCGAAATGGTGTTGTATCTGTAAGTTGGATTCGAAATGTGAATCCCTTTATTGGGGCGCGATTCTTCTGGAATACTTCTTTATTCTCCATCAACAGCTGCAATAGTTGCTCCTTGTGACGCGTATTTAATATCTCTATCTTCTCCGTCTGCTGCCTCAGCTGTTCTTCTAATGATTCTTCGGCCACTGCGCCCGTGCATACTTCGTATCCTTCGTCTATCCCCAAGTAGAATCCTATCGCCTGGCTCCCCAACTCCACCACTTGCCGTTCTAGATCAATAATTGCTCTGTGATCGACCAGAAAATCCGTCCCTATGATTACCGGGTGTAATAACTTTTTGACTACCAGGGCCACTATCTCGTATACTTGGTCGCCAATCATGGCTCGAAACATTATTTGTTTTGTGATGGGGCTTGACTTCTTCTGAGTAGCTCCAATCACATACGCCCTATTCATAGGCAAACACATTATTTCTTTTCCTTTTGCTTTTAATTCCTCGTACATTTCCTCCGACACTACTGTAGTCGTGCACCCTGTGTCTACTAATGCTTCTTTAACTACTCCCTCACATTCCATCGTAATTGTGGGACATTTCCTGATTCTGATCGCTGAGCTCTTACTTCTCTGCCACGGTTGGGCCTCGTGAGTTACTGGCTGTATAGTATTTATGGAGACCACGTTAACTTTCACAATTTCCGCGTCCGTAATGGGGCCACCTTTCACCACGGACTTTATTGGTTTAAATAGTGCTCTTGTTCTCTACTTGTGCTAGGCTGTGCTGGTTGGTCAGATGCGCTTCCGCCCCCGCCTCTTGACTCTGTGCGGTTTGGGTTGGGTCCGCTCCAGGCCGGTCTTTGGTTCCTCGGCTCTGGTCTCCATCCATCTCCCCCTCTTCCGCGTTGATTTCCCTGGTAATTAGTGCTTCTGTCACTCCCTTGCTCCTGATTCCGTTCTGTTCTATCATATTAATGTTCCCCTCATTCCTGTTCTTTGGTGCGCCTGCAAAAGTTAGGTCGTACCCTCCTAACACATTCTGAAATCTCTCCAAGTTAGTGTGCTGCACACTACGTAATAGATTCTGCACCGTAACTGGGAATTGTCTCGTTAGTACACATATAATTTCTTGATCGCTCATCGGTGGGGATAACGTTTTGTATTCCATGATACGCCTTGTTGCGTATTCCCGCAAGCTTCCCATTGACTGGTTGTAGTGATTATTCATCAAGCTGATTTTAAAATTGATTTGAATCTCCTCATTCCAGTACCGCTCAAAGAACCGATCTTTAAATGCCTTTACTGATTCGGGAAACTCATCAAATGTATCGGCCCATATCCTTGCGTTCCCTTCCAGCATTAAATATAACAATTGTATCTTATACCTTTCTGAGGTATTGATGACAGCTAAATGTCGTTCTGCCGCCCTCATGAATATGCACGGATTTTCTTTACCGTCTCCTGAAAATTTTAGTGATCTTGGAGGGGTGAATGGTACCGTCCCGCTTGCTGCAATTGGGGATGCCTTGCATTCTTTTATTTGTTCGATCTCTGTTCGTAGTGACACAACCTTCTCTTCGTATTCCCGCTTATTCTCCTGCATTTCTTCCTTGACTACCAACTGCATCCTTTCAATTTTCTCGTCCTGCTTAGCGGTTTTAGCATCTAATTGCTGGTATAACTTATTCTCTAATTCTCCCCCCAGACTAATTACTTGGGATTCTAACTCCTTTTTCTGTTTCCCTAATTCTTCGTCAGTCCATTGCTCATGACTTTCTACCCGCTCCGCAATTTTGGTCATCTCATTCATCGTTGACTCAATTTGTTCTTCGGCGCGTCCTATTCTCCCACTTAATTCCTCTTGTAATTTGCTGATCCGTTCCTCGAATTTCCTATCCTGTTCATCTAATCTCCCATTCAATTCTTCAGCCAACTTCCTATTCTGTTCCTCTGTGAATATTTTCTGTTCGTCTAATTTCCTACTCTGCTCTTCCAATGTCTTCCTATTCTGTTCTTCAATTTTCCCATTTAGTTCTTCAACCAACCTCCTATTTCGTTCCTCTGCTTTCCTATCCCGTTCTTCATCCGACTTCTTCTGATCTTCTACCGCCTTCTTCTGTTCTTCCCGCATCATCATTATCATCTGTCTAATTGGGTATCTTTTCCACCCCCCCGATTTGGATTTCCTGCTGCCTGGTTCATCGGCGTTGACGTGATTTCTACTTCTTTGTTAAAGCTATCCCCTGACTATCATCCAACCGGCTCCCAATTCCACTATCCCTGCTTTCCGATGAAATGCTATTATCGATTCCTACATCTATCTCCCTTACTTCATCCGCCTTCTCCTCCCGGTCCAGCACTACATTTTGCGCCTCCATTCTGTTGCTTTGAGCTATCCGTTCGATCCTCACTTCGCTAAAATACTCGCACAAATTTTCCTTTTGCCTCACCTAACAACGGTACAACAGTTATCCTATGGATTTACTATGCCCGCCACAGCACTGTATACTCTTTATAACGGTTATAATGCACTAATATTTCAAATGCTGAATGATGACGAACACACCCTCACTCACCACAAAAACACAATAAACATATTCTCTGCAATCAGTAATATTATTACCATTTGACTACGTATATGCCGCTGACAAACTTATTAACATTATTACAAAAATGCTCTCAAATTTTAGTAAATCCACTATTAATTTGAAATTACTTCTCAACACAATTATTACTATATTATGTACACAACAATCACTCACAGTTACATGTCATATCTTCTCCATAAATTTCCCTCAATAGTGCCATATGAATATTAAAAATATACATTCACAATGCTGCTATACATTCCCCAACCTAGTATCCTTTCCATTGAATTCCACAAACTTTACCATTACCAATAGACAATGCACTGCTGAATGTAAATTCCCAGCAGGTAATGTGCACAATTTATATAATAATATTAAATGCCCTGATATTTCCACAAGAATTGTTACTACTTCCAAATTCTTTAATTTCCATGTTATTAAAAACTACCAACCAATTCAAACATTATTAACATGTTTTACAAAATTTGAAATTCTATTACATTATATCATTTACAATATGTACAGGTGTGGCTTTCATAAACCTAGTAACTGCAGTAGTAACTTTATACCGGTTACTCTCAAATAATTTCCTATATCTGCCCACAATTAATTACACAACAAAATTTCTGTAATTAACAAGTATTCATTGTGCTTTCTTGACTTATACATGCTTTGTTAGTACATGTACTATTACTTTTGTTCCCTATAATAATAAACTTTACATTGCCTGCCTATTATCTTTAATCTGCATTACTATACATCCAATACATGCACAGTGCTTTCCAATAATTTACCAACTTTCCTAAGGCCACATTTCTTAATTACACGCTTTCCAGACTTGTTCGGGCGCCAGCTGTGACGTACCTGGTGATGCCGGGTATTTCACTGCAATATAACACTAAAGGAGGGTATCTTTTCCGTGAATGGGTCCCTGGATAAGTTGGTATAACATTGGGAAAGTTAATTAGAAATGGAAATACAATCATGAACAAGATTTATTTGCAAATCAAATAGGTTAATTACATGATCTGACAACGTTTATACACTCTGCCTTGGTACCAAGATTAGGTGTAATATGCATTTATCATACCTTCGGGGCCCCGACCAAATACCTTCGATGCTCGTAGAACAGCTCGTACCAACAGGGTTGTCGACCTCTACAGCAGCTGTGGGCCGTCGGCGGCTGATGGCGTGGCGGTTGTCCTGGGCTGGTGACCTTGCGATTCCTCCCCGACTCGGATCTTGATACCACGGCGTTGCACCTCTCTCGAATCACCTTCCGTCGATGGATTTAATTACTCAACCCGCGCCTATCACGCGTGCTGGTCTCAGTTCCGTACCACACAGTTTCGATAAGGTTTCCACTACGCTAACTAATGCGAGCGCGATCGACTGTTCTATCAACACGAATCTTTTATTCTAATGATACTCTCATCATCGACTTTACGTATTTACTGCTTCACATTTACTATTACTTTATGAACGCATCGCATGTTCCCTTTTGTCCATGCGCTAACGGCGAGCTTTTCGCCACACGTCCGAACTCTTCGCCGCTCCGCTAACGTCTGTCCCCTTCGCAATTCTCCTAACGACTGCCTACACGTGCTCGCTGCCCGGTTTGTAACCGACATTCTCACGCTGGCCTCCCGGCGGTGGCACCGGTGGCGGTAGCGACCGTTGCTAGCTCCCGTCGTTGTTCGCAGCGCTTGGCGTACGTACCGCGCAGTCCAAAATATATATTGATTACTTACACTAATGTTTTAATTAGTGTAAGGGAACACATTCTGTGTTTCAATATATATATATATATATATATATATATATATATATATATATATATATATATATATACAGCGACATGCCAAGCCTTTGTTAGTCTCCGCAACGACCTCATTTCACACCCCACATTCTCAGAAAATATCTTCTTTTTGAGAAAAATTTCTTTCGTCATTCTTCCTCTCCACACGCCTCCTAAAAAGTCGCAAATAAAGACCCTCTTTCGAGCGGGCACAGGCCATGGACGGTCGCCTGGCCCAGCGACAGCTCAGTCGTCCTCACGCTCGCCCCCGCGTCGCCCCGGAGAAAATTATCTTTTAACGGGCAAATCCACACTCTATTTGACGCCTCGGTGCTGAACCACTTCTTTGTAAGGAAGAGAAGTATTGTACGGCGCGACTTCATCACGACAATTGGGGCCCCAGCGCATAAAGAGGTGTACCTTATTCAACACGCGCAAGTGTGGCTCGGGGTGCAATTGCACCCACCGAGATTTCCCTCCTCTAAAGCGTGTCCCAAGAAGCCGGAGCTTCTCCGAGCGCCGGCCGCCGAAGGCGGAAAACTCCCCCGACCTCCCCGTCACGGAGGAGGCAAGAAGAAGTAGAGAAAACATCACTGGTTATTTTTACCCCGAACCAGCCACTTGCATTTTTTCGACTTGAACGAGTCACTTCAAATTTCGTCTCGAACGAGGCAGTTGCCAACGTGAGCCAGAACGAGAACTCGGCTCACAGTGATCTGCCCGGTGAATAACGTGACGCCGCGCGCAGGAGCTCGTGGTAATCGCCGTAAAAAAGTTTCAACAAGTTCTAGGGTGCGACGCGCCGTGTCCCAAACCCCACGCAAATCACGGGAAGAAAGAATGTCAATTAGCGCCGAAGTCCATCCGTGCCACCCTTTCATTGCCTGCCATCCCATGAGAATATCGACAAGGGTGTTCGCCGCGTTACCTTCATAGCCCTGGAAAGCCCTTTGAACAAAAGGACTCTTTAACCGTCTGCCGAATGAGACATGCCGCGAGAAAGAATTAAAGTATCCAATAAGGAGCCAACCAAGATATAGAAGCTACGCCACGTGACGCATCGGTTGCGAATCCGAAGCGTAGGCACCGACGCACGTCCCGCGTCACCGAACCTCTAAAATCTAATGGAATCAGAGGCCGAGTAACATATGGGAGCGAGGTTTGAATTCAATTAATGCCTTATTTTACGTGGCAAGACTAGGGCCATTCGGCCTACTCTTCCGTCTGACCACGCAAATTTCGCTATGCTCTTTTCACCAACTAGCAGAGAAAGGAGGTATTTCTTGGTGACGAAACAGGTGACTTTGAATTTAGCTCAGAGGCCTCATTTAGGCTTAATGTCATCGTTTACATACAAGTAAATCTACTAACATGGAACAGACGGCTTTACTTCCCCCCTGAAGGAAGCCGTGCGAAGGATATTTTCGCCCTTAAAAATCCACGGCTTCGATCGGGTTTGAACCCGCCAACTTGGGTACAACAGTCCGATATGCTAACCGTTACCCCATCGCCCCTTTCAGGCTTTGCGCGGAAGACAGTTTACAATGTGGGAACCCGCCGCGGAGAAAAACAGAGTAGTGAACGACACCGACTAAAGCTACTAAAAATCACCGAAAAAGACAGACTAGTACCTGTCGCCGAGTAGGAGAGACAGTAACATACAGTTTCATAGAGCAGTTCAAAATATTGATTGTAACTTAGGCGAGAGCCAACAACCATCCCACCAATAACTCAACTTGGATGTGACTGGCATTTTGAAGTCTGCTTTTGCTTAACACCGAAGGCAGCGCGATTGGTGCCGATTTCGTGTTAGGGGCAGCGACCTTGGTACAGCCGCAACGCTGCCGACCCCCCTCCTCTCAACGCATAAGGGGAGACGTCAGCTCGCTACGACACGGTAATTGCATCAATGAACTCTAGCTTCCTCCAGTGGTGACAATCTATTCACAACCTCTCAACAACTGTAGGTAGAATAAGTATTTCAATGATGAAAAGCGAGTAATGATAGGGTCTGTGAACTTGTTGTAACGACAAGATTAGAGACACGCAATACAAATTAAAAACGCCTCAAGAAAGAAGACCGACATAATGCATGGCAACTTTAACTGGTTTTTTTAAGCTAATCTTCAAGAAAAAAATAATTGTAAATTCATGTAATCGTATTAACAGTTTCGGAAATAAACAGTGGGCTCCCTTCAGGAACCACATTGAAGGAATTCCAGTACTGTTGTTTAGTAGCGCATGTTGAGCACCCCTGATCCCCAATCACTGGAAATCCAACCCAGAAAGTCCAAATCCTGAAGACGACCTGGGCTCTCGGGAGCTAATCCCGAACACCTTTTCGGCAGATGTCGAAGATCGCCGTGAAAAGGTGATTGCCCGACTTGCCTGCCGGGCTTCACGCCTGGTGCCCATACCCTGGCAAGCGATCGCGAGGAAGGATCGTTTATACAGAGTATATATATATATATATATATATATATATATATATATATATATATACGCATACATATACAGAGAGAGATATTCCAAGGGAAATATTGAATAAAGTACTAGCTCATTAAGAAACATTGGTACCCTAGAATGATAATGTAGAAGTAGCACGTAGAACGTTGAAGAACTGAAGCGGAAATAACAGTGAATTGGAACATTGGATATAGCTATTAGAAAATTAACAAAAAAACGTGGACGTATAGAATATATTTTTGGAAACGGCTTATGGCGAAATACGAGAATGTTGGATGAACAATGGTGAAGGGTTTTATTATAGGCTAGGGTGTTGAGTCAAGAAAAACGGCTGTTGGGGAACGAGTTATATCTAATGGCAAAATTACTTACAGAAAGGTAGATGACAAATGAAAATAGAGTGACACGACATGATATGACGTGACTGTAATCAGGGCTGTAATTTTGACAGAAGGTATTCCTCGCCGTTGCGAGCACAAGAGAAGGTGGTTGACCGCATTGAGATGTTGAGCCGCCGACACAAGTACATGGGAAGGGTCGCGGTGGCTAGCATGTGGTCGTTGTAGTGATTCAAACGCACAGAACTTCTTGATCTGGAGCAGTATCATAAATGAATGTCCATCCGGAGACTTTTGGATTTATTTTTACGTAAATGGTTCGGATTATTTAATAGTAGAGTTCGGGATATAAAATTTCAACATCAAGAACGAAGAGCAGTGCGGCGTTTCGTCGAGATTCTTCGAGGAAAAATTCTTCCCTTTGGCAGAGTGCAACGAGAACGTCTTCGCAAACCGCAACCGCCATGGAAAACATCTTGCCTGTTACCATTGTCATTCTTTGCAAGGAAATAATGCAAACGTTGCAATATTAAATGCAACATTAAATATGAAATATTGCAATGGACACATCTTAAAAAGGCCTTCAATAAATGACAAAAGTCGTATTAAATTTGACAGTATTTCAATGGTACATTTTTAAGTACAATTTTGTAAATAGTATCACTAAATATTAATAATGAAAGATGTAATTGTATTTTTGAAAACGGAAGGTTGATTTTTATAAATACATAGACTCGACAGAACAAGTACTTTTTAAGAATACATTTTCAGTAATTACATAGTTCGTACTGGATGGGACATCGGCTTAAGTAATTTTTAAATTATACTTGAACGTGGAAGTTAGGCATTTATATCTAATAAGAATTAACTGGTTAAAGACAAAGATAAACAGTTTTAATTTAGCAGCCCAGCGCTGAGCACATCATATTACTAACTATTTTCAAAGTATAATAGTTAAAAGACGCTAACTACTTCCGACAATCTTAAACTGCCAGGTCGCATCGTTTCCATTGTTTGACAACGCGGCTTAAAAAATTATATTAAATAACTTCTGATAAATAAATAACTTTAAATTTATTAACTTCTAATTAATAATTATTATTTAACTCATTATTTTTCTATTTCTTGACTAAAGATGTTATTAGCCGGTTGAATATAAAATCTATTGCAGATTGCATCCATATGCATAAGGAGTGTACCCCGATGCTTATACAATAATTAGCGCAAAATGTGGGCTGCTAGAAATAAAGTGTTATCTTGCCAGTCTTTGGAATGATCTGAGAGGTAAGCTAAGTTCTTTCACAAATTTCACGGAGCAAATCCCAGAACTTCGATAACTATCGGGACGACCTGTGCATTTACACCTCACATTCAGACGAACTCAATTTCCATACACTTATATGTAAGACGTTTCTCAGCCTCCTTGGTTACATTTTGGTCGCATGACACAGCAACATCTACCAATAGACTCGATTTTTTCTCCAAATACCGAATAAAAATATACGGTTTGTTAGCCACTATCATGCAATCAGTTTGAGTTTGTTTGTTGTACAATATTGTACACAGTCCAACAGACATTATCGGTTTTGGTGAGTGTTTGTACCACTTGGTAAAATATCAAACCTAAAACTACAAACTAATAGCTAAATTTAAAAGCTTTATTATTATTATTATTATTATTATTATTATTATTATTATTATTATTATTATTATTATTATGACTACTACTATTATCAAAGATTCGAGTGGATGGAACGTTTGTGATTGCAATGCCAAAATACTTTATATTTGTTCCTCATCTAAATTTTGAATTTTGTTTTGTCATATAATTTATAGGCTTCGTGACAGGGAGCGGTCTACAAACGTGCTTCGCTTCAGATGGCGAAGAAAATATGTTTATTTTCAGAATGTAGCATTTTTCCCACTTCCTTTTATGGCAGTTTCTCTCGGCTCCAACCGAGAAGAACTTCGCGAGCTCCAGTCGCCCCTTTTGACGCTGGGAACTTCCTATTTTCTCCTCCTGTCTCCTGAGAGCACACGCACCGCCGCGTGTGTTTTGTTTTATCCACGCCCCTTCCTTGAAGTTTCCAGTACGTCGCCGAGTCAGTCGTACTTTTTTGCTACGTGCTACGCATAGTGGAACGAAATTCGCTTTTTTCTCTCCCTTCCGCGAGTTACATTCTTTCTCACACAGCAGCAGCTTATCCGGCTACGTGCGAGCTCACCTTACAGAATTCTAAATTTTCTTTACTGCGAGTGCATTTCTTTTTAGGTATACACTGCAGTGCTTATTTAAGTTTCGTTTTAATACTGAGGCACTAAACATTGATGAACTGTAAGTTCAATAACTGATCTTAAGTAATTATTAAGAATATTCTCTCGCGAAAATATGTCATTATTAATTGCTGCACATTGTTTTCTGAATTAGTAAAATAAGTAGCTGAACCACACAATAGAGATAGCTACTTAGAGAAAAGCTACATCTGGAGATTCCATATATGCACTGTATGAAATTTTAAAAAATCTAAGTGCATTGTCTATGTCGTTTAGTAATTAATATTCAAAATTTAAAATATAAGGAAGGTTTACAAATTCTGGAAGTATACAATTAATATTCATTGTAAAGAGACGTCAACGCGTTTCTGAATGTGTAACTCAAATATTTTCTGTTCACCAAATCTGAATATGTATATGGAAGGGTTCTAGAATATCCTAATACCTTAACTTCAAAACGTAATGCATGACATAAATAACACTAGGGAACATGATTTTTACCTCCAGAAAGGTACAGTGCGCAACATACTCAATTGTATACGTCGATTATGAATATCACAATTAAACGTCATATCACGTCCCAGTTTTAAATATATCGTTTCCTGATGCTGTATCATACCGGTTTTCGCTATTAATGCACATATATTTCAATTGCGTATGAAAGATGTATCGAATCAATACGGATAAAACCTATTTAAAAATAATATATGTTTTCAGTTAATCTATGGCACTTTTATGAGATATGAACTGAATTAATCTGTCGTGGGTTTTTTCCTTTTGCATTAGAAGATTGCCGTCTTTATTCTCGCGCCTGGAAGTCGTGCTCAGTAATACGAGTATGTCTTAGTGGAAGTTTTGATAACAAGTCACATGCACACTCACAATTCCGACTGCATATCAGTCTTTGAGAGGCGTTATTTGAGCCCCTAACCTTATAGCAATTATACAGGTATCCAACTGTTGGGCTGGCAGATTCTGACTGTCGGTATCATGCGGAACTATCCCCGCCTTGTGTGAAGTTCGTGTCAGGTTTCCGTGTCCTGTAAATACATTAATACATTACAGTACTGTGGTCTTTATGAAGTGAAATTAGGCTCATGATCTGTTGAATGGAATTGGTTTGATAAAATACAAAGTTGTTTTACTTCAAAAGTGTGCGAATCAATTTGATGTCTTCTGTTATGTTTATGGAAGATTTACATCCATACTTACAAACATTTGGTGGTTAATAAGTGAATTATTTTTTCTCTGTAATTCACAAGAATTGCAATTGTTCATATATTCCTCAAAATAGTTTTAAAGCAGTGAAATAATTCCACGGATGAATAATGTAAAATTGAAGGGAGGAATATTCATTGGACCGCACTTACGTATACAACTCATATTGGATGAAATATTGAAAAAAATTGCGAGACATTAAGTTAGCAGTTACGCAATACATTAAGAGAGTTGTGCTTGCTTTTGCTAGCAAAGAAAACAATTATAAAACAAAAGTCACAGAATGATTAGAAAGCTACAAATATATGTGGTGTAGGATGACTCTGAAAATTCATTTCCTTCACTCCCATCTTAATTTTTCCGACAGAATTCGGATGATATTTGTGATTAACATGGTGAATAGTTTCATCAAGATATTGCTCCAATGGAGAAGTGATACCAAGAGCGTAAGGAACCTGTAATGATGGGAGATTATTGTTGGTTTCCTGTCAGAGAGAATAAACAGCAATACAAGATTAAGTGACAAGGTGGAAATTCATTTTGAAACAAAGCAATAGAAACGTCTTCTTCCACGATGTTTCAATATTATTGCACGAAAATTGTACAATTTGGCCAGTAACCCTCCTTATTTATACTTACTCTATTTATTTGGCTGTCAGTTTTGTACATATAATTAGGCGCTTTTATACTTACAATCTCAAGGATCGTCTGTTTCTCTCTTGTAGGGAGAAAATACCGCTAGTACGAGAATTCGCTTGGTGATTATTCTAATCACTCACTCCGTCGTGGTCACCCCGACTCACCTCATTACCTGATTACCTGATTTTTCTTCTCGGATTCAGCATTGCCCCGACTGCTCCGCCGGCAGACTCCCTAGAGGGAGACATGCGTACTTGGCAGTAACAACTACCACTACTGCATTCAAAACGAGGTTATATTTCTTTTAAAATTAATTTAATGCGCCATATTTGCAATTTAGGTGAAGCCTCATACAAAAGTTAACCATACTAACTACCTTAAAACTAATCTTAGGTCATATGGCCGTTATCATCAGAGTTCATCTATGCCCGCTGGGCATTTTCCTTTCGGGCGGCCGTGGCCCGGCTTGCGCGAGCGGCAGCCCCGTCCGGAAGGGCGTGGAAGGGGTGCGGTCGCTGGCGGCGCCTTGTGTGTCTGTTTGTTGTCCCGTCTCCTCTATCGCGGCGTCGATGCCGAACGCCCGGGCCTTGCCAAATTCAGGGAACCACCACCGTCAGCCGAGTCGCGCGGTTGGGGCGGTAGGCGTACTTCCCGATGTGTCAACGGGTGCGACCTGGCGTGCCTTGCGCCGGACAAAAGCACTGGATTCCACAGCTCCCCAGGCGCGCTCGAAAAGGCCTCAGGTAACAGCGCGTTTCCTGGCGTCCTTCTCAGTGGCGCTATGTTCAATGAAATTATTCATACACGCGTCGTATACCATCTGACAGGTGCGACCGTCTCATTACAATATCTGTATTTACGTTATGAATTTATTAATTTACTGGTTTAATAATTTTTGGAAATGACAACACTTTGTTTACTGAATTATATTTCAACGACATGAATTTGTTGAAATACATTTTTTCTTCCTTTCCTGTTTCAAATTTTAAGAAACTTTCTTCTAATTAAATATTATTCTTCCTTTTTACTTAATGAATAATGATATTTACAGGAATGTAACTTTATAGGAATTGTTGGCACATTGACCACCAAATTGCTTCATATTTGGCGCCTTGTTTTTTAATAGGGCATTTTTGATGTTCTTTGAAGGCGTTTCAGAGGAAAGGATTATACATTTCAAACTTAGCGCTTCGGAGAAAAAAGCCGCGCGAATTTCTTCTCTGTTGACCAAATACTCATTTCTTTCGTACACAGTTCCTTGGCGTAGATTGTCAGCTGCTTCTTGTTAGTTCGGAGCGTCACTGCAACATTGCATCAGCTCCTGGGCAGCTCCTCGTTCGAACCATGTGGAGCATTGTCAGAAATTCTGAGAATCTAGCAATTTCCATTTTAGACGCCACGAGCTCGCAATCTCATCAGTTGCGAAGTACAGAAAGCTTAGTAAAAACATTTTGAACTCCTTCAAGGTTCGATTCAGGGTGTGCCAAGAACTGGATGCAGTTGTAACATGAAAACGACGAAATTCGCAAAGAACTGTTTAATTTCGTTTGGACAGAGGTAACAGACAATTTCTTTAATACTCGTTAATTCTTTCTCCAAGTAACAATGTTGTGACCCGATATGACGTCACAGCGTCATTCGACAGGCCTTATATTAGTATCTAGGTGGTATTGATAGCAGATTTACAGTTGACGAAACTATCAAACAAGATGGTTTAGATGATTTAACCCCCTCGCTTGAGAATTTAGAAAGCAGATACATGTATTTTAAAAGCCAGTGTCTTTCTGAATTGGCCAAATTATCAGAAAAATACATGCCATTAAGCCAAGTCCTATGCGAAGCTTACCACATGTGAAATTGCTAACATTCTCAGGCATGTACGATCAGTTTATGCAATTTCATGATATCTTCACAATAGTAGTAGTGAAAAATTATTCACTGAGCAATATTGAAAAATATAAGCATCTGCTTTCACATTTAAAGGGGGAACCGTATATGCGTGTCAGTGCCTTGAATGTGTCAGACGATAACTTTAACAGAGCTAGGGAATTATTAGTCGATAGATACTCAAATAAAACCAAGATAAAAGACACCCATATCAAAGCCTTGCTCAATTGACCACAAACAAAATGTGGTTCATCTTCTCTCAAACAATTCATTTCTCAAATTTCCACAAATTGGGGAGGACTGAAATCGATATCACTCGATGTAGATCTAAGCGAAATAATCTTGCAACATTTAATATTCTCTAAACTAGACTTTAAAACTAGAGAATCGTAATCTTTCTCTTTCTTAACTTGTTTATCAATTAGATCGCAGGTGAGGGAGATACCTCTTAATAATTAAATATGATAAATTAAAGATGTCTGGTATCAAAAAATATATTTGACTAAAGATCGTTTCGATCGCGTAGCGATCATTCTCAGAACTAAACGTAAAATTACATAAATAAAATTACATTAATAATATTCCTACATTGTAAGTATTTTAGAAATTCAAACAGGTACTGGAACAGAATAAAAATATAATCCCTACGTATACACAACGACCACAAAAACAGAACATGACTTGTACTAACCAGCAAACTCCTGAACTCTCTTCACCTTTTCTAAAATGATCACACCCCTAACTCTACTCGCCTTCGCTCGCCCGACCCCTCCTCACGCCTCCACCGGCACCCCCGCGCCGCACGAGCCTTCGCCCGCCCCTCACCCCTCTTCCCGCCCCCACACTCTCGGGGCAAGGTTTGTACGACCCGGTTTGCTTACGCATCTGGCACACAATGTCAACATTTTGTACATAACATTTTGTAATAAATTTGTATAATTTATACTTCATTTTTATAATTAATGTAATTTAATTTTTTAAATTTTAATTCTTGCTCTGAGGATGATCGCTACGCGATCGAAACGATCTTTAGCAAAATTCATTTTTTAAATCAGTCAAGATCTCTAATTTACCGTATATAATTAACTTATTTAGTAAGACATTCTTGACCTTGAATAGTTAAGTACTGAAAAGTCTCTTTATACATAATTACTAAAGTTTTCTGTTGCTGAGGAAACACTGCTCTCTTGGAGATGAGAATAATCATTCGTTCATTAAGCGTCGATCTTCTTGCATTTCTTGGATTCCCATACCAAGTTTGTATCTTCATATGTTTATCCATGGTTTGCGTCCTACTTGACTTGTTATATTACGCATTGACATTCACTTCTAACATTTCGCATCTAAAATCATGTACCGTTTTTACTTCATTTTACATGACTACATTCATTTTATACAGACGGATATACGAGTACATCCTACCTCTACCAGTTCCAGACAAATTATAACTTAAACTTTTCTCTACTGATTTATGGCAGTCACGACCCAGTGTCTTCTCTCTACCACATCTAGACGAATTCTGAGGATAAATTTTCATCTACCAACCCAGCGTGTTTCTGCCCTTTACCTGGTCTACTAATTACTGCTGGATTCCAATGCTGGTTTACTCCGTGTAACTAAGATAACAGAATCCTCTTGTCTATCCTAACAATATCGCTTTTATGAAACATCATTTATAAAAATATTTGTCTAATATTTAAAATATTTATGCTAGATGTAATGTCTTGCTGTTCAACGACACCTTACGTCAACAATGTCTCATTTTTGTTTACATTTCTTCGTATATTCCCTTACTTTCTATTTGTATTCCATAGACATATTTTTATATTTTATTACAAAATGCCCTATAGGTATTTTGAATATCTCATTTGTGTATTCCATTTTTAACTTATTCATACCTCATATGAATCATGCTCATAAAATTTCGTAGTAATATAACCGGATTGAAAATGCGGAAATTTATAAAGAATTTAGTTTATTTAAAATAGTAAATATGTTCATATCTTTGCGTGAAAGAAACTCATCTCTGCGTGATAGAAACTTAATAATGAATTTTGAAACTTAGTAATGATTTTTGAAATCAGTGTGATTGGTTCCTTTGAAATCACCTATTTTCATTCGAGGTACGAAAAAAATTGTTCCCTAGTATAATCACTTATTTTTAAGGGGCGCTTATGTAACCCGATGCGAAGTTGTCTGTGTCTGTGACGCCGAGCGGTGCAGACGTGTTGAGGTCGTGCCCAGCGTCCGTTATCAACGCCAGTTCTAAAACCAACGTTGTGTTTTCGAGTGAAGTGGAAGCTAAACTATAGTTGTAAGTGGGAAGTGCTTGGAGGTGGACTGAATTATTTCCGAGGGTCGTCAGTATTTGCCGGTCTACAAGGTAAATTGTCAATTCTTTGTATTGATAGTAGGAGTGTACCTTGGGTCTCCCAAGATTGCACCCCCTCCATCATTACTCGAGGCCATCTCGGGGATGTCGTTTCCTTATTTCAACATGGTCGAGCACCTGTTCATATCGCACGGTCAGTGGTGGAGTGGTTACAAGACAATAACATCCATGTAATGGACTGACCTGCACAGAGTTCTGACTTTAATCCTATCGAACACTTATGAGATGTTTTGGAACGCCGACTTACTGCCAGGCCACACCGATCTACATCAATATCTCTCCTCAGTGCAGCACTTTTCTGAGCTGCCATTCTCCAAGAAACCTTCAGGCACCTGATTGAACGTAAGCCTGCAAAAAGGGAAGCTGTCATCAAGGCTAGGGGTGAGCCAACACCATATTGAATTCCAGCATTACCGATGGAAGACGCTATGAGCTGGAAAGTCATTTTCAGCAACGTGTCCGAATAATTTTGATCACATAGTGTACAATTCAATCGCCTTACCCATAAAGTTAAAAAAAGAACAATACAGATTTTCTAAATTTAGAATCTATATACCTTCAATTCAACGTAACTCTGCTTCACTTCGGTATGCAATTAAATACATAACAAATGACAAAAACAATAACTTTCATTAAAAATAATAATACCACATTAGTAACTACTGATTCTGTAAAGGCAGAGCTACTGTCAAATAATTTGTATCTCTCCATTAATATAATCCTTAATATCTTCCTTATAATACTGACTTTACACAGAACATAGTTCTAACACTAGCTATCCCACTTCATAACGTTCCTGCAATAATTAAATTTATTTCTCCATCTGAAATCAAGAAAATAATTTACAAACTTAAAAACGAGAAATCACCACGCTTAGATCGAATTCCTAATATTGTAATTAAACATTTAGGATCTACAGTTCAATAACAACTATATGCAATGCTCGTTTCAGACTCAACTACTTTCCAAACTCCTGGAAAACTGCACTTATACTACCACTTCCTAAACCCAATACAGATCAAACTACACCTGAAAAGTTTAGGCTCCCAAATTTTTCAAACATTTTTGAAACAGCAATTTTGATCAGAATTAATAAATTTGTAAATCAAAAAATTATTCTTTCTAGTAGTCAATTTGGTTTTAGACACAACCATTCTACTACTCGTCAATTGCTACTCTTAATATACTATATTGCCACTAATTTCCAAAAAATACGAAACTCTTGTTATATTTCTATATGTAAAAATACATTTGATAAATTAAGGCATGATGGACTACTTTTTGAATTGAGAAATATTGGTTTCCCAGATTACTTATAAAATATAATAAAATCCTTTGGGAATAGAAGATTCAAAGTACAAATAAATAACACTCTCTCAACTGATCACAATATACAGGCTCAACTTCTCCAAGGATCTCTTTTATCACCTACATTCTATAATGTTTTTATTTCTGTTGTGCCTTATCTCTTACATTCAGAAATTGTCCTTGTGCAGATCTAAATATCATTTCTTGGTTTAATGATGGGCAAATAAAAATAAATCATCAAAATTCTCAAGCTATACTCTTCTCCTTAAAACGGATTCTTTTTACTACTCTCTTAGTAATTAATAACCATGCAATCAAACTGCTTCTAAATGACACTCTTGTTAAATATCTTGGTCTTCAAATAGATACTTAACTAACCTGAAAAAACATACAATATCATTAGCTAATAAAACAAATAAAAATATTAAAATTGTATACGTTCAAAAATGTATAATCTAGATTATCAATGGACTCAGAATTAATAATATTTAAATACATTATACGATCCTCACTGACCTACACCTGACCTTTATGCACTGCTGCGCATTAAGTTCCGCTGAAAGCAACCTTCGGAAACTGGAAGTACTGCAAGACAAATTCTTAAGAGACGTTTAAAAACCTTCATGGTGTGTCAGAAATGACAAACTTTTAAAATAATTATCTATAGAACCTCTGAAAACTTGGATTCTTATACTTTTTTCTCATTTCTGCTCTCCTCTCTCATCTTTACCAGCCCCTTGTTTGTGCACTCTAGGTAAATCATTCAATCTTTTTCTACGAATAGAATCAAGATATTGTAAGAATCCTTAATTTGCTATAAAAAAAATTTCACATATCCCTAAATTCAAATGTATTTTGTACTCCAAATATTTTATGTATTTTTCTGAAGGACCCTTCCTGGGTATCCTTAGTAGTTAGTTTCTAATATTATTGTTTTGATACATTGTTTATGTACGATCAAATGTAGTTCAAAAACCAGTAATGTATACTATATAACCTGAAAACCCTTGAATTGCATTATTTTGTTGAACAAAGTTAATAGAACTATTAATAAAAAACGATTGCTCGATATTGCATTTATATACACATCATACTGACCTTCGTATTTATAAGTTCTCATTGATCTTCGATGTTAAATAGCTCGCTAACTTCACTTTGCACACTAGTGCTTCACACTTGCACATTTTCACTTGCCAAACGTATAAACGACAACTGCTTTCGATTTAATCGCTTGAAAGTCGCAGCTCAAAACGAGTAAAGACAAACTATGGTAGTTGATCTTGAACGACATTTGGAATCTAGTAGAGTTACGTCTACTTTCATGCATTATTTCTGAATTACAATTTTCGAAAACCCATAGAGTTCATTATAAATCAGATATGCGTGTTTCTTTTAACCTTTTATCTGCTACGGGCAGGTCAACTGTAAGTCACGCGCCTTTTGTCATGGTTCTCACTGCGGGCCTCTCGTAATCTGAGCTCTCTCGCATACAGATATCGCGCAAGTCATCTCAGTGATCAAAACGTCCTAGCGAAAGCCGAAAGCGCATTTGCGCGAGCAAAGAACTCGTCCAGAGGCTCCTGGGCCATCGCGGTTCCGCGTACGATCTCGTCGGGAGGCTCTTAGCGACAACCTGACTGACCGTAATACAACGCACTGAAATATTTTGCGTTGCAACTCGCCTAGAGCAACCAAAGGCTTAAACTTTCCTTGTTCTATCCGTGGAAAAATAATTTTAAAAAAAGTTGCTTTAAATTCAAGAAAATATTCTACTTTTTCCTGCTCGAAGGCCAATTTGCTACCCCACCGGTCGACAGCGGAGCATTGCTGGCTAGCTCACGCAACCGTGTTTGCGGCAAAAAATCTCCATCAAAACACATTGCCTGCGGCAACTAAGAACTATTAATAATTAGTACATTCACAAGTGAATGTTATTACGTTGCTCGCAACATGCGGCAGTTCAAATCTATTGCAAATGTGTGAACTCACGAGTTAATATTATACTGATTGCAACACGCAACAATTCTAATCATTGCCTATCAATGCAATCGCGAATGAACGGTAGCCTTAACGGATCTGTTATCCAAATAAAGTATACCAATGAGAAGAAAGTGAATTACTCATCAAGAATGTGCTATCGGAATCTTGTCGAGGTCTTGCGAAGCGTGTCTTGCGTGTCTTGAAGGAAGCGTGTCTTGTTGCCCGGCGCCGTCGTCTGGCCGCCTCGAGCCAAACCTTTGTAGAAGGCAGGCGGTGAACAAAGTGAATTGATATGCCTCGTGCCAAACCTCTGTCGAAGGCAGGCGGGGTTCCCATGCTCCTCCCCGTGACGTCACAGAGCCCGTCTTCGCACAGTTGCGAGCGGCCAGAGCTCAGCACTCGATCGCCACTCAAATCCATCAAACTACTGATTTCGCTAGTGCCAAACGTGTCTAGCCACTTCACGGCAACTTTTCATTAGCAAAAGAAAAATCTAAAGCTGTATAAATTTTAACAATTTGCGTAAACTTCTTTGTGTCTACTAGTTCCAAATAAAAATTAGAATTCAAATCTAATGAACAATTTTAGTATCTACTACACAAAGCTAAGTGAAATAAAAGGCACTCTAACTAATGAATTCCCTTGAAAGTAACATGCTTCAATGCAAACAATGTTAATCAGTAACAACTACTTATATAAAGCTATTAATTATCTATTTCAATTAGTTCTTAGAATCATCTCATCCCCATTTTTACTAAGTTATTATACGTTTATCATCCAAGAAGAAAAGGTTATATTACATGTGTTTTCTTAATAATACAAGTTCTTTTATTCAAGCGCAATAAAAAGTTATTGTACATGTGTTTTCCTATTTATACAAGTTTTATCATTTATGCGCAATCAAAGTTTGTGATTCATAGGTTTTGTGTTAATATAAATTTTGCCTTTCAAGGGCTTAAGGTTTATAATTTATGTACTTTCTCATTGTAACTACAGTGCGCAATGCATTAAATATCACCATTTAAATTAAATTAATTCTTCTCATTTCTTGCAGCCGCCACCCACATTTCAGGATTACTGACTGAAAGTTGCTTCCATTCGTCAGTCCTCTGCAACGCAGACTCCAAATGTGGTGGAAATTGAAGAGCGCTGCTGGTTGCGACGAGGTCCCGACCAGAGCGAACGAGGGCAAAATTTCTGTCTTGTGTTCAACCCCTCTTCTTCGTCCCCACAATAAAATTCCACTAAAATTCACCAGTAAGCGTTCGTCGGACAACGGGGAATCGGGCACAAGAAGTCTTATTGCTGGGCCCTGGTAATGAAGAAGTGGATTAAAATTTGTTTCTAGAGTAAATGTCTTCCTCTAACACGTTTGTAATCAGAATCGATGTTTTGTGGGTCCTTGATACCGAAAAATTGATTGACAGCAAAACATCTTCTGACTGTTCATCGGCCTGTCAGTCTACCTGCCTGTCCGACTGTCCTTCCTTCCGTCTGGAAGCTGCCTGTCTCTCATCAGGTGCTGTTCGACTGCCATATGTCTGCCCGTCTGTCCTATCAGTATATCCGTCTACCCAGCTGCCGTGCCCAGTCAGCCCGTCTACTCAGCTGTCCATACGTCTGCCCTTCCGTCCGCCCGTCCGTGCGTATGCCATCAGGCTTTCTGACAGCACGTCCGTCTGTCCTTTTATCCGCACACCAGTCTTTTCGTCTGCTCACCTGCCCGTCCGTCTGTCTACCCGCCTGTGCGTTTGTTTGTCCGGCGTTCACCCGTCCGTCGGCCCGTCCGCCTGTCTGTCCGTCCGTCTGCTCAATCGTTTGTCCATCCGTCTGTTTGTCCGTATGTCTGCCTTTCCTATGTCCGTCCGTGCGTCCGTTATTATGTTCGTCTGTCCGTTCGCCCGTACTCTCGGTAGCCGGGCGTCCAGATGCTTGTCCGTCTTTCCTTCCGTCCGCCCGTCCATTCGTCCGTCCGTCTCCACGTCTTACCTTCTTTCCGACTATCTATCCGTCTGTTCGAAGGTTCGTGAGTCTGTCAGTCTGTCTGTCTGTCCGATTGTCTTTGCTTTTTTGTATGGTTGAACATGGTTATTATATATTTGCGAGTTGCACTTGTAAATTTGAAGCATTTAATGAATGATTCTACTTGTTATGTTGAAACTGTAATGGATGAGTTTTCGTAAAGACGTGTTTTATTAGAGTGAAAGGATACCTTGGGGTGTTGATGGAATTATTTCTTCAGTTGATGAATATAAGTGCGGCAAAAGAAGTATTATTGAGGTAAAACGGTAATGGTAAATGGATATTTGGCAAAACTGAAGATGTGTCTACACTATTTTTCAAAGATAGATAATAGAAAATAGAAGATTAGATAATCGAAAAACTTTTGTCAAGCCGAGATCCTCTATCAACTCGGATTTTTGAAGATATAATAATTGTCTAAGGGGTTAATGTCACCTTACCGGCAGGCACTGTTTATCAAGAACCCTAATATACGAACTCCAATTAAATTAAAAGCACTTAAAGTCTTATATTTATACGCCAATTGCAACGGCGTGGCGTACAAATTAATTTCAAACTTTTCTTTAAATATACAATAATGAGATGTTTTGAAACTTAAGATCTAGGATTCCATGTTTCATTGTATTATCTTAGCAGCAGCCTAACTTTTAAAACACAAATGATAATTATATTAACTAACATTTATAAAATGAATCTCAAAATTACTTGACACTTGATAATCAGGTCATGGTTCAAAATTCTGAATAAAGTACATATAATAATAGAACATTTGATTTTGACTGCCTGTTATATTATGCTATCATCTCGCACATCCATTTCGTGGTTCACTTTGCACGCTTCCAAATGAACATTTTTCTCACGAAGGTTGCAATATTCAATCACCAACTATTTACAAACCTCAAAAAAATAAAAACAATCAAAAGAGAACAATTTGGTAATATTTGATCCAGATACAATTTTACACTAAAAAAAGGAACATATATATTGCAACAAGGTTTACATAGTTACACAAAACCTTGCTATGAGAAACGGAAACATTGTTGCTTTATTCCTTTCCCCGGATTCGACAGCATCAAAGATAAAAGTCAACCTTGGTGGACTATCCGGCCTGTGATTGCTGAAAAGGTGATGATGCTTCATAAACGGACCTGGTCCCCTCCTCAAGCCTAATCACTTTTCAGAGCAGTTGGAGATCACAGCAACAAGATACCTTGTCAGATTAATTACGTATTGAAAATAAACATTTACAAACATTCAAAATCTATTTAACTAAAAATCGTATATAATGTTCACTATATTATCAGTTGTGTGTAATTGATAAGTATAGTTTTTATTTATTACATGAAATATATGTGCTTATCCTTCTCTCTCTCTCTCTCTCTCTATTATATATATATATATATATATATATATATATATATATATATTGTGACATACCTGGTGGTGCCGGGTATTCTCACTGCAATACAACACTAAGAGAGGGTATCTTTTACGTGAATGGGTCCCTGGATAAGTTGGTGCAACGTTGGGGTGGTTAATCATAAATTGAAATACAATTATAAACAAGATTTATTTTAAATCAAATTTGTTGTTTACATAATCAGACAACGTTTTTACACTCTGCCTTGGTACCAAGATTAAGAGTGAAATGCATTTCTCATACCTGCGGGGCCCCGAACGAATACCTGTGATGTTCGTAGAACCGCTCGTGCCGACAGGATTGTCGACCTCTGCTACTGCTACGGGCCGTCAGCGTCGGATGGCGTGGGTATCGCCCACGGCTGATGCTCCAACAATTCTTCCCCGATCAGGATCTTGACACCTCGGCTTCGCACCTTCCTCGAATCACTGTCCGTCAGTGGGTTTAATTACACAACCCGCGCCTACTCTGTATACTGGTCACAGTTCTGTACCGCGCAATTTCAAGAATGTTTCCACCGCGCCAACTAATAAGAACGACAACAATTATTCTGCCAACACTAATCTTTCACTATATTGATACTTCTAATGTTCTATTTACACGTCAATCACTTTGTGGTTCCTAATAATACATAAAATACATCGCAATGTTATATGCGTCCATACACCGGCGGAGAACTCTCGCCGCACGTCCGCACTCGTCGCCGCCCTGCTAACGTCTGCCTGGTCAGCGCTCTGCCAACGGCCCTCGTCCGCGATTCTCGTAACGAACTTTTGCACGTGCGCGGTGCCCAGTTCCAACCGACATTCACACTCTAGCCTCCCGGCGGCGGGCACCGTCGGCGGTGGCAGCGGTTGCTCGCCAGCCCCGGCGCGCCGCGCTCAGCGCGCGCACCGCGCAGTTCAAAATAGCAATTGGTTTCTTACACTAATGATTTAATTAGTGTAATGAAACACATATTCTGGGTTTCATCACCCCCCCTTTCTTTTTTTGAATTTTTTCACTTCTGGAAAAATTCACACTAGTAACATCGTCACTGCCGATGGTTGCACTCGTTTGCATATTGCTCGACGCCCTATATACACTTATGACTTAAAATCGAATTAACATGTGATTACTTATTATTAACACTAATCTTGCACTTATTTACACTTCACTATTTTCCATCCCTGTAGGACAGGGTCTTAAGTTGTGGAAATTGTAGTGTCCCACCACTTCTCGTTTGTTATTAAGTAACTTGGCCACATTCTTGTCCGTAACTTTATCTATCACATATGGTCCCTCATATAATGGGAAAAATTTCGCATACAATTTCAAATTTGGGTTTGATACCTTGGGAACACGTAGCAACACTAGTTGCCCTTCACTGAACTTGTGGATCTTCTTCTTTACTTTCGCTTTCCTTTCCTTCCCAGACTTCACTAGCGCTTGGTATATTTGTTCTGATGTTTTAGCTGGTTCTTGCGATATCTCAGGTCTTTCCAACGCATATAAAATATGGGGCGGTTTGTTTTGGAAGTGTGCTTCCCATGGGGAAATTCCTGTGCTATCATGCGGGATGTGGTTCAGCCATCGGTTGATGTCCGGAATTAGTTTGTTCCATGCTGTATGGTCATGTTTACAGTATGTTCTAAATAACCTCGATAGCTCTCTCATTATTCGTTCAGACGGGTTCGATTGAGGATGGCGCACCGACGAATGGATGGGAATTGCCCCCATTCCGCGTATACCTTCTTCCCACTTCTCACTTGTGAACATTGTTACATGGTCTGATAATATCCTCTTATATGAACCAGCGATTTGAATAAACCTTTGCACCAATTTTAAGCAATTCCTGGAATTTACCTTGTTGATTGGATACACTTGGACAAATTTCGAAAAAACATCCATGATTACGAATATATATTTATTACCGTGCTCTGCACGGGGCAGTGGTCCATACACGTCCAGTGCAGCCAAATCATTTCTCTCTGTTGGTATAATGTTCTGCATTGGGCCGTCATACTTCCGATTGGTATGTTTTACCTTCAGACATGTCATACATGAATTTATCACCTGCCTAATTTGTTTCCGCATTCCTTTCCAATAGCATAGGGACTGTAAAACTTGACAGATTTTTTCTGCACCGAAATGTGCCAATGATGTATGCGCAAATTTGATTAATTCCTTAGTGCAAGCCTGAGGTATCCAGATTCTCCATATTTCTGGGTTGTCCTTTGTTTTAATTAGTATAGCTTCCTGTACCACCTTCCACCTATCCTCCTTTTGTTGCAACGTGGCGAATTCCGCCTCTTCTTCCGCCATCTGACCTTGCTTGAATCTTTTGATTTTGCATATTTCGCCGTCACGTTCTTGTAACCTGATAAGGTCGTTCCAGTCGAATAAGGGTGATTTCGCAATTCCTAAATCGATCGCCATTACGTGGAACTCCCTGGCGTTAGCGTACTTATTGTCCCTGCCTGGTTCGTGTCTGCTTAGAAGATCCGGTAAATGGTTTTGGGTCCCGCGACAATGTTCTATGTCAAAGGAAAACTCCTGTAATGCGAGTACCCATCTATGCAGTCTATCGTTTTGCAAGTGGCATCTACTTAAAAACGTGAGCGCTTGATGATCCGTTCTTATTGTAAAGTGTCTCCCTTTCAAGTAAGGTTTAAATTTTGCTACAGCCCATATGATAGCGTTTGCCTCTTTTTCCGTGGCCGAAAATCGGAGTTCGGGTCCTTTTAACGTTCTACTGGCTATTGCTACTATTTTCTCCTGATTGTCAAATACCTGATATAGCATCGCACCCATGCCAAAATCGCTACTGTCTGTTTGTACCACGCACTTCTTTGAAAAGTCCGGATGTGCAATAAAACAACTATTATAAAACATTTCTTTAACTTTCTCGAAAGCTTCTTGATATGTTTCATCCCACTTCCATTTTCTGTCCTTCTTTGTTAATTGGTAAAATGGATGCATCGCCTCCGCAAATTGCGGGCAAAATCTGGCGTAATAGTTACAAGTGCCAATGAATCTGCGTACCTGCTTGATTGTCTTCGGTGGTGGTATCTTCTTGATCTCCTCGATGGTTTCCGGCTTCATACTAATTCCATCTGTGTTTATCACGTAACCCAGGAATTCTATTTTCTTAGTAAACCAGCTTGATTTCTTCACGTTCAATACCAAATTGTTTTCTTTCAGTATGTGAAATAACTCTCTTAGATCTTCAAAATGCTGTTCTATTGATCTGGCCTGCAAAACTATGTCGTCCACATATGTTGTAATCCTATTTTGTAGCTTCCCTTGCAATATTTTGTCAACACATTGAATCAATGCCGCTCCGCTATTTCGTAGCCCGAATGGCACCCTGCAAAACACGTAACATATTCCTTCAAATGCAAATCCTGTATACTGCTGATCCTCTTCCGCCACTTGCATTTGCCAATAGGCTTTACTGAAATCGGTACTGGAGAAAACGATGTTCCCTCCGAACCTCTGCAATACTTCCTCCACCGGTAACGGAGCATCCCTATATGGTTTTGTTACCGCATTTAGTCTTCGAGCGTCTAGACATAATCGTATTCCTCCATCTTTCTTTTTGACGATCACGATTGGGTTGGTGTAGGATGTCTGTGCCTTTCTTATAATTCCATCATTCACCATTGCTGCCAATAATTCTGCGACATCTTGCTTCAGCGCAGCTGGTATCGGATAGTTGCGCTGTCGAAATGGCGTCGTATCCGTCAGTTGTATTCGAAATGTGAATCCCTTGATTGGGGCGCGATTCTTCTGGAAGACTTCTTTATTTTCCAACAACAACTGCAGTAGTTGCTCTTTGTAACGCGTATTTAATACCTCAATCTTCTCCGTTTGCTGCCTCAGCTGTTCTTCTAATGAATCTTCCGCCATTACGCCCGTACACGCTTCGTGTTCTTCGTCCATCCCCAGGTCAAATCCTACCGCCTGGCTCCCCAGTTCTACCATCTGCCGTTCTAGATCTATAATTGCTCTGTGATCGACCAGAAAATCCGTCCCTATGATTACCGAATACAATAATTTTTTGACTACCAGGGCCACCATCTCATATACTTGGTTGCCAATCCTGGCTTGAAACATAATTTGTTTTGTGATGGGGCTTGACTTCTTCTGAGTTGCCCCAATCACATACGCCCTATTCATAGGCAAACACATTACTTCTTTTCCTGTTGCTTTTAACTCCTCATACATTTCTTCTGATACTACTGTAGTCGTGCACCCTGTATCCACTAAAGCTTCTTTAATTATACCTTCACATTCTATCGATATCGTAGGACATTTCCTGATTCTGACCGCTGAGTTCTTACATCTCCGCCACGGTTGGGTATCGTAGGTTACCGGCTGCATAGCGTTTATGGAGACCGCGTTTACGTCATCGATTTCCGCGTCCGCAATGGGGCCACCTATCACCGCGGACTCTATTAGTTTAAATAGTGTCCTTGATCACTACTTGTGCTAGGCTGTGCTAATCGGTCGGGTGCATTCCCGCCCCCGCCTCGCGTCTCCGTACGGTTTGAATTAGATCTATTCCAGTCCGGTCTCTGGTTCCCCGGCTCTGGTCTCCATCCGTCTCCACCTCTTCCGCGTTGGTTTCTCTGGTAATCGTTGCTCCTATCATTCCCTTGCCCCTGGTTACGTTCCGATCTGACCATATTACCATTCCCTTCATTTCTGTTCTTTGGTACGCCTGCAAATGTCAAGTCGTACCCTCCTAACACATTCTGGAATCTTTCCAGGTCGGTGTGCTGCACACTACGTAAAAGATTCTGCACCGTAACTGGGAACTGTCTCGTCAGTACACATATTATTTCCTGATCGCTCATCGGTGGGGATAGCGTTTTGTATTCCATAATACGCCTTGTTGCGTATTCCCGCAAACTTCCCATTGACTGGTTGTAATGATTATTCATTAAACTGATTTTAAAATTAATTTGAATTTCCTCATTCCAATACCGCTCAAGGAATCGATCTTTAAATGCCTTTACTGATTCGGGAAACTTATCAAATGTATCGGCCCATATCCTTGCGTTGCCTTCTAACATTAAATATAATAATTGTATTTTACACCTTTCCGAAGTATTGATAACATCTAGATGTCGTTCTGCTGCCTTCATAAATATACATGGATTTTCTTTCCCGTCTCCTGAAAATTTTAGTGATCTTGGAGGGGTAAATGGTACCGTCCCGCTTGCTGCAATTGGGGATGCCTTGCATTCTTTTATTTGTTCAATCTCTGTTCGTAGTAACACAACCTTCTCTTCGCATTCCCGCTTATTCTCCTGCATTTCCTCCTTGACTACTAACTGCATCCTTTCAATTTTCTCGTCCTGCTTAGCGGTTTTAGCATCTAATTGCTGGCATAACTTATTCTCTAATTCTCCCCCCAGACTAATTACTTGGAATTCTAACTCCTTTTTCTGTTTCCCTAATTCTTCGGCAGTCCATTGCTCATGACTTTCCACCCGCTCCGCGATTTTGGTCATCTCATTCTTCGTTAACTCAATTTGCTCTTCAGCGCGTCCTATTCGCCCCCCTATTGCATCTAATTTCCTATTCTGTTCTTCTGCCAGCTTCCTAATCTGTTCCTCTGTGAATAATTTTTGTTCGTCTAATTTCCTACTATGTTCTTCAAATTTTCCATTCAATTCTTCTAATATCTTCCTATTCTGTTCTTCGGCCAACTTCTTCTGATCTTCTACTTTCCTATTCAGTTCTTCAGCCAACTCTCAGTTCTGCTCTACTGTGAATATTTTCTGCTCCTCCTGTCCTTCCAATATCTTCCTATTCTGTTCCCACATCATCGTCATCATCTGCATGAAGTCTGTATGGGTATTTTCCCCACCCCCCAGGTTTGGATTCCTTGTTGCCTGGATCATCGGTGTTGATGTCACTTCTACTTCTTTATTGAAGCTGTCCCCTAACGTATGATCCAACCGACTTCCAATACCACTATCCCTACTTTCCGATGACCTGCTGTTATCGATTCCTACATCTATTTCCCCTACTTCATCCGCCTTTTCTTCCCGGTCCAACACTACATTTTGCGCCTCCATTCTGTTGCTTTGAGCTGTCCGATCGATTCTCACTACACTAAAATACCGCACAAATTTTCCACTTGCCTCACCTACCAACGATATCACAGTTATCCTATGAAGTAACTATATCCGCCACAACACTATATCCTTCGTGAATGGATTAATTCACACCTATTTCAATTGCTAACTAATGACGGACAACCCTCACTCACCACCAAAACACAATAACACTAATTCAATAGCCATATAAATTTCCCCTCACCTACCAATGCATAAACATAATCCTTACAATACATAATATTATTACCATTGAAACACATATACATTGCTAATAGACTCATTAATACTATTACACAAAAATGCTTTCAAATTATAATAAATCCCTTATTAATTGAAATTACTTTTCAACGCACTTATTGCTATATTATGTACATAATCATCCTTCACATTTGCATGTCATATCTCCTCCCTGAATTTTCCTCAATAATATCATATAGATATTCACAACAAACATTCACACTGCTGGTATATATTTCTCAACCTGGTATCTTTTCTAATAAATTCCCCACACTTTACCATCACCAATAGATAATGCACTACTGAGTGACTGTTCCCAGCAAAAAAATAATTTTGTGCATAATTTGTACAACACTATTAACCACCTTTATATTCTCATAAGAATTATTACTACTTCCCCATTTCTTTGATTTCCATGTTATAAAAAATTGCCAAGCAGTTCAAATATTATTAATATGTCTTACAAAATTTGGAATTCTATTACATTATATTATTTGTAACATGTACATGTATAGCCTTCATAACCTCAGTAACTACAATATTAACTATATATTGGATGCTCACAAATAATTGCCTATGTCAGCCCGCAATTAATTACGCAACAACATTTTTTGTAATTATCAACATTTCATTATGCTTACTTGACTTGTGCATGTTTTTGCTAACACATGTATTGTTATTTTTTTTTGTACTCTATAATAATACACTTTGCACTGCCTGCTTCTCATCTATACCCTGCATTACTATACATCAATTACATGCACATTATTTTCCAACATTTCACCAACTTTCCTAAGGCCACATTTCTTAACTATACGTTTTCCACTTGTTCGGGCGCCAGCTGTGACATACCTGGTGGTGACGGGTATTCTCACTGCAATACAACACTAAGAGAGGGTATCTTTTACGTGAATGGGTCCCTGGATAAGTTGGTGCAACGTTGGGGTGGTTAATCATAAATTGAAATACAATTATAAACAAGATTTATTTTAAATCAAATTTGTTGTTTACATAATCAGACAACGTTTTTACACTCTGCCTTGGTACCAAGATTAAGAGTGAAATGCATTTCTCATACCTGCGGGGCCCCGAACGAATACCTGTGATGTTCGTAGAACCGCTCGTGCCGACAGGATTGTCGACCTCTGCTACTGCTACGGGCCGTCAGCGTCGGATGGCGTGGGTATCGCCCACGGCTGATGCTCCAACAATTCTTCCCCGATCAGGATCTTGACACCTCGGCTTCGCACCTTCCTCGAATCACTGTCCGTCAGTGGGTTTAATTACACAACCCGCGCCTACTCTGTATACTGGTCACAGTTCTGTACCGCGCAATTTCAAGAATGTTTCCACCGCGCCAACTAATAAGAACGACAACAATTATTCTGCCAACACTAATCTTTCACTATATTGATACTTCTAATGTTCTATTTACACGTCAATCACTTTGTGGTTCCTAATAATACATAAAATACATCGCAATGTTATATGCGTCCATACACCGGCGGAGAACTCTCGCCGCACGTCCGCACTCGTCGCCGCCCTGCTAACGTCTGCCTGGTCAGCGCTCTGCCAACGGCCCTCGTCCGCGATTCTCGTAACGAACTTTTGCACGTGCGCGGTGCCCAGTTCCAACCGACATTCACACGCTAGCCTCCCGGCGGCGGGCACCGTCGGCGGTGGCAGCGGTTGCTCGCCAGCCCCGGCGCGCCGCGCTCAGCGCGCGCACCGCGCAGTTCAAAATAGCAATTGGTTTCTTACACTAATGATTTAATTAGTGTAATGAAACACATATTCTGGGTTTCAATATATATATATATATATATATATATATATATATATATATATAATTGATTATGTACATAAATCACATTGTTTCAAATTCATAATGGAAGTCTGACTCGATAATTATGACTAACAACCGAAGACAACATATCTCTAATTCTTACTCAAAGCAGACACAAATTTTGAGGCAAACATTAATAATTATAATATTTTCCGTCTACACTGTTACATAAGTAAATGTAAATGTTCAAAGGTAGGATAATTACTTTAGAAATTTATAGTTATCATCAGGTATACCAGTTCCACTATCCCCGATGAGCCACCGTCCCCCTGTACTAATGGGGGGGGGGAAGTTGGCCCGGCCACCACCAGACAGCATAACTCCGATCCAGCTGCTTGCTTAGTGCATGCTTATAAATTAAGTCAGTCTTTTCACAGCGATTTGGTGTGAATAGAAATCTGGTGGTAATTTCTTTAATTGTATGAATTATGTATTCGATGTGAAAGTCTTAATTCATTTGTCGTGAAAGGGATATTCGAATTAAGTGACTATTAATTTCGTATTTACTTTTGTGAACACGAACACTGATAGTGATTTCAAAAGAACTTGAATTAAATGATACCTTCTACGATTGCAGCAAGAATGAATAAATGCACAGACAACCGTGTTTGTCGATCAAATTGTCAAAAATTTTATGGTACGTATATATTCCCATCATGCCTTGTAATAATATTTGTATATTAGGTTTTGTGCAATGTCATAATTGGGCACTAAACCAGCTCAAGATAACGTAAATGTAAATTAATTATAAAATTCCATTATACACATAAGCTTATGTCGAACAAGATAAGCAATGATTTCGTTTTATATCATTAGTTTAAATAATATTAATTCAAATTCCAATGTTGTTAAGAGGGCTTGACTTCCCAACTTATTATTTTGCGTTTATTTGAGCTTTTCTTAATTGTTAAAAAAGGAAGTTATTTGATTACTTTGTAGTATGTATGTTGTATGTTTATGTAGTATGTTTATGTTGTATGTAGTTGTGTGTTTAAAAACTAAACGGAATAAAATTTGACGTAAAAACTGATCAAAAACAATTCAGATAAACAACTTCAGACGTTGAATACGTTGCTGATGTAATCGAGGCTTCTTCCTTTCGTTCAAGTGAACTCCGCTCGCAAACGTTTAGTTCGTACTGAAACAGGAAATCTCTGACTCACATTGTCGCGGAATACACCAAACCGGCGACGGTGCTGACAGGTGTCGAAGCATCCTTAGAGTACATAGTGGTTGACATTACAGTTTCTGGGCAACGAAATCAAGGGAAAAGGTGCGAGATACAAGAACTTGTGTCGAGTATTGAAGACACAATTGATACATTACGTTTTAAATGGTCTTCCAAAACACTATGAAGTAGTTACAGCTTTATTTGCAAATAATAGTATTTCATTTGAACAAATGATATAATCTTTAGTTAGATTTGAAAGTAAACGTGGAATGCAATATTTTCACGGAGAAACGAATTTGGTTTTTAAGGCTAGAGAACAAAAGAAAACGTATGTATGCGAAAAACAAGGACACGTTGCTCGTAACTGTAGGTATAGAACTTCTGTAAATAAAAATCATTACGACGAAAATCAAGGAAGAGACTACTATAAATCACGTAATCTCCAAGATTGTAATGAAACGCAGAAGATATTGAATGAAAATTTCGGCAATCAGGGGATCAGTTCCGGGAAGAAATGTATTGGAAATAATCGAAACTGGAACAAATTTAACTTCGATAAACATAAAAGGAAAAAACATATGTTACCTTTGAAAGAGAACGGAGAACACAATGAAGAATATTGTCATAAGGTCAAATTATGCGATGAGTTTTATAATCAAGCAAAAGACAATGAAAAAATAATCTGGTTATTGGACTCGGGATGTACTTCTCAGATGATGTATATAAAAGACGTACAAACGTGATAACAATGTAAAGATAACACGCGCGAAAACAATGTAGAAATAATGTCTCAGCATTGGACAGCCGAAAAAGACGAAAGAGTTTATCAAATCTTACCGGAAGCCTTTCAGGATACAATGATTCTGTTAAATTAAAATTAGATAAAGTGCTATATGTTCCCTGAATCAATACCAATTAGCTTTCGGTTTCAAGTATCGTCAAAACGGCGGTGGCGGAGGTGATGTAAATTTGCGGTCGAATTGCGGGTTCAAATCCGATTGAAGCCGTGGACTTTTATGGACGAGAAAATCCTTCGTGGCCTTCCTTCAGAGGGGAAATAAAGCTGGCTATCCCATGTTTAGTAGATTTACTGAATGTAACAGATCCTAAATGAAGCCTCTGAGCTAAATTCGAATATTCAAACCGAGCTTTCCGTAAGAAGATCTCTCATAGAAAGACGACCAGTCTAAAGATGCGGTAAAACTGCAAGAAGAATGGAAACAACGAATTGTTTCGATTCGGGAATAATGTCCAGAACATTCTCAGAAGCCACTACCGGACCAGAAAGAGAAGAATGGAATAAAGCGATTGAGAAGGATATCCAGTGTTTACATGGATATGGAACATGGAAAGATGATCATGTAAATGGAATTAGTACCGTACACAAGGTTTTAAATAACAAATGGGTATTCAAAAGGAAAGTGATATTTGAAAATGTAACATACAAAGCTGTCTTAGTGGTTAATGGCTCTAACTAAATAATCGGCGAAGATTTTGAAGAGTCATACAGTCCTGTAATGAAGTTAGAAACGGATATTATTGTCGATTGCAGCGTTCAACAGATATGTTGTAAAATATGTGGATAAAGAGGCAGCATACTTAAATGGGGAACTTAACCGCGCTGTTCATATCAATGTGCCACAAGGAATAAAAACAAAGAATCCGAAAACAAGATTATTGAAACTCGAAAACGAGTCTATACGGATAGACCGAAGCAGGACGCTGCTGGTATGGTAAACTGTGCGATATTTTGATGCAATGTAAACTCAAATCTAGTCAAAATGACGCTTGTGTATTTATCGGTCAAAACACACAATTCCTGGCTGTTTTATTTTATGAGAACGACTGCTTAATCATAGGCAAAAATATAATTGTAGAAGAATTAATAAAAAAATAAGTAAAATGCTTTCCATCAAACGAATGAACAACAATGATGATGTTACATTCCTCGAAATAAGGATCACGAAATCAGATCAAAACTGTTTTAAATCAAGAGGAATTTATATTAAACATTTTGGACAAATTTGGAATCAATGGAAGTAACCGGAGTTATTTGAGCAAAGAAGACTACGAGAACTTAGAAAAAATAGATCCCGTAATATATCAGCAAATATTAGGATGGATAAGATACTTAGTATAGGCTAGAGACCTGATATTGCTTACAGCTACAGTAAGCTTTCGCAATTTTCTAAGGATCCTCGGTCAAACCATCTCCAAGCACTAAAGAGGATATTAAATTATCTTCAGAAAACGAAAAGTATAACATTGCATTTTAGTAACAAAATTGAAAAATTAGAAGTTTATTCAGATGCTAGCTGGAGCGTCACAAAAGATACCAAATCGATAGTAACTGTGGTTACATGATCAAATATGTTGAGAATATTATAAGCTCGAAGATTAAAAATGGTGGCAATATCAACTATAGAGACTGAATTAACCGCTTTATGCGGGCCATATGTGACGAAAAGTGGATACAGTCACTTTTTGAGGAAATACGATTCGATGATTCTGTAAAGAAACCTATTAGTGTGTACACACATAGTCAATATGTCATTGATTGGACTAAAAATGTCTGTGTAAATGCTAGAAATAAACATATGCTTAGAAAAGAGAACTTTTTTAAGGACGATATAGAAGAACAAATCATAAAACTACTTCATTGCAAGACTTCGGAAATGTCAGCAGCTATATGTACGAAAGATGTACTAACACAGTTTGGACACATACGGTCGATGAATTTAAGACCCGGAGATATTTGATTTCGATGGACTTATATACTCCATGAATTTGAGAATCGAAGATGTTTATTTTTCCTTGAAGAATAAGGAACGGAATTGTAACATGAAAAAAGAAGAGACGTAGGTGCTTATATGTAACGCGTAACTATTGATAGTATTATTGGTTAAAAAAGTTTGTAACTAATCTGTAGAACGTATTACATTTGTCGATATATTAAAGAATGTTATATCACGCACGCTGACTTCTTACTGTAAAGGAATAGTAACAACGCTTTCTCGTCCATTATCACGGAAAATTACACGCAAAGTAATCAAATTTTGTACATGACCTAATTTTAAAATATATCTTTAAGAAACAGATTTAAATAAGTGACAATATGTCAATCTTTAATATATCAGTTGTACGAAAACTTTGAAAAAAATTTGGAATTTTGCAATTTTCAATGTTTTTAACGAACATGAGACCTGCACCATTAACTCTTAAACGTTCTTTACACTATCCAACAGCAAAATTTAATCCAAATCGATGGAACCATTTTCTTGACAATTTGGAAACTGTCGCAGGAGCTTCATGTTAAGTCACGTTCTTGACAGCCCGCTAGGGGCAGCGAAGACTCAGCCTCTCGTCCATGGGATAAGGGGTTCATGTGGTTAGCACGAAGACATCGCTTCATCGTATATACTGTTCTCCTTAACCTTATGGTGGGCTTTCTCATCGTCACACAGATACTGAGACATTTGTAGGGAAAGCGCACAGATGCAAATTGCCTCGATCGAGAATCGAACCCGAGGTTGCGCCATGAAAAGCAAGCACGCTACCAACGAGCCTCCTAAGAGTGTTCCATATAAAATATCTCTAATTTTTTAAAATACGAGTCTCAAATTCAAGGAGCCGCAACATGAGCCAGATCGATTGGGGAATATCAGTTTCCGAGAAAATCGGCTACACGGTTTCGCCGCTAGCGATGTCCGCAAACGGACGGACACATGGATGGACGGACGGACGGGTGAACGGGCGGACGAGCGGACTTGCAGACGGGTGTACGGACAGACGAATAGACGAACGGACGAACGAACGAATGGACGGACGGAGAAACGGACAGACAGACACAGACGGATGAATAGACAGACACAGACGGATGAACAGACAGACACAGACGGATGAACAGACAGACACAGACGGATGAACAGACAGACAGACGGATGAATAAACAGACGGAAGAACGGACGGATAGATGGACGTTTTGCCGTAATTCGGTTTTTCGATATCAAGGACCTATAAAACATATATTCTACCTAAACTATGTATTCGAAGATTGTTTTTCTACATTTGTCA
The DNA here is from genome assembly GCA_038098605.1 of Gryllus longicercus. Classification (NCBI taxonomy): domain Eukaryota; kingdom Metazoa; phylum Arthropoda; class Insecta; order Orthoptera; family Gryllidae; genus Gryllus; species Gryllus longicercus. The sequence goes on along the minus strand of JAZDUA010000011.1, from coordinate 7,017,357 downwards.
ACTAGATTTACCCATTTTTTCTTTACTAGGGCCCTGTAATTCGAGGTTTTGCTCAAAAAAGCGCAGTTTTTCCGCGCAGCTTTATATAACTTTCTCTCTTCATTATAGCGAGAAAGTGATAATGACATGTCATTAAAATCCATGCCATAGTTATGATTCAACCGCCGAGAAATCTGCCAGCACCGGACCGTGGATGTAAGGTTTCATCTCCACCATTATTTGACGCCTTCGCCTTCGTGAGAGACTGCGTATTTCATAAATCACACCCAACCACAGAGGCCACTAACCATTTTTTGCATCCTACAATCGTTTTACTTTCTATAAACTACGTCTTGTATTTTCAAACCTGCATTTAAGCAAGGAAATTTATAATTTCCAGGATCATTGTACGTCTGAACAGGCCTTACATAATTAACGCGTATCGCAAGTCCTTAGTGCTTCATCGAGCACAACATCCAGATTGCCTCTCCCCAATTCCCTTTATCCAATGCGCCGCCCTCGTCGTCCCCTCCCAGACGTCAGGAAAGGGCACCGTGGAACGAGGGATCCCATGCCCCCTCGGGGCCATGTCAGCGACTTATAGCGCGCGGCCACCGAAGCGGGCGGAGCCAGAGGATTGGACCACATGTTTTAATACACACAACCCCAGGATAGCACAAAAACTTGAACACTTGACCAAACGTCCAAATATAGATTTAAAAAAGATATCTGAAATTTAACTTCAAGGCACAAATGAATTTTAATTTAAAAGATAAAATTTTCAGTTCATAAAAATGTGATTGGTCTCAACAATGAGAGAGAAGACGCAAGGAAATAGGTGTGGGCACCCGAAAACCGAGTTACGTTTCATCAAGCTGAACTACACAAAATGAGATTGTTGTTAACTTTATTTTACATTTTTTAGATTTACCTCTTTTGGGTACCTCTATTACGTAGGGTGATTACAAACAAGAAGAAACTCTAAAATTTACAAAAAAAGGTTCAAATTCTATTGAGACGTCAATATGTTAATCATGAGGGTCAGATCATGTCAATCATGAGAAACAGTAATCCAACACTCACAGGCCCAACTTGTCAAAAACTTATATATATTGTAATGTCAGCAAGCCCCTGGCTGGGCAAGCCGAATGTAATGTCAACGGGGGAGGGCGCCAGGTTCAGCTCCTGTAATGTGGCTGGATGGAAGTGTTGGGAAGTCATGAATTAACACACTGAGTCATTTTATAATAAATTGAGGTTTATTCCTGGCACCATGAGCTGCCAGGGAAGTTACAGGTCGCAAAGGGCGACACAGGTTTCCTCTTATATCTATTCTGTGAGCTCATTACTCTGATCACTAATAAACTAATTCCCTTAAGGCTAACATAAAAGGCTTAATTTCTAATAACGCATGCAACATTCTATCCACCATCTACAATCTGCAGGGCCTGAGCGCGGCCACTATTAATCTCTCGCCCAAAAATGTCCTGCGAGGCAGCTTCGCCTCATAACTTTCACCGCTGGCTGTGTTGGCTCCACGAGCTGGCCGTGCGGCGATCCTCGGATGCAGAGGCGGCGGGCAGTCCCAGGTCGCCGACCTTCCGCGGTGCGTCCCTCCTCAGCTGGCGGCGGGGGCGGCGGCGGAGTCGCCAGATTGTGCGGACTCAGCCGGTCGAGGGCCCACGGGCGCTGGCCGTAGCGTAGTATGGGCAATGAATGAGCCCGACGTGAAAGGCGGCAGAGGCAGACGGGCCTACGCGGAAGTAGCGCGGGATCCTGCGATCTCCCGCCCGAGTTTCCTCCGCGGCAAATCCACGGTGCCGTTTTAAGAATGTCTTTGCACTAATGCCGGCCTAATCAGAATAAAGTTCTCTCTGATCCTGTCTTTCCCTTAGTCGCGTTCTGATAGCAAGTTCCGCTCCGCGAACATCTTCCACTAGTCGCGTCCAAATAAAATAAACTTCTCTCTGGGAATGTCTTTCCCCTGATCGCGTTCCGATCATAAGTTCTACTCTGCGAACATCTTTCCCTAGTCGCGTTCTGCTCGTGATTAAGTTCCGATCGTAAGTAAGTTTCCTCTGTGCATCTCGTGTTCAAGAAAGCTCCCTTCCCCCCTCCCAAAACGTTTCTAAATCTGTAAATTTACCCCTTCCCTCATAGTGAAACTCCCCATTGGCTGAGGGTAACTGCGTTTCAGCATTCTAATTTACCAATCAAGTTGCAGTTTTCGTGGAATTTTTCAGAGATCGCTCTCTTTCTATCTCCGGCTCCCCTCCTTTCTCTCTTCCTTTGTAAGTGGTCCCAGAAGCTTCTTGCAGCTGTCTGGACACGTGTTCACGCGGTAGCGTATTCTCATGGGCCATAAATGGTCGGCGGAGGCTAATCGGTAGCCTGCGATGGTTAATTTCTAAATAGCCCCTTTGGGGATCTGGGCGCCTTACCCCAGGCGCGTGGCAAACGGGTGCGGGGGTGGGTATTGTTCGATGGGGGGGGTCGGCCGATGGCTAGAATGGTAGCGTTCATGAGGTGTCATAAACGCGTCCTTTTCCTAACAGACATCCGTGTCAATCCTTTGGGACTTCATGTTCCTTCCCCGGGCGCGCGGCAGAAAAAAGGGGTGCGGGGGCGTGCATTGTTCGTTGGGGGTGTAGCCGACGGCTCGGCCGGCTTTTACGATGGGTAATAAACGTGTCTGCCTCTGGCGGGGCCTGAGTGCGGTCGGGGCAAGCTCTGCTGCGTGAGGAGCGTGGCCCGGCAGCCGTTAGGGGGGTCTTCGCGACAAAGGCATTGTCCCTTGACCTACTTTTGCCGCGATGGAAGCTATCTCTAGATGAGATTATTATGATATTATTGGCGACGCCACAATATATATATTGAAACAAATAATATGTTTCATTACACTAATTAAACATTAGTGTAAGAAGTCAATAGATACTTTGGACTGCGCGGTGCGTGCGCCGGGCGCTGCGAGTAGCGAGGGGAGCTAGCGACGGTTGCTACCGCCACCGGTGCCACCGCCGGGAGGCCAGCGTGAGAACGCCGGCTACAAGCGGGGCAGCGAGCACGTGCGGGCAGTCGTTAGGAGAATCGCGAGGAGAACAGACGTTAGCGGAGCGGCGAAGAGTTCGGACGTGTGGCGATAATCTCGCCGGTAGTGCATGGACAAAGAGAACATGCGGTGTAGTTGATGAACTCTTAGCGACTGGAATATAGTAGACACGTGAATGAGACATTGAAAGTATCAGTAGAATATAAGATTCGCGTTGATAGAACATTCGATCGCGTTCGTGTTAGTTAGCGTCGTGGAAACCTTACCGAAACAGTGTGGTACGGAACTAGAACCAGCACGCATTATAGATGCAGGTTGAGTAATTAAATTCATCGACGGAAGGTGATTCGAGAGAAGTGCAACGCCGCGGTATCAAGATCCGAGTCGGGGAGGAGCCGCAAGGTCACCAGCCCAGGACGACCGCCACGCCATCAGCCGCTGACGGCCCGCAGCTGCTGTAGAGGTCGGCAATCCTGTCGATGCGAGCTGTTCTACGAGCATCAAAGGTATTTGGTCGGGGCCCCGAAGGTATAATAAATGCCTGTTATAATAAATCTTGGTACCAAGGCAGAGTGTGCAAAGATTGTCAGATCATGTAATTAACAAATTTTATTTGCAAATAAATCTTGTTCATGATTGTATTTCCATTTTTGATCAACTTCCCCAATATTATACCAACTTATCCAGGGACCCATTCACGGAAAAGATACCCTCCTTTAGTGTTATATATTGCAGTGAAATACCCGGCATCACCAGGTATGTCACAATATATATATATATAAATTATCTATATATATCTATATATTATATAACTAAAATATATCAACATGTTGCAATCTTATTTTACAGACAGTCGATGTCCATAACAGTTTTAAAATCGGAGAAATATGGATAATGTTGAACTTGCTCTTCAAAAAAAGCCCTGAAGCACCTGTGACCCCGCGGAACCAGGGCAAATACAAGTGTTCAAACATATGCCCTTGCAACGCCTCATCAACTGGAAAATAACACAACCTAATGGTTATAATACATTTATTCCGCTCATTTATAAACTTGAGAATGTACCTAAGGTAACCCCATAGTTCTGTCCCAAAAATCTTATGTACAATTTCTAAGAGATTTTGCTTTGCTTTTTATTCTTCTTAGAGAATTAACCTCTACATTTCAGAAAAAATATATTGGATTGTTCTACCTTCCACTCGATGCTCGCAAAGATAATTCCAATCAACCATCGGCATTGTAAGCGACGAGTTACAACAAATGAGGAGGATGGAACAGAACGTTTCTCTCGTCGTATTCGAATACTCTTTGCCTTTCAATTGACATCACACACGTAACCCGACAATGCGGCCCAGCAACAAAAGACCTAAGCCGATCTGGACCTGACAACCGACCGGCTTCGAAAACTCATTTGTACGTTCCCGCCCATGCCCTGATTTATCGCCAACGCCAGTCCGCCTGACTGGCGCTCGCCACCATTAATATCAATGCTGCGCCTGTGCCCACGAGGCGCGCGGCTCGAACCTGCGTGTTCCCGTTGACAGCGCACGCGCGTCCTTCGGTTGCGGTGACATTATGTATTGGGCTTCTGCAGGAGGCCTCTCAAGATGTGCTTGTGTTCTGGATGGGAGGACGGGGAAAGGATTCAATGCGAAAGTACCACGTCATGCCTGATGCAGAAAGAATAGAAACCGAATGCGTTTCCATTGAAACACTGTTAAAAAGGTAATGATTAACTGTACAATTCGTTAATACTCTTTATTATTTTAATATATTAATGTCTTCACATGAACCGTGAACTAATTTTTAAATGAGACTTTTTGCAGCATTTTTACGTAGAATCATTATGGTATTCTATGAAAATTATTTATTGTGCATATCATCTGTGTATGAAAATAATGGGAAATGCTACTTCTGAAATAAATCCGATTCATTATACCTATGGCCAAAACCCAAAATGGAAAAGTTTTAGCACTGAAAATACATTCTTGAAATATTCAGAATAAGCTACACGAACCAATATACATAACAGGAGTTTTATTGCTGCAACAAAATACAACTTGCCACGATCTCAATCATACTGTTAACTTTACCAATATGTCATAGGAAAAATGCCGAGTTCACAACACAATACACAAATCTTCTTTGTAGTGTGGGTGACCCACGACGCAATGACACCTTGCCCTGAAGAAGTCTGCAACATGCCAGGCCGTCGTCGGTCTCTGAGACTACGATGCAGCGTCGAAGCGGACAGCGAAGAACATGTGGACTCGAGCCGCTAAAGTTTACGTTTACAGTGCACGCACACTAGACCTCCCAAACAGGCACAATCACTAACAAACTGGCGGCCTAGTCCATGGCGCGCAAACTGCTCCGCTGTCCACGAAGTCACTACTCCAAAGCACGTTCTGGTCAATACCAACAGTACAGATAAACTGTGTAGCTTTGTCACAAAAACAAGAACATGAGTGCGAGGCTCCAGCCAATGAGATTCACGCACCAAATCGCGTCATAACATAAGCGGAAATTGTAGATGCAGCCAAATAAGCATTCCAAATAAGCATTCATTACCTTGTTACAAGTCATTGAAGCAGATATATTAAGCATTTAAAAATCATACTTATTACTTCTTTCATGCATTCGTTGTTTCATAAAAATTTGTTATTCTCTTTGGAGGTGGCACATTGCATCGCCTTTGGTAAGTTTTAGCGACATTGGCGATTGAGCTGTGAACCATTCTGACTGCTTTCGAGGAATATGTTAGGTCAGAGCGTATGTAAATACTACCATCATGAGCAGTTATGTTTATATTTTACAAAATCGTTGTGTTATTTCTTTGTTCATCATGCAATATTATGTGCTGCAATTCAATAACGGAAATTTTCTAACAAATACTGACGTATAAACGAATTTCCTTTGTCGTCTATTGGGAATTTCAAATAATCTGCATTTTTTACTGTGTAGTATCATTATATCACGATAATATTAATAATCTAAGGTTATTTGTTTTTATTTGCACACAGAAATTTATTTTCCAATATAGGGAAACGTGGTAAAATAGTAATTAATTTGCTTTAAATTAAAATGAGATGGCATAAATATTAATGGAGCGAAAATGGCAATGAAACGATGTCGCTAGGCATAAGTGACAATCACGATGATTGAAGACGTGAAAGCGCAGTGAAGTGACGCGCTTGCAACAACGCGCGAAATTTAATGCGCCAAAAACTCGAGTGTGAACATCAAGATCCCATTTATGCCAACCAATGTTGAAATTTTTCTTTTTAGTCGTGTTGTTATATTCAACTGTATGAGATATTCAACGCTGTGGGTAGAGGAAATTGTAATAAGCCCGAATACTTCACTGTATTTTTGCATGGGAGAATTTGCATCAAGCGTGAATTTATGATGGGATTAAACGCATATACAACGTTTAAAATCCGAAGAATAGATGTTGTGAAGTATACAAATCAACAAAAATAAGATATTTGATCTCAAAGCGCTATCACGTCCCCGTAGTCGTTACATGCGATAAGTTTGAAGAAGATTAAGATCCTGTGGGAAGGACGAAACGGCTCTCCCGAAAGCTGCCGACATAAATACATGTCAGAAATCGGTGCGGTATTAATTTTTTTCAGTATAGACTGGGGTCTTATAAAATGGTATTGAAGCGGGTAAATGATATTTAGTTTTCTTTTATAGATTAACATTGTGCAGGGTAAGCGTTCAATCAAGCAAGCGATAATCATATAATTGCGATTTTTATGAAAGTAATTTTGGGATTTAAGGTCAAAAACACACCTTATTTCTGAAGAGGTTTATATCAGAATAACTCTCTAGATGGGGAGGATTTTTGTATAAAACGGCTGGAAAAAGGTGTTTCATCTAAAGCACAGCTTGAGCTAGTCGCATTCACGAAATAATTTGAGAGAAATCGTTGAATTAAATTAAGAATCAAATAGTCGAGGACATTCTGAGCACAGTCGGAAATTTATTCCGACGGTAGGCGGAAACACAATAAGGGTAACGACGACATCCCATGGACAATGCCGAGGTCATTTTTGAGAGAAAAAATTGAGTAAATATCAATCGCAAAAACTACTTCCTTTTTTCAAAAAATTGTATATAACGTTTTTCGAAGGACTAATTTTGTACTACAAATATATGACTCCAATTTTGAAGTGTTTTTTTTCCAATTTTCGAAAAATCGGAGTTATTAACGAAAATTAAACCCACACCATTCTTCTAAACGTCATTTGTACTATTCAATAACAAAATTTAATCAAAAAAATTGGAGCAACTTTTTTGAAAATCTTGAAAATGTCTCAGGGGTTCCATGAAACGGACCCGCAAAATAAAAATTTCTGTTTAAAGTCCAGGGTCCGTGACATCATCTAGAATGAATGCGGAATTTTAACTTTGGAGAAAATCGGCTAAAAGGTTTGTGCACTAGTGTTGTGCACGGACAGACAAAAAAGATACTCAGGAAAAATTCATAATTCCTCCAATTAAAGCAGCAAGAACAAAAGCATATACTCCCTTTCAAAAGGCAGAAAATTTCGCCAATTATTTTTCGTCCACCTTTACCACAAACACTAAGAAACTCCATCCATCTGACCAAGTAATCAATAATGCATCATATACCTCTATTTACGGACCACACCTAAGAATTAAGTTAATATCACCCAAAGAAGTAAAAAATATCGTAACCTAACTGCCAATCAAAAAATCCCCTGGGCACGATAACATAAGTAATATAATAGTTAAACACTTTCCTACCTCTGTTGTGGTAATCATCACAAATATAATTCGTGTCTCAGAATCGGATATTTTCCCATAATATGGAAGCACGCTGTCATCATACTGATTCCCAAACCAAATAAGAATCCCTCAGTCGAATGTTACCGTCCTGTCCGTTTACTCCCTACCCTTGCAAAAGTTTTCGAGAAAGCTAACCTTACACGTATAAAAGCATTTCGGATACAGACAAATGCAATTCCCAAAGAACAATTTGGCTTCACCGAAAAACTTTCTACCAACCATCAACTTTTGCGATTGTCCGAATACATTCACAAAGGCTTTCAAAATAAAAAGCAAACGGTCGGGATTTTTATTGACATCACCATATGATAGAGTATTGCATAAAGCAATGATCTACAAACGAACAATGATAGGTATCCCACATTATCTCACTGAAATAATGTCCACCTACCTTAAAAATAGAACGTTTTCAGTCTCCGTAAAGTAATCATTCAAATCTGAGACCAATAAGTGTGGACTTGCCACAGAGTTCAACATTATCCCCTACAATTTTTGATCTACACGTTTTTGACCCTCCAAAATGAGACATTAAAAACGGCCCAGTTCGCGGATGATACGGCAGTTTTCCTAGCCGGAGATTCGCTAGCTCATATTAGAAACTCTCGTCAATTACGGATCGTATATTTCGTATATCTCAATCTCACAGACAGTTGCATATTTAAAAATCAAACTTAATCCCACAAAAACAGCTATCAAAATATTCACTTCAAGATCCTATACACCTCCAGCAACGCTCACAATAAATAATAAACCCATTAACTGGCTACCTCCAAATATTACTGTAAAATATCTCGGCCTTAATATAGACTCTAAACTGAACTGGAGACAACATATCAATGGTGAAATACAACAAGCAAAAAATAATCTACATCAACTAAAACCCATCATTAATCGATCTTCCCCCTCCCATTCCCAACAGTCATAGCCATCCACAAAACCATCATTAGACCACTCGTCCTATACGCCTGTCCAGTATGAAAGCAAACCTTAACAACCTTCAAATAATGCAGAACCAGTTTCTTAGAATCACAAATACTACTTGGTTTGTTACAAACTCACAACTCCACAAACAATTCCAAATGGACTCCATACAGCAGCATATAACGTATCTCTCTACCCAATTCTATCATTCCATACCTCAATGTCTTCACCTAGCCAACTTGAGACTCCGAAAAAGTCCTCACAGAACAAGAATTAAAAATAGATATCCATATCATGCATTCCTAATCAAATTTTCCGAAATAGGTTGTTTTTAGAGGTGTCTGCAAAAGATTTCCTCGCCCAATTTAGTATGTAGTTTATTTTTAGGTAGATTAGAATGTAAGCCTTCACAACATATGTAAAGTGCATTAAAAGTACTGATCTATGTATGCTCTGCAAATATAAAATAAAAAAATAAATGTACAGTCAAGCAGACACACGTTTTGGCGTCAATCGCTTTTTCAATATGAATGTCCCACAAAACATGGATTCTATACGCAACTCGATTTATAAACTTTTTTCTTACTAGGGTCCGGCAATAAGAGTTTTTGTGCCAAAAATTTGCATTTTCAGGCGCACGCTGACATTATTTTCTCTTTTTACGTTAGTAAGTGCGAGAAAGTAAAAATGGTATGTCTTGCGTAACGAAACTCTTGTCTAAATATACAACGAAAAATATGGCTTTAATTTTTTTGGCAGGCCATATTACACCCCCTAAAAGTGACGGTAAGTGCTCTGACTCTTTCACTACTTCCTCACTAGAGAGAAAATGAAATTTTAACACCACCGTATTAATATAATATCTTAATATGCACACGTTACAGCACTTTGTAAACACTATTGTATTTGTGATTTGAAGTGCTTTAAATTACTTTTAATGAAGTTTCCCGAAACTCAACGATTGTTTGTGAAAAAATTGCTTCAAATTTTGAATTTACTGCAGCGCTTAAGCGCCACTTTCTTAAAAACGGCTCCTAATTTTTCAAATCAAATTTCCTTTAATGGGAGGTTTTACTGCTCTTCAATATTCTAAAAATTCACGTTCTACTATTAGGAAACCAAAAATTAAGAAAACTTGAAGAAATGCATGTGGTAAGTTCGAATAGTCAGCCGAGACCAAACAAAATAGAAAACTAATACGGGAATTTTTTACCATTCTGTAGGACCACCAGTTACTTTCTGATATACGTGCGTACACACGGAGTAATACTATAGAGAAAGGTAAGTAATGCTACGCGAAAAAACGGCGAATTTTCTGCAGAAAAAAATCCTTGCCGTATCCTGATGACCCAAAAGGGGGTAAATTGTATTGCTAAATTAAGAAAAAATCTTCTACAATGTAGTGTACCTAGAACTCCTGTTTTGTGGGTCCTTGATACCTAAAAACCTATTGACGGCAAAACGTTCGTACGTATGTCAGTCTGTGAATACTACTAGCACCTAAACCATACGAACGATTTTTTCCAAAATGGATATTCCCCTGTGGATTTGGCTCTACCCAAAGCAAATGACTGAAGCAAATGACAATTTTCTTTGAAAAATTTGGAGCCCCTTTTTAGAAAACTAGTCTTTTAAGTTCTACTGTAAGTTTAAAATTTGAACTTATTTTCACATAATACTATTGAGTTTTTGAAAAACTTCATATTAAGTCATTTAATGCACTTCTAGTCACAAATTGTGTTTACAAATTGCTTATTGCTTACAAATTGCATGTGTTTACAAATTGCTAGAAATGTGCATATTAAAGGCGTGATATATTTAAAAAAATTACAATATAATACAGCAAAATTAATTCTATATAATTTTAAACAGTTCAATTGTGACTGTCGAAAAAGTTTGATGAAATAATTTTGAGCCATTTTTTAGAAAATTATACTTGAGTGATTCTGAAAATGCGGAAATTTGAGCTCATTTTCACAGAAAACTGTCGACTTTTTGAGAAACTGTAACTCACAATATTTATATGTACATATAAATATATTGATGTGAACAAATTTCCTCTTGTGTAAATATCATGTCGCTGTTAAGCTTTAACTTATTTAACTAATTCTAATATCCATCTCTGCATTTTTGCCCAATACAGGGTACTCACATGAGAACAATATTCTAAATTTCATACAGATCAATTCTGCTCTATTTGGACCACAGTGACGTACAAGACGTTATAGCCCTCCTAGCCTTATCCCTCCTCTTCAGACATCAAACTACAGTTTTGATTAATATTAGATAAAAGATGAACCTATCAAAGTCAATAATTTGTGTTTGTGGTACTGTCATTTGAACGGTCACAGTCCTTTAATTGTGTTTCTGACATACCTCTAGCACATACACATTTATCTGCTGGGTTATCCTTCGAAGTAATATATGATCATTGGCCATTATTTGTTGTCTCTCGAGTTCTTGCACCTCTAATCTGAGTAAATATTCACTTACAGCAAGTTAATGATCTGATTTGGATCAACACGATTGTTGAGTCTGACCATAGATAAACATGTTTTAACGGTATTTGAACAGACTTGACTACTGTGACACTTAACGAGGCTAACAATAATTCTGCCGAAAGTTCAAGTTTCGAGATTAATAACGTTTTCACGGGAGCAACTTTTGTTTTGCACATATCAAATTGAAATGACATGACCTCGACATTTCGGTTGTCATGAGCGACTTGCACGTACAGTCATCCAAAACAAAATAACATCCCCAATAAGTCATGATCATCTGTACTCGCTCTTTCTTGTACATAATCGCCGGTATCTAAATAGATTACGCTGTAGCATTCACTTTCAAAGTTTACCTTAGAATACCATTTGTCTGAGCAGTACAGAGCACAACCCCGAGCAACGTTCATTTCCCGACGCATTAAATATTTCCACCGAAAGTGACGGCACGTGAAACAATTGCGGGGGCAGAGAGATCACCAAGCATTTCAAGGCAAGCATCGCAGTTGGCATTATCATTCCGAGCAATGTTTTCGCTTCGCCACCAGGTGCGCTGCAAGCGTGCGAATGCTGGGGGATTCCCCTTGTTAATTGAAGTGTCGCGCTCGGAATGGACACGTGGCTAAACGATCACGGACATTACGCACGCTGGCGCAGCGGTGCACGTCTTTTTGCTCTGCGCGCCTCCCTCCACTCGCCCTGCCGCCCCCCCCCCCGCCAGCGCTGGAGCGGCCGAATCATCCGCAATACATCCGAAGACTCTCCGGTGGCCAGACTGTTTTCCACCCGTTTAAACAGCATCCAAACAAACGCGTTGGCGAATTTAATTATTTTCTCGCTTGTGTATCTCCTCCCCGTCCAGCCACGGCGCGATGCCTAACGGGGATGCGGGTCGATACGGACCCTCGCTCGGGGCGTAGAGTTGGCGTCGGGGAGAGAGAGAGGGGTCTGATGAATTTAGTTTGCGGAGGGAGGGTGGAGGGTGACCGAAATCCCCATGGCTTCAAAAAGGACATCGTGTGCGATGAAACAAATGAGACTATTTACTATCTTCGAATTGTGGAAGTGCAACTTCGGTTGCAACAACGGTATTGAAACACTGGGCCCCATGTTCAGAACGTTTAATCCACCAACATCGTAAACGTCCAATCTTGTCTGATATGACTTCTTGACTGGAGTAGCTTTGCCCAAAAATCATCAAAAGAGCGTATTGAATGACACAATATTACTGCTGTAATTTTCCCGGATAATGTTTAGTTTGTCTCATCCCCATCTCGTTGCTAATTACACATTGAGTACTATGTGGCCACCTGCGAACTCAGCTCACATAGGAATTCTAGCTACTCTATTTGGTGACGCCGAGTGACTGGAGTGACAGCAGCTCATGTCCCTTTAGTAAGAAACGAAAAATAAATATGCAGTGGCCTGCTGCTTTCTGTTTGTTGCCCGCCAATGTTGTTAGAGTATTTCAAAAATCTTCCATTGTGAAACCAATGCGCCTCAGAGGTAGCTCCCCAAGACGCTCCGACATCAAGCCCTTCACAAGCGATGTGGGGTCCATATATCCACCGTTTCCTATTGGTTAACATTTCAATTGTAAGAGGAATTCTTCTGCGGGTTACCTCCTCTATGGGACCCTCCTACCGACGCCTCTCAATTAAAACTTCTCCTCGTGCGGTGAATATCTGTTATTAAGCGTATTACTAGTGCAAATTGTGTAGTGAGACCTACAGTACACAGTGAACAATGATTTTTAAACGTTATTAAGCAATGATACACCGAAAAATATACATACTCTTAAAAATTATCAATGATCAAATTTTTTGACATTACAAATTGTGTATGCAAGTTACCCGAATTTCAAACTTAAGCATGAGATCGAATACGACGAAACATGAAACAGTATGCGATGTAAACATGCACACATGAATCAGTCAACCAGTATGCATCGGAAAATGGCTTCCTTTAATGAAGGTCGGAATCCACAAAGTGCTAAAGCTACGAAAAAATCCTTTAGGACTAGAACGTGTGAGACATAAGACACTTCAGTTGTCTGCTATACTTGTCTGCGATATTCGTATATCGTTCTTATTTATTCAATACGCAGTAAATGCTTTTAGGAATCTATTTCCTATCCTTTCCTTTCCTATCCTTTCCTTTCCTAACCTATCCTTTCCTTTCCTAACCTATCCTTTCCTTTCCTAACTTATCCTTTCCTTTCCTAACCTATCCTTTCCTAACCTATCCTTTCCTAACCTAACCTATCCTTTCCTAACCTAACCTATCCTTTCCTAACCTAACCTATCCTTTCCTAACCTAACCTATCCTTTCCTAACCTATCCTTTCCTAACCTAACCTATCCTTTCCTAACCTAACCTATCCTTTCCTAACCTAACCTATCCTTACCTATCCTTACCTATCCTAACCTATCCTAACCTATCCTAACCTATCCTAACCTATCCTAACCTATCCTAACCTATCCTTTCCTAACCTATCCTAACGTATCCTAACCTATCCTAACCTATCCTAACCTATCCTAACCTATCCTAACCTATCCTAACCTATCCTAACCTATCCTAACCTATCCCAACCTATCCCAACCTATCCCAACCTATCCCAACCTATCGCAACCTATCGCAACCTATCGCAACCTATCCCAACCTATCCCAACCTATCCCAACCTATCCCAACCTATCCCAACCTATCCCAACCTATCCCAACCTATCCCAACCTATCCCAACCTATCCCAACCTATCCCAACCTATCCCAACCTATCCCAACCTATCCCAACCTATCCCAACCTATCCCAACCTATCCTAACCTATCCTAACCTCTCCTAACCTATCCTAACCTATCCTAACCTATCCTAACCTATCCTAACCTATCCTAACCTATCCTAACCTATCCTAACCTATCCTAACCTATCCTTTTTCCGTTTCGTTCCGTTTCGTTCCGTTTCGTTCCGTTTCGTTCTGTTCTATTCTAAACTCGAGTACGGGTGGGCGTTTTCCAGTCTCCGCTGAGTACCGTGACCTCCCGGGTCCATGGTCCCCATACGGGGTCGCAGACTGACAGACGGACGTTTGAAAACTTTTTGTGTATCATTGTGTGTTCTTAAAGAAACCCGAAATTTATAATCCGTAGCATTATATAACTACTCTATACAAAATATGATCAATGCATAAAACCAATGATATTATCCACCATTACTTCCGCTACGTTTCTCGGTGCGAATCTGTACACCGACCCGACTCGGTGAAGTCCGCATCCACCGTATGCGTGGGGGCTTCTCACACCTCAGTGGTTTACTACTGAGAAGGTTGTAGAATCCCTGTCAATTGTTTATGGCCAAGTTTTACACTTGGCCGCAAATAAATTTGTTCAAAAATAAAAGTAGTAAATTTCATGTAATATCATCTGTCATCCGTGCCCATTACTTTAGATAATAAATATTTTTGTTAAAGTTAATATGACTGTTTTATTGAAAATTACATCTACGCTTCCAATTCCCAAGGTGGTACGGATAGAATTGATTGGAACAGTTTACTTGAATATGTGCTGGTGGCCCTGGAGCACACGAGTTTTGCCTTCGAGATTTCTTAAAAGTGTAAGTGTAGAGTACAATAATGTCTGGTGAAATGCTGTGAAAGGCAATATAAGTGCGGGCAAAGTGCCATGTTAATAATAAATTACTGGTAACCAAAGGGAGATGCAGTAAAGTGAAGAGTTAGGAACGGAGTTGAGATGGGAATATTTTACCTATTTCTTTATATTTGTCTATTTTTTTCATTCTTTTGTTTTTATTTAATTATTTCTTATTTTTAAATAGTTTTATGTGTTAGTTCTTCTAATTTTTATTTTTGTTCATTTTTTCGATTAACTGCCATCCAGCGTACGCTAATTGCAGTAACAAGTTATTATTTTGTTATTACTATTACTATTACTATTACTATTACTACTACTACTATTACTACTACTATTATTATTATTATTATTATTATTATTATTATTATTATTATTATTATTATTATTATATAGTGCTGAGGCTGACTGCGCAGGTGAGTAAAGGCAGGAGCCGAGGACAAGTAACAAGAAGCAAGGTGAAAAGTCAGTTCATAGAATTGCAAGAAAATAATATACGTATGACTTTTTTGTCGTAATGTAGTGTATGGTATGGTCAACCTTATACAAATTTGTGACTACTAGAGAGATGATTCAACAATTGTTGTAAATGATTATTTTAACAATTTAGTCATTTAGAATATTTATGAAGTAATTCATTTGTACTACTTAGTACCTTACTATTAACAAATTGCAAGTGCTTCTTTGTTTCAATACATTAATTCAATGAATTTCGTATTTTAAAACACATGGAAACATTAAATCCATTGTATTGTATAGGCTAACCATAATAGGATTCCTTAGGCACATAATAGTTAAAAGTGATTAGTAATTGATTTTTGTTAAGCTGACTTTGCTATTTTATGGACCATTCCAAAGGTGTAGTACTCTAAATTTCAGAAAATGAGTGTATTTTGATATACAGTATGTATATACAATTTGTGGTTTCAGAGTATAAGTTTTGTTTTGTTCCAACTGAAATCAGTGTTCTCATTTTAATAATTTACTGCTTCTAAAATCTTAATAGCAGTTTATTAACTTCCTCTTCAAAATGTTTCAAAGCATAAGGTGTAGCCCACAAACACATGCTTTACGCTTGAATAATAAACCTGCGTACCTCGAGTGGGGCTAGCCTCGGGGCGGGGCGCGGTGCGCGGCGAGGATCTCGCGCAGGGGCGGCGGGTTGGGCTTGCACAGGCACGGGCCGTCGCGCTTGCGCACGCTGCACGTGCAGGCCGGGCGCTTGGGGTCCGGCTGCTTGTAGTTCAGGATCTCCTTGGCCAGCGCCTCCGTCAGCGCCCACGAGCGCTTGGACGCGCCGCGGCAGCACGGCCTCCAGCGGCCGGGGGTGGCGCGCAGCGCCCGGCGCGCGTTGATGGCGGCCTCCGCGCGGCCTGCGCAGCACGCGCCGCTGCCCTTCAGCCCCCCTCTGCGCTCACGGCCCTTCAGCACCGTTGCCCATCAGCTCCCCACTGCGCCCCCGGCCCTTCAGCACCGTTGCCCTTCAGCCCCCCACTGCGCCCCCGGCCCTACAGCACCGTTGCCCTTCAGCCCCCCACTGCGCCCCCGGCCCTACAGCACCGTTGCCCTTCAGCTCCTCACTGCGCTCCCGGCCCTTCAGCACCGTTGCACTTCAGCCCCCCACTGCGCTCCCGGCCCTACAGCACCGTTGCCCTTCAGCCCCCCACTGCGCTCCCGGCCCTTCAGCACAGTTGCCCTTCAGCTCCCCACTGCGCCCCCGGCCCTTCAGCACCGTTGCTCTTCAGCCCCCCACTGCGCTCCCGGCCCTTCAGCACCGTTGCCCTTCAGCCCCCCACTGCGCCCCCGGCCCTTCAGCACCGTTGCCCTTCAGCCCCCCACTGCGCCCCCGGCCCTTTAGCACCGTTGCCCTTCAGCTCCCCACTGCGCCCCCAGCCCTTCAGCACCGTTGCCCTTCAGCCCCCCACTGCGCTCCCGGCCCTTCAGCACCGTTGCCCTTCAGACACCCACTGCGCCCCCGGCCCTTCAGCACCGTTGCCCTTCAGCCCCCACTGCGCCCACGGCCCTTTAGCTCCCCACTGCGCCCCCAGCCCTTCAGCACCGTTGCCTTTCAGCCCCCCACTGCGCCCCCGGCCCTTTAGCACCGTTGCCCTTCAGCCCCCCACTGCGCCCCCGGCCCTTCAGCACCGTTGCTCTTCAGCCCCCCACTGCGCCCCCGGCCCTTCAGCACTGTTGCCCTTCAGCTCCCCACTGCGCTCCCGGCCCTTCAGCACTGTTGCCCCTTAGCTTCCCACTGCGCTCCCGGCCCTTCAGCACCGTTGCACTTCAGCCCCCCACTGCGCTCCCGGCCCTTCAGCACCGTTGCCCTTCAGCTCCCCACTGCGCCCCCGGCCCTTTAGCACCGTTGCCCTTCAGCCCCCCACTGCGCTTCCGGCCCTTCAGCACCGTTGCCCTTCATCTTCCCACTGCGCTCCCGGCCCTTCAGCACCGTTGCACTTCAGCCCCCCACTGCGCTCCCGGCCCTTCAGCACCACTGCCCTTCAGCTCCCCACTGCGCCCCCGGCCCTTCAGGTCCGTTGCCCTTCAGCCCCCCACTGCGCTCCAGGCGCTTCAGCACCGTTGCCCTTTAGCACCCCACTGCGCTCCCGGCCCTTCAGCACCGTTGCAATTTAGCTCCCTACTGCGCCCCCGGCCCTTCAGCACCATTGCCCTTCAGCCCCCCACTGCGCTCCAGGCCTTTTAGCACCGTTGCCCTTCAGCTCCCTACTGCGCTCCCGGCACTTCATCACCGTTGCCCTTTAGCTCCTCACTGCGCCCCCGGCATTTCAGCACCGTTGCCCTTAAGCTCCCCACTGCGCTCCCGGCCCCTCAGCACCGTTGCACTTTGGCCCCCCACTGCTCCCCGGCTCTTCAGCACCGTTGCCCTTCAGCGCCCCACTGCGCTCCCGGCCCGTCAGCACCGTTGCCTTTCAGCCCCCCACTGCGCTCCTGGCCATTCAGCACCGTTGCCCTTCAGCTCCCCACTGCGCTGCCGGCCCTTCAGCACCGTTGCACTTCAGCCCCCCACTGCGCTCCCGGCCCTTCAGCACCGTTGCCCTTCAGCTCCCCACTGCGCCCCCGGCCCTTCAGCACCGTTGCCCCCGGCCCTTCAGCACCGTTGCCCTTCAGCCCCCCACTGCGCCCCCGGCCCATCAGCACCGTTGCCCTCCTGCCCCCACTGCGCCCCCGGCCCTTCAGCACCGTTGCCCTTCAGCTCCCCATTGCGCTCCCGGCCCTTCAGCACCGTTGCCCTTCAGCTCCCCACTGCGCCCCCGGCCCTTCAGCACCGTTGCCCTTCAGCCCCCCACTGCGCCCCCGGCCCTTCAGCACTGTTGCCCCTTAGCTTCCCACTGCGCTCCCGGCCCTTCAGCACCGTTGCACTTCAGCCCCCCACTGCGCTCCCGGCCCTTCAGCACCGTTGCCCTTCAGCTCCCCACTGCGCCCCCGGCCCTTTAGCACCGTTGCCCTTCAGCCCCCACTGCGCTTCCGGCCCTTCAGCACCGTTGCCCTTCAGCTTCCCACTGCGCTCCCGGCCCTTCAGCACCGTTGCCCTTCAGCCCCCCACTGCGCTCCCTGCCCTTCAGCACCGTTGCTCTTCAGCCCCCCACTGCGCTCCCGGCCCCACTGTGTCCAGGCTGCCTCACGCAGCTGTCTGTCGGTAACTGCCTATCCGTCTGTAACTGGCGGGTTTTCCGTCTTGCCCCTATCGCGCCTTGTTAACCTCTCCAGTAGTGAACATGAAGACTAATAAATATAACTATTAAGACATATAATTATATTATTTATCTCATCGGTAATGTTAATATTGCCTCCAAAATGAATACATTGTCAGAAACCTAATACATACAACATATTGTGCAACAATAGAACAAACTTTACTGAATTATTTTTAACTTTTAAAATTTTTGAAATTTCAGGAAGTTTAACAAAAATGTGACATGGGCTACCTTTTAACGTACTTTGCTTCATTCTAGAAAAAATTTAAAGAAAAATTGTAGCTGTTTTTTTGAGAAATAACATTTTTCAACTTTGAACTAAAATTATAAGAAAAGTACTAAAATTTTGGGAAAATTGAAGATTGTCTAATTTAATAACTATTTTAGAAGACAATATTTTATTCTGTGAAACCATCTCTTCTTCCAATATTGATTGTGTAGAACGACGACGAAACAATTTAAACTTTTGCAATTCTCAAATTTTCGGAGAGTTGAACGAAAATGTGACCTGTGGCAGTTTTATAAGCGTAGTTTCTTGAATACGAGAAAAATATTTTCAAAATGTGGAGCTATTCTCTATCCCCGCAAAAAGGATCGCATGGAAATGTTCACAATACATATTTCGTTGCCATAGGCCATATTCAGCAAATGTCTTGCAGAAAATGATTTCAAGATATTGTTAAATGCATGAATTAATAATTGATATTTAAACGTGAAGTGATGAAATTCCGGGTGCCGGAATGGTAGTGGTATAACCCGACTGCCGTGTTTTGTGAGCGGCGCCCTTACTGATGGTCGGTGTTGCTGAGGTCTTCTTGGGCAAGTACATGGACTGGCTCTGGGACCACGCCTCGAAGTCCGACTCGTCGCTGAGCTCGCTCGCCGTCGACGAGACGGAGCTGGAGGAGCACGGGCACTGGCCGCCCGGGATCTCGGCGCGCTTGCACTCGCGCCGCGTGCTCTGCGTGACGCGCGGCACCTCCGCGATGATGGAGGCGCGCGACATGCGCAGGGTGCTCCGCGTGGCGCGCGACCCGCCCGGGCCGCCAGCGTCCGCGCCGCGCGCCAGGCGGAACGCGGCGTCGTCGGCCGCCGCCTGCAGCGACGTGCGCGCGCCGCCAGCCCCGCCCCACGCCGCCGTCCCAGCCTCCGCCCCCGCCCCCGCCCCTGCCCCCGCCGCCCACGGGGCGGAGCCGCGCGCGGCCGCCAGTTGCGCCCGGCGCCTCAGCTCCTTCTTCGAGCACAAGGCCATGTCGCAGATTCCAAGCTTTTTCAGAAGCTCCTTATTCCACGTCCCCAAGCACGCCAACCCCGAGGGGCAAGTGCAACTATCTTTTCCAGCTTCCATCAACGCCAATTGTGCAAACGCTGCCTCCTGTTGCGCATCTATGATACACGTTTGTTTCTGGGAGCATTTTGGATCTCTAATTCCCTCCAGATCTCCTTGTCCCAGCCTTTCTAGATATGATTGAAGTGCGGTATAACCGCCTTCGTCGGGGAAGTCCATATCATCTCCATATAAACCCGATAAACTGTCGTCTGACGAAGTGAGGTCGGAGAGAGAGGGGTCTGGTGATGGCTCTGGGGTAGTTGGATCCTCTGTTAACGGTGTTTCAGGAGTGGTCGTCAACGGAATGATATCATCATCGGGCCAATCTAGAGGCAAAAATTGACAGGGATAATATTTAATTTCTAAGCACACATATTCATTTTGTACCTATGGAATTACATTCCATTTGCAGGTGTTCCACAATCAATGTTTGAAGTTTTTGGACATGAAAGGAGTCGAACGTGCAGCGGGACATGCATATGACGAAGTTGCACGTGCGTCATTGACCCCAGATTGTTGTGCAACCCATGTGTACATGGAATCTCCTGCACTGCGTCAAAACGTGTCCAGCTGTACACCCATGCAGAAGCAGTTGCCTGACATTTAGAGGCATGCATTATATTTTTAACTCCTCTACACGCAATTTCCTGCTTCGTATTAATCCGAAAAAACTGGTTACATTCAATCCCTTTACATACCCTGGACATGCTGCAAGATTGCACCAAAGAATTTTAAGACATCTGTACTTTGCCTTGCCTTGCCAGAAGAATAATACCTTGATAGTTAGATAACCTTTGATATTATCTTAGAAATACGCAATATTATTCCTTTGAAGATTACTCAACGTCAATGACCATTCAATTTCATTTCAACTGAGTTATTTGAAACAATTACGTTTATTTGGTTTCTTGCGAATATCAATGATAATGAACGAAAGGACGGACAAATTCATAAATAAGGAAATCATGGAAATGAGTTTGTAATGCGCTCTACTTCTTACACATCATACAGCAAAATATTTTTCACTGAGGGAAGTATTTAAATATATAATAAAATTTCCCACCACAGTGATGGAAGAATATTATTGTTTAATACGGTGCACATATCGTCGGTGCACATGAAAACTGACGCATAAAATGGTCATTTTTACGTAATGAAAAATAATGAGAAAACAGTCGAGTTTTATTTACGAAAAAATTTATAAAAGAATTTTCCTTTTGTTTCACTCAAGATCAAGCGGTTCCTATGCCCAATGAGAGCTCTTAGCAGGCCATTTTTCTTGTGCACTGATGATGTGGGAACAGCTCTGTTGGTCTGGCATTAGGCGTAATCTCTGATTCAAATATAACCAATAGCTGTAATATTTGTGGAAGCAAAAATTCAGTTTTCTGTCACGATGTGAATGCCTTGCAGAATATATTCAGAGATATTCAATAAAACTCCATGAAATATTTTTTCTGTAGAAGAAATCGCTGAAAATATATTTTCTGAAAATTATTCTTAAGTCTGCTGTACCGAGTTCCGTTTACGAACGAATATAACTGCGCGTGTTATATATGTATCCCAATTTAATTTGTTTTAGCCTTATGAGTTTCGTAAAGATTTTGAGAACATGAACTATCTTATTTCATTGTTTATTTACATTTTAATCATTACATCCTTTTTAAATATGATATAAAAGACATTAAACTTTAATATATGACATTTAAATCTACGTGAGTCGTCTTCCGGATGAAAAATGCGATATGTCGCGTCGAGACTACGAAATTTAGTCTAACATATAAATATACCATCGATAATGAATCATGAGAAATTCAGCAGTTATCTAGTAGACAACAGAATATTACTTTCGTTGTAGTCGACAACAATATATCAATATATGACTTAGTATCGTCTGTCGGTTTTTCTGCATGGAAAATTTCATTTCTATCACCCACCACAGTAATGTTCGCGCGGGGGCTACGATTGTAGCCCAACGGTCTTCAAAACTTGTTTGCTACAAAAATTCTTGAAGCAAACAGTGTGATAAGATTTAGATGTTATCTGGAGCTTCTAAGCCCACCCGCACTCTTAACTCAGTAGAAGTTGCGCGCCAGCAAAAATAAAATCACTGGCCTACACCTGCAGACATCGCGAATACTTCAGTTTTAAGCATACACACCTGCGTTTTTGGGTTTCTTGCAACAACCGCAACATACTTCGAAAAAGCACTTCTTCCAGTCCCAACGCTGCGTTTCATCATTATCCCGGGCTTTCCTGTAAGTTTCCACTTCATCAAATTTTATGTATTTGTCGTATGCTTTCTTCCTTGCTTGTAACTTTTCGTCGTCATTCAAATCTTCCTCGCCGTCGTCGCCTTCCCCCTCCCCTTTGCGCCCTTTGGCGTCAGTTCCCTCTCCCCCTCCGTAGACCTCTTTTCCCCACACGCGAGGTGTCGCTGCGCCTGTAGGTAACACTCCCACAGAAATTGGAATCGGGGGTTCGTGGACCTTGGCTGCAGGCCGGGCTCGGGTTCTATTGTAACGATCTTTGACAAATGTAGGCTTCCATCCGGTGACGTACAGATTAGCATTTTTAACCGTCGTTCTCTCATCAACTGGAGGGACAAAGATTAATTCCTTTTTGTAAAATTTGCTTAAATTTGGAGATAAATAAAATCTGAGACGCATTTGGAACAGCCCTCAGATTTTGTTTAATGCATCGCCTAATCCTATTGCCTACAGCAATAATAATAATAATAATAATAATAATAATAATAATAATAATAATAATAATAATAATAATAATAATAATCGTAAGTACATCCTTAAAGATTCAACTCTGGAAAGTGATTTATGTAGAAGGTGTCATCTATCCAGCGAGACAATTGAGCATATCACATCCGTCTGCAAAACAATAGCTCTGAAAACCATAGCTCAAACACATACAAGTTCAGGTAGCCAAAATTCTTCATCAAAGGATTGCAATAAATAGTAAACTTCTGGAAAATAAGCAGCCATATTAGAAGTACACACAAATAACTGTGATGAAAGATCCTGCTTGAAAGCTTTACGTGAGACAAAACCTTAATTACAGACAAGACGACAGCACATAACAGGCCAGACATTACGATAATTGATAAAATCAACATTTCTTACTTAATAAATATAGCAATCCCAAACACACACAACCTTCATTCCTCATACAGATAAAACGTTTCCACGTGCAATGATTTAGCAATGGAAATAAAAAACAGTGGAAAACGGAGAACGTTTATACGATACTCATTTTTGTGTCTGCAACTGGCGTCATTACAATCACTTTGCGTAACCGTCTACAACAGTTAAACATGGCAAACACATTGTACATGAAATTACGAAAAAATTTGTCGTCCTCATCATATGCACAATTGTTGGAACGTTCCTCAACAATAGTATTATTTATGTCTAATACAATTCTCCTCAGTACAATCCTACCGAGAAGTGGCATTACTTGGCAAAAGCCCGTACGGTTTCTTCAATTCTGAGATATTATCCAAAGACAGACATAAGAACCACATAATAATAATAATAATAATAATAATAATAATAATAATAATAATAATAATAATAATAATAATAATAATAATAATAATAATAATAATAATAAGGAAAGTATGTAGTCAGTTATTAAGATGACCTTCTAATGCGGCAGGCCCTGAAATCTGACTGAAGAATAGGAAACAGAGCGATTGTTAATGCAGCAAGAAGCATTTCGAAGAAAACCCTGCAAGACACGCAGAATAACTCAGACATTGAACTGAGGCCACTTAACATGAAATGGGCGGCAGAAAAACTGTTAAAGAAATTATGAAGAGACAAACCACTCCATGGACAATATTAAAAAAGAATGGACAAGATCAATCATTTATGGGACTTAAAAGGGAAATAATGAAGCCAGAATCGGTAGCAGTTCTCATAGCTGCTCAGGACGAGTCGTTAAGAACACATTATGATAAAGCAGTTCTCATGCCGCATCTGCTAGGAACAAGTAGAAACCATTGATTATATCGCCTCAGCAAGTCCAATTCTAGCAAAGACCGAATACTTGAAAAGACACGACAGGGTGTGTTGTTATTTCCACTGGCAGATCTGTACCGCCCTCCAAGTTCCAGATACATGTCCCGAGTGGAACGAACACTCACCAAAACCTGTGACATCTGTTGAACACTATACAATATTGTACGACCAACAAATTCAAACGGATCCCACGATAGCAGCAAACAAACCGGATATTATTATCCGAGATTTGGAGAAAAATCTTGTCTGCTAGTCGATGTTGCTGTGCCCTGCGATCAAAACGTCGAAACCAAGGAGGCAGAAAAACGTCTTCGAAGTCTTCGAAGCTCTGGGATTTGTTCCGCAAAATTTGTAAAAAAACTTGCCTTAAATCCTAGGTCATTCAAAAAGATTAGAACGTGCAAGAAATTGCGTAATTGGAACAGTTCACATTTTGCGCAAAGTGTTGAAGAGGCACCGACAGTCACTAGAACTGTTTCTGAGATAGCTGGTGGCAACCTTGAGTAAATTTTATATTTAGCCGGCTCATAACATCTTAGTAATGATTTTGAGAAAAAATATTAATGATGATGATGATAATGATAATAATAATAATAATAATAATAATAACAATAATAACAATAATAATAATAATAATAATAATAATAATAATAATAATAATAATAATAATAATAATAATAATAATAATAATAATAGCCAGCTCCCTTCGCCGCTATCGCCTACGCTGAGGAGGCTGCAGGTACGATTCCTAAGTAGGCATGGACGTATTTGTGATTGTCCCTTTACCCCTTATTACTGCAAAGAATATTGCATCATCTGCCGGGATTCTCTGCGCGGATTGCGTCATCTGCAGGCGCCGCCCGAACTGGACGGTTCCAGGTTAGTCTCGAGTTGCGTAGGAGTGTGGCCCAAGTTCCGGATGTGTCGAGACGGGCGCCAGGCAGACATAAATTGCCGCTGCTGGCGGGCGCGAGTCAGTCAGTCAGGCAGTAAGCAGTCAGTCAGGCAGTTAGCAGTCAGTCAGTGTGAGTATGCAGTAGTCTGTCTGAAGTGGAAGTTGAGCTGTTAAGTGTGCATTGCGGTCGACAGTGGTGCAGTAGGTGAACAGCAGCCTGAAGTCTAAAGCCGAGCTGTAATGTGAGCATCGCGGTGAACAACAGTGCAGTGGACTCTGATCAGCGCTGTGAATTGTGGTCTGCACAGTGAATTGTGATCAGCGCAGTGGACCGTGGACAGTGCATCGGACTGTGCAATCGTGTAGAAGTGACTAGTGTAAATAAATAATAAGAAGTGAACTGTGTATATAAATAATCAGAAGAAGTAGACTGTGTAAATAAATAGTCAAGAGAACAGAGTCGTGTGTAAGAGAAATAATCAGGTGAAGAACACAAGGACTGTGTAACCTATCTGTAAATACATAAAGTATTTTAGTGTATCAAACAAATATTTACAAATAAACATATATGTTAAATTATTACCTGTGTGTATTAATTCACAAATGAGAAAAGTTACATTATCATTCTATCACCATCATAGCTCATAATTCAAAGCTAACAACGTGTCTAAAACAATGGTTATAGACGGAAAAGCTGTTTCTCGAAGCAAGTAAAGACGCGTTAATCTCAGGATACAGATGACGCCTCAGCAGCAAATATTCGCATTTTTGTTAGAAAAAAATTGATGATGATGAATGTGGTTCAGGGAGATGAAAGAGGTAGCACCGTTGTTCGGGTCGACTCATGCCTGGTCCTCACAATCTCCAAGATAGTGTCGATCAGCGCCCGCAAGGTCGTGAGCTCTAATGACGTTCAGTGCGAGGCGCAGAACCACCCGTTACAACCCCCTAAACACTTGTGTTAATGTCGCTAATGTTCCACACAAAATTGCGCAAAAATTAGTAAGATTTTTAAAAATATATACATTAATATAACAAAGTAATTGCAAAGACCAAGTTTCTTTTCATAAATCTACCTTTAATACTGCAGATACAGAAACAAATGTTATACCCGAATAAGGAGAAGACAAGTGCTCCAAAACCAAATCGATATTCACGATACTCATCTGAAATATAATAAAAATGAGGTAGATTGCCAAAAAAATCAACCTCTTAGGATAATTGTTGCAGCGATACAATGAGAAACGTGTTTTTCACGTTGCATTTTCTTCTCGGCTTTTGTTTCATGTATTAGGCTAAAAATATTGCATATTTGAGAGAGAGAGAGACATTGACCGAGCCAGAGAGACAGAGATAGATAGATAGATAGATAGATAGATAGATAGATAGATAGATAGATAGATAGATAGATAGATAGATAGATAGAAAAAGACAGAATCAGGAAGAGGGAGAGAGAGGGAGGGGAAGAGAGAGAATGGCAACCTCTGCCGGGTTCCGGTAGTAACCCATATAAAAATCTAAGTTTAATTTTCACAGCTAGAACTCGTAATATTCGTAGGATTAATTGGAACACTCTTTGAGTGCTACTAATTTTATAATATCGGCGTTCGTAGATTATTTCGTTTTCATTTCTTGATCAGTTCAAGTAGTTGTTTACCACGATTACTTATGCCATTACTTATGCCATTGTGTACTCTTACTGAAAGCAATTGGGTAATTAATACGGGTGACATTATAAAATTAATCTAGGCATTTTCCCCTCAAAATCATCGTCAGGAAATTCAAAATGTTTGGAGTGAAAATCTTATTGAAATACTGAATAAATGTTATCATGAACACCTTATGTCTACTTTTCTCATGGCGATAAAATCTTACTTAGCAGCTGATGACTTTTTTCTTTTTTCTTTTTCTTCTCCTTCTTTTTTGATTTCTTCGCCATCTTTCTAGTCTATCCGCCGCTTCAGATCACTATTAGACACAGATTGATATCATCGTCTGAAATTAACAGCATAATCAATTCACTTTATAAGTGTGCTAAAAAATTCAGATTACCACCATTTGGGCATCAAGTAATAGGAGAAACGCAATTATTAAAATTCAATTGCAATATGTTGTCACTCATTAGCTTTTCGGAGGTCACAGACTGCCAAAAATTCCTTACGTACTCTCCACTCTGCTCCACCGTGAAATTCTTTACCCAATCAGAGGCTATGAAATGCCTTACCAACTGAGCTATCAACAATCAGTAATAAAACGTTTGACACAGCTATTCAAATTTTCGAGTACTGAAATATTAAAAATTCAATTGGTACGGATCAAATTTAGGTTCCATTTACGACTTACACAAAAACATATCTTAAGGAAACATTTTATTACCAAACCAGCTTCATGTAGTTCATTCGAGAAAGATTGCGGGTGTGCAAGTAACTATCCTTCGATTTCACACTGTCATTAATCGTACTACTGACTGTAAAACAATCGACTGCAATTGGTGAACAGATAGTGAACGTGACTTCGAGTGTAGTCAATGAGCCATCTTCTTGGAGGTTAAACGTTCCTTTTTATGGCATTTTATTGTTTTTACTTTGTTCTGAAAATGGAAGTAAAATAGGTCAAAATATGCGACAAATTATCTCCTTTTCGAAAGTTTTTAAAATGATGTTAAACACTATTCACGAAATCTATACTATTCATAAAATCCAAATTTGTAATCATTATTTTTGAAAAACTTTACCTCTTTGCCAATACATTTTACTACCAATGAATCAAGTAACGAATCATTTATATTTGAATCGTTTAGTGAGATTTAGAATGTGTTCTCGCACCTAACGTGTGATACTCAAGTAATCATTTTGTCTTCAATTGTCGGTAAATTAGTTCGATATTCGCTCCTTTTCTGCAGAATATTTCCCCTTCCAGTCACCTGTTTAGTAAGAAAATAAAAATATTTAATACTTGTCTGGCTTTTATTCTACAGAAAATATCCTGTGAATGTCAGATGATTAAAGCCCATCGAACAACAAATAGCTCTGAATGTGTATTATACTTACTAGAATTCATTGTCTGTGTTTCAGTTTCAAACATGGATCAAATAACTTGCTGTTAGGGATATTTCATGATGAGTAAGACGTTTTGATTCATTTTTACCATTTTTAGGTTTTCTTCACATTAAAGTTCTTTTATTTACATAATTCACTAAGGTGAATAATTTTTATAGACACTTTTCATGGATTTAAATGTTATCTTTTTAACAACATTTTGCTTATGATTTTTGGAATTTTTCGAGAGTGAATTGTTGGAATCGATTTGCGTTCACTCGATAGATTGTCGTCTTCAATATTAAATCAAGACCAACATTATTCCAGAGACCTCTGTTCACAAAACAACACGACGGCCGTGAAGGATGCGGAAAGGGAAGGCCCAACCATCGCGAATTAGAAGAAATCGCATTCACATTGATTTACTGCATTATAGTATATAATTATTTTAATTTTCGTTGTCTTCCACGTTAGATTCAGTTTTTCTTAAAAAGTTATACCTTACTGAATTAATTGCCAATTTTGCTAACGGATACACTTGATAAAAAGCGAAGTGACTTACCACATCGTCTCATTTATTCCATCTTCCATATTTTAAGTCCATGCTCGTGAAAAAACATGAAAAAATTTCAACATATATGCATACCTAATAAAAACACACATTCGTATTTAGTTTAATGTCAATTTTAATGAATGAAAATTTCAATATAATGTCATCACAACTACCAAACTGGTGGTGTTACAGATCTCTACTTTGTTGTACAAATTGGTTTCTTTATCAATTTACTCTAGACTAGCGTTTCCGTATTGCATTGCCGACAGAAAGCTACTCTCCCAAGAAGATTTATATCGGCACCTAAAAGACAATTTTTCACATTTTATCAGTATTTTGATCTGTAATAGTAGAATTGAAATATGGCGTTGAGAATATTGTACATGGAAGTAAATGCATATTTTCATTAAAAAATTGGAACTGTCCTTGAGAAAAAGTCGTTTAAGCTTTTCCAAAAATTCATAATATTGCGCTAGTTTTCACAATATTTTTGTTGAGTTTTCAAGAACTTTTATAAAAAATCATCTGAAACACTTGTGTACATAAATGTATTAAAACAGCTTGTAGTAAAAATATTAACGCAGTAAAAAAATATTTTAAAAATTCATTTTAATATGTTTTAAAAATGAAAAGAATACATGAAAATGGAGCATGGAACTCTCTTTGTCAAAGCGGCCAATAAATATAGAAGGTTCGAAAATCATGCAAATAAATTCTATTTTCAGATCCAGCATGATATAAGAACTACAACATTTTTTTTATTATTTTAGAACATTTTATCTAAAAATAATTCATTTTTATCCATTTTAATAAAATTTCTGGCACTGTCATATGAAAGACTTTCAAGTTAAGACTGCATACACAACGTTTTTTCTAACATTTTTACACTATCTACTGATTTCAAGCAACAGCAAAACTGCCCAACAAAAATTATTCATGGTGACAGAGAGTATAAATTGGTAAAAATCGTAAAACATCGATTGTGATAACACGTAATTATATTTTTCGATTTTCAAAACCAAAGTACTCCACAGTACTTCTATGATATGTCTACAAAATTTCATTCTTTTTTATTGAAAGGAGTCACCTCTACGAGCAATTTTATTGCAAAATGTGTGATGAAAAGTTGTTTATTATGTGACAAAATTATTTTTATTGAGAAAACGATTAGTCAATGCAATTATTTGCTAATTTTTGATAATTTAGCTTCTACCTGAATTTTAGTTGAAAGAAAAAAAAATCTATCATCAATTTTGTAATAGTAGGAATAAGCCCGAAATTTTTGGAAATTCACGGCTGTCAAATTTAATGGCAAGTCCACTAGTTTACCTATCGTTTTCCCAATAACAAATAATTTTGTTAGATTATATACAACTTTTCTTCACAAATTTTGTAATAAAATATCTGGTGGTTCTGAAACCTTTCTATAACGAAGGACGGTGATGAAAAATGACGGTATTTTCACAATCGGTTTTAAACGATTTTTATCAATTTATGCCCTCTATGACCTTGCATTGACCTTTAAAATGTTTTGTTGGTCAATTTCTTTATTGCTTGACATCAGTAGATAGTGTTTAAAAAATATTAGAAGAAAATTTATGTATACAGTCTTAGTTTGAATTTCTTTTAATGTACCGGTAAATTTATTAAAATTGTTAAAAATTGAATTATTTTTTTAATTAAAAAAATAACCTTCGAAAATGATTCAAGAAAAGTTTGTTGTTTTTAAATCATGCTGAATCCGAAAATATTATGTGCTCGAACCTTCCATATTTTGTTAGCCGTTTTGACAAAGTATGTTCCGTACTCGTCATGAAATACTGTGCATTTTGGACTATCTTGCATTTAGGACTTGACGGGTCAAGTGGGGTAAATGTAAACTAGGGACAAATGTAAACACAACCTTTTTCCGTCTAAAGTCGAGCAATTATTTTCTCAATGGTGTCATCGCGTTCATTTGCTTTCTATGCGGAGCAGCCATGATCTTTATTTACTCTCTCTAACGCGCTATGCGTGAATTGAGGTTATTTTCTAAACAGGTGTCTGTAGAAGTGTCACACGGATCTGCCGACTATCCGTGGTAAGTTTTATATCTAGATTATTCTTATTAGTGACTGTTTTGTGATAACATAATTGGAAAATATTAAGTTTAAACAGCAATTTCTACAAATCGTAGCATGATTAGGTTAGTGTTCCTTGTCCCATTGCAGTGTTTACTTTTACCCCAGTGTTTTGTAACTGTGAGATAACTGCAAACATGATATTTAGGTAAATGTAACCATTTAACGTGATTATTAGTTGGGAGAAAATAATTTAGTTTCTTCAGAATTATTATTTGTCTAGCTGACAATGACTAGAAATTACTAGCAAAAGGAGCCGGAACTTCCTTACAACATCGAACACCTTAGATTGGAGGATCACGAAGCGCAATGGAAGAAAATGACATATCGTCAAGCACGTTCTGCCTACAAGGTGCCCGTGTCAGTAATTTACAACACGGTGAAAGGTAAAAAAAAGCACGATGGAGCGGGTGGGGCAAGGTGTCAGAGCTACCTTGGGCCCTGATGTCCACAGAGATATCGTGAAATGTATAAAACAGCGGGCGAAAATGGGATACCCCTGTAGTAAAGAAGAACTCTTGAAACTATTGGGACAGTATGTTAGACTGAATGATCTGAAAACTAAATTTAAAAACGGTGTTCCTGGAAATGATTGGTATCATATGAGCAGGCACCCCGAGCTATCTTTAAAAAAGCCAGAGCCTCTTCCTCCAGGAAAAATGCCAGAAAACCAGATGTAGTATACGATTTTTATGATCAAGTGAAGAAAACTTTGGAAGAAGGTGATGTATCCGATGGGGCATTTGTCTGCAATGCGGATGAGACCGATTTTAATCTTGATCCCAGCAGACTTCGTGAAATTGGCGGAAAAGGGAAAGCTCTCAGTCAAATATCAGGAGTATCAGGGGAGAATCTGTTACTGTGCTGGTCGGCGTCTTTGCAGATGAAAACAAACTGCCACCTTTTATTGTTTTCAAAGGCGCCGCAGTGCAGGCAAGGTGGCCTCCGCAGAATGCTATCCTGGGACGCTTTATGCTGCCTCAACGAACGGTTGGGTGGAGGAAGCACACTTCTTCCACTGGTTCAAAGATAGTTTTATAACACATGTGATCAATCTTAGACTTAAGTCTGAACAAAACAAAAGTGCCCTTCCTACGACAGCCATTTTCCCCATATTAGTATGAGAATTGTAGAACTTGCAATGGAAAATATTACAATTATTAAATTTCCGAGTCACTTGACTGATAAGCTTCAGCCTTTAGATAAATGTGTCCTCGAGCCAGTGAAAACAGCTTGGGACAAAAGATTAGTGACCTTTGGATAAAGTCAGCTGGGGCTTCAGGGTACACGAAGGCTTCCCAAGTACACATTCGCTTCTCTACTTGCGGAGGTGTGGAATGAGACCCTTACGCAAGCAAATATAATATCAGTATTTACGTCAACGGGCGGTTTTTCCATTTGATCCTTCTAAATTTTCAGTTGACTAACTTAGCAAAGGAAGATCTTGAGAAGTACCATGAAGAATGGGGTGCAAGGTACCAGTGATTGGTGGAAGTAAACACAACAGAAGTCATTGAAGCCAGCACTACAGAAAATGATAGTGATGAAATTAATATTTTGTCGACTTTTAAAATAGATCCAGTAGCTAGAATGCAAATTCCAGACATGGGTAATCCCTTAAAACATTCAATTGTTAAAGTTTTTCAATCCTTAACTCATGCATTAACTGGACGGGAAACTGTTAATTTCAGCGTCTCTTCCATGCCTTCAACAAGTAGTCAACCAGACGTATTGACACAACAGCACTTACACATTCAATTACACGGGCAATTGAGCAGCAACAGCAAACAGACGAACCGATAGACTACCGATTGTGTGATTTCTAAAAGTTTACGCTCTCTATTTGATCTACCCAATCATGGAATGGCCAAGAAAAACGCAGTACCTAGACTTAAACAATTATCGTATGGAGAAGTGCTGACGACTGAAATTGTTTTGGAAAGGCTTAAAAGAGCTGAAGAGAAATCAAATACAAAGAAAAGCAGAAATCAGAGAGGTCGGCCCAAAAATGAAAATCAAAAACCAGTCGTTTCCAAGACTGATACTAAGATGCAGGAAATAATGAACATTGAAGAACCTTGCAAGAAGACTTACAAGAAGTAAAATAAAAAAAGTGGTCGAAACTGTGTCTGACAACGAAAGTGACGAAAGTGGGAATATTTCATTGGCTGAGACTGGCGACAGTGAGTTGGTCGAAGAGGAGGAAGAAGAAAAAATTCACGTGGAAGAGAGGGCTGTCGAAAATAAAAAGGAATGAGACTTTATGTTGATTCAATTTAAAGGAGGGAAGAGGAACGACTCTACATACAGCCACGTATACCGTGTTCAGGAAGAAGTAAATGTTCATAAAGATAAAGAAATAATGGTATTGAAATGTAGATGCGTGGAAAACTCTAGAAAAACCTTTTAATTAATTAAAAATAAAGTTGCGTCGATAGAATACACTTAGATTGTAGGCATATTGCCTATCCCATGTCTGAAAGTAATTGGGGAAAGAATTTTCTATAAACTTAAACAAAAAGTGTCAGTTTTTGAATTGTAAAATATAACGTATACCAATGTTCTTATTTTCTCTGTTCATTGATGAATACATCTTTTAGAAATCATTGCTTTTATTACCTAATGGTAGAGAAATAAAAAATTTACTACTTTGTAATACTATTTTTAATATCTACGTAATTATTTCTCTTTATCAAAAATGTCGTTTTTAAATGGACAATGAAAATGACACCATTTACATTTACCCCATTTATGTCGGGTAAATGTTAATACTTAAAATACTATGGGATAAATGTAAACATTAAAAAATCATCTTCCACTAGCATACAAAATTCTGATATACTAGAATTTCATTAAAGGTACATGTATCTACCAAATAATACCAAATGCATACTTGAAAGCATCTTCAAAAGATTAGTACATACATTTAACTACATGTGTACATCGTATTTTGAAAAAAAAAACAGTTCATATTTACCCTACACTTATGAATATGACACAGTCAAATTTCAAAGTCAAATCTGAATTATCAAAAATGGCAAATATTTGAAACTGTTTGAATAGACATGTATTACATTATCAAAAGTATATATTTTCCTTTAAATGAAACTAAGTCCCCGCAATTAGTTTGGTAATAATTGTGGCAAACTTTTTTCACTTTGCCTTCATCATTTGAAATTTTAAGATAACTCAAATGTAATTTTTGTTCGCGTCATTCATATGTTTGTCACGTTATTATACATTATTGCGTTTGTGAATACATGTTTTACATGATTTCTTAAGAATTTTTCCTCTACTCAAAAGTTTTTTGTAAAAATGAGCTAAAAATTGAACATTTTCAGAAACGGCTAGTAAATTGCTTCCTCTAACACGTACTGTCATAATCCACATTTCGTAGGTCATCGATATTGAAAAATCGATTGACGGGAAAACCTTCTGACTGCCGTCCATTGTCAACACCCAAATCCTAAACTGTCCAAACGATTTTCAAAATTGATATCCTCTGATCGTTGTGAACGAACATGTAAATTTGAAACGGATATTTTGATAATTGGAATTACTTTACATGACTCAACTTTTAAACAATCAAATTCTTTTTTAATAAACCTTGACCACGGTTAGCATAAAAGACATTGAAGAATGTTGCGAGTCCCTTTTTATTTAAATCCATGTTTTCGAAAATTGCAAAAGCTCACACATTAATTGAACGCTTTACATTCAACTCAATCCCTGACGAAATAGGGGAATATTTATTAACTTATTTTGCAAAAAGGTCAAAAATGAGGAGAATATATCTTCCGGTTGTAAAAGCATGGAATATTCGTAAGCCATTAGGGTCAATTGCTGCTTTTTTTAAAAAAAAGTTCTTTTAGAACCGCTTTTGTTTGAATATCTGATTGTTGGCTAGTACATTGTATTGAGCGATAGGGGATCGTTTCATCACTTCATTGTTATAAATATGTGCCTGTGTATCGTACTTTTTTTTATTCACTCTAGCAACTACACCGCTCGGTGTAGACGCTAGACTGTTTGTCAACTACCCCAGATAATTCGGACTTCTATTGCAACTCATTGGCACCAGCATCCCCCAAAGACGCTATTGTATTCTTGTGTTGTCTGAATTATTGAAAAACTTAGGTTGTAAACGTTTCAATGACAAACTAATCTTTACCACCGAAGTTCATCGTAATATTATAAATCGATTTAGAAATTTGAAAACCATTACACGTTTTGAGGTCCCCTGACACCAAAATAGTGGTTTTTCAAAACGTCCATCCGTCCGTCTGTAGATTCGACAAGCTCCTAAATCCTACACAAATATTTTTCCCAAATAGGTATTCTTCGGACGATCTGTCTCGATTCGAGGCGCTGCAACTTTGAAAAACTTCTTTAAAAGTGTGGGGGTACTTTACCTGATCCCCTAGGGAAATTTAGAACATTTTCTCAAAAATGGATCCAATTTTTATCTTTAAATTTTTTGTCAGAATAAAGTAAAATATGCTTATAAAGGTGGCATAAATCCGATTTTCACAGTTAACTCTGAATTTTTGAAAATTGCCACGTCTGAAGTTTTTCGGTGGCTTCCTACAGCTACAAAATTGAAGTCAAAGATGTTTTCCTTTAATTAATTTTTTTCTCCATAATTAGTTACTTCATTAAAGTAATGCATTTTTTCAACATTTCAATAGTTGTCGCCCAATATATCATGAAATATCTGCAATTTAAAAAAAATTATAAAAACAAGATTTTCTCAAAACGGCACCAAATCTTTTCTTTACGCTTTTAGTAGAGATAGTGCTAAATATACTCTATAAGATAACATAAAAGCTATTCTTGTTTTTTTTTAAATGCAAAAATTTAATGCGTTTTTCGTGAGTCTCTCACGTTGTATATACATTGTTGCACACGCTGTACTGGCGACGATTTGTTTACAGTATTTCATTTACAAGTACATGTGCTTTAAATGATGTCTTATAAAGTTTTTGAACACTCAACACTTTTGTGTGAAAACGAGCACAAATTTACACATTTGTAGAAACGCACAAACGCCATTTTCTCAAAAATGGCTGAAATTGTTTCCTTCAGACATTTCTTACAGATAGTGATATTTGCACTTTTTGAGATGACATAAAATTAATTTTGCTGTAATTTTTTGGCTTTTAAAAATTATACAAATTATTATTTTTGAAAAACCTCTCACGCAGTTAATA
Organism: Gryllus longicercus; assembly: GCA_038098605.1. Taxonomy (NCBI): domain Eukaryota; kingdom Metazoa; phylum Arthropoda; class Insecta; order Orthoptera; family Gryllidae; genus Gryllus; species Gryllus longicercus. The sequence goes on along the minus strand of JAZDUA010000011.1, from coordinate 6,981,551 downwards.
TGCGCATTTGGAGCAATTTGCATACGTTACAGCAATTGTGGCTTCATGCGCTTCAAATTACTTTAAGTGAAGTTTGTTGAAAACTCAAAAGATTTGAGTGGAAAATGGCTTCAGATTTCACATTTACAGTAACGCTTAAAAACCAATTTCTGAGATATTCCTTCAATGTTTTCAACAGAAATATCCTTTTACGACGAGGATTTAATGTTCTTTAATATTCTTAGTGTAATATTTCAGTGATCCTATGAGGAAACAGAAGATTTGAGAAAATTGACTCGCCAACGATGACTCCAATCTTCGATTTTGTTTAGATGTTCTTGAAGATGTTGTGATGCGCAGGAGGGGTCTTCATTTGCAGAAAGAATAGCTGTGTCGTCTGCAAAGGTGGCTATTGTAGTTCTTTCTGTAGTTGGTAAGTCTGAAGTTGATATAAGATATAAAAAAGGTCCAAGAATACTTCCTTGTGGCACTCCTGCAGAAATAGGTTGGAATTCCGATAGAGCGTCCTGATATTTCACTTGAAATAGGCGATCGCAAAGATATGATTTGAGAAGTAAATAGTAGGAGTGCGGGAGAAGTTTTTTTATTTTAAATAGAATTCCTTCATACCATACCTTGTCGAATGCTTGTTGTATGTCTAGGAATGCTGCAGAACAATATAGCTTTTTTTCCAGGCTTTGAGAAATTGTGTTTACAATACGATGGGTCTGTTCTATTGTTAAGTGTCCTTCTCGAAAGCCGAATTGAAAGTCAGGGATCACTTCTTTAATTATAGGCTTGAGGCGCTGTAAGAGAAGTTTTTCAAATACTTTTGATAGGACTGGTAGCAGGCTAATAGGTCGGTACGATTTAACGTCCGTGGCAGTCTTTCCTGGTTTCACGATCGCAATTATTTGAGCGTATTTCCATTGACAAGGATAATGGCTATTTCGAAGTATCGCGTTGAATATGCTTGTGACGAGTTCATATCCTTTACTTGGCATTTCCTGCAACATCTTGCCAGTAATAAGGTCAAACCCTGGACTCTTTGCAGGATGCGTGTGTTTTTTGATTGTTTGTTCGACTTCTCGTGAGTTAAAATGCTTTATGGGCAGAGATAACTGTAAAGGCACGTCCAAATATTCTAGCACTTTATTTTCAATAGTACTTACATTTTCTGCTGGTTTGAAAACTGAAGCAAAGTGTTTTGCTAAGCATTCGACCTTTTCTTCTGCGCTTCTTGCCCTCGTGCCATCTTCTTTTCGAATTGGTGAGATGTGCTGTTGGGGTCGCTTTAGTTTTCTAGTTGCTTTCCAAAGCGAATAATTAGTTTCAGCAGTAGGTGATAGTGCTTGAATGTAATTAGAGAAAGATTTGTTTTCGTATTCCTTGATTTGTCGTGTTAGTTGTCTGGTTACTGTGTTATATTTTCTTTTGTCATCTGGTTGTCGTGTCGTCATGAATATTCGTCGGAGTCGACGTTTTTCTACCACTTTTTGTCTTATTTCTGCGGAATACGTTGACGATTTATTTATTGTTTCTCTTGGTGTTGCGGCCCAGGCAGCGTCTTGTAATGTATCAGATAGGTACTGTATTGCGTCTTCGATGTTTTCTTCAGTTGCTAGCAGTGCGTTTGCAGATAGTTTATTGTTCACGTAATCGCGGTACTTGTTCCAGTTTGTCTTGTTACTTGTTAGTTTTAGAGGATAGTTTCTTTCAGATATATTTGAACTGATGGTCATTTCTACTGGGGTGTGGTCTGAAGAAAGGTCGTAGCAAGATTTTACTTCTACTGTACCAAGATGCATATCTTTTGCTAAGTAGAAGTCCAGGAGGTCAGGAAGCTTATTGACGTCAGTGGGCCAGTACGTAGGTTCACCAGTCGATATAGTAGAAACATTAAGCCTGTTTGTTACTTTAAGAAGATTTTTTTCCTCGTAGTGTGTTGAGTCGTGAGCCCCAATGCTGGTTTTTTGCATTGAAGTCGCCTCCAGCTATGAATCTTGTTCCTAGTGTATTTATAAAGTCTTCAAATTTTTGTTCTGTTATTCTATGTTTGGGCGGGCAGTATACAGATGTTATCGTCAGTAAAACTTGACATTCTGTCACCATTACAGATGTTGCTTGTATTTCTTCAGTTTTATATTCGTTCATTTCGTAATGTTTGATTGTGTTTCGAATTATTATAGCGGTTCCTCCATGCGCTGTACCGTCCGGGTGCTTGGTATTATATATATCATATCCCGGTATCTTTAGGATTTTTCAGTGAAGTGAGTTTCGGATATTAGCATAATATCTATATATTTTTCTTTGAGAATATTTACGAGCTCTCTTCGATGTTGGATTAAACCGTTTGCGTTCCAGAGAATAATTTTAATTCTTGGTGCCATTTAATGCATCTTGGATATTAATGACGTCAGTAGGTTGAGCAAAGCCCCAATTTGTTCAGATTGTTGTTTAAGGATACTTTCGAACTTTTGGAATGAGGTTTCTATTATTTTGCAGAGATGTTTGGTTTTGATTGTAGGGTACAGCGTATGTTGAGTTTTGAGAAGATGCTGTCCGAGAGAAGGGATTGGGTTGAAAGTGGCGAACTGGGAGAGGAGGGAAATCTGAGGCGTTTGGCACTTTTTGTTTCTTCTTGTCGATGGTGACTGTTTCTTTTCTGTGCTGGTTACGTTTATTAACGTAATCTTGATACATCTGGCAGCCTTTATAGTTAGCTGGATGGCTTCGCGAACATAGCGCGCATGTTGCCGGCTGCCTTGCGTCTTTTTTGCATTCGTCTGTGAAGTGTTCTTCACCGCATTTCACGCACCTTGGAGTTGCTTTACAGTATTTCTTCGTGGTACCATACTCTTGACAGCGATGGCATTGCACTGGAATTTTCTTTTTGTACGGTGCTTCAAATTCTATTTCTGCATTTACAAGTGTGTTGATATTGTAGATTTCTGCAGTGTTTGCACTTGGTTCTAAGTCTATAAAAAAGAGCGATAGCGGCTCTTTGCTTACTCGATGAAGTACATTGTGCATGTTACGAACGGTGTGACCCTTGGATTTGAGTTCAGCTTTTACTTCTTCTATATTTGCTGACGGATGCAGGTATCGAAGCACTACACGAAATGCTCTATCTTTCTTTGGTTGATAAGTGTGGTATTTGGCCTCGGATTCGTCAAGTTGCTTAATTATTGCTCTGTAAGCTTCAATGGTTTTCGGTAGCACTTTTACATCCTCGCTGTACATTTTGTACGTAAAATCCTCGTCTTTTACTTGTAGTTTAAGAAATTCTATTAATTTCGATACATTGGTAACACTTTGCACGAATATTGGCGGTATGTTATGATCTATGGGGGGCTTTTTAGGAGTTTCAACTTCTGATTTGTCTTCTAATACTGCATATTGATTTTTATGCGTAAACACTGGCGCACTAACATTCGAGGGAGTTGGTATGGGCTGGTCACTGTAGGCGTGCTTTTTCTTTTTCGAGGTTGTTGCCACTCTAGGGTACTCACGGTTTTATTTGAGGTTGTTTCACACGACCCCGGACCTTGTAGTTGTTGAGTCCATTGCTGTGGTTGCGTTCCATGAAGTTCCCAGGGCTGGCCCTGGTGATGTGCTGTATAGAAGCCTGTTTGATCTCTCATAAGTAGTTGTTGATGATTTATCTGCGTCAATTGTAAATTCTGATTCATTAAATATTGATGTTGCTCTAATTTTTGCTGCGCATTTTGTTGTATTTGTAAGTTAATTATATCACTGTTTTGCCCCACGGAGCCACTTGCACCTTGACCATTCATTAGTGTTGAATTAATATCACTGAATTCACTGTGATGATTTAATGCTTCCACTGCTCTAGCGATGTGCTGCCCCGTATCAGGGGAGCCACTGGAAAACATTGTCACTACACACTGTACACTGAACTCGTAGAGTTGTACTCTGCTAAACCTATCTCACTGAAGTCGCCCGTGAAGGAGAGCGCTCGGCGCACGTCCGCTCGCTACCGTGTTCGGGCGAGAACTGCTTCATCGCAAACTGGAGTAAGGCTCTCCATCTAGTAATTACCCCACCACCAGTTGGACTTAATAAAACAGCTATATCGTATCACCGCCGAGGTCTCGACATTCCACAACAATTAGCTTCTAAATTATTGATGCAGCATTGATACGATATTTCTATTAAACTATGCAGATTGCTTAAAAAAAGTCATCAACACTTGGAAATACAAATTCAGTAAAAATTAGAAAAGGGAGAAAGTAAAAAGAAAAAGAAAATATTGACGTTTCAATAGTACATTATAATTAATATTCAACTAATTATTTTTCGTATCATTCATTCATTTTTTCTTGTGGACCGTAGTTGGTGGGAAACCTTACACGATATTTCAATAATTTCAAGCAGAAATTATGTAAAAACTACCAGTTTTTTCAAAAAAATTTACATTATATTTTTAAGCACATTGTTTTATGCAAAAGACTTTCCTGAGACAAAAATCTCTGATTTCAATTTTGTATATAAGTATGATAAATAAAGGGTGCTTGGTATCAACAGTTTATTTGGCTAATGATCGTGTCGATCGCGTAGCGTTCATCTTCAGAGCTAAAATTCGAAATAAATTATATAATACATGAATTACAATTAGGGATAAGTGATTACAAATATTATATACAGGATATAGACATTGCATGCTAGATGCGTAAGCAAACTGGGTCGTACATACCTTGCAGCTTCTGGGCCGAAAACAAAGTTCTGCGTTTTTTTGAGTGTGTCTTGTTTAAGAACAGAGCCGGTGGGCAGCGGGTGGGGGGGGGCGAGAGGAGAGGGGATGCAGGTGAAGGGTCGTAAGACGCGGGAGTGCCGGTGGAGGATTGAGTAGCAGTCGGGCGAGGCCAGTTGAGTAGGGGGGGGGGTTAGGGGTTTACACTTTGTGCTAATTTTAGCGGAGGTGGAGAGAGTTCAGGGATTTGTTGGTTACGACACGTCAAGTTCTGTTTTTTTGAGAATGTTGTGTATATGTGGGGATTCCAATTTTATTCTGTTCCAGTACCTGTTTTCAATTTCTAGAATTCGGAAATTTGTGTCTTTATCAAATGTGTGTTTGTTTAAATTTAGGTGATTCGCAAAGTGTGCGACTGTAGTAGTGTTGTTTTTCCATGCTTGTTCGTGTTTTTTGAATCGCTGTGTGAATTTTCAGCCTGTTTGTCCTATGTTTACGGTATTGCTATTGTTGCAAGTGAGAGCATAGACCCCGCATAAGGAGGTAGGTGGGATTAGGTCTTTAGTGTTGGATAGTGTCATGAATCTTGCATCCTCTACTCTATCCCATACCGAAGCCACACTCCTACAAAGAGATCTCAAATATTCATCTCCTTCACCCAACGCCAATAGTGTAAAGAAATCTGTACATTCATCTAGACACTGCCCTTCCCAATGATACTACTCAAACAGAAATCAAGCACACTGTTACAGATACTATCAAACAACATATTGAAAAACACACGCACCCAAAACACATCTCGTCAGAACAATCAACTGCCAAAAAAATTAAGGAACAAAATCTTTCAAGACAATATTGTTGTAACGAAAGCTGACAAAGGTAACTATTGAGATTCTGGACAAGGAAGATTACAACAAAAAAAATACTCGATTTTATCAATGACAACAATGGTATCTCACTCCTAAAAAAACGACCCCACTAGCAACCACCACACTTCTTTAAAACAAGAACTCGCTGAATCTATAGCTCTATTCACTCATTCACAGGAATTTCTTCCACGCAACCACACCTTCCACGATTATACGGTTTATCAAAAATCCACAAATCTACTATCCCCATTAGACCTCAGGTATCATACACTAACACTAATACACAGATTTGCTTACAAACTGAACAAATATTTCAAACAATACGTCAGTTACGCACCCCAGCACACAATACTCAACAGCACTGATCTCATTAACAAGATAAAGGACTTTCCAGTACCCTCTAACGCTAAACTTTTCCAACTATCCAACACTAAAACCCAATCCCACCCACTTCCTTATGAGGGGTCTATGCTCTCGCCTCTACCGGCATCACCGCGTCTTACGACCCTTCACCCGCCCCCCACCCCTCTTCCCGCCCCCAACTGCTGCCCATCGGCTCTATTCGTAAAAAACACACTCTCAAAAATCCGCAGAGCTTTGTTTTCGGCCCGGAAGCTGCAAGGTAGTATTTACGACCCAGCTTGCTTACGCATCTGGCATGCAATGTCTACATCTTGTATATAATATTTGTATTCACTTATCCCTAATTGTTTACAATCCATGTATTGATATAATTTATTTCGACTTTTAGTTCTGAGGATGATCGCTACGCGATCGAAACGATCATCAGCCAAATGAATTGCTGATACCGGACAACATCTTTCATTTCTCATACTTAAATATTAGAAGGTATTTACCTAACCAGCGATCTAATTAATTCAGTTTTGTAGTTTTCACATACTTTTTCCAATTAAAAAAAAACTATCAGTACCTGAAAATGAGACTAGTACCACAGTTCTTTATTACACACATGGAGAATTTTTTTTAAAAAATGAGAGAATTTTGAGAAAATTTGTTAATTTCAATCTCAAAATACGCAAAAACACCGTTTTTTTACATTATTGCACGTGTTGGAAATGTGCACATTACCGGCATATCATTAAAAAATCATTTTTGTTTAATTTTTGAAAAACCAAAAAATCACAGGAAAATTAAATGGTTGTGGTAGTTAAACAGTTCAATTAGCATTATATAATAAAAAAAGTTTAAAGAGAAAAATTGGAGTCATTTTTAAGAAAATGACATTTGAGCGTTCTTAAAAATGCGGAAATTTGAGCTAATTTTCACAGAAAACTGTCGAGTTATTGAGGAACTCAATCTGACATTATTTAAAGCAGATATACTCATAAAATAAGTAATCTGAAGCAAATGCCGCAAGTGTAAATATTAATGACGTGAGAGAAGTCCAAAAATTAAATTTTTGTAATGTTTCAAAAACAAAAGAAATGAGCAAAATAGCGTCATCTTATAGAGTGCAGCACTATTACAACCAAAAGTTTAAAGAAAAAAAATAGGGGCGATTTTGAGAAAATCTTGGTTTTGTACTTTTCTTAAATTGGGAATAATGCACGCTATATTGCTCGAAAACAACTAAAATTATCAAAAAACGTACATGACCTTACAGAAAGAACTGATTATGTTTAACTTATGTTTTTGAAAGGAGAAATCTCTATCTTTAATTTTGTAGTTGTAGGATGTCACTGCAAAATAAATCAACATTTTGCAATTTTGGAAAATTCAGGGTTAACCGTGAAAATATGCCTATGCCATCTGTATACGTTTATTTTACACTTTTCTTACAAGAAAGATGAAGCTGTTTTTGACAAAATTTGGAAATGTCCGGGCGGTAATGTAAAGTTTTAAAGTACCCCTCGATTTTGAAGAAAGGTTTTCGAAATCTCTTGGACTCGAGCCAGATAGACAGGGGTTTTGTAAATTTGGAAAAGGCGTAGGCATGGTTTAAGCGCTAGAGGTGTTCACAGACGGACAGACGGAGGTTTAAAAAAAAACACTTTTTCGGTATCACCCAAAACGTGTATTTCCGGTGAAATCTCGAAATAGATTTTCACAGCACTACAGAACTTTTGCTATACTACATATATTACTCCGTATATATGTATGTATAAGGGAAAGTAAACTAGTGGTACTACAGAATGGCACAAACTTACCCGTATTAGTTTTCGATTTTCTTTGTTCCCAACTGGCTATTGCGACTTGCCACATGCTCTTGCCAGATGCCATTTAGTGCCGCCCAAAGTACATTTTTTAAAAAATTTCTCAATTTTTCGGTTTCCTCATGGTATATTCTTCTTTCCTTTCCATGGTATAACAGAAGAACGGAAATATTATTTTAAGAATATTAAGGAACTGTAGAATCTTGTCCGAAATGGCAATTTTCTTTGAAAAATTTGTAGTAATTTTTACGAAAATGGCGTTTTAAGCGCTACTATAAATTATAAATTTGAAGTTCTTTCTCAAAGACAAATTTTGAGTTTTCGGAAAACTTCATTTCGAGGCATTTGAAGCACATTAACTCACAAATACAATAGCGTTTACAAATTGGTGGAAATATCCATATTAGCAGTGTGAGAGATCATTCAAAACAATAGATTCGTGTAATTTTTTTTAAGTACCCCGAGATTACTTTACGTCATATTAAAGAGTGTAGTCAGCACTATGCTTTTGAAAAGTTTGAAGAAAAAATTGAAGCTTTTTTGATAAATTTCAATCTAAAAATGGCAAAAACCACTGTGTTTTCAAATCATTGTACATGTTGCAATTTTCGAAAAAAAATGATGAATACCCGAAGATGAGACTTTACCTGCCTATTTCTGACAAAATAAATTCTCCAACTTCCAGGCTCTGTAGATAAGCAAAGCGAATGGGAAGGTCAGAAGGGTACTTGCGCAACGACGTGATTGCCCATTTAATTTCCTCGGCATGAAGCGTCGCCGCGCGTCCCACGCTCGGAGGGCAGCCGCGAGGGCGCACAGCAGCAGTTGGCGCACTGGTGCTGTTGGTGCACGGAGCGGGTCGCACGTTTCACAAATTAATGCTCGGTATCTCTCAAATGCCTTTCGAGGAGCCACGGAGAAAACGAAATTTGCATTTTTCTCATTGTGAGTGACAGGGGTGCATCTAGAGTTTACTCTCTCAGAACACGGTCTGTGGCCCGTTTGTTAGGGTACTCTCCGGTATTTGCCTGATGTAGATCGGAAACCCTTCGAAAAATACCCATCAGATCTGTCATTCGCTGGAAGTCTTCTTCAGACAGCTGCTGAATTCGACCTAGCTCTTTAGCTAATCTCAAACATTCTGTCAGGGTCGGGTCTCCGATGGACCTTCGGGCGAACAGATAGGCGGATGAACGGTTTTTCCCCTCAGTGAAAACCAAAATCCAAGGATTAGAGCAGAAGGTGTGGAAATTTGTTTATGAGTATACGAGCACGGGTGGAGAATGTGAAACATACACTTAAAAGAACAAAGTATAAAATAAGTGCATGAACATTTAAACATCAAAATTTGGTTTTATTCATATTTATTAAGATATTTGAAATGGCAGTACTGGTTTCGTGTTCCAAAGCAGTTTTGCATATACAAGTTCAGAACATTCCAAAACAACATTGCATACCGTACCCGTTCTAAAGGCTTGATTAGGCAAATGCTCGATTATCACACGTGATACATTAGTCCAGACATTTACAAGTTGTGGCATTTACATTTACAAGTTGGATGCTAGTCACTGGTTGCACTACGCGTCGTCACAGAAACTCACCTGCGCATCAGGCCACTGTCCGGTATGGAAGGGCATATTCTCAAGAGCTTCCACCAATTAATTGTGACATTCTCGTACCGGCTGCCTTGGAGTACTAGCGCTGCTCGAAATATGTTACTTCCATCAAATACGGCGATACTAGTCGGAAAATTATTTCACGTTGCTCGGCGTGCAAAGGCGGACATTTGAAGTCTGTTGAAGTATATACACACCACTGCTCTAGTTTTTTCATGCTACAAATTAACACACACACATACATATTACGTACGTTTGTAATTACTATAGTTCCTCAACTCACTACTAGAGCTTCAGTATGTCACACTCACCACAATCAGCTGTTCTTATGTCATTTCTCTATGTGAGCTGCCACTTACAACCACAGGCTGCGCTGGCATGCCTTCAATCCGCTCAGAAATGTAGATCAGCGGAATAATATTGTGATCCATTTTTTGTGTATAACGGAGCTCCGAGTTCACTCCAGTTGCTATTCCGAGCCATTGAGTTGTTGTTATGTAGTTATCTGCCACTATATAACTTTGCTGTTGCCACGCCGTTGCTATTTATTATGTAACTTGTATCATTTGGCTTGCCGCCAACCTATTTTTTCTTGCTTTGATTTGTGACTAAATTAATACTTGAAACTGGCATAGTTCGGTCTTCATGGCCGTAATGTATTAATGCTTTATTCTGTTTTTTCAATGTGGACTCTCTTTCTCACCCACTTTCTGGGTTATGTTGTATGGTATAACTATGGAATTGGATGTTTGAATTATTTATGTTGTGTTGCTATTGTATGTTTTCATAATTGGTATTTTGTAGCCCTGTCAAATGTTAATGTACTAGTCCACAATCTCTTTTCTGGCATTCATGTTATGTATTTGTCCAGAATATTTTTCTGGTACTAATTATTATGTATTTGTACTCGTCCAGAATCCCTGTTCTGGCACCAATTGTTTCCGAGTCGGAGTCAATTTTGTCGGCTTCTGGTTGTCGGTAAATGTATGATTTGTATCGATCCACTAATGTTTGACTTTGGATTGTTTACAGATTACTGTAATGGAAGTGAGGGCTCGCATTGGCGCGAACGGTGGTCCATTTGACACGCTTCGCACGTTTTTCGGTGGTAGTGAGGACCCGTACTGGCAGAACAGTGGTTCATTTAACACGCTTCGCACGTGTTTTGGTGGAAGTGAAGGCCCTTTCTCGCATGAACAGTGGTCCATTTGATACGCTTCCACACGTTGGCTCCGAGACACCACTGCGGTCGTTTCGCATTTGTCGAGTCTTTGTAGACAGGCGCTGCATCCATTGGAGTATGTTTGTTGTACTTGAAACCCAACAGTGAAGTTATTTTGTGTGTGCTTTGTGTATGGTAAAACAACAGGTTCAGCGATACGAATCCCTTGCCTTAATTTATATCATTACTTCATTATTGTTAAATGAGGAGAGAGAGAGAGACAGAGAGAGAGACAGAGAGAGACAGAGAGAGAGACAGAGAGAGAGACAGAGAGAGAGAGACAGAGAGAGAGACAGAGAGAGAGACAGAGAGAGAGACAGAGAGAGAGACAGAGAGAGAGACAGAGAGAGAGACAGAGAGAGACAGAGAGAGAGACAGAGAGAGAGACAGAGAGAGACAGAGAGAGACAGAGAGAGACAGAGAGAGACAGAGAGAGAGAGTGTGTACCACTGAATTCGTATAGCATTCTATTAAATTTAATAATTTAATTTATATATTTTTCAGGGTAAATGTCTATGCCTTATTTTGGTTTGTTTGATTTTGTTTAATTATTGCACTTCTGCACAATTTCGTACGTACATTCACTGTTTGTACGCCGTAGAACTTAGTGTTCAAAACATTATTGGTTCTTCTTTGTTTTGGCACTATTGAAATTTATATTGAATTAATAAATGTTATGTGTTATTTGAAATCTAATTTTCCCCACCATAGGAATCCCACTCATTCACTGACATTCCCTTGAGCCTGGCCAGCCTGGCAAGGCTGGTTTCCCCCATTTATAAATTCTTCGGTGACAAAGGCGCGATCTTTTGAGAAGTGTAATGTTACTTCGTAAAGTCCATTAGACGCGTATTCCAAAATTATTATATCCACTTTTTGTGGCTGGCGACCGTGTAAATTCTTCCCAAAATATTCATTGGGCATATTTAACATCTAAAGTGGCGACCGTGGCTGGACTCGATCCTGCAATCTTTCAAATTTAACAGTCCTGACGTTCAAGCTTTGTACGCTACCAGAGAAGATTAAAGACGGCATTCATCGTCTAACCGTACGAATGTTCATTGCAGTGCAGTGTTTTCAATGCTTACGTTTTGGACACACAGTATCTAGATGTGCGAGAATCAAAGTATGTCATTATGGTTAGCCATTTCATAGTGATGATCGATGTATAGATCCTATAAAATGCATTACTTGCAGCGGACACCATTCATCAAGGTCAAGGCCCAATCTATAAGCATGAGGCAGCAATACAACAAGTAAAAGCCAGACAAAAACCAGCTATCCTGATGCAAAAAAAACCTTGTGTGCCATGGAAATAAAGAAAAAAATTACATACGTAGTAGCAGTTACTAAAAGCACAAATTTTCCTTCATTAGTATTGAAAGATTTAATGCCTGCAACAACTCGGTGTATAGAAAAGTATTTTAATGAAACTCGCACAACGAAATCAATACAGAAGACTTAACTGCAAACACTCAAAGTGAAATAGTAAATGAAAAGCAATCTTCAATACTTCCTTCACATAAGGCAAAAAAATTCCAGTGGCTGCTGCGGTCACATCCGGCAAAGAAGTATCGGCAAATGGCTATCGAAGTCAATCGCCCTGTTCTCCAAAATACACCAAGGACGACTTCCTCAATCATCAATCACCAATGATCAAGACGCGACCACAAGTTCGACGGTGAGATTAGATGGATGAGAATAATCACCAGCCCATCGACCCAAGCAAAGCCCCGCGGAAGAACAAAAGGAGGAAGGATGGCCCAGAGGAAAATCAAGAAAAAAAGCAGGATCCAATTATATTCAATTATAATTGATATAACTATAGAAAATATTATTCAATAGAACATTTATGGCTGTACCTCGCATTATTGTGAGCTGAAATTGCTACTGGCAAATCACACACCAATATGTGTGTGCTTACCAGAAACCTATTTTAAACCAGACGACCGGTTCAATTTTAGATGTTATAAGACCTTTCGCAGTGAATCGGATAGTCGAGCTAGACGTGGTGTTGCCATATTGATCAGCAAAACACATCTTGCAAATCGTCTCGATTTCCATTTACCTCTACAAGCAGTAGCTGTAAACGTATATAAGCTATTGAAGATGACGATATATTGCATATGACTTCCCGACATATGACACCCGACGCCTCATGGCAAAATGAAGCTTACAAATCCTGATCGATCAACTACAGCCTCCATTTCGTATTTTGGGCTACTTCAATACGCACAGTATAACATGGGGCTGTTTTAAAACATATGATTCCGGTCATAGAATCGATGACCTACTACTTAACAATGATTACGTACTTTTAAACACTGTATCAAACACTCAATATAACGGTAAAAATAGCTCATTATCCGCCATAGTTTTGTCAATATGTAGTCCAAATTTTGCAATACGGTTAACGTGAAAACCACTGCCAGATCTCCATCAGAGTGATCACTTTTCTCTGTTGATATATTCAAACATACTAAAAACCTAGTACATTTACTGAAACATTGGTATACCGACCGTGCAGAATGGTCCAGCTTCACCAGACATATTTCACCCATACATTTCAGTGGAAAGACAGAAAAACACGTTACACATTTCACATACACTGTAATATCTTCTGCTGTAAAATACACTCCACAGTCTAGTGGCCACTCTTCTAGGGTTCCAGTATCATGGTGAAATACGGAACCATGGTGAAAACTGGCAACAGCCATGTTTTCTTTTCTTAAATATGTCGCCTCAACCATGGATCACAACGAAGCACCTATTGGAATATTTTTAGATCTTCAAAACCTTTTGACTTCATTGATCATAACAATTTACTCACAAAATTTCCTTCGTATGGAATTCGTGGTGTTGCTCTAGATTGGTTATGTTCGTACCTTAAAGAAAGATCTCAGAGAGTATAAATACCGTACTGGAATAATGAAATATTTCGTACACACCTTTCTGATTCTTAGCCAATTGCATGTGGAGATCCGTAGGGATCGATTTTGGGCCCTATTCTCTTCCTACTATATAAAAACGATATACCCTCGTCGATTAGAAACAGTTCTCTTTGCGAACGATACGAGTATTCTTACTCAGAAAAGGAACCGTAAATGGTACAATATCAGATATTTCAAATAGGTTTCATAATAACAAATTAATAGTAAACGAAAAGAAAACTGTTTCAATGCAGTTCCCCATTTCAAATAAACAACTCGGTACTTCACTGAAAATGAACGGTGTGTCATTGTCTAATGTTAAGGTAACAAAATTTTAAGGTCTTTCAATTCAGTCAAACCTTAAATAGAACGTCCATTTACATTAATTGAACACTAAATTAAGTTTTTTATTCTACTCTTTCAGAATTCTTTCAAATTCAGTCAGCCTCCACACTTCTCCTTGTGTATATTTCGCGAATATTCATTCCCGCCTGAGATATGGCATAATATTCTGGGGAAATACATCTTATAGCTCCCACACTTTTAGATTACAAAAAAGAATTGTAAGAATAATAAGCAAATCCCATCCACGTGATTCTTGTAAGCCTCTCTTCATGAATCTAGGTATCATTACCTTGTCTCTTCATATATCAATCAGTGGTTTTTGTCAAAAATGACTTACTTAAGGGCGGGAATATATTTTCAGCAAACGCCGTTGTCTATAACTACGTCACTACTCGTACTACTCGACGTTGTAATCATATTCATCAGGTATCAGTATCAACAGCTCAATACAAAAAACCCACTTACAATACATGTACATTATTTTACATCTTGCCAGATGACATTAAATTCGATACAAAAGTTTAAGTCCCAAGTAAAATCTTTTCTGCTGCACAACTGTTTCTACACAATTAGAGACTGTACCGAGCATTTACCAGGAAAGTAATATTAATTTTAAGAATGACATTTAAGGTATTATATATTATTTGGATTGTATAATTGTCAAGAACCTGTAACAAGTAATGTAGTTCAGCTTCTGGGTCAATGACCCCCATCTCAGTCAAGTTTCGTCCAGTTTCCCTGATTCTCGAGCAAATGCTGAGATGCCCCTTGTTTTGCTTCTGGACATTAATGTAACTTCAAATTTGCTGCTCCCCCCGTCACACACAGTTTTTAATTGTTTTTGACGTAAATAAATAAATAGACCAAAGAAGCAATAAGGGAGAAAAGAAGGGCCCCCCCTCTCTCTCTCTCTCTCTCTCTCTCTCTCTCTCTCTCTCTCTTTCTCTCATATATGTGTATATATATATATATATATTGTGGCGTCACCAATAATATTGTAGTAATTCTATATAGAAATAGCTTCCATCGCGGTGAAGTAGGTCACGGGACGGAGCCTTTGTCGCGAAGACCCCCTAACGACCACGAGGCCGCGCCCCCACTTGACAGAGCCTGTACCGACCGCTGACACGGGTGTCCATTAGTAGCGGACACGTTTATGACCCCTCGTAAACGCCGCTATCCGAGCCACCGGGCACCCCCAACGAACAATACGTGCTCCCGCACCGTTTTTGCCACGCGCCCGCGTAAGGAACTCAAATCCCCAAAGGAGTAATTTAGAACTTAACAGTCGCAGGCTGCCGATCAGCCTCCGCCGACAATTTATGGCCCAGAAGAATACGCCACCTCTTGAACAAGTGTCCGGACAGCTGCGAGAGAAGCTTCTGGAATCACTCACAAAGGAAAAGAGAGAGAGGAGGGGGCCCGAGATAGAAAGAGAGATCTCCCTGGAAAATTCCATAAAAGCTGCAACTCGATTGGAGAACTATAATATTAAAACGCAATTACTCTCAGCCAATTGGAAGTTTCATCATGAGGGAAGGGGCAGATCTACAGATTTGGAAACGTTTTGCGAGGGGGAAAGAGAACTTACTTGAACGCGAGATGGGCAGAGGAAGATTATTATTATTAGGACGTTACTAGTGGGAAGACATTCTCAGAGAGGAGGAAGATTATTATTAGAACGTTACTAGTGGGAAGACATTCTCAGAGAGGAGGAAGATTATTATTAGAACATTACTAGTAGAAAGACATTCTTAGAAAGACAGTATTATTCTTAGAGAATTCTTCGTAGGAAGACATTCTTAAAACGGCACCGTAGATTTGCCACGGAGGAAACTTGGGCGGGAGATGGCAAGATCCCGCGTAATTTCCGAGTAAGCCCATCTGCATCCGCCGCCTAACGCCATATCGGGCCCATTCATGCCCGCACTGAACTACGGCCAGCGCCCGTGTGCCCTCGACTGACTGAGTCCGCACGATCTGGCGACTCCGTCGCCGCGCCACACTGCCAGCTGAGGAGGAACACCCCGTGGGAGGTCGGTGACCTGAGACCGCCCGCCGTCTTCGCCTCTGAGGACCGCCATCCGGCCGGTCTGCGGAGCCACCACCAGCCAGCGGTGATAGTTATGACGCGGGACTCCCTTGCAGGACATTTTGGCGAGAGATTAAAAGTGGCCGCGCTCAGGCCTTGTATATTGTAGATAGAATCATGCACGGATTGTTAGAATTAAGTCATTAATGTTAGCTTTAAGAAAATTTGTTTATTAATGGTTAAAGTTACGAGCTCGCAAAGTAGATTTAAGAAGTAACCTGTGTCGCTCTCTAGTGACCTGTAACTTCCCTGGCAGCTCATGGTGCCAGGAATAAACCCAAGTTTGTTACAAATGATTCAGTGTACTAATTCATGACCTCCCAACACTTCCATCCAACCACGTTGCAGGAACTGAACCTGGCGCCCTCGTTTTGTTTACAATATATATATATATATATATATATATATATATATATATATATATCTAACCGCCTTACCTATCGTACACACTCGTACCTTCTGCAGACACAGCCGCATGCACTGTAAGCAAGTCGTTAAGATATTATGCTCGTGAAGCGAGCTTAGAATCTCAGGAAGCAGGATCTTTGGGGTACGAGAAAGGTCTGAACCCTTGACACAATAAAAGTCACACAAATCACACATAAACGAGCATATAATTCACTCAAAATTCTGTGGCATGAATTGATAACAACGAAAAACAAATCACACATAGAATTACACTTCCAAAAAAATGATTAAATAAACACAAATAAGCAACTTTGACAGCCTATTCAACAAATGAACACTTAATTTTGTTCAGAACTAATTTTCTGAAGCAATTTCTTTGACCAGTACTGGGAATTCCCTTTGAAAATTCACTACGTCTAAATTTAAATTATTCTAATTACAATTGCATGTGAAACTAAACCTAATTTACAATCTCTTGCCTTTTCAAAATTTTACATACAATAATTAACCTGTGGGCAAGCGCACTACTCTCAATTTATCTTTAAATTATAAGTGCTGGTAACAGAATAATGGCTGCTACAATAGAATGGTTAAAGGCAAGCAATTACGCATTAAATCTCCCACTCCCAAGCTACAAATTATTAACATCCGTGTCCTCAATTTTTAACACTTCTGAAACTGTTCTTTCCCTGCCGACGTGAATTTGACCTAATTTCGTAGTTCTACAGGTTACCTCGAAACTGTCCGTCTTTCAACCTTGAAACAGCGTGCTGTGTTCCGCACCGCGTTGCTCGATTCCGAAGTTCTGCGTTGCTCTCGCCGTCCTCTTGCGTCCTTTTTCTCGGTCGTCGTCTTCTCCCGGTCGACCCGCGTATTCTTCCGTTTCCACTAACCGGTTTCTTCTCCTCCCACGGCTGCTACCGCCTTCGATTACGCCCAATTTGCAGAAAATGTCCCTTGCACTTCCCTAACTGCCAGTGCAAGTACTTCGCTCGTTCCTAACTTTATTCTGTTAATCAAGAACTTTCAGAGCTTTCCTGAGAACGGGCACACTTTTACTTCCCGCATTAGTTAATAGAAGAATATTTCTCTAATTCCTGACTACTGCGCGGATGACTACGTACTAGACGTTTCTCAACGCCGTACACTCCTATTCTAAACAGTCGTTGCGGCAATTTATAACTAATCTAACGCTCTGATAAAATCTGCACACTTCCCAAGCGGTGCCTTACATGAAGAACTGCTGACCCGACGCGTGCTAGCAGAAGAGATGTTGACTCCAGGCGAGATGGCGACAAAAAGGGCTCCCGCTTCCGCGTTTGCGTATTTATTGGCGTTCGCCTGGGGAAATTCGACGTGGTGGGGATTATTTCTCCTACTTGTGCCTTCCACCAGCAAAAACGTGGCTTGATAGTTCGCGGCGACTAGTACGAGCAACGGATACCAGGCTGCGCGTTTTGCTACTATTGTTTTCGGCCGCTCTTCTCGCTGCTTGTAAACGTTTATGCCGGCGAAACTGTGGTGTTATGGGGTTGTATAATCCCATCTCGCCACAATACATATATATATATATATATATATATATATATATATATATATATACTCAAGACAATCTTATTGTTTTCAAATACTAACAGCAAAATGATCAAGCTTGGAAAAGTACGTAACTACCATAACTCGAACGACCAAAATCACGGAAGTTTGTAGCGGGTGGCTGGCCAAGGAATGAACTTCGAGAGCGACAAACCCAATTGAGAAGTATACTTCAATATAAACTAGTTACATGGACAGCCCTATCATTTTTTGAACACCATATATCTTTAATTTATTGAGACTAGCTTAGGAAGCTTAGCTTAGCTTTCTAGATATTTTTGAAACACGAAAATATCATTATCCGAAATTATTCGCCAATAAATTATGCAATGTCCGCAAATAAGCATGTTATTGACATAATGAAAGATGGCAGATCGTCAAATAATGACAATAATAACAGCTCTCTCAAGACTCTACCCTGGGAGACTCCGGACATAATTAAAGTTTCTGCTAATTGTTTGTGTCCAACTCGGACTTGCTGAACACTATGTATCAAGAAATGCCGTATACATGCAAAGACGCGCGTGTGAACTCAAGTAGATGCAATTTTCTTAAAGAATATATCGCTCGAAACAATATTGAATGCTTTTGAAAATCTACAACTAATTAGTCGGATTTCTTTCCCGTGTCTAATGCATCTAAAATATTTCGACACGTAATAATTTGGATTTCACGAGAAAAGGATTTTCGAAACCCATATTGCCTTTGGAATAACCAACTTAATTTGTTCCATTCCCGTTGAAAGAACTCAGATATTAAACATTCCATTTGTTTTCAATCCGTAGATGTTATATACTCGTCTCGTCTATATTTAGAAATTACTATATTTAGAAATGCAATGCGAATTTCTGTTTTAAATAATGGAACCCAAATGACTCTTTTCCAATCATTATGTACGCTATGATTGTTAATGCTTATTTCAAGTCATCGGATGATAGTAAAAAGGTGAACTTCTAACCATTTTTAAAACATTTGACGACAAAGGGAAACTATAGAATAGGAACATTATTTGAAACGTTATACAATCAGCGCATTTATTTACAGAAAAAACAGCTGAGCGACAAGAATAAAACTGCTATTCTATTTCCTAGACATTTACAAAGAATATTATAAAATAATCTCCGAAGGTTTGCAGTAACTCATGGCAAATCAATTTGAACACTCTCCGCTTACAGAACAGAACTACCGAACTCAGGGGTGGACGTAGAACCATTTACAAAATATATAGTGCAATTTTTAGTCATTCTTGAGCACCTCGCCTCTCGGCGCTATGCTAGTACACTTCAGTGAAGGGCAGATGATGGTGATTTTCTCCATGGTCGAGGCCAAGTCCCTCCTCGTGGCACGCCACGCCCTGCCAAAACCAACTGACCGACGGACCCTCCCTCCACCACGCAGAGCAACAAAACTCCCGCGACGGCAACAAGCGCTCTCATTGACCGCTTGGGCAAGCTACGGTTCACAAAAGTGTTCCATACTTCAAGTTTCTTTCATGCAATTCTCAGGCGTTGTAGTTCTGTATAATGTATTCTTGAAAACCTATTGAGTCTGCCCTATTGGAACAATGTTTTTTTTTGTATTTCTCTAGCACATTCTTCCCTGCCACGTCACCTGCAGTAACGTATCTTCGTGGTCCCTCATATCCAGATTTTTATCTTGAGCTATCAACTTCTGCTTCGGTAGCCTGAACACACAAAATATGTAAATCAATTAATATTTCCAAACTACAAAGATTCCATCTCCTGCTTTATCTTTACCATCTCTTCTGTAACATTGAATTGCAAACATTAACATGCATTGTTTATATCCTCCGCTACCCAGAGCCTAATATCAGAGCCTATTATCACATCAGGCCGGTGTATATCAAGTAGTGAATTGAGTTTAAGTATTGTTATAACAATTCACCTCCACCAGTGGCAGATTACAACGTCACCGAAGCCGCCGTCGCTGTGTAGTGGACCCGCGTCGTCTCCATCTTCCCGTTCTGTCAGCACCGCTTCTATGTCGTGTCCACTTCGCTGTCGTCCTCTTGCTCAGCAATGATCTCGTCACAGTGCTCATCCCGCGCTGCGCACCCGTCCACGCCCCTCGGCTCCGACGCCCAAGTCCCGTGCCGACGAGTAGTTCTCGCCGTTTCCTCTCGCACTCGCCCTATTAAGATGGATGGCGTCTCTTCTAAACTCTCTGAAGCGATCAGAAGCCTCACGCGGGCCGTCAAGAATCCAAACATTTGCGTCTACGAATCCTCCAGATGTTCCGCCACTCATTCGTAGATATCCTTAACTTCAATAAAATAAGTTTTTCCTTGTCAGTTCTCCACCTGGCAAAGTCTTGGCGACGAGAAAAATTCTCTCGCACCACCACGACACGGTCCAACACATTGCTCGCAATGCTATTTAGTAAATGTAGTATGCATCGTTGGCTTACGGGTGGGACACACTGGGTCAGGTTTTAAAGTCTTGGGAATATTCTAATTGGTAAACATTACCTAAATTTTCATAATATATGCTTTTCTATTTCGGAGCTTAATAGGAAAACCTTTCCTAAATTTAAATTGATCGTATCCATAGTTTCAATTCGATTTTTACTTAATATAATAAACGAATAGTTTTATAATACATTCTCATGTTATTATTTTTTTTGAATTAATGCCTCATTTTACGTGGCGAGACTCGGGCTATCAGACCCGCTCTTCCGTCTGACCACACATCATCATCATTATTATTATTATTATTATTATTATTATTAATACGAAATAGAAATATTATCATTAATTTGTACATTATCTTACAATGTTTTCTATTTCTCTCAATGTTTGAATTTTTGATTCAACGTGTTTTCACTCGTATGCTAACGACATTCCATCTATTTCTAGTCTTGTTTTAGAGGCAATTCAAAAATACGTACGTAATTTTAGCTCTTTCAAAACCCCTTTGAAATAATTAGTTGTACTTATTATCCTTCTATTGACTTAAACAAGCTCCTTCCAATCCTGCTGAGTCACAAAATAGAACTTCTCTACATTTGAGTAAAATCTCATGTATTAATGTTTAGTTTTAATACATCCCTAACTTGACGTAAATAAACTTAATCTCACAAATACTGTGAGTGTATTCCTTTTTCTATCTACTCCATCCTAGCTTTCATTCCTGTCTTCAATATGAGAAACCCCTCATCCAAATGCTTACTTATTTCTCTTTGAATGACTTTCTTTTCACGAAATATTGTATTAAAACGTTTTTGAAAGAGGTGTGGCGAAAGATCAGGCCAAATGGCCTGAGCCACGCCAAACATACACACATTTATTTATTTGTATTTTTTTGTTCCTATATGCCGAACAACAGTTTCGGGTGTACTCAGGTCTTTTATATGTACCTTCGTAATCGTTCTACATGAATTCTTGATAAACACGTCACATTTATTTTGTTGTCCTTTCCTCTGTGTCGGACAATGGAATCACCAATACCAAGTACGGACTTACTCTTCACTGTACTACTCAGCCTCATTTCCTTGCTCTCTGCCTCGCTTGCTTCTGGGTTTGATGTCACAATAGCTGCTGCCACACCGCTCCAACCTTCCTTCCTAGTTGTTACCTCAAACTGCATCGATTTAACAATTACATCGGTGCAACACTTCAACAGTTTTTGTTCCTATTGCCAAATGTTCGTCTTTAATTTTATTTTAATTTTTGCGACAAAGTCTCCACTAACATCTGCAACTCCAAACGTTCCGCTTCCAGCTTGCGAATTCGTCTCATTTCGTTTCACTTGCGGCATTCACAATTCGTAGCCTCTATCCTAGGTCGGGGTTCATTTTAACACCGCCAACGTTGTAATAAAGTAACATCAACTGCATGCCGCCGGAATGAGCCTGTCGCAGCCACGAGGCAACGCAAACAACCGTGGTAAGCGTGCCGCGTAGGTACCAACGCGCAACCGGTAGTTACCAAGGGGATCCCGGAAAAACAAAACTGCAGGCTACAAGAGACACAGAGACCGATGTGCTGATGAGCCCATGTAAGAGATACAGATAGAAATATAATTAAAGTATGACGTACGAAGAGCTACCAAAAATATACGAGAATTTCATTGTAAAAATAATAAAAGTATACTTTTGTCCTAATATCTTCAATCAAAGGTGTCATCTTCGGCAGGTATGAAACGATTCCTACGTTGCTCCCATTATTTGAAACATTCCTGGAAGTCTGCAAGTTGGAGGGCGTTGAGGACCAGTACCGATTATACTTAGATATCTTCTATGGAGTACAAAATGCTGGCCTTTCAACACGATTTTCGTCGTCAGGAACAGATAAAAGTCGCAGGGGGATATATCTGATGAATAGGGAGGTTGGGGGACCGTTGCCATGTTCTTTGGGTCAGAAATTCCCTCACAACGATCGATGTTTGTGTGGGTACGTTGTCATGGTGCACCAATCATTCTTTCTTTTTCACAACTCTGGTGATTTGAGCCTAAAATTGTTCCTCCATCACCTCAAAATTCCATTTTTTGTGCACTATTGCGTGTAACGGTATGATAACTATGAGGATGACACGATATGATGATAGGGGAGTGAAATGACGAACACAATAGAACCATGCCCGAGGCGGGACTCGAACCCACGATTCTTCAGTCCGAGAACGCTATGGCTCTACTGCCTTAGTGATCTTGGCCATCCAGACCGGCAAAAAAAAATCCCGTTGATATCCTGACCAGGTGGCAAAAAGTCCTTATTCACAATTCGCGCATTTTCATGATTGTTTCCTGTGTTGTGCATGTTGACGGTGGACCGGAATGTTTGTCATATTTCACAGATTTTCGACCTTCCTTGAAGCATCTGAACCCCTCACATTTTCTTGCTTGGCTGAGGGCAATCACACCAAATGCTTCTGTCAGCATCTGGTAGGCTTCAGCTGCTGTTGTCTCCAACTTGAAACAGAATTTGATACTAATCCGTTGCTCTATCACGTTACCCATTTGGCCATTCGCAGAAGCATTGAAACAATTCTTGACACTCACCACTGTAATTAACAACTATGCGGGAGCAGTTACGTAACTTTCCATCGCAGTGGCTAACATATATCTAGCAATGGAATGTCGAATTGCTGGTATGGCCGGTGCAGTGAAAGTCTCTGATATTTTGGGTAGTACCTCGTACATAACATTTGGTACTTGCCTCGGGATCGACCAATTGATGCGATGCGCATTGCCAACGTCATACAGTACTGACATATTAGTAGTAATATAGTTAGGATTTAAACATGTAAATGTTTGTAAATGATTTTGTTGTCGGAAGTGCTGGGCAATGGGATGGGTTAACGCAGTTTCGTAGGTCTCTCACGTCACCACTCCGAGGTGAGAAAGTGGCGGGCGAGAGAGCGGCGAGGACGTCTTGCTCGTTCCCCGCCAGGGTCGCGCCATTCGATATTTTTTTATTTATTGTCTACCTGTTCAACATACATGTTTTTCAGGGTTGTGAATACAGTCATATATAACTTTTGGTTTATTTCCTAACTGTGGGTGCCCTAGACGGATGCGATAAAGGTTTTTGGTTGTTATTATTTATTTATTTTTTATTAATAATTTAAATTATTACGGAAGTATATTGAGAGTACAGAGAATGATCGTTGATATGATTATTCGATGAAAGTTATATTATTTGAGGCCCATTTTCTGCTATTTTATGGTGGTCTGAATCTGTCTTTAGGGAAGCGTGAGTTGATGCGTAAGTTCGGTTCTGCTGTGCGTCCAAGGTTGAAAATGGAGGTGCTGGGAGATGAGGGGAGTGATGTGAAGAGTCTTCGGACAGTTTGGTATTGTGTTCTTTTATTGTCGGAATTTGCAGTTCGTGGTGGATTTGCTTGTTCGAAATAAACCATGGCGCTTTAATTATAGTTCTTAGCACTTTATTTTGTATAGTTTGCAACAGGTTTATATTAGTTTTTGCTGCATTTCCCCATATTGGGCATGCATAAGTCATAGTTGGTCGAATTATAGACTTGTAAATTATCATTCCGGTCTCTATTTTAAGGGAGGATTTTTTGTTAATTAGTGCGTAAAGTTGGGAAAGTTTTGCTTGTGTTTCTGTTCCTGTTGTGTAAATGTGTGTTTTCCAGTTTAATTTTGTATCAAGTTTCATTCCCAGATATTTGGCTGCTGTATTATTTGCAGCCCAGGGAATATTTTCGTTGTTCAAAATTAACTGCGGAGGGGTGAGGGGATGTCTTAGGGTGAAAATTTTCGCCTGTGTTTTATCTGGATTTATTTTAATTCTCCAATTTTTTGCCCATTTATTGAATATGTCAAGGTCGTCTTGTAAGTTATTCCTAGCTGTCATAATGTCCCCATGATTGGAAAAAAGTGCAGTGTCGTCGGCGTAAAGCGCTATTTGCGAATCTATTACGTGTGGATAATCGGATATATATATATATATATATATA
Source organism: Gryllus longicercus (assembly GCA_038098605.1). Classification (NCBI taxonomy): domain Eukaryota; kingdom Metazoa; phylum Arthropoda; class Insecta; order Orthoptera; family Gryllidae; genus Gryllus; species Gryllus longicercus. The sequence goes on along the minus strand of JAZDUA010000011.1, from coordinate 6,957,172 downwards.
TATATATATATATATATATATATATATATATAAATTGAATAATACCGGTGATAATGGGGACCCTTGGGGCAGCCCTACTGAAATCTGGCGTAAGGATGATATAGCATCGTTAATTTTGACTTGGAACTTTCTTTGATTTAGAAAACTTTTCATAATTTGGAATAAGTAGTCTGGAGTGTCTATTTGTCTTAATTTGTAGAGAAGGCCTTGACGCCATATTTTGTCAAACGCTTTGGTGATGTCCAGGAATATTGCGATAGTGTGTTGTTTGGCATGGAATCCTTGCGCTATATATTCGGTAAGCCGTAATATTTGATGTGTTGTGGAGCGGTTAGGTAGAAATCCAAATTGCGTGTCTGGGATTACATGTGTGTTTGTCATGAATTTTATTAATCGTTTTAGTATCAGTTTCTCTAATAGTTTCGACAATGACGGGCGTAGGCTTATTGGTCTATAGTTCGCTGGATCTTTTGGATTCTTTCCTGGTTTTCGGAAGGGTAGCACTGTTGCAATTTTCCAATCGGTGGGAAAGTAACCTATTCTGAATGCTGTGTTAAATATTGCTGTAATACCTGCTATCGAATTGTTATTTAGTTCTTTTAGAACTATATTAGTAATAAAGTCGTATCCTGCTGATTTCTTAGTTTTTGATGTTTTGTTTTCTTGTTTAATTTCTGATGGGGATATGTACTTTATATTGATTGGAGCTGTATATAGTGGTTTCTGATTGAATTTCTCTACTTGTTTATTAAAGTGATCGTTTTCGACTGGGTTTGGGTTGAACGACTTTTCAAGGTAGTCAGCTATAAGAGATGTTTTCTCAAAATCAGAATTTGCCACTTGTGAACCAAGTTTTATTTGTGGAAATTCCTGTTTTTGTCTTTTTATTCTATGTATGGTAGACCACATATGCCTAGATGACGGGTGAATTTCTTTTAGAAAAGTCTGAAAGCTTGCAAATCTATGCTGGTCTAGTTTACTTTTAACTAGTCTCGTCAGTTTGTTTAATTTTCTTTTTAAGTCTGGTCGTCGTGTCATTTGCCAATAGCGTCTTAAATTGTGTTTACTTTTAATTAGGTTTATGATTTTTATTGGGATTTGTTCTTGTTTATTGGGTTTGTTATTTTGAGATATGAGGTAGAATTTGTGAGGGATCCTTGTGTGTTGCTGACTAATCGTTTTACTTCATTATCTAAGTCCTTTTGAGATTGAATGTTTTGCGGATGTTTGTAGTTAATTTTTAAAATTTCCTTGAATTTAAACCAGTTAATTTTACCTTTTTGCTGTTTATAATAAGGTGATAGATAGAGGGGATGAAATGATATTATTAGTGGGTTGTGATCCAAATCGAGTTCAGGAATTACTTTTTGGTATAGCGGAAAATCAACATTTTTTGTGATGAGGATATCCAATATGTCAGGAATTATATTATTGTTGTAAGGGTAATGGGTGAGTTCTATTGGGGCCATAATACTTAAATTGAGAGTGGTAGCTAGATTTAGTAAATTTTGCCCTTGAGGAGTTGTTGTGTTGCATCCCCAGTCGCAGTGTTTGCTATTAGCATGATATTATCGTTATTTCCAAAAATTTCAGTATATATTTTTCTAGGGAATATCTTATTAGGAGGTTGATACGCCGATATTATGGTTGTGTCTTTGTTATTTATTTTGGTTTTTATTGCTATAGTTTCTAGGTCGTTGCTCGTAGGACTATTAATTAAAGTATGTTTTATATCTTTGTGCACTAATATGGCCACTCGTCCTGCGGCCGTCGCTGAGAGACGGTCGTTGTGATAGATATTATAACCTGGTATTGAAAACTTGATTTGAGGTAATAGGTGAGTTTCTGAAATACAAGCTATTTTTATGTTGTGGCTTGTTATAAAGTGTCGTAATTGATTTTCTTGCTATGTTATTCCGTTCGCGTTCCAGTTGAGAATATTTGTTTCTGGATTTTTATTTACGTCCATTATCGAGGGCTGATTGTATTAATATTTGTATTTGTGAAATGAGTGCGTTTATTACTTGGTTGATGATTGTAGTTATTACCTGTCCTTGGTGTATAGGGAGATTGGAGTTCAATAACGGGAGGACTTGGCTATTAAGTCTTTGAGGATTTGAAAACCAGGGATTTATGGGTGGTCGTTGCGTTGGGTTTGTTTGTTGTGGATTATTTTGAGGGACTGGTTTTCGGTCAAGGTTTTTAAACTCGTGGGATTCTCTGTTATTAAAAGCCTGTCGTCTCTGATTATACCGCATTGTTTGATTTTTTAGCAGTTTCTGATAAACTTCACAACCTTTCCAATTGGCCGTGTGTTCTATTTTACAGTTAACGCATTTCCGACTTGTTTCTGTTTTAGTTTCCGTGCATTTTGAATAATGGTGGTTACCTAAACACCTAACGCATCTCGGAGCGCGCCCACAGTTAGCTTGAGTGTGATCAAATCTTTGACAGTTTTTACATTGAATTGGTAATTTTTAGTTGAATCTAGGAAATACCCTAATAACACTATATAAAAATCTATCTAATGCTAGAATGCTCCTTCCCTTGTTATTGTCCTCTAAATCAACAGCATAGGTTGTTAATGGTTTTCTGTATTTTCCGTGAAGGTGAGTTACTTTGATTACTGGGTATTTTTCACTAGCTCTTGGAAGATTTCTGTTTCACTATATAGTGTTTGAATATCTTTAATAACAATTGATAATGCTTTTATGCTTGGGTCTCGAAACATGTGGTATTCTATGCTGTTTTCGTTGCAAAATTTACGAAGATGTCTGAAATCTTCTATTGAATTAAGTATAACTTTCGCTCTGTCTGCGTCTATTTTTGTTGTGAAATCTTCTTTAACTACACTTTTTATGCAATTTATTAACATTTGAAAATTTTCCGCTTTGTGTATAATTAGAGGAGGAATTATAATCACAGTTTCCGCGGAACTGATATGTTCGTCTTCATCTGTATCGTTATTTAATGTTTCGAACCTGTTTGCTGTAGGAATAGCATATCGTGAAACAGATCCAGTTTTTTGTCTTTTAGGTTCACTTTGTTCTGTTGGGGCAGGTGCACTGTGTTGCAAGGGCGGCCAACTAGAGCGTTGGCTGTTTTGTACTTGCGTTTGAAGGTCCTGTAGTTGCTGTTGCAATTGTACCAGTTGTTGGTGCTGTTCCTGAAGTTGATGCTTCTGCGCCTGTATTTTATTATGTTGCTGATCTGTGATGAGCTGTTGTTGGTACTCCAACGAATGTGTCGCGTCGGGCGTAGTGTTGTTCACGGCCTGCATCGCTTCTTTGATGCTCTGTCCGAGGTCAGAGCACGGTAATTCGCTTTTGTCTATTTTCACTATTGGTTAAAGATATGGAATAACTTTCGAAAACACTGGTCACTTCATGAGCACTCGCAACTGACTGAGTGCTCAGCTTGACGCCGACTGAACTAACAAGGTAGCGCTGCGGTCACAACCTCTCGCCACCGCTGTTAGCGCGGAACTGCCATTCGATCGCGCGCAAACGTCGAACCCGCGGAGATAGTTGGCGCCAGCCGCCACCGATTCCTCGAAGCACGAGACGGCGGGGCGCGTTGTCGGAGCAAAACGCCCAGAAAGAGGGCGCGAGCGCGGAGAACTACTCGAGCCGGAACTCGCGTAGTTTTCCCTGGGCGTTACGAGGGGAGGGGGCGGACGTCGGGAACGTGTTGGAGGTTTCCGCGCGACGGAGGTGGTTGCGGACGCAAGGTGGGGGGAGGGGAGAAAGCGGGGGGCGCCCTAGCCGAGGAGACAATGCCGGAACTCGAAGCTACGACTGTAACAAATCCCTGGGAAGTTGAAGACTGGAAGTGCACCCGAGTCGCCCCCCTCCCTTCGCCGAGCGCTTTCGCCTTTCCAGCAGCTGCAAGAATTCCCAAGTCGAGGAAGTGTAGCTCAGCCTCCGTGCCAAGTGGGAGCGGGAGAGGGGAGGGCGGGCAGCAGATGTGAGGTGAGAGGTGGGTGGTTCTGGAGGTCCTCGTCTTCACTCAATGTTCCGCCGGTGTCCTGACCTTCCGGTTCCGAACGACGCTGTTCCTTTACCGCGCCTCTTCCAACTTGGGCTTCGAAAAAAATCGTAGTACCTTCAGAAAATATATAGTGTCAAACTTAATTTTAGCATTCAATTAGTTTCCTTTCACTTGTTTACCTGAATCCAGTTCCAATTAAAAAAGAATACGTGTATTTTTCAATCATTTAATTTCTTACCATTTTTTTCGGCTACAGATGATATATCCTTTAAAATCTTCATTTGCATCCATAGCAATGTCCATTTGCATAGACTAGGATATAAAATTGACTTAAAATAATAAAAGGAAACATTCATATACTATGCTGATCCGAAATTGAATCTCCGCGGATTTTATTTGTAAATAGAGATATTGCTTAATTGAAACATCTAATTAAAGTTCATAGTTTTTTTGTTTTTTTAGTACTTTTGTTTTTTTAATATTTGGAAATGATTTATCTCTTTTCGCAATTGTTTCTTCCTACTCTTTAGTGGTAGAACATCCAGTGAAAAGGAAGAAAACCAACTTGCACTTCTCCTAAATCAACCATAAAGGCATACAAATTTCCGTCTCGCCCTTGGTTAGTAAAGAGATTTTAAATTCTAACCGTAACTGAAACATTCATGAAGTTTCCCTACGCTTCCTTCCTACGCGCCCCTTTCGATCACCCGCATTGGATCTAAGGAAATCATCACCATCATCTTCTTCTTCTTCTTCTTCTTCTTCTTTTTATTATTATTATTACTATTATTACTGTTATTACTATTATTATTACTATTATTATTACTATTATTATTATTATTATTTCGTCACAAATTGGCCTTTCTAAAGACCAAGCGATCATACAGTACGTACTTGAAATTTTATGGGGGGGGGGGGATCAACACATCTACTGAGTTCATTTCTACCCCCCAGAGCCGTTGATCTTGCAGGTATTAAAGATGAAGCCATGATGATGATGATGATGATGATGATGATAGTGAGGGGTGAAAGGACAACACACACATACGAGTACATATGCACGAGTACACGCGATGTGGGACTGGAACCCGCGATCTTCTGGTTCGAGACCTCAATATCACTAGTGTAGCCTTAGCGATTTTCGCCAAATCGCTGATCGGTTTATTATTATTATTATTATTATTATTATTATTATGATGATGATGATGATGATGATGATGATGATGATGATGATGATGATGAGAAGTAAGGCTTAATTGATTTAACTTTTTAATCCCTTTTCATTTCTCAATTCACAACAGATGATCTTCCACAGCCTAACCCCTGACCTAATTTGACAAAAGCTCATATTATAAAAGACATACTACACACACACAGTATGAGACCCACGCAAACACGCGTTGACAAAAAACAAGCACTCTCTGACACACTTACTGACGTAAACACAAACACACCCACACACACATTGAGGGAGATGCGGCCAGCGCACGATGCGGCGCGGCGTCCGGGGAGTCCCCTCCCCTCGCCTCCCCGCCCCGCGCTTCCGCTCGCGCTCGCTGCCCGCGCCGCCTAATTGAGTTTTTATGATTCGCGCGACAAATTGCTGCTGACGCGCGGCGGCCGAGCACTAACAGCCGTGCGCGCGAGTGCATTGCGACTGCGCCGATAATTTGGTCAGGACGCCCCATCCGCCCACGTCGTCACCCTCGCCCTGGCACAATGCTGCCAACATACTACAGGGCTTGCGTGACAAACAAACAAACAAACAAATTATATATTTCTAATAATAAAGGTTCTATTTCACAATGCTGCCAACACTCTAATCGGCTCGCATAACAAACAAACGAACAAATCAATCAACGAACAAACATATTTTTAATAATAAATGTTCTCTTGCACAATGCTGCCAACAGTCCACAGGCCTCCCGTGACAAACGGACAAGTAAATAATATAATTCTAATAATAAACGTTCTATTGCACAATGATTCATTGATTGTTATGGTGATTCTGATCATATCGAGTACCAGGGACTTTACTTCCGTAATTGTAGTGCACGTATTTTGTCGCGTAGTGGCGGTGATCTTCCCCTCGCTGTAGAGCGAGATCTGGCGCAGACCTACCGTCGGCTAGCGGGGTTTTCCCCAGTCAGGTATCTCCCACCAGCGAAGCACCGCGCCAGCTGGGACAACCTCTAAGCTCTAAACCGGTCTTCCGGCAGGTATGCTTGTGTCCGAGGAAGGGGATACAATGGCACAAGGAGGAGGGACGATAGGTCGCGCGGGCTTCGTGGCCCGTTTGGTAGGGTACTGCTCCAGCTCCGGCCTGGTGTCGATCGCAGAATCGGAACACTACGATCGGAGGCGCCGGCGGCTAGAATTGTCCTCCGGGCAGCGACTAATGTGACGTGCGACAATGCTGACAACAGTCCAAAGCGCTCGCATAATAAACAAACGAACAAATCAATTGTGTGTGTGTATATATAACAATAAACCTTCTATAGCCGAATGATACAGGATGTACCTTTTACTTGTAAAAGCATTCAATCCCAAGAATCAAACAGAAAACTTCAATAAAACATATGTCGTAGTCAATACATTTGGCAGAATACAAGTTTGAATTTTCGGACATGTGTGACTCTGACACTTCAGTGCCCTTATGTCACACATTACTACGCACATGGCACCGCCTACATCACAGGCAAATTATCTCTCAAAACTTTATCACTTACTGACAGGCTGTGACGCGTCTTGACCTCATGTTCATAACTTTCTCCCAAGCCGAACCATATCGCCTCCAGGACATCGTGTGAGTCAGGTGAGTGGCAAACGCTGAACTCCGGCTGTGAGAAAGTACACAAATACTCGCAAGCTGATTGCTTCAGAGCAGGTCTCATGACGAAGCAAAGCACGAGGCGAGATAACTGTCAGACGTTGCCGAGACTGTAGGTTGGTTGAGTTTTTTCGTTCACGAACGGCAAATGAAACTAGTGGTGCTACAAAGTGGCACTGACTTCCCGTATTAGTTTTCTATTTCCCTCTGGTCTTGGTTAGCTATTCGAACTAGGCACATATTGTTGCCTGCTGTCATCTATCGCCGCCCTAAGTACATAATAATAATAATAATAATAATAATAATAATAATAATAATAATAATTTTTTCTGCTAATGAGCTTTCGCTCGGTGGCAGAGTTTTACAGCACATAGTAAAGATACAGAGATATTACATGTTACATATGTAGGAATGCATATAATATGGAAAGTACAACTAAGTAAAAACTAACAAAGTAAAACTAAGGAGAATGTCTAAGAAGACCTAGCATACACAGTTATTTGGCATCACAATGCTTAGGGTGAAACCATTGTTAACATACATGTATTTTTCATTTCACTGAAGCTCGTTCATTTGCAGTGAATAAATATTAATAGTTCTAACCACGTTTATGCGAGTAACTATGTACAAATGATCCGCAGACTAAATCCCATTCTAATTACCATAATGAACTGTGTGAGGGCTTTTGCTTATAATCTCACTTTTCCATTCAGTCCACTTTTAACTTTTGTAGACGTGAAGCTGGACGTTTATCATGCTTAATTACACTGAAGAGCCAAAAAGTCACGCGTATTGAAATAAAGAGATATGGAACCAATAAAAATACGGAGTTCCAGTCAGAAACACCTATATAAGACACCCAGAGTCTGGCAAACGTGCTTGTTTGGGAATTGCTGCTACAATGGCAGGTTGTCTATTTGAACGTGGTGTAATATTCGGCGCAAGAGAGATGGGGCATGGCATCCCCGAGGTTGCGATGAAATTTGGATTTTCTTATACGACCAATTCACGAGTGAACCGTGAATATTGGGAATCCGGTAAAATATCAAACCTCCGACAACTAAATAAATCCATGGACACTGCATAACAACAGGGGATTGTGCCAGCTCGTGGAGACTATGCGATGGTATGGGGCGTGAGCAGTTGGAGTGATATGGGACGTCTAGATACGACTCTGACAGGTGACACGTACGTAAGCATCCTGTCTGATAACATGCATCTATTCATCTCCTGACGGACTTGGGCCGTTCCAGCGGGACAATGCGATAGTCCACACGTCAAAAATTACTACAAACTGGCTTCAGAAACACTTTTCTGAATTCAAACATTTCCATTGGCCACCAAAATCCCCAGACACGAGATTGAGCATATCTGAGATGCCTTTCGCTGTGCTGTTCAGAAGTGATCTCCAACCCCTAGAACTCTTACAAGTTTATGAACAGCCTTGCAGGATTTATGGTGTCCTTCAGCACTACTTCAGTCGTTAGTCGACTCCATATCACGTCGTATTGCGGCACTCCTGCGTGTCTCGCAGGGGCCCCACACGATATTAAGTAGGTGTCCCTGCAGTTTTTTGACTTTTCAGTGTACGATGGACCAAATATGAATTAATTAATGACGATGACGTTTTAGGCAAAAGCACAAAAAACGACTGATGGAAAAAAACTGCAAATAATAGAGACGAATCGAAGAATGAAAACAAAATATCGAAATTGAAGATATACGTCGGAATACTGTTGCACCGTTCCCGGAAAAAGGGTCTCAATGCTAAAAATGGATACCTGAAAACGGGAGATTTACTTATCCAAACTAGCCACGAACGTTTTGGACATTTCGAAAGTAATATCATCGATATTATATTAATGTCAAGATACCGTGGGAAAAATATTGGGCGGCAAATGAGAAAATAAATTGAAGTGATTGTGATGTATTGTGATGGGACATATATTTAAAATGCCTGGACCTCTTTTATTCCCTTTCACGTGGTAGATTGAGGCTCTCAACAACCGATTGAGAATGATGCTAATGATATTGGGTTATTTGGGAACTTACATGTCTATCCATTGCTTGAAGATCTGACTGACTAGATTATCACAGGAATGGTATATTTATTTATTGCAGTGGCAATATTTCGTGAATTGAAAGATGGTTTGAGAACATTTGGGAGTCAGGGAAACGGGACGCGTAACGTATGAAGAACAAACGGGTTTTGCTGCGCATCGAAGGAAAATTGAGCAGCGGGAAATATGAACTGTCGGAGGTGCCATGCGGAAGCTCTCGTGCCACAGACATGTTAAGATGCCAAAAGGAAATTAAGGTGGTTAGAGCGAGATATTCCCTAGTAGACAGAGAGTCCATATTACCTTCAAAAATAATTATTTGCGAGATAAGTGGGTTTTGTGGGACCTACATAAACCAAATAGGGACTTTTATGCTGAGTTTCATTTAATTATTGGAATTCATTTAGTTTAATAGATGTAAAATAAAAATATTTTAATACCACATAAAGAGCTACCGTTAACTAGTTTCTTAACTAGTACCAATAGATCGCGTGGCCACGGAATGAAAAATTGAAGCATAAGATTGAACGTAAAAAATCACTATTACACTATAAGTACGTGTAAAATCATAATGAGTTACATTATAGACACACACATATATATATATATATATATATATATATATATATATATATATATATATATATATATATATATATATATTGTGACGTACCTGGTGGTGCCGGGTATCTTCACTGCAATATAACACTAAGAGAGGGTGTCTTTTACGTGAATGGGTCCTAGGATAAGTCGGTGCAACGTTGGGGGAAGTTATTCATACATAGAAATACAATTATGACAAGATTTATTTTAAATCAAAGTTACTATTTACATAATCAGACACCGTTTTTATACTCCGCCTTGGTACCAAGATTAAGAGTAAAATACAACTTTCATACCTTCGGGGCCCCGTTTGAATACCTATGAGGTTCGTCGAGCCGCTCGTGCCGACAGGGTTGTCGACCTCTGCTACTGCTGCGGGCCGTCGGCAGCAGATGGCGTGGTGATCATCCACGGCTGATGCTCCAACAATTCTTCCCCGAACAGGATCTTGATACCTCGGCTGCGCACCTTCCTCGAATCACTGTCCATTAGTGGGTTTAATTACACGACCCCCGCCTACTCCGTATACTGGTCACAGTTCTGTACCGCACGCTTTCAAGAATGTTCCCTCCGCACCAACTAATAAGAGCGACGTCAATTATTTTACCAACACTAATCTTTTACTATACTGATACTTCTAATGTTCTGTTTACATGTCCATTACTTTGCGATTCCTAATCACATAACTATGTCGCGTATTACATGCGTCCATTCACTAGCGGAGAGCCCTCGCTACACGTCCGCACTGGTCGCCGCTCTGCTAACCTCTCTCCTTCGCCGGCCGCACGTCGGCACATCCTTCGGCGGCGGCCGCCTCAATCCAACTAACGAACTTTTTGCACGTGCGCGCTGCCACGCTTGTACCCGCCGTTCTCACGCTCGCCTCCCGGCGGGCACCGGTGGCGGCGGCGACCGTTGCCGGCTGCCCGCTGCTCGCAGCGCCCGGCGCTCGCACCGCGCAGTCCAGAATAGCTATTGAATTCTTACACTAATGATTTAATTAGTGTAATGAAACACATATTCTGGGTTTCATCACCCCCCCCTTTCTTTTTTTGAATTTTTCCCGCTTCTGGACAAAATTCACACTAGTAACATCGTCACTGCCGATGGTTGCACTCTTTTGCATATTCCTCGACGCCCTATATACACTTATAACTTAGAATCGAATTAACATGTGATTACTTGTATTAACACTAATATTACACTATTTACACTTCACTATTTTCCATACATGTTGACCAGGTTTCCGATTTGAAGCTTGTGGTGTCCTACTATGTTTTGTTTCTTGTATGACGGTTCATCCCCATTTTGCTGACATTGATTTCCTAAATCACAGTTGTAGGACATAGCTTCCAGCGTGTTGGGCACATCTTGGTAAGTGTCGTCCCATTTCCAGCTACGACCTCTTCTACGTTTGTACCAATGGTTGACTATACCATCATTCTTCCCTCGCCCCTGACTTCGCTCCATTTTGGGCCTGCCTACATCTCCTTCATTCCCATGCTTTGGGGCGTCTGCAAAGGTGACTTCGTACCTCTCCAATATCTTCAAACCGCTTCCTAAATCGGTATGATCTGCTCTGCCCAGTAAGCTCTGCACGGTGACAGGATACTGTTGCGTTAACATGCAACTAATTCCTTGATATTTTATAGGAGCAACTAATGTTGTTGGTTCCATAATGCTCTTCATTCTGTATCCACTACTATTTCCCGTGATGTAGTTGTAATGGCTATTCCTCTGGTCGCTCTTGATGTTTATTTGAGTTTCTTCGCTCCGTTTTCGTACGGAAATCTTGTCTTCAAATACCTTTAAAAATTCCGGAAATATACCAAAATTCTCTGCCCCCGTCCTGGCGTTCTCTTCTAAAATTGAGTGTAATAACTGGACCTTATATCCTTCCAATATGTTGTTTGATGCTAGGTGCCGTTCTTCTGCTCGCATAACTACCTTAGGGTTTTCCGTCCCATCTCCCAGAGATTTCATCGACTTTGGAGGCATAATTGGTGTCACCCCATACTTGACACTTGGCGGCATTTTCTCGTCTTCTTCCTGTTTAACCTCTTCGTGTACTATTTTCTCTTCGCACCCTCGTGTATTTTCCACGATTTCTTCTTCTATTATACGCTCCATTTCTTCTATTTTCATGTCCACTTCTTCATCCATTATTAACTTCAACTCTTCCGTTTTCACTTTCACTTTATAAACATCCTCCTCGGTCTCGATTTGGACCTCCACCGTTTTGCCCTCCGCTGTCTTGACTTCCTCATGGATTTGGTTCGTCATCCCCTCGCTTCTATCTGTTACCGCTACCCTAGCATCTATTTGATGGCATGATTGAAATTTTAGCACCTCATCTTTCCTATCCAGTTCCTCCGCTTTCCCATACGGTTTTTCGCATATTTCGATGAGCTTCCTATTCCGTTCTTCTGTGATTCTTCCCATTTCTTCTGCCGGCTTCTTAATCTGTTCTTCAACCACCTTCCCGTTCTGTTCTGCTATTAGTTTTCTATTCCGTTCCTCCGCCTTCCTATTCTGTTCCTCCTCGGATCTTTTCTGTTTACCTAATTCTTTGCTCTGTTCTTCCGCAAACTTCTCAATCTGCTTCTCCGTTTGCTGCCTCAGCTGTTCTTCTAATGAATCTTTTGCCATTACGCCCGTACACGCTTCGTACTCTTCGTCCATCCCCAAGTCAAATCCTACCGCCTGGCTCCCCAGTTCTACCACCTGCCGTTCTAGATCTATATTTACTCTGTGATCGACCAGAAAATCCATCCCTATGATTACCGAATACAATAATTTTTTGACTACCAGGGCCACCATCTCGTATACTTGGTTGCCAATCCTGGCTTGAAACATGATTTGTTTTGTGATGGGGCTTGACTTCTTCTGAGTTGCCCCAATCACATACGCCCTATTCATAGGCAAACACATTACTTCTTTTCCTGTTGCTTTTAACTCCTCATACATTTCTTCTGATACTACTGTAGTCATGCACCCTGTGTCTACTAAAGCTTCTTTAATTATACCTTCACATTCTATCGATATCGTGGGACATTTCCTGATTCTGACCGCTGAGTTCTTACATCTCCGCCACGGTTGGGTATCGTAGGTTACCGGCTGCATAGCGTTTATGGAGACCGCGTTTACGTCATCGATTTCCGCGTCCGCAATGGGGCCACCTATCACCGCGGACTCTATTAGTTTAAATAGTGTCCTTGATCACTACTTGTGCTAGGCTGTGCTGATCGGTCGGGTACATTCCCGCCCCCGCCTCGCGTCTCCGTACGGTTTGAATTAGATCCGTTCCAGTCCAGTCTCTGGTTCCCCGGCTCTGGTCTCCATCCGTCTCCCCCTCTCCCACGTTGATTTCTCTGGTAATCATTGCTCCTGTCACTCCCTTGCCCCTGGTTACGTTCCGATCTAACCATATTAACATTTCCTTCATTTCTGTTCTTTGGTACGCCTGCGAATGTCAAGTCGTACCCTCCTAACACATTCTGGAATCTTTCCAGATCGGTGTGCTGCACACTACGTAAAAGATTCTGCACTGTGACTGGGAATTGTCTTGTCAGTACACATATTATTTCCTGGTCGCTCATCGGTGGGGATAGCGTTTTGTATTCCATAATACGCCTTGTTGCGTATTCCCGCAAACTTCCCATGGACTGGTTGTAATGATTATTCATCAGGCTAATTTTAAAATTAATTTGAATTTCCTCATTCCAATACCGCTCAAGGAATCGATCTTTAAATGCCTTTACTGATTCGGGAAACTTATCAAATGTATCGGCCCATATCCTTGCGTTGCCTTCTAACATTAAATATAATAATTGTATTTTACACCTTTCCGAAGTATTGATAACATCTAAATGTCGTTCTGCTGCCTTCATAAATATGCATGGATTTTCTTTCCCGTCTCCTGAAAATTTTAGTGATCTTGGGGGGGTAAATGGTACCGTCCCGCTTGCTGCGATTGGGGATGCCTTGCATTCTTTTATTTGTTCAATCTCTGTTCGTAATGACACAACCTTCTCCTCACATTCCCTCTTATTCTCCAGCATTTCTTCCTTGACTACCAATTGTATCCTTTCAATTTTTTCGTCCTGCTTAGCGGTTCTATCATCTAATTGCTGGTATAGTTTATTCTCTAATTCTCCCCCCAGATTGATTACTTGGGATTCTAACTCCTTTTTCTGTTTCCCTAATTCTTCGGCGGTCCACTGCTCGTGACTTTCTACCCGCTCCGCGATTTTAGTCATCTCATTCTTCGTTAACACAATTTGTTCTTCGGCGCGTCCTATTCGCCCCCCTATTGCATCTAATTTCCTATTCTGTTCTTCTGCCAGCTTCCTAATCTGATCTTCTACTTTCCTATTCAGTTCTTCAGCCAACTTCCTATTCTGCTCCTCTGTAAATATTTTCTGCTCCTCAGCCGACTTCCTAATCTGCTCCACTGTGAATATTTTCTGCTCCTCAGCCGACTTCCTAATCTGTTCTTCTGTCATCCTATTCTGTTCACCTATTTCGTCTAATTTCCTGCTCTGTTGTTCGAACATCTTCAACAATAACTGTATGGGGTCATTATGAATATTTTCCCCACCCCCCAAATTTGGATTTCTTGTTGCCTGGATCATCGGTGTTGATGTCACTTCTACTTCTTTATTGAAGCTATCTCCTGTCGTGTCGTCTAACCGACTTCCAATGCCACTATCCCTGCTTTCCGATGACATGCTATTATTGATTCCTACATCTATCTCCCCTACTGCATCCGCCTTCTCTTCCCGGTCCAGCACTATATTTTGCGCCTCCATTCTGTTGCTTTAAGCTGTCCGATCGATTCCCACTACACTAAAATATCGCACAAATTTTCCTCTTGCCTCACCTACCAACGATACCACAGTTATCCTATAAAGTAATTATACCCGCCACAACACTGTATATTCTTCGTGAATGGTTTAATTCACTCCTATTTCAATTGCTAATTAATGACGACCAACCCTCATTCACCACCAAAACACAATAACACTAGGTCAGTAGCCATATAAATCTCCACTCACCTACCAATGCATGACCATACTCCTTACAATACATATATTATTACCATTTGAACACATATACACTGCTAATACACTCATTAACACTATTACATAAATGCTTTCAGATTATAGTAAATCCCTTATTAATTGAAATTACTTTTCAACACACTTATTGCTATATTATGTACATAATCATCATTCACATTTACATGTCATATCTCCTCCCTGAATTTTCCTCAATAATATCATATAAATATTCACAATAAACATTTACACTGCTGGTATATATTTCCCAACCTGGTATCTTTCTATTAAATTTCCCAAACTTTACCATCACCAATAGATAATGCACTACTGAGTAAATATTCCCAGCAAAGAGAAAAACAAATTTGTGCACAATTTGTACAACACTATTAACCACCTTTATATTCTCACAAGAGTTATTACTACTTCCCCATTTCTTTAATTTCCATGTTAATAAAAGTTGCCAAGCAATTCAAATATTATTATTATGTCTTACAAAATTTGAAATTCTATTACATTATAGTATTTGTAATATTTATGTGTGTAGTTTTCATCACCCCAGTACTACAATAGTAACTTTATATAGGTTACTCTCAAATAATTTCCTATATCCGCCCACAATTACTGACACAACAACATTTTTGTAATTATCAACATTTCATTATGTTTACTTGACTTATGCATATTTTGCTAACACATGTATTGTTACTTTTTTTTTTGTTGTCTACAATAATACACTTCACTGCCTGCTTCTCATCTGTACCCTGCACTACTATACATCAATTACATGCACATTATTTTCCAACATTTCACCAACTTCCCTAGGGCCACATTTCTTAATTATACGTTATCCACTTGTTCGGGCGCCAGCTGTGACGTACCTGGTGGTGCCGGGTATCTTCACTGCAATATAACACTAAGAGAGGGTGTCTTTTACGTGAATGGGTCCTAGGATAAGTCGGTGCAACGTTGGGGGAAGTTATTCATACATAGAAATACAATTATGACAAGATTTATTTTAAATCAAAGTTACTATTTACATAATCAGACACCGTTTTTATACTCCGCCTTGGTACCAAGATTAAGAGTAAAATACAACTTTCATACCTTCGGGGCCCCGTTTGAATACCTATGAGGTTCGTCGAGCCGCTCGTGCCGACAGGGTTGTCGACCTCTGCTACTGCTGCGGGCCGTCGGCAGCAGATGGCGTGGTGATCATCCACGGCTGATGCTCCAACAATTCTTCCCCGAACAGGATCTTGATACCTCGGCTGCGCACCTTCCTCGAATCACTGTCCATTAGTGGGTTTAATTACACGACCCCCGCCTACTCCGTATACTGGTCACAGTTCTGTACCGCACGCTTTCAAGAATGTTCCCTCCGCACCAACTAATAAGAGCGACGTCAATTATTTTACCAACACTAATCTTTTACTATACTGATACTTCTAATGTTCTGTTTACATGTCCATTACTTTGCGATTCCTAATCACATAACTATGTCGCGTATTACATGCGTCCATTCACTAGCGGAGAGCCCTCGCTACACGTCCGCACTGGTCGCCGCTCTGCTAACCTCTCTCCTTCGCCGGCCGCACGTCGGCACATCCTTCGGCGGCGGCCGCCTCAATCCAACTAACGAACTTTTTGCACGTGCGCGCTGCCACGCTTGTACCCGCCGTTCTCACGCTCGCCTCCCGGCGGGCACCGGTGGCGGCGGCGACCGTTGCCGGCTGCCCGCTGCTCGCAGCGCCCGGCGCTCGCACCGCGCAGTCCAGAATAGCTATTGAATTCTTACACTAATGATTTAATTAGTGTAATGAAACACATATTCTGGGTTTCAATATATATATATATATATGGGTAATTCCACGCCAACTCCACATTGCATCACACCAACCCATCTCAGATCGAAAAATTAAAGTTATTTTCTTATTTCTTATGCCAAGATAAGCCCAAATTTAAATTTTCAACCATTTCTGATGTAAATAGCGTTTGTGAGAACAATTATCGATTTTTCGCAATTTTCAAGCATTTTACAGCATCTTTTTATAATTATCCATTATTTCGATATTTTTTAATGAAAAAATATGTTTAAACTACTATTTTTATAGGAAATTTTCCGCAGAATTCGAATCTGTTAATGAAAATATTGAATTTTTTTTCTTAATATGACAAAAATTGAAATTTATGATTTTTATTACTTTATTTTCAAAAATTAATTTTAGTATTACAGTACAATTAAAAAGTTAGTTTCTTATGCTTAAAGTACGTGAAAATAAGTGTACATTACGGTACAGGAAAATTTTTTTTGGGGAAATAGTGTTTAAAAGAGTTAAACGCAAGAAATACAATAAAATCTCTTTTCTAAATGTGTTTTATCATTTTTAAATAACCTGTTAGTATTTTCTACTACTTTTAGACTGTTTGGATGACTTCTATGGTGTAAAACAGTTTTTAATAAAATGTGCGTCCTGAACTTTTTTGGGAAATACGTTTTACATGAGTTAAAATTTTAAAAAATCGTGAAAAATTAATCGATTTTTATCGTTATATCGGAAGAAAATACCTCTCTTCATGATACTGTACGAAATTGAAAGAAATACTCATTACGCCATAGAAAAAGTAAAAAAAATGTTGGAGAATAGGGGCCTATGAACGTATTAAACATTTAAATTATACATGGCTATGTTCAGAATCTGGCGCGTGATCGCAAGCTAATTTCAAAAATAGGGGCCCTGAGCAGTGTTTCTAACTGCAGGAATGTGTACTGTGTGTGTCTCACTAATCTTAATCAAACCGAAGGAGACGTGAATGGAGGGGCGTTCCCGAAGTTAGAAACACTGGCCCTGAGCCCTGAGTGCTGTACTTGCCACTCTGCTGACAAAGAACATTTCCATGCCACAAGGAGGTTAAGCTTTAATAATAATTTCAAAATAAGTTCTGAGTAAAACATGATGTTTTAAAACATGATGTTCAAATTGTTCATATTTTTCAAAATAAAATTGTTAATTATATAAAGGAAAATATTCCAAACGTGCAAAAAATTAACTATTTCAGCGATGGATGTCCAGGACAATACAAAAAATGTTATAACTTATTACATCTCTGTAGACATACAAAATTGTATAGTATTGATGCTACCTGGACATTTTTTGCTACCTCTCATGGGAAAACGGAGAACGATGGAGTGGGTGCAACTGTTAAGAGAGAGGCAACAAAAGAAAGCTTGCGTAGACGTCGTCAAAATCAAATCACAGATATTGACAAATTATTAGAATTTTGTAAAGCACATATTAAAAACAACCATTGTGAAATTATTAGAAAAGCTGAAGTCGATGAATATCGGAATCGAAACAAAACTGAAAAAGTATTTACAATTCCGGGTACTCGCAATTTGCATGAATTTGTTCCTTACTCTGAGCATATTATTCAATGTAAAACAATAAGTACTCAAGAACACTGTTCTTTGGTGTTTGATTTAATTAATAACAAGAAAATGAAATAAGAAAATAAAAGATTAATTTTAATAATTTTATAAATAACAATGTTTTATTATTCAACTAAAAATTGTAATAAATGAAAACTTTTATCAAAAAGTTTTTAAGTGCCTATTTATAAATTTGTTTGTACTATTTATAATTTAATCTGCTTTAACAATAATAATCGATTAATTATTCACGATTTTTTAAAATTTTAACTCATGTAAAACGTATTTCCCAAAAAAGTTCAGGACGCACATTTTATTAAAAACTGTTTTACACCATAGAAGTCATCCAAACAGTCTAAAAGTAGTAGAAAATACTAACAGGTTATTTAAAAATGATAAAACACATTTAGAAAAGAGATTTTATTGTATTTCTTGCGTTTAACTCTTTTAAACACTATTTCCCCAAAAAAATTTTTCCTGTACCGTAATGTACACTTATTTTCACGTACTTTAAGCATAAGAAACTAACTTTTTAATTGTACTGTAATACTAAAATTAATTTTTGAAAATAAAGTAATAAAAATCATAAATTTCAATTTTTGTCATATTAAGAAAAAAAATTCAATATTTTCATTAACAGATTCGAATTCTGCGGAAAATTTCCTATAAAAATAGTAGTTTAAACATATTTTTTCATTCAAAAATATCGAAATAATGGATAATTATAAAAAGATGCTGTAAAATGCTTGAAAATTGCGAAAAATCGATAATTGTTCTCACAAACGCTATTTACATCAGAAATGGTTGAAAATTTAAATTTGGGCTTATCTTGGCATAAGAAATAAGAAAATAACTTTAATTTTTCGATCTGAGATAGGTTGGTGTGATGCAATGTGGAGTTGGCGTGGAATTACCCATATATATATATATATATATATATATATATATATATATATATATATATATATATATTGAAACACAGAATGTGTTCCCTTACACTAATTAGAATATTAGTGTAAGTAATCAGTATATATTTTGGACTGCGCGGTACGTACGCCAAGCGCGGCGAACAACGACGGGAGCCAGCAACGGTCGCTACCGCCACCGTTGCCACCGCGGCGAGGACAGCGTGAGAATGTCGGTTACGAGCTGGGCAGCGAACGGCGAAGATGTTCAGCCGTTAGGACAGTCAGGCCGAGCCGCCCGTCGATGAAGGACGTGGCCGGCGTGCTCCCGACCGGGGAATGGTCGTTAGGAGAATTGCGAAGAAGAAAGACGTTAGCGGAGCGGCGAAGAGCTCGCTGCTAATGCATGGATAAAATGAACATGCGAAGTAGTTTATAAAGTAATAGTAACTGTTAAGCAATAGATAGGTGAAGTGAATACCGATAGTATTATGAGAATAAGAGTTCGGTGCCGATAGAACAATCGATTGCACTCGTATTAATTAGTGTGGCGAGAACAATATTGAAATGTGTTGCGCGGAACTGTGACCAGCATGTGTGGCAGCCGCGGGTTGAGTAATTAAGTTCAGCGACGGAAGGTAATTAGAGAAGGGTGTGGCGCCGAGGTGCCAGGAGCTGCATAAGGAAGAATTCGCCAGGTTACCAGCCGGGGCGACCACCCTGCCATCAGCCGCCGACGGCGCGCAGCTGCTGCCGAGGTCGGCGACCCCTGCCGACACGAGCCGTGCTCCAAGCATCGAAGGTATTTGGTCGGGGCCCCGAAGGTATGATAAATGCATATTACACCTAATCTTGGTACCAAGGGAGAGTGTATAAATACTGTCAGATCATGTATTTAACAAATTCAGCTTGTAAATAAATATTGTTCATGATTGTATTTTCTTTTCTAATTAACTTTCCCAATGTTATACCAACTTACCTCAGGGACCCATTCACGGAAAAGATACCCTCCATTAGGATTTTATTGCAGTGAAATACCCGGCATCACCAGGTACGTCACAGCTGGCGCCCGAACAGTGTATTGCACTGATAGGTACGTCCCAGTGGCGGCATTGCCAGGTACGTCACTATATATATATATATATATATATATATATATATATATATATATATATATATATATATTTGTACAGTGATCGCTAATAACGGCAAAAATTTCCATGTGTGAGTGGGGCAAAAAGTCTATAATAAATTGGGCAACACCGAAATGTCTTTGAGATTGGCATGACTGCTCAGAGCTCATGCTTCTTCAAAGTTTCGTTGTTTTGAATCACTATGAATACTGTTCGTTGCCTGGTCGACACGCGGTAAATATCACAATGTAAGCGAATTGGTGAAAAATTTATTTCCAAGTCGAAATTTGTCCCCATTACTACGAGAAAAATTACGCAATAAAAAGTTTTCAAATATTTTTTCAATGTTTGTTTCTCTCTAATTTTTATTTCTCGAATTACCTGAACCAATGGTAGGGCAAACCTTACATTATTCGATTGCGTAACAAGATCAAAAGTTTGGTCCCCTCCAACATTGTATAAAGCATTGTATTTAACTTCACAGACAGTGTAATCATTGACTTCTTATCACAATTTTGTTGTTTTTTCTGTAATTCCCGTATTTTATTTTTGCTTAATTAATTAAACTTCATGATCAATTTTTAATGTTTTAATAGTTTTGATTGAAATTTTAGGACTATTTTAGCAATTGCAATGTGCCACATTATTTCCAGCGGTGCGGTTATATAGTTCATAGAAACTATTTGTTGGTTTTCAGCATAATTTTATATCATATTATAATCTTGATTTAGATGCTAATTATTGTGTAAAATACACATCAAGTTAAAGCTGATAAAATGAAAATACTCCATCAGATAATTCTGAGAGCTGTATTATTGGGACCTACAATAATAAAATTATGCCATTGTTGGAGATAAAATCTTCAAAAGAGATTTCTAAGTGTCATATTCTTTTGTAATTGTTTGCCTTGATGTTGCACTCAAAATGAAAAAGGTTTAAATGTTTTGAAAATAAAATGAGAACCATTCAAAATGCATTATTAATGTTCAGGAAATACAAAAAATTAGATAAAATATAGTGCTGAAGAGAAAAGCAGTTTCTATTAAAATACTAAAACTACCAAAGGTTGGATATATCATTCCTCTTACAATTTCAATCAAATGCAATTATTAATTACAAATTAATTATTAAATTTGCCCAAGCAGATTTAAATACTATAGGCCTTCAAGCACAAAACTATACTGGGCACTCATTAAAAAAAATCTTTGAAACTAATTATGAATAAATCTAAAAAACAGTAATTATTATAGAATAAATCATTGTTCCAATAGAGATGTAAATTAACAAATTGATTTCAAAGTAGAAATTGCTTTTTAAATTTATCATTTACTAATACATGTTTGGTTTCTTATTGTTCCATTCAATTTATTTTTAAAATCAAACATTGTCGTTCAGTAAACTCTTTGATTAATGCTTATATAACCATTTATGAAGTTTTTAATATTTATTATTAAAAAAACGGGCATGAGGATGGGAGTCCCAAGCCTAATTTTGCTAGGAGGAAATCTTGCATTCACCTATACATTGAATGGTTACCAAAACATTTCATAAAATGTTTTTACTTAACCCCAACATTTTATTAACACCAGCAAAACAGTATTTTATCATTGCAACACATTTGAAGCCACTGCAAAGTCTATTTCTTTCTGAATTAAATGCCCACTCAGTAGCAATACCGTTTGAGGTGCTGATCTATGCTAAAGATTGTTGCTTTGAATTCTATGTAAGCATCTGTGGTGCAAAAGACAATGACAATCCACTGTGCATCTCCGTAATAAAAAATAGAATATGAATCATTTTCGAATAATTGAATGAATAATCATTGTTCAGGAGCAAGAAACTGACGTACGGCACAATACAAAACAATAATACTGTACTGAATGTTTAAAAAATTCTATAAACTCTCAAGATCACCCATTTTCTCAGGGAGTAGTATCAAAGTGAGTCATTGGGAATATTAATTGAATGAAAATTTCATTCAGATCGCACTAAACATTATATCCATAAAATTCCAATTTTCTGAATATCTGGTTACTATCAAACGCAATGTTCTCCAGGAGTGATGATACAATTGATCCCAGAAGACCCAGAGGAATGTACGAACTCTTCGGTCTTGTCACTCGATTTGAATGAAGCGCGTTGCGCGCGCGGTGTTGCCGAGATGCGCGTCACAGTCCCGACCCTCTAGAAAGCGCGCGAACGTCTCTCTTTGGACTGATTTAGGCTTATAATGTTGCAAAACTCTCCCATTTGAAACGGTAGATTTCCTTCAAAGTGAGCATGTTGATTCTTCGAGATGCTAGCTACCAAAATAAAAGTTTTCAAAAGCATGTTCAACAGTTAATTTTCTCACAATTTTAAAATTTCAGCTCAGATCTCTCAGGTCCCCATAAGAGCCCATGTTAAAACAGCAAACTTTACTGTCTCGTTACGCAAAAACTGGACGGTGAAATCGATCCAAAATCTACCAGAACATAGATGAACCTCTCATCTTTCGATTAATACAATAAAAAAGGCACGTTAAACTTAACACTTATCTCGCTCTAACCACCTTAATTCGAGTTTGTAAGAGAGAAGGATTTCGAGCAGAGAACTATTGTTGTGATGGGAATGTTGCCGAGGAATGGACATGGAATGAGTGAAATTTCAAAACGAGGAAAGCTGTATCGCGTAAAATCAGGCGACGTAAAATGGAGATTTGCTGTCGACCACAATGGAACGTAAAGAGATTACGAAGGAACGCGAAAGTGAAGTTGAACATGGAAAAATAATTTTTTGTACGTAACAAGGCCAATTTGGGAGGAGTAATAATGATATAATTTAGTCATAAAATAGGGGAATCCTGGCAATCAGTGACTATGGATTCCTGTTCCTATGGATGACTGTATTAAATGTGAATGGAAGTTGAATACTGAAATTTGTTTTTATGGATTGTATTTTGTGTTTTTGCTCTATTAATAGCCAGCAGAAGGTGGCATTTTAAATATTTTCAGAAAGAAAGAGTATTTAATATAGAAGTTATATTAATTCTCAGGATTTATACCCAGGAGAATAAATGTCCCTTACGTAAAATTTCACTGAGATGCCGCATGGACGGCTTTGTAGGCCCATAATTGAATTATTTTTCTGTAAACAGAGGGGTAGGATTACTATTATCCAAATTTTTCACTCTCTGCAGTATGTTCAGGAACATTCACCAGACCATTGCTGATTTAGGCTCTGCCGATCTCGCAGAGACAAGACACGAACGAATGTGTTTCTTTGACATTTCAATCAATCGTGTCCTAATCAGCTGTATGTCCCAGGGATTCTCTTACTACTCGGCCGCTTTCCAGTATTACTGCTTTCTGCATTTGCTCTACGCATGAAAATGGTAATTCCAACGCTTGAATTGCATACATTGTGTAGTTTGGTATTAATCCTGTGGTGAACTTGATATTGTATGAACAAGATGTTGGATGCCGTTATTCTGAAGTCTCCATTCTTGTTCTGTTGTGAAGTTTTTGAGTCAGCGGAACATATGTCTGAATTTTTAAGTTATAAACAGATTATAGATTGTTATTGATTTCGACTGCAAAATCGATGATTCTGGCTGTTTTCTTGAGATTGTTTAGAACTATTATATATGTCCCATTGTTCGGAATTGTGGTGTTAGTAATTATGCTTCCATAGCCTCTATTCTTCATTCCAAGACTTCCAAGACTGTAGAAGGATTATAGTTGTAAAAAGGGATATTACAGGACTGAAGTATTTTCTTACTAACCGTCCATGAATTATTTTACCCATTTTATTATGCCTAACTTTTATAAGTGGTGAAATCCAACATACTACAACCGACTAGGATGTGCTGGATGTTTTCCTGCTGTGCACAGCATCTTCTACATTCACCACTTACTATGGAGGGATATCTAAGTGTATATCGTATGTAATTGTACAAACATAACAGTTTGTACCATTAACAAGTGTCTTTATTTTTCCACCAATCGAAATCCAAGAAAAACTAGGTACAAGCCAAAATTCCGCCCTTAAAGATGTCCCAATTCATGGCGCAGTCCAACCAAACCTCCAGAGAAATCACACGTAACTTCGCAGAGTTCGTCACTGCTGTCCGGATCACAAGCCGCACTACCACTTGCACCAACTGAACACGATTGCACACTTCCCCCTCCGGCCTGGATGGCACGCGGCTTTATAGTTCCAAGGCCCGCTGAGCAAGTCTTCGCCTTCTCTTAACTCGCTGGGGCGAGTAGCAAAGGCGGTGGCTGTCCTCAATGACTGCGTCACGTTCCCGTCTCCTGCCCGCCCGGCCGCCGCGGTTGACCTGCCATCTGGCGGCGCCGTGCCGCAACTCTCATACTGCCCAGCGCCGTCGGCGGGGCCGCCAAGCTGCGCTCGACTTGCGTCGGCGCGCCCCGGCCGCTCCCGCAGCAGTTGCAGAGCGCCGCTGCCGCGGCCACTTATGCCATGCCATAGCAACCTGGTCTTCAATGGCTATCAAAAAGTCTTCTGCTTCACCACGTGTCAATCACGTTTTTAGATTCCTTAAAATCTATGTTCTGGCCTGATACTTCATTGGAATTTCTAGCATGCAACTCTTTTCGACACCACTGTTTCATATGACTTTCGTTGCTTGTGAACTCGGTTGAAACTGAGATTTCGGAAGTTTGAAGGAGGTGATATAGAAATTAGCCTGTATTATAGCCTTATGAAGTGTGGATGTTTTTGCTCTCTCAAGGAATTAGAGAGATTTGATTGGTATTATCATTAGTTATTTTTAAAGTGCCTGGGCCTCCGTTTTCACGAGGTAGATTAAGTCTCTCAACAGCAGATTGAAAATGATATCAATATTGGGTCATTTTGGATCTTACATATCTATCAATTGTTTCATTACCTATGTGACTTCATTTTATTAAGCCATTGAGTAGATTATCACAGGAATATTCTAATTACTTATTATATTATAATAATTACTTATATTATTATAATTACTTATAATAATTTCTTATTGCAGCGGCAATATTTCGTGAATTGATAGATGGTTTGAGAACATTTGTGAGTCAGTTTTTATTATTATTATTATTACTATTATTATTATTATTATTATTATTATTATTATTATTATTATTATTATTACTATTAATTATTTCTATTATTATTTGTGACAGTTTTACAAATGTTCTAATTTAATCTGACTATGTATTTCATCATGTCTCAAGTTGGGCAGCCATTTTTGATAGTTTTATTTATTGAATAACTAACTTCAACTAATAAATCAGATTGCCCATTTAATATTACTTTTTTTACAATAATAATCTATATATGTATGTAGATTGTACAATATATATATATATATATATATATATATATATATATATATATATATATATATATATATATATATATGTATATAAATGAATTGCTGTTCGTTAGTCTCGCTAAAACTCGAGAACGCCTGAACGGATTTATCTTATCGTGGTTTTGAAATCTTCGTGGAGTTCTAGGGAAGGTTTAAAAGTTGAGAAAAATTCGAATAATCGCCGGGAAAACCCTCAAAATAGCCCTTTTCTCACGAACTGCGGCGCACTGTAAAAGCAAGAAATATCAGAGGAGCCCACGCTCGCTCTTCCTGCAGCAAGACCGTACTCCATAAACACATCCCAGCTTGATAGCATAGGCCGGAGCTCCGATGCGCGAGAATCGGAACACCGCGGCTTGCCATCCGTCAGCAAGCGATAGATAAGAGCCGACGCGAGGGAGGCCGGCTCTGGAGGTCAAGCCAAAAGTATCCCGTCCGTACGGCTGGGTTGAAATGCTCTGGGAAACCTCTTTCCCATTCGTATTTAAAAGGTTAATCTGTCAGATTATCGAGAACTCGACTATCGATACTCGAGAACGGCTGAACGAATTTCTCTTATCTTGGTTTTGAAATGTTCGTTTCGAAATGCATAAAGTTCAAATTTGCGTGCGCGTTGGAGGATCTAATGTGTGTGTGTGCGATATTTTGTGATAGTGACACTTTACTGCTAAATGAGCGAGAATTTGTCTCAATTTACGATGCCGAGGAGAAGACGACCTGACTTAGGTCGTCGCAGTGAATCAGATGTGCGAATAGCTACCTCACGTGCTAACCGCACTGATGACCAGAGAGAAACAGATCAAGAAAATAGTCGTATTGCTAAGTCAGAATTGCGTTCTTTAGTGAGTGACAATGTAGTAGATAGGCTTAGAATGCAACGAGTTCGTGCACATCAAACACAACAACAGCAAGCTAGACATAATGAAATTGAACGAATCCGCAGACGCAGTGCTACTGTGATTCTTGAACGAGCTGCATTCCACTATGATCCGGCAATTGATTATTGTGCCGACAAATCGGTAACAATTGGGGAAATGAAAATAATTTGTAAATATTGTAAAGCGTTAAAATACACTGGTGACTCTACTGGATTATGTTCTGCTGGAGGCAAAGTAAAATTGCCACAATTGGTCCCACCACCAGATCCTTTACGCTCCTTAGTTTCTGGGATTGGGAATGATTCTAAGCACTTCTTGGCCAACATTCAGAAATATAACAGCTGTTTCCAGATGACATCATTTGGCGCTACACATATTATACAGGACAATTTCATGCCCACTTTCTAGGTATTATACCAGAATATTTTTTTATAACATTCAAGTTTGTACTAAAAAATATATATATATATACACATATACATATATATATATATATATATATGTATATATATATACATATGTATATATACATATATATATATATATATATATATATATATGTATGTATATATATATATATATATATATATATATATATATATATATATATATATATCGGAAATAATTAATGGACAAATTTTTAAAAATTACAGATACAAGGACAAATTTATCACTTACTGGGAACACTGTTACCACTACCTGATGCAGATCATCAATTTTTACAAATTTATTTTATGGGCAATTCAGATGCGGAAATGGATAATCGTTGTGCTCCAACCAACAATGAAGAGAACCATTGTCCAAGAATTATAAATGTTCCTTCATCAGAATAACAATATAGTAAACATGATCAAAATAGCATTGGATCGGATGCCATCTGTTAGACATAATATTATCATTCGAGCTGACAAAACACCTACCGGTGAACACACAAGGAGGTTTAATTCACCTACCATTGATGAAGTGGCTGTTGTCATTGTGGGAGAAAATTTACAATCTAGATATATTGTGCTTCATCGTCGGAATAGTGATTTAAAACATGTATCTGAAACACACAGCAGTTATGATGCACTACAATATCTTTTGATCTTCTGGCAGGGGGAAAATGGATATCATTTTAATATCAAAATGGTAAATCAAGTAACAGGTAAATAAATTGAACAAGATTAAATAATAGTTTTAATTCAATTCGTCTAAGTAACAATTTAAACATTTATCATTTTTGATTGCACGTGCTGAAACGAACAAAAAAGTTAGTGCTGTGAATTTCTATTCATACAGACTCATGATCCGTCAAGGTGAAGTAAATCATATTTTGATGTGTCAACAACTTTTTCATCAGTTTGCAGTTGACATGTATCTCAAAATTGAGACTGAGCGATTGACATACATCCGTTTGTACCAACGACGGCTACGATCAGAGGAATACATTCATCTCCGCGATGCTATAAATGCCGATGGCAATGTGAATAATGTAGGAAGAATGACAATTTTGCCAGCCACTTATATAGGAAGCCCACGCCACATGCATGAATATGCTCAGGATGCTATGTCATATGTTAGGCATTATGGCTGCCAAGACTTATTTGTTACATTCACATGTAACCCAAAATGGTCCGAAATCGAGAGGGAATTACTACATAGCCAAACACCAGTTGGTAGACATGACATAACTGCCAGAGTTTTTAAACAAAAATTAAAATCTCTCATGAATTTCTTAATAAAGCATTGTGTGTATGGCCGAGTACCTTGTTTGATGTACTCTGTAGAATGGCAAAAACGTTGGTTGACACATGCGCACATTTTATTCTGATTAGTGGACAAAATTAATTGATTGATTGATTCCATAATTTCACTTGAAATTCCAGATGAAATAGTTGACTCAAAATTGCATGCAGTAGTTACCAAACACATGATACATGGACCTTGCGGACTTTTGAACTATAATTCACCCTGTATGGTCGACGGCAAGTGTTCCAAGCGATACCCAAGAGACCTGCTGCTGAAACCAAAACGGGAAATGATGGATACCCATTGTATCGTCGGCGATCAGTTGCGGACAATGGGCGATCAGTAGTTGTGAAGGTAGGAGGACAAAATGTTGATGTAGACAATGGATTGTGCCATACTCGCCAATATTGTCCAAAGCTTTTGAGACTCACATCAATGTGGAATATTGTAACTCTGTGAAGTTGATAAAGTACATATGTAAATATGTAAACAAAGGTAGTGATATGGCTGTCTTCGGTGTAACAAATGCAAATGATGAAATATCACAGTACCACATTGGGTCGCTATGTAAGTAGCAACGAAGCAATTTGGCGTATCTCTTCATTTGTGATCCATGAAAGACACCCTACAGTAGCCCATTTGGCAGTCCATTTAGAAAATGATCAACGAGTTTATTTTAATGAATCTAACGCGGCAGACAGGGCGGCACATCCACCGTCGACAACATTAACAAGTTTCTTCGCTGTCTGTCAGACTGATGATTTTGCTCGCACTTTGCTGTATGCTGACATGCCACGCTATTACACATGGAACGCATCATCGAAATCGTTTCAGCGTCGAAAACAAGGAACACAAGTTGAAGGACATCCAAATGTATTTGCTTCAGACGCTCTGGGTCGCATCTGCACAGTACATCCAAATAGCGATGAATGTTATTATTTGCGGTTGTTGTTGGTGAATGTTCGTGGTCCGACATCGTTTAAACAACTGGGAACAGTTAATGGACAGCTGTGTGCGACTTACTGTGAGGCATGTCAACTATTACATTTACTTGAGAACGATTCGCACTGGGATGATACGCTCAAGGACTCCGTAATATCTTCATTGCCAAATCAAATTCGTACATTGTTTGCGATTATCATATTGACATGTTTCCTTTCGAATCCAAAAGATTTGTGGTTTAAGTATAGAGATGATATGTTTGAGGATGTTTTGCATCGTGTGCACCGTCAAACGTTGAATCCAACATTACAAATGACTGAAAAAATTTACAATGAGACATTGATCATGATAGAAGATATGTGTTTATTGATGGAAAATAAAGTATTGTCGTGTTTGGGAATGACAGCACCCAATCGTCATATGCACGATGCATTAAACCACGGGTTGCACAGAAAACAACAGTACGACATTGAAGCATTGGCCGAAACAGTTCGTACAAATGTTCCACAATTAAATCAACAACAAAGAATTGCGTACGACACTTTGATAGAAGCTGTGAACAGTGGATCTGGTGGAATTTATTTCCTTGATGCTCCCGGAGGAACCGGAAAAACATCTTTAATTTCATTGCTTTTGGCGAGGATCAGATCGCGAAATGATGTTGCTCTAGCGTTGGCTTCATCTGGAATAGCTGCGACTCTGCTAGAAGGCGAGCGAACTGCACATTCTGCCTTGAAATTACCATTAAACATGCAAATCACCGAAACACCAATTTGTAACATCGCCAAAAATAGCGCAATGGCCAAGGTCCTACAGGTATGCAAATTGATTGTTTGGGATGAATGCACAATGGCCCATAAGAGATCACTGGAGGCAGTGGACAGAACGTTGAAAGATCTTCGTGACAACCCAAATATTTTTGGTGGGGCCTTGGTTCTGTTGTCAGGTGATTTTCGTCAGACTCTTCCAGTTATTCCCCGATCAACGGTTGCTGATGAACTAATTGCATGCCTAAAATCATCGAATTTGTGGCAGTACGTAAAGACACTCCACTTAACAACTAACATGCGAGTATTTTTGCAACAAGAAGAAACAGCAAATGTGTTTGCAAAGCAGTTGTTAGACATTGGAAATAATAAAGGTGCAGTGGACACCTCTACCGAATTCATCACATTACCCACAGATTTTTGTCACATCACAGACGCAAAAGAGGAGCTTATTCAGCGTGTTTTCCCAGATATAGCGTAAACGTTCAATAACCATAATTGGCTGGGTGAACGGGCAATATTGGCGGCGAAAAATAAAGATGTGGATGATTTCAATGCGACCATTCAAAACTTTCTTCCAGGACAGTTGGTTTCCTTCAAATCAGTCGACACCGTTATGAACCAGGATGACGTAGTCAACTATCCCACGGAGTTTTTAAATTCACTGGAATTGCCTGGATTACCACCTCACAATTTGCAGTTAAAAGTAGGATCAGTTGTCATCATGTTGCGTAACATTAATCAACCTCGACCATGCAATGGAACAAGACTGGCTGTGAAAAAGCTGATCCCAATAAATACAAATTTAATTATTTTTATAGATAAAAACACCAATATTTGCTTAAATTATGTCAAAAAATTTTGATGAAAATTATTTTCAAATGCATTTTTTTGTTTATTTCTTTCATTAGTTATCATTTTATTGGATGAGTCAAATACGTTTTCTCACCAAAATAACAACCAGTTCTAAAGTGATTTTAAATTTGGTCATTCTCCAGGTAACTATTATTTTTATTAAATACAGACTCTTCTGTATCGCTCCAAAATTTAGGAATATATTCTTCGAATATTAATAATTTACACACACAGAAAAATCCTGATTGCACTTCTCATTGTAATATATATACTCTAATATAATTAATAACGCTTCACAAACTATAACAATTTAATATTCTCATATTTTATTTAGCCAAGGAAACATTGAAACATGTTAAACTATACAAAATGCAGGTCATACTTCAGTTTGACACTTAGCATACGGTTTAGTTAGTTTTCTGGAAAATTCATATGTAGGGAAGCCAGGTACTGTATAAAACAATCAAGCCACATATATCGCACCCTCCAATAGTGTTATAAGCCAATAAAAATGATTTTTTTTGTTATAGACATTATTTTATGTGAAAATCTACGCACATTTATTTTAGAATTGTGCAACTCTTTTTAGTTTTTTCTACTATTATTAGAGATTTTTTGAAATATGAAGTAGAGAACCTGCACCAAATTATTGTCTTAATGGATGTACTTAACGTAGATAAAACAATATTCCTTTAGTAATGTTAGCAAGCATTTTTTCCATTGAAACTGGTAGCGTTTTTAAGAAGTTAAGTAATAAATGTAGACGTATCTTGAAATTAGTGTTTGGGCATGTGTGTGTGACAGGAAAATTTGTATTAATTGTTAATTTCAAATCTAGACTTGTGGTGGTGCGAAAATTGAAACAATATTTGCATATTAAAATGTATCGGATTATTCACTGCGTTCTTACATTCCTCAAGAAAAGTAATTCCGATTCAAAACATAATAAAACTAATATTTTCACCTTTGAGTAATAAATATACCATTAGAGACAATTCAGTAGGCTTACACTTCCCTTTGGTACATGGCTATGTTGCTTAAACGATGTTTACGTATTGAATATCTTATCGAAACGACACCTTAAGTTTAGTAATAAAACGGTGCATTATTTACAATATGAGTTAGGCATTGATGGACAGACTTCCGGATATCGCTTAAATCATGCGTCTGGATTGTGATAGTGTGGAGTTGTCAAGTGACTTGCCCTTTTTTTTATAATTTTAATTTTGGTGGCTTTTTTAAATTCAATCACGTACAATGGTACGGTAACACGTTTTGAATTTTGTTGTTCATTTATTTCAAGCTATTTTACTTCAGTTAATTTGAAACGTTTGTTCTTTGGGATGTGTCGTAGCACACGTTTCCCCCTACTATCTCAGCGTACCCGTGCGAGAACTGTCACATGTTAGATCCCACACTCTTCCCTATCCTA
This sequence comes from Gryllus longicercus, assembly GCA_038098605.1. Classification (NCBI taxonomy): domain Eukaryota; kingdom Metazoa; phylum Arthropoda; class Insecta; order Orthoptera; family Gryllidae; genus Gryllus; species Gryllus longicercus. Next base: position 6,925,200 of record JAZDUA010000011.1, on the reverse strand, counting down.
TTTTAAGAGGGAAATTTGTTTACAAAACGTATAAATTTGATTAAAAATGTATAAAGGTAACTTCCAATTTACTAACACAATACTAGGAATTAAAACTCTTGGTGCTACTGAATGGCACAGACTTTCCGGTATTAGTTTTTTATTTCCTTTCGTCTCTGCTAGCTATTTGGACTTGCCACATACTCTTGCCAGCTGAGGTGTGTGAGATTGGCAGGCTGAATTTTGAAAATCCAAAACATTCTGAGTAGCAAACAAAGAGTTCTAGAGTTCTCAAAAATTCTTCCAAATTACGACAGCTATAAAAGAAATTACATTTAAAAGCCAAAAAAGGGCTGCAGGTTAAAGTCGGAAAATTCAAAATGCTGTCTGTTGTCAATGATTTTAGCAATGAAATTTGCATGAAATTTGGTCTTGACAAATGTGGAAAAACGGTAATTTAAGGAGACGCAAAGTGTCAACTTCAGAAACATTGATGTTGATATGCACACTGTGATTTAAGGCCTTAACCAAGGTAAAACTGACAAATATTTCGGTATTGAAGAATGTGAGAACAATTCAAACGACACAATGAAAGAGAATTCGCTTGGTATATTGCAGAAAAGTAAGCTTTTATGTGTTATTTATTAAAACATAATTTCTTCAACATTGATACTACATGAAAGTAAATTAATTCAATGTATTAGCTAGGATTTGATGTAAATATCATGTTCTATACGATTTTATTGGCTTAGATGTCCATGGCTTAGATGTCCATGCTGTCTATATTGCAACTGATTGACCCGAAACTTCTCGTGCGACCCTCGAGGCCCGCCCATAACCGCTGAGCACAACTTCTAGTGACCTTGCGTTAGGCATTTTCCCACAGCTTGCGCATCCATCTGATCTCGAGTTATAGTCGCTTTTACTCTCCTCAACATCTGCAATCGACCCCAATACAAGTTGACGTACACACGAGGTTCCTGCATGGTGACATGCAAAAATTACCTGTAATCCCTGTGCATCACGGGTTGGGCTGGGCACCGTCAACTGTTAATCCACTTTGTGAATACAATAAAGTTGTTTGTAACTTCTAACCAATTGTGCCATTTCCAAACATAATCCTTATTGAGGCTCAAGGGGTGGGAATGTTGCTTTATTTTATTAATAAAGTTTTACAATTTCCTTAATAGCCTTATATTCTAACATAAAACAGAACACAAACAAAACACTCCCGTGCACACATTACTTGTGTAACTTGCACGAGATCCTGTACTTTATAAGGACTATTTGATGAACTCACTAGTCATTAGTAAAACCTAATAACGAATCCTTTGCATAAGTGCAAGAACATCCACGTTCTGTGTTCTCAACAACTTACAGTGCATCTTCAGTTTATTCCACAAATCCTTCACGTAGCTATTCTCAATTAATATAGTATGTACTTGGGTAACTAATACACTTAATATTTAACCCTGTATTACAAAGGCGTCACATTTCAGACGACGCAACTAGTGCCAAAAGCTTCCCTCACCCCCTTAACCTTACTCCTTACCCGTTTCTGGAACTCAGGGTTCTTTATTGTGCGACTAGCCAGCGAAATACACGAAACGTTGTGCGCGTGCCTAACACGCTACTTTAATGCGCGTCGTCCAGTAGACTACGCCTTTGTAATTACGTCAGTGTTTTGAGCTATATTGCCTAAACTGTGAATAGTGGATACAAAAATTAATAATGAATACCTTGTCTTGAAGCATTTAAGTTTTTCCTGAACATTGGCAATCATAATGGGACAATGATGATCATAACGAAAGCCGAATGAAGAGGTACTGCGGACACTTCACAAAATCCATGTGTGGACAGCATAAAGTCAGGATGTAAGAGCCAAGCTATATAGGTGTATCTTTAAAATCCATTAAAAGGTATTTTGTAACTCCATATAACATCTGTTCTAACCATTAAATTTACTTTTTCATTATAAAAGTGAGTTTATCTTTATTTTTTTCCAAAGTAGTCTGTCAGACTATGCATTTGTAATAACGCATGGTACAGGTCGCCTTTGTAATCTAGGGTTAACATAATGTTAGCAGTGTACAGACATTTATACGGCTGTCTTTAAAATTCCTAAACACACTTCACATAGCAATAGCTTTCCTAAACCTATTTGCTTATCACTGCCAACAATACATTACCAAGATTTACAACTAAGAATCCTGAATAATTTAAGTTCTCTCATTGTGCTATGTTTTACACTTATCTAACACTAGTGAAGATAACTTGTATACATTAGAAGTCCTAGGTTATTGTTGACGCTGCGAAAATAGCTGAATGAGGCTGGGAGAGCAGAGCATTGTTGTTGAAAAATGAAAATAACAGTGGAACATCGCCTCTTCCATCGCAGTAGTTCTTTCGTCAGACAAGAATGTTCTGGAAAATAAACGACACACAATTTAAAGATATTGTTACTTGGCGAAAGAAACAAAGAGTATAGAAGTTGTCACAGCTACCTCTGCCCAAACTAAAACTGCGCCTTCCTTACGAATTTCGTGGCCTTCAACTACGTATTTCAATTACATGTAGTGCCTGGCACATCCTGGTCGAATCCTGAAGACGCTCCAGCTCCAACACGCCTTTACACAGCCTTCCGCAGTGACCTTGTCGTAACAAGGCGACAAGCCGTCTGCGATAGAATTCTCAGTATTTGTCCCCGCCAAGTACACGCGGCCGTGCTGCGAAGATCCTTCCCAGGAGCTGGTGCGATCTTTCGGTGACGCTCCGCACTAATAGAACAGTTGACATCGAATTCAAGGAAATTGCACGACGAAATGAATGTTTGGAACCCCAGAGAAGAAATTCTCGCGGTTTTTTGGAGAAAATTAAGACTATCTCGAAGGCGCCAAGTTTAAAATGCATGGTCTTTTCCTTTGAAAAGCCTTCAAAGAACATCAAACGCCCTGTTAACGAAGCCAAGGCGCCAAATTCGAAGTAATTTGGCCGGCAATGTGTCAACAGTTATAGAAAAGAAATCTTTCAGACCGTTCATTATTAATGCAGTCAAACTTTTCTGTTACATCTAACTTTCAAATTATCACTGCGGTCAATACAATATATCACTGTGTCATGTTCGTGGCGTGAATTATATACAATTTGCCCTGAACGTAATGATAAGCAACATGCAGATTAGGTATATAGTGTTTCCACTGTTCTCTCTTAGTTGACGGGTATTCACTGACACATAGCTCCTCGCAGGGCGAGAATTCAAATGCTTCCGAGCGCAATGTGAGGCCCACCAGTCGAACCAAGGCTGGCGCCACAATGTGGATGGTTGAATGGTATAACCTAGTCCTAGCAACTCTTCTTCAAAATAGGAAACAAAGCTCGAGGGTGTTACTCTAGGAGGCGCTAGTGTCGCCAGGTTCAGTTGCAGGTTAGGCTCGCCAACTTCCGCACATAGAAATTCGATAATTTGTGGGAAATACGAAACGTATCTCCTAAGTGTTCAATTATTCATAATATACGCATATAAGAAATCCCCGAAGAAAACACAAACATCGGCGCTATCTTTTGTAACATTAAGGGCCTGCTTGCGACCCGCGCACTCACGCAGTAGACACGCACGTTTAAAGTATCGTTGGCAGCAGTTCGTATTTTAGTTTTTGTAAGACGGTAATGCTGAAGAGCGCGCCTCCGTAATGGCTTCCACCACGTTATATGGGAGTTATAAGGCCCTGGGTGGAACTATGTGTACGAAAATTGTGATCTGGATGAATATATCGATGGATATATGTCAATATGGCACATGTCTCTGACAAAAGAAGCTTTTTATTTGGTAAATACTCCAGAAGTAATATCTAGCTGTGCCTTTCCGGATATAATTATTTTTTTTTTACTTTGGGGGATACTTTACAAGAAGTTAATGCAAAAAACACCAAATTTGCAGGAAATTGGCTGCAATTTTATTTTCAATATTTTTCCACAATATACGAAAGTAATAAATGATAATTTACTAATCCTTATATATTCTGAATAATTGGAAATCATTTTGGAGTTATTCACTTCAAAGTGAAGCCAGGATTTATCATATTTGATTTTTATGTTTACTAGAACAATGTTTTGCAACACATAGCTTTCTCTATTTGTGTTCAGTTCAGAATGGTTACGATGATTTTTCTTAATGTCCATAAATGCAGAAAATTTCAAATTTTTCAAACTTCAAAATACCTATTTAACGGTCACTGCTAACGGTTATATTGAGAGAACATTTATAAATTTGTAATAGACCTGATTTTCTACCCTGACTTACACTTTCAATATTATGGCCACTGCTTCATTTTTTCATTGGTTCAATCCCTCAATTTTAGATATTTTAATGATATCATGGATTTACAAAAAATATGAATTGTTTAGGAATAATACTAAGAGAAAAGTTCTTCTTAGAATTAACAATCCTCTATTTGAAACAAATTTGTTTCCTTTCTCTACCTTTGACATTGCAAAGGCCTCAAAATTCACGCTTGAAGAGCGTAAAGCTCCTTCCAAAGTCGTATGTCGTTTTACTTCTTGGCAGAACCTATCTAGAAATTCTCATTGTTAATGATAAGAAATCAGCTCAGTACTCCATTTATCTCAAGGAGTGGTAAAATTAATGGTGTCTTGTTCGATTTTTCCCAGAGACACGACCCTTTTCAAACGCTCCGACGACTTCTCGTTCCCCTCCCTGGATTACACAAAATCGGAAAACACTGAGCCGTGAAAAACTTCCTCTGTAGGTTCAGATATTGATATTTTCTCCTGTTCCTTTCCGTTACATAAATTGTGCTTCTCGTTCTTCTGATATATCGGAAGTTTTTCTTTCCACGTTTTTCAAAAGTGAAAAATCGACAGGGAAGGGAAGAAAAGCGACTTCTCTTGTTTTCTATTTTTCTTCTTCTTGTAAAGACTAGCCATAGACGATAGTTACTACGCCTATAGTTACTACGCTGTGAGGAAATGCTTAGGAACTGTATCTATTTTATTAGAAAAAAGAATAATCCAAAGATAATGTTTCTAATGCACAACATACGTTTTATAAACACGAATTTATGTGCATTTATGCAAGAATACAAAGTCACATTAATATTCGGACACATAAAGATAAATATCCTGTTTGTACTCGCCACTTTCCCAGATAGCGCGATACGCGCTCCATCGCCTACCCAGGTCAAACGAAACTCTGCAGACAGACGCTGTAAACATTTCCGCCTGGAAAAACCTCCTGCAACGAGGCGCAAGGGAAAGAACTCGACGTTCGAGCAGAGGCAGCTTGTGGTTTTCCACCACGCAAAGGGACGCTTCGGCAGAGCAATCACACATCTTTGACTCATGATCCCCAACACATATAATTAAGAGATTTGAGAAAGAAGACGAAATTGAATCTAAACCGCAACGAAGACATCGTAAGAAGATCCACGAAAGAGAGCATCGCGCAATTTTGAGGGGAGTACGAGAAAATCCGAAGGTGAGTGCCGTCCAGCTGGCAGCGGAACTGCGAGAAGCGTCAGGGGCATCTGTGCACCCCGAAACAGTGCGCAGAGTAATTAGAAATGCCGGATTTCATAGCAGAGCAGCTAGGAAGAAAACCTTTATCCGTGCTGGGAATAGAACTAAACGACTTCACTTTGAAAAGGAATATGTGAGAAAATTAGAGGAGTGGTGGCGTGAGGTAATTTTTGTAGTTGTGAAAAAGATTAATATTTTGACGGTAGGAAAATTATATTGTGCGAACCAAATAAAGAATTACATCTTAAAAACCTAGTGTCAACAATGAAACTTGGAGATGGATACATAATGGTGTGGGGCTGCACGTCTGCTGCTGGCGTGGGAGAGCTTGTGTTTATTAAAAACACAATGGACAAACATCAGTATATCAACATACTGAAAGAAAATTTACACAAATATGTTGACACACTGGGCATCAGGAACTCGTTTAAATTTTATCAATATAACGACCCGAAACACAAATTTTAGAGCGGGAATGGTTATTTGTACAATTGTTCAATAATGCTGGAAATGCAGCTTCAGTCTTCTGACCTCAATTAAATCGAGAATTTATGGCATAAATCGGAATGTACAGACAGGAGAATCCCAATTAACTCAAAGTCTCATCTGCAAGAGGGAATCAATGAAGAATGGGCACAAATTGGACAACAGTACCTGAAAATAATTATTGGTTCAATGCTAAAGCGATTGCAGCAAGTCATTGACAACAATGGTTATGCTACAAAGTATCAATTTAAATTTTGTTAACTTATTTATTCATTTATATTATATTTCATTTCACGTGTCCGAATATTACTGGGGCTAAAGAATCCAGACAGTTTTATTTTGTTTCCTTTTTTATTGAATGTGTCAACTACATTCGGGTTTTTGTTTTGTATATACTGTTGTCCATTAATAAAGAAACAAGAATGTTTCACTTTATTGCTTATATTTCTTTCATACAACCGCCAAAATATCGCACAACTTACGATTTCTGGAGTATCTCTGGGTGTCCAAATATTAAAGTGAGCCACTGTATATAGTAACCGTACTCACCCAAAAATATGATTCTGCCATTCCTCTCTGGGTCTACCTCTTTTTCTTCTGTCTAAAGGATACGACTCGAATACCTTTCTGGGCCATCGACCACAATCAAGCCTTTTCACGTGACCGAACCATTTCAGCCTTCATGTTTCCAATTCATCTATTATTGGTTTTTGAACCTTCATTCGCTTAAGAATTACTTCATTCTAATATGTTCCATTTTAGATACTCCACAACTTCTCAAAAAATCCATTTGTAGGCTCATTAATTTCCTTTTCTGATGGAAGCAAATAACACTATGCAGTCCCCCCTTGCACTATGCACTTGACCCTGCTTCTAGAGTCGCTCCTACCGCTGCCTAGCTCTAGAACAAAGAGGAAATCGGAAGAGATTTTGAGTTCATAGTCAGTCACTTAAAACCAATTTTCAGCCAATTTCATTTTCTATAATTTGTTATCACTGTTTCAAATAAGGTGCTAAGAAGATTATTTTATTTTTTACAATATGTTGTGATGTCTAAAGCACAATGCATTGAGTATTAAAAAAACAATTTATATTGAACATTCATTTTTGTTCCCTTTTTGCCGTTATGCTCATATAAGTCAGTTTTTCTAATAAAATAATGTCACTTTTGTTTTTTTATACGCCCCTATTTCCGCGACTTTTTTAAAAATAAAACGTATTCTGTTTATATTCGCAATAATTAAATACCAGCCTTCTGTTATTCCTAACATATCACCGTATAACGCGTTTTGCAATTGAATGTTTGTTTCGTGATAGGATCGATACCCTTGGAAAACTCGCTAACTGCGTAAATTGGGTGCAAAAAATGCTAAGTCAATATTTCAGTTGAAAATTTAATGTATAAAACAAAATTGCAGATTTAAGCCATTAATACCGAGTAACTAATTATTTCTTTACTTATTTTTAAAAAAGAAATAAGCTCTTAATTTTAATTGTTGGGATAGGTCGAGTTTTTTGCGATTATCTCAGTTTTGCTTATCATGTAGTTAGTGGCTTTTGCAACTGTACTACTCATTTTAGATACATGTGTGTAGATCAATGATGTCACATTGATCTCTTTACAATTGCATCTAGTTCATTTGTCCCGGTATTTCGTTTATTTGACCACATTCTGGTGTATGCTATGCGGTTTGGATGTCGAATCGAATTGGGTTCTAGGAACACACGAAACGTCACTGTTTCTGTTTAACAATACCATTGTGCCCAGAATAGGCTACTCATGACGTGCATATGTTATACTCCGAACGAACACTAGTTATGTTCATTCCAGTAATCATCGTAAATGAAGGCCCGTCACACCTGCAGTCTCGAATATTTTGTAATGTCAAATAGCATGCTGTGTGCGAGCACCGAGTACGCCCTTTTCACGTAATGTCTCAGGGATGTTAATAATTTTTAATGGAAGAGCTTGTTTTGTATCTGTATATTTTCCCACATGTAAGTGGAAATCAAACAATTGACTCCTTCCCTTATTTCTGTAAAATCTAAATTTCTGTAAATCTACAAAGAATTTATTACTCAATAGTGAACCCGGCAATGCTTCTCATTTGCAATGCATTATACTTCACAAGCTACATGTCACGTAATCGTTAATCATATTTTACTCTACGTCCTGCAAATATTTTAATAGATGAAAGACTTTCTCGTGAGTATGGGTTTGCTCTATGACCTGGTTTAAACACCATTGTCAAGCATCCTATTGTTATTGTTCTCACTCAAGTTTGGAGCAGACATCGCTATGTGACTTTATTGCAGAAATTTGACATACTTGCCAGTCATTACGTTCAAATAATAATTTCGTTCGATACGTCATAATCGCAGCGGCAGAATAGGCAGCGAAAATGCGCTTAATACTTGAAGGTGCAAGCGGGGTGCGTAGATCTCCTGTTCAGGGGCACTTGAGTCATCATAAACTGATAAATCATTATCAACAACGCCCCCCCTTTTTTCCTCTATGTGAGACACAGGCATACGCACATCCTACGGCGTCATATGGATATAAGATTCGTACAAGTGTAAGCAATAAAATGACTATGTTACGTATATCACAATCACACGGCGGTATGAGGAGCAGGAGGCGGCAGCGCATAAAAAAAACATTGATTTTTACCTATTAGATATAAATTTTCGTACCCCATGCCTAGCCCTCATTCTCTCATAAATCACTAACAAAATTTTCTATATTCGATAGGCGTATTTATCTGACCTGAAAATATGTATAAATTGGAGTCGTCAGAAGCCAGCTCTGCGGGGATTCAGGATGTGGATCTCTTGTAGAGGTTCTCGGAATTTATTCTAATTTTGAATTATTTTCCAAAATAATAACATTGGCAGTTTTTATTAAATTCATAATTAAATCAATCAAATTTACATCTCTTTACCATTTATAACCCAGGAATTATGTAGTTTAATGTGAATGTAAAATAATCAGTAATTATTCAATATCATCTATTTCATGATGTATTTTACAAGGAGTATTTATTGACGAGACTTTATAGTAATTTGAAGTATTTGTTTTGTGTGACATGACATATTTTTTCTGGCAATAAGTTATACAGAAATAGGAATTCGATAGCAGTTATACCGATAATTGGCCTTTATTTTACCCCCACTCCCTGGTTCCTTGTGCAATTTTCAAAATTTGTCTGTTCCCCTACTCTCCATTCCCCAAATGTTAGGAGTGTGTGTCGGGTTGTCTGCTATGTAATTAAGCTTTTAATTTTCGTTTACCCGTTCAGTTCAGTTCATTATAACAAACTTCATTGTAGGTTGTCAATGTTGGTTGTTTCAATCCGAGCCTTTTGCAAATAATTTTACAAGTGTTCCTTTATAACTCATTTACTACGTTTGATTTATGTGTTTTTGTTGGACGGATAGTCTTAATTCACGATACTTTTTAAACTTAGGTAGAACTCTCTCATCTCATTTTACTATCAATTATTATTAATTGCTCCTGACCGGTCTTCCTGTTGTGCACTGATCTAAGCTCATTCTTCTACTTCTAAAATATTCCATACAATTAGATAATGTCACACGTTATCAACGGCAAAAAAATAATTGGCAAACTTTTCTAACGATTATAAGAAAGAAATATACTTCTTTTCCAGAACTTGAAAACTGATGAGAAGCCATTGTGTCATTCAAGTGAATCCTCTTTTTCGAAAAGAACACGTAAATTGGCTTTATCATTCTGATATTTAAAGTGTTTTAATGCCGTCATTTCTGGAGCCATTTCTGTAAAGGAACATGGTCAGTAGATAATTTTCATTTAAAAGGAAATAAATAAATGAAGTAATATTTTTTGAACCGCTTAGGAAAAAGAAAAAACGAACAACACTTCAGTTGCGAGAATTTCTATCTGATGCCTTCAGCCTTGATGAAGAATGAACGAAACGTCTTTAGCATAAATGCTAATGAGTTTCTTGAGAGGTGTCTATGTGTATATTTTGGTATATTTTTTGGCTCAAATGGAATATTAAAGTAATGGCCTTAATCGTGCTTAAATTTATTTCGACATGCATATTGAAAATGTTAGTATTATCTAAGATATAATGTTTTATTTGTTTCTAATAGATGGAACAATTTTACGTACACTAGTATAAATATGAAAGTTTTGTAACGTCAATTATTTTTTCTTATTCACTCATTGTTGATTCTATTCATTAAACGGTTTTCATTTAGGGTGGTGATGAGGGCAAAAAATGAAAGAAGAATGCGTGACGTTCACGCCAGGAAATAAGTAATTTAGAGAGAGTTTGCTTGATTTGGATATACTGGTCTTCTAACGGCAGGTTTTTTCCTCCTGCAGGTTTTGTCATGATGTTAAAGGTTCCATATTCCCTACATACACTGGTGTTTGTGAAAATTGCAACACCAAGGAGAAAACATACTATTACAATGAAATTTATTTCATACATAAGTATTTGGATACATTGCTCTACACATCCACCGATTTTAAATTATTCCGAACATTCCCTCTAGATGTTGCAATTTCCACAAACACCACTGCAGAATGTTTCAGGGATGAATGGTTGACTTTGGATGGGGTGTGTCGAGCACAACCATTATAGTACAATTACATTAAATGAATGGTAATATTTAGTTGTGCTCATTTATTACTAATTGATTACCCCAAAATTAAATTTATTACTGTTGTCGTTAATGAAATAAATGTAGCTGGGCTGGCATGACTGCCAAGTAGGCACAACCAAAATTAAAAAATAGACACAATCGAATTAAACAAACACGAATATTTAGTTCTAATTTATTACAATTAAATTACAAAAAAATGAATATCATTACTGTTGCCATTTATTAAATAAGTATTGTTAAAACGTAATCATAGTTATGCAACCATAATATTCTGGTATGATTATAGAGTGTACAATTGGCCAAAACTTAATAAACCAAACAGATAAATCTATGCACATTTTTTTACTAATTTATTACGCAAAATGGAAATAATTAATATTGCAGTTTATTAAATAAAACGCGATCAGAGTTGAGTCCAGTAAAATGCTATCTCACCCAGGAAAACATTTTGGAAGTTCCCATCGATTCTGCTTTTAATGAGCTAAATTCGAAGTTGCCGACTGAAACAAAGATCGGCTTCACAGAGAAAATCGTAAAAATCCTTTATGAGTTTGCCCTTTTTTCAGTTTTTATTTTCTCGCCTTTCAGAAGGTACGTCTTGAGAAAAGAACATTTCATTTATGTAATCGTCAGCGTTCATTTATGTAAAGCGACGAATTCCGGCAGAAGAAGCTCTTTGCGTCGGCCTGGGAAACGAAACGTTGATAGATTGCTAAATTCGTAGAAAAAGTATTCTAAAACGTTCCTCTTTTAAACCGTTCAGCCAATTGTCTTCAAAATGGATATTCCTTAACTGATTAGAGTGATGCCTTGAATTTTGAAACCTTAATTTTAGTTTTGAAGGTACTTTTAAATGAAGCTCATGGGACATTTTATAAATGTTCAAAAGAAATGGTTCCAACATTTTTAATTCAGTTTTGTTGTTAGTACGAAGGGCGTTTACGCAAATGGTACAGATCTCATTTCTCGTCGAAATCCCGGACTTTTCAAAATTGCAAAAATTCAACTTAATTTTCGGTATCTTTCTGCAAACTACAATTTAGAAGATGCGATTTTTTAAAATGAAATGCGTTCATCAAATAATCTTCTTCAAATAAAGTCATAAAATGTTTTAGAAAATAAGAGCATTATTTGTGTAATTTGGCGTCAAACAGTTCCCCGCTTCGAATTTCCTGCGCTTCGTGAACGTAATTTGAGGCTGCTCGGAGGCAGTGGAATATTTTGAGAATGCCGTCTCTTTGTTTAACTTAATGTTAATTCACTTAATATTACAAAACGTAGAACATTAGATTCGAAAACGTATTCCTATATTAAGTTGTAATGTAAATGCATACGTAAGTGTTTTCGTATTTTGCGAGAAAGTTTGTTCTATGTCATTTGCGTCAAGTGTAAAATCAAAGTTGTTAATTTGGAATATTTATTGCTTTGAGCGTTTCATTCTCTAATATAAAGGAGGAATTCAAAAAAGGAAATAATTTTGTACGAACGTTTATTGCAATAATTTGATATTATCATCTTACGTGGTGTTGTCATACTACGCACCGACGTATATTTGAGATGTTTCCGAGAAGTTCATTTTTGGCGAGAGGAATGCAAGCGAGATGACGTAAGGCAGGTTTATTAACAGAATCTCTTGCTTTTCTAGGCCGCGCTGGCCTTTTGAATACATTAGTCCTCTCTGCACAACAAATGACTCAACATTTTATTCGATTTATTGAAATTAAAATTCAAGAAGATACAATACAAGACAACAGAAGATACAGTGGCATTTTGCTCGAATAAGTAAAATAACTCTTTATAAACTTTATTTTGCTTAATTAATTTGCGGTATAATATTATTACGCAAACAATAATAAAGGGCAAGAATGTATATTTTAGTACCGCTAGTATAAATTTGATTATACCAGCTTAAGAGGAACGCCAGCACAAAATACAACCATTCATTCCATAAAAGGTAATAGTTATAAATTTAATTTTTGCGAATTAAATTAGTAATAAATGACTACTAAGAATTCCAATTGGTTTGATGTGATTGTGGTGTAGTGATTGTGCCAGCTTCACTCACCCTTTGGATTCCCAACAAAGCGAGGCAAAGTTTTACGGAGAGGGGTAGGGCAGAACGAAGTGAAACAGAGCAGGGGTGGTATTGTGCATAAAATGATTCGTTCAAGCACTTCAAAAGGCTGCAAGAGGGAGTTACGCGTGGTTTAGGGGATGCCACATAGTTTCAAGAACTGAATTGCAGTCGCGTCTGCGTTCTTTAAGATGATAGTGAAGGTTAAATCCACTCCTTTCTTTTATTAACTCTTGTTCATTTAGGTCGGTGCACTCCACACCTTTGCGTGATTTGTGCTCAGCGCAAATTCAATTTCTCTAAGGAAACAAAGCCGATATTACGTATACTAATATTTCAAAACATATATCTGAATTTTTATCTCACTACAAAAGATTCAAATGCTCAGAATACAAGTGCTTGAAATAAAAAATGCTTTTGTAAATGGCTCAGTGGGGTTGGCGACATCCCAAATTCACTTTAAAATAACAAACTCACGAATGTAACATATTATTAATAATGAAACTGATTAAACGAATTTACGTTAAGTTCAGCGGTCAGAGTTGCCAATATATGTTCTAGTAAAACAATATAAACTTTGAGTGCGGCGATCTACACCCCAGTAGACCGGTTGAGCGTTGAAATGTTGAAAATTGGGAAACAGGATACTCTGGAAAATAACAAGCCATAGTTAGCTCAAAGGTTCGCACATTTTTTAGACGATTGGGACAAAAAAGCACAAGATGTTAACACCGTGCACGTAGCGCATTTCATTCAAATCGAGCAATAAGTTCTTAACAAGAGTTTGTTGACCACTAGTTTGCCATTATAGTGTACTCTGAAATGACAAAATTCATGGGATATTGTAATATCCTAATATCATGTCGAACATCCTTTTGCGTGACGACGTGCAGCAACTCGACGTGGCATGAACTCAACAAGTCGTTGAAAGTCGACAGCAGAGGTATTGAGCCGTGCTGCCTCTACAGTTTCCCATAGTTGCAAAGGTGTACTGATGCAAGATGTTGTGCACGAACTGACCTCTCGATTATGTTCCCTAAATCTTCGATGGGATTCATGTCGGTTGATCTGGGTTGCCAAATCATACTTTCTAATTGCCCAGATTATTCTTCAAACCAACTGGGAAGAATTGCGGCTAGGTGCCATGACGCATTGACATCCATAATAATTCCATCATTTTTTAGGGAAATGAAGTCTATGAATCTCTGCAAATGTTCTCCAGGTAGCTTAACTTAACCACTTTTACTCAACGATCGGTTCAATTAGATCAGAGGGCCCCGACCATTCCATGTAAAATCAGTCCACACGATAATGGGGCCTCCTCCAGCCTGCTCGCTGACTCCTTTACAACATGGATCCAATGCTTCGTGGGATCTTCTCCACACTCGAACCCTACCATCAGCTCTTACTAACTTAAATCACTCATCTGACTGTGCTATCTGACTATTCCACGGATATGCAGTCGTCTAGGTTCCAAGTATGGCGTCATATCAGTCGCCTTGTACAAACGTGACAAAATATTAGCCACGTGCATTTCATGCACATGAAATGCACGGGTAAGTAGTTTACGACAGCGGGCAGCGCTGGCGGGAAAGGACGCCGGGCTGAACAATGGCAAACCTAGGGAGCGGAAGGGAAGGGGTGCCATGTCGAGGGTGGCCACTTGTGAACCCCGTAGACCACTTGCGGCAAACTTGTGAACCCCGTAGACAAGCTGGCTGTGGAAACGCGTCGGCGGAAATAGCGAGATGACGCAGTTCCATCAGCGGCCCAGAAATTAATATAAGCGGACCCCGGACCTAAACTCCTTCTGATTCTTGGGCGCGTCGGTAGGATGTCGTGTAGGTCGTGCTCGGCGCGGCATTTGAATGCATAAGCTAGTGAGGCAGGGAACTGAAGCCGGCGTGCTACGTCGAGACGGGAGGTGCCGCGTACTCGCTTGTATGCTCACGTAGGGCAACTGGTGCATCACACCGAACAAGATATCAAATCATCAGGCCAGCGGTGTGGTGACCTGGAACATTCCTTCTGGTAACGGGTCAGTATTGTTTATTGTAATTATTGTAAGTAGTATTCAGGTGTTGGAGCTTATTTCAAATAAATACTGAATAAATTACAAACCGTTCACGTCTATGAGTTATTGCCCCTGCAAAGACGCTACACAAGCGATGTAGTGACGAGCCCAGAAGACGCAACGCAGGCGATGTCGTGATAAGCTGTTGTAACGGATACGTTCCTCGTAAGTCCCTCACTGATTTCTGCAATTATTTCACTATGTTTCTGGTCTGTTTGCACTGCAACTCTACGCTGCTCTCAGTCATAGGGTGAAGGTCGACGATCGTCGCGATGTCCATGGTGAGAGGCTATGCCTGAGCGTTCTTTGCACACTCTCTACCACGTGGATCTCGGAATATTGAATTCCTTCATGATATCCGAAACGGAATTGTCCATTCGTCTTTCTCCAAGTACCATTCCACATTCAAAGGCTGTTAATTCACTTCTTGTGGGTATACTTGTAAGACACATTTTCATATGAATCATTTGAATACAAATTTACGTTCTGCCAATGCACTGCACTTCCATAAGGTCTGCCGCAAAACTACTGCAAAACTACTGCCATCTGTATATTTGCGTATTGTTGCTCCGTATTTGTCACCTTTTGTCACCTCAGTGTTAAATATACATATTTGTTCTTGAACATAATAAATCCCAAGAAAACAAGTGTACAATGAATTTCTTAGTCTATATTTCAGTAACTCGAAAATTTCCTGTTAAAATCAGCTCAAAATTCCGCATTCCACATTTTCAGAATTACTCACACATCATTTTCTCGAAAACGGATCTAAGTCTTTCTAGCAATTTTTTGAACATAAAGGGGACATAAATGGCCTAAACATAACATCAATGTCACATTAATATATCCTTATGTTTTATCGAAAATTACAGGAATGTAATTTTTCTCACTCCTTTAATATTTACATTACCAGCAATTTAGATACATTATTGTATTTGTCAGTATAATTACTTCAAGTAATTTCTGATAGTTTATCTAAAATTGAAAAGATTTGGATGAAAATGGTTTTCCAATTGTGTATTTTCACAAATGCTCAAGCGAGATTTTCTGGAAAACGGCTCCAAATAATTCCACGAAAATTGTGATAAAGGACGGGCGTTTTCTCTTCTATGATGTTCATAAAGCCTTATATCAGTCCTCCCCAGTCGAAAAACAGAGAAATCGTGTTCGTAATTACGGCGGCAGGTGGGAAGGGGATTGGCAAAGGCGAAAAGCTAGCCCAGACCAAAGAAATTAGAAAACTGATTATAGTACGAGAAGATGTGTGCCATTCTGAAGCATCCCTGGTTGTTAGCACACTACTGCTACTAGTACCCAAATATGCTCTAACGAGCTATTTTGGCCAGTGTGTAAATTCTAATTATGGTCTTAAAAATTTATTATGTTTTTATTTCAAATGCCATGCATCATTTCATCACTTCTGGTTTTATTTAATTGCTTCTTAATAGTCTGGTGCATCGAAAGTGTTACAAACCATGTATCTGATCTCTGAAAAAATTTCGGATCTTGATGATTGTTTGGCCATTCAAGTCTGCCTCGTCAGATATTTCTCCACTGTGTCGTCATTAGAACAAACACATTCGGCAATTAGAAAGCAGAAATTAAAATAAAAGAAATTCAAACTAGTGGTGCTTAAAACAGCACATTCTTTGGTGCCTATTAGTAACGGTTATGTAAAAATATTATAGTGCATTTCTGTTCATATCAACACATCTCAGACAATGAACGCTGACAACAAAGAGCGCATGCAGCGATAGGCGCTCCCAATACTGGGCTCATATTTTCTTATCAATTCTTGCAAAAAGCGCCATTTTTGCCAAAAAATGGAAGGTGTTCCGTAATTGGTGTGAATCGTGTATATATTTCATTAATTTCAAGCGGAAATTACGCCAGACTACTTGTTTTTTTAAAAAAACTGTACGTGACCTTTTTAAAGAGCAAATTTTGTACTTGTGACTTTGTCCGAAACAAAAATATCTATCTCCAATTTTGAAGTTTTAATTTTCTTTTTTCAATTTTCGTAAAGTAGGGATGTCAACGAACATGAGACCTGCACCATTCTCTTAAACGTCTTTTGCACTATTCAACAGCAAAATTTAATAAAAAATGTAAAGCAATAGTTTGAAAATTTCGAAAATGTTTCAGGAGTTTCTTGTAAAGTATCCCCTATAATTAAAATATGAGTTTCAAATTCCAGGGTCCACGACATGAGCTAGAACGACTTTTGAATTTCCATTTTGGAGAAAATTGGGTGAATAGGTTTACGCGGTAGCGTTAACCGATTTTTTTGGTATGAAGTACTCTCAAAACATGGATTATGAGTACATCACGTTTTAAAGAATTTTTTTCTATAGTTACTAAATGGATTTATACACTTTTTCCTTACTGGGGCCCGGCAATAGGTGTTCTTGTGTGGAAAATTCGCCGTATTCTGGCTCTCGGTTACAATATTTTGTCTCCTGGCGTCAGTAAGTGCGAGAAAGTAAAAATCAAGAATGTTTTGAATAACTTGTATAGAAAGTTATCCCACGTCTGAAAAGAGAACATCTGTATAGATATAAGCTAACGTGAGAAGTTGTAAAATATTAAAGTGCTGGAAATTACCTCTTTGGCTCTCTACATTACAGTACCAGTTTGGTTTCGGTAAAAGCTGTGTAATAAATATATTAATATATTTGGCAAGCTTAAAACTCTTTGTAAAACTCCCCATAGTTCCGTAACTACGTGAGCTTGCTCAGTTAGCGAAATGTTTTTTGAGAAACATGTGCACTCAGTGGCTCACCTGGGGCGCCCCGGCGGCGAAGTTGCTCCCCGCTCAGCCCCGCGAAGAGCACATCGATTATCTCAGGCGACCGGCTTAACCTCGCCCGCACCGGCGCGGCGCGGCACAGCGCGGCGCGGTTCCATATTTCGTGCCCCGGGACAAGTTCCGTGCGCCGGCGGCCCGAGACGCAGCCGAGTTTACGAGCGCTCCGGAAGCACAACTCGGGAGGCGGTGCGACCCCTCGCCCCGCCCCCTCCACGCCCCAAACGGCTCTTCGCTGCTCATCGCGCCGCCCACGGTTGCCTTGGTTTCATCTCTCGCAACCCACTGCCGCCTGTCCAAATGAATTCCTCTCCGTGGCATTTATTGTGTCTGTACCTGCCCCACCTCCCGGCCCTCTCCCAGCTTGCACTCGCGCTAGGCTCCCGCGCCTTCACTGTCCCGCCTCTGCACTTTCGAATTTAACGCAGTCTCTCCGCAGCCGGGCTGGCCCTTCCCCTCCCAGCCCCCGCCTGCCTCGCCACATTGCCCCCACTTCCAGACACTTTCGGTGCCAAATGTGTGCATTTGACGTTTTGGGTCGTCTGTCCGCCTTTGCCTGCTAGCTAACGGTGTTCCCGGAGCCTTCACTAGGGGAAGGCTACATTAATTCCCTCGCTTGAGGGGAAGAGTACATGAGATATTCCCTTCCTTCGAAACTAGCACACTCCGCCTGCCTCAGATTTTTTCGTCACATAGCTAGAAAAGCTGAGAAGATTTTAAAGGAAAGCTTCATCTCTAGTTTTGCCTGGAGCGGGAATCGAACCCGGGTCACACCACGGGAAGCTACTACCTTGCACATAAGCAATCCTAGTGACAAGTGAATTTATATGAAACCAAGCAGTGATCGTTTATATGTTATTACTGTAGGAAATTGGGATATTTAAATATTGTCCACGGGATATTTAAAGACAATCAAACACTCTGTTCTTTACAATAGAACTATTTAATTATAAAAGTCCCTAAAACACAATATTCACTAAAACACTCAATATGGTCCCATCAGCAAGTAGTCTGAAATCAAGATGTAGATATAACAATTAAAACTGTTCCTTTACTTATAATAATATAGAAAATGTATTGTATATAAAATGTATAGTAAAAATTGAACCGCTAATATAAGATTTAAAAATAGAATTAAAATTTAGAATGAAATAATCAGTGAAGAATATTGTTCTACTCAAATACAAAATAAAATTAACTGACATTCAAAGTTAATACAGGGAAAACCAGTAAATATAAGAATATACATAAATAATATACACATAAATCAAACACAAATGTTATAAATGAAGAGCTGTGATGTAAAAACTGATCGCGAGAGGTATAGAGGTAAGGGAAGAAAAGGAGAAAAGAAAGGGAAAAGGGGGAAGAAAACCAGCAAGAGCGAGACAACATGTCGGCATGTCCCCCCGCGGGGCACCCCACATGCTCCAAGCTCCCAATGTGCAGCGTGTGTGCAGGCGAAGGAAGAGGAAGCAAAGACCGCGCGCGTTCGCTGGCGGTCGTCTTCATCAGGGACCTACCGATCGGCAAGGCCGGCTGCTGCCGATGTGCGGCTGTGTGACGTAGCTGTAGCTGAAGTCGAAAATCGTACCTCCGACCGGGCTCGGATACATGTTCGAGCTGGCTGCATCTTGGGCGGTTCCCCTCTGGGGGCGCAGGGCGACGTGTCATTCGGGCCCGGCCCTCGCCCTCGAGCGTGGGAGGAGCAACGCCAGCCCTCGGGGCACAGCATCCCCTGGCCCCAGTCCCTTTTCCCTTCCCTCGCTGTCCTTAGGACAGAGGGAGCATCAAGCAGTGCAGCTGGATGGGCACAAAGGAAAGGAAACGAGATCTCAGTCGTTGGGAGAGTGCAGGGGAGCAGAGCTAGCGACTGTACTGGGTATGAGAAAACAGTTGAATGAGAAGGGAGACCTCGCAAATTGGTGTAGAAATATAAACATTTTAAGGCAAAGGAGTCGGGGAATATATCTGTGAGGAGTATTTTAGTATCCCCGGAGACAAGAAATAATAGAAAATAAGATGTTAATCGATTTAAGAAATAGAAGGAAAACCAAAGTCTCAGGTGGAATGAAGAAACATGTAAAACGAAGGACGAAAAAATGACAGAAATAACAGGCAAAAAGAGAACAAATAATAAGTGAACGATACTATTGAGCAAACTAGTAATAGTATACTAGTTATAATAGTATACCGGTAAAGTAGTTAACTTCTAAGACAAGTACAGAGGTAGGATAGAGCAGAAAGGCCTGTTCGAGACGAGAATAAAAACAAAGCAATGAAGAGAAGTATGATTGTCTGTATAGTTTTGGAAGGCAGGGAAGCCACGCGGCCCAGGCAGTGGGCGGGAAGCAACTGCTGCCGAACGGGATTTGCTGTGCGGGGGTGGCAGCGGGGGAGGGGCGAGGCGTAGAACGACGGGGAGATCGAACGCAGGCGCGAGAACCGGTAAATAAATTCCAAAAGGCCTTCTCCTTTCCCGAACTCATAAATATGGATCAGCATATCTAAACTGGTATAATCCCGGGAAGTTGGATAATAAAGAGTTATTGCGACGTCTGCGCTGCAGCGGCCGGGAGCCCCGGCGTTCCGCGGGGCCTTCGTTGCGGGCGAAATCCGCGCCGGATATTGGGAGCGGCTCCGAGGGCCCGACGCGCGCAAGCGCAGTTCCTTTGGGATTCTCTCGGGCCCCTGATTGGTCCAAGGCAACCACGGAACCTGGGGATACTTCATCATTCCCTCTGATTTAGCTTTCGCTCCTCGAAGCCAACGAGTACCGATGAAATAAGAATAGGGGCTCCGGGTCGCAGCTTGCTGGAACGTTCGTTGATTAGGATTGTATGTGTTGTGCATCATCATAAGGATTTTTTCAATTTATCAGGAATCTGTAAGATTGTGTATGGAGTTAGAAAGGCCCAACTGTTCGTTGTGCATAAAGTGTCCGATACAAAATAAAAAAGAAAAGAATCTTACTGTTTATTTACCAGTAGAGACGTTATATATATATATATATATATATATATATATATATATATATATATATATATATATATATATTCAGGTATCAAGTACTAACAATCATACCCAGACGAATTTTTAAATAGAGGATTTTAATGATTATCAAATTGGCTATAGTTATTATATTGATTACACTAGACAGCAGCCATTTTGTAACTCGTAATGTAAAAAGTATTTCTTATAATTTTCAATAAACTAAATAAAAATATGTAAAAAAACTCTACTGGTCCGAATTCTTTGTTACATGTGACGTCAATTGCTGCTATTCCTTCGTGTGATAGCACTCGCTGGAAAGTAATTATTTTAGTACTTGCTATTCTAGTTTTTTCTCATTTGTTACATGTATCGACAGCACGACTCTGTCTATAGGACCTGCCTATAGGAAGGCGATAAGAAGTGCAATTTAAAGGATCCAGAATTTGTGTTTTTTTGTCTCATAGCGGTTTGTTTTTCGGTGAAATTTGAAGGCTATATGTAAAACATGTAACTTTGTAATTCAATATCATTATTATTTTGGTATGTTACAACAAAATATAAAACAGAGAAACTTTGCGTTACGAAGCTTCGAATATTTTTCGTCCACTAGGTGACCAAGGTAAGTCAATGATCCTGTGATTTGGCGAGAGCCATACAATCAAATGACGCATTAAAACACCATGTTTAAAGAAATTTGCCGAGACCCGTGCTGTTTACAACTGGTGAACAAAATGTTTTCATTCTCCATTGGTTCAACCAGAAAATGTTATTCTGCCACCATGCACATTAAACTTACTTAATGAGCTTGATTACCAAGTCTTTGGAGAAAGATAGTTATGACCTCGTGTACTAGGGATTTTTTCTCAAAATTACCGATGCTAAACGCATTGCTTGCGTTTTTGAAGAACCTCAAATACGAAACCACCTTCATAATTCAGATTCTGAAACAATAAACAATGTAGAACTAGCAGCATGGAAATAATTTTCAGGACCTATAATGGTTTCCTGGCTAGGAAAAAGAACCTCAATTATGAGAAATTGATGCGTGACTTGGCTAATATTAAACATTTTTACCAAGCTCCTACCAGCAAAGTGAGGTTGAAGTTACATAGTTGAAGTGACGTATGAAATGAAGTAACCTGAATTCCCATTTGCATATTTTCCTATTTCTTGGAAGATGTTAAAAGATGAAGGAGAGATTTCACTGGAATATTTCCCAATGAAACGATGGCATTAAAGCACTGGTAATACTTCGATGATGGGTGACTTTTACAAGTTTCTATTTGAATAAATCTCTCAGTTCATCATTCAAAAAGCAAGATACTGGTGTTATATGCCTAGTGAACATATTTTGAATACAATATTAACATTACTTATTAACTCTAAAAATCTGAAAACTATTTATCTGCTACTTTTCATATGAAATTACGAGTCAAAGAGCCATGTAGAATGTAGGAGAAACTATCGTACTTAGCGACAGATGTGACATCTAGGCTGTCCGGGTGATGCCGCGTCGTTGGCAGAGAGGCCGACGTTTCGCCTGTCATATCGCAGGCTTCTTCAGGATAGTGATATGTTACAGAAATGCTCCACCTCCGGTGTTGTATCTTTTTCAGCCTAGGGGCTCGGGTAAAACAAGTGCGCCGTAATTGACGGAGAGGTCCCTCTGATTGACTCGCGGCCTGGGCCAACTCAGGTCTCGCAGCAGCCGTCCTAGAGATCGGATGGTGTTGAACAGCTCCCCGCAGTCAGGAATTGGTGGTAGAATATACTTCCAGGCGTGGTTTAGATTAAGGCCTGCATCCGCGTTGATGTGTGGCCGTCTACTCATTTCTATTGCTTCTTTGATGCGTCTAGTCCAGTATCGGTTTTCACTGTGCAGGAGCCGGGTCTTGTCAAATTCAATGGCATGTCCAGTGACCACGGAATGGAGTGCTACAGCCGAACGGTGGATTTGTTTTTTGTTGTAATGACTAATGAGTTCCCACACTAAGTCGTTCACACACTGTGCGCCCGGTCTCACCGACATACGTTCTGCCACAGCTGCAGGGAATTTCGTATACGCCTGCCGACTGAGAGACTGAGTCAACGAAGCGATAATGCACGGTGACGGTTTTCATTTTTTTTAATCATCCGGTAAGCGATGAAAGTCGAAACTGTCAAAAAGGGTTCAGAAATGTTTTAACTGTAAAATTTCTAAACAAAGAAACCGTAGCGTCTTAAATAAGAACTTTATAGAATAATAAACACCACTAGGACTCATAGCTTCTCACTGAGAAATCCTAAAGGTAAACCTAGTAATCCTGTATGGGAATGATCTTGGCTGACCGGGTGACGCCTCATTGAAGTCTATGATGCCTCAGGGCGGGTCTGCTTAGAAAGGCTACGACGAGATGGTCGAAACGTCGGCATCACAGCCGCCGGCGCGGCGTCACCTGGACAGACGATATCAATCACATAACTCTGGGCGCGGAAACCTAGGACTTCACTTATCATGTATGGAAGTTTTAGAAGGATTCTTCACATTCACTTGAACTTAACGAAGTTCAACAAAATTGTTTTCAACCATTGATGGACGGCTAGTCCATCATATTAATATTTTTGTGTAAGAAAGCCAAAATATCGACCATTCTCTCGATTCGAAACTGTCTTATATTGTGTAATTGTACGAATAAATGCAGTCGAAGAGTCTTCTACTCGTATTTAATATACTCTTTTTGTTGTTTAAACCACCCTCCTGGAAGGATGTGGAAAATGTTTGTAAAGCTGTGAGAAGTAAAGCTGAAATGTTTACACTTTTCATCGCAATATTAAAGCGGTGAGATTCTACCAGAGGTGTGACTTGTCACACTGAGTACTATCCTTTGACCAAAAAAATAACAACAAAAATATGGTAAAACACGCAGGCAGGGATTTTTTGCTTTTACATTTTTATCTGTAGAACAAATGTCTTTAGGATGGCAAAAAAGACGACTGACTAATGGTGCTACACAATGATACACATTTTGCGTACCCTTTCAGTTTGTAGTTTCTTTGGTCTGGGATAGCTTTTAGGTCATGCTCCATTGTCTTGTAAGCGATAATCGGTGTGGTTCGGCGCCGTCCGTGTTGGAAGCGTCCCTCACGCCAAGCTTCCGGTGCTCACTCGCAATGCATAAACAAAGCTCCACGTTGCCTCCCGAGTGCCTTAACTGATATTCACCAGTACTCAAAACATGTCTTGCATCCAGATGAACTTACATGACTATGACATGGCATCACAGAATGCAATGTCACTGGCCCAGTCACAGTCTAATTCGCCACGTCTCGGTCACTAGCCACAGACAACAATTCTCCCCAGTTTTTTTCTTTACTCCACCTTAAATTATCTCTTTTACGATTGATCTATCACCATGCCATTATGCTCATTACTTTCACTTCTGATTACGCACGAACTTACACATCCTAAGACGCGATTTTTGATCTCGAAACGGCGATTGTATTCTTGAGAGAATTCACTTTGTGATTCATTTCATTCTTTTCCCAAGTAAAATAGCTTAAGCTAATTTTAAACATACTTTCGAAGTTTCGGACAAATTTGAAAATGGTAAAATAGCCCACTGTCTTTGTCGAATCAAATTATTCATCCCGTTGAAAATTCCTCAACCAGGTGAATCTTTGGCGATGTTTTAATTTTGATTATTAAAACTTTGAAATTAAATTTATATAATGTTTGCATTTACAATCCTTGTGCCAGTATCAACAGATCACTACAAAAAGTTCGCATAAAATACATGCATATTATTTTACAACACTTTGCCAGATGACATTAAACGATTAGATTTCATACAAAAGTTTAAGTTCCAAGTAAAACTTTTTCTACTGCACAACTGTTCTATACAATTAGAGACTATTACGAGCATCCAAAAGTAAATCAATACTAATTTTAACAGTGACATGTAATTTAATATTTACAATTTGGACTGAATAATTCTAAAGATTCTCTAACAATTACTGTACTTCAGCATCTGGGTCAATGACCCCCATCTCGATCAGGTTTTCGTCTAGTTTCTCTGATTAATGATAAAATGCTGAGATGGCCCTTTGTTTCACTTCTGATTAAAACTGTAACTTCAAAATAAGTCCCACAAGTTTGACATTCTCCTAGCCTGAATCTTGGAGAGTGCGCGATGATAATTCTGCATTTTTTTTCGAACAATAGCAGTATGTACACTTGTAAAACTGCGGGTATCAAAAATATTTTTGAACGTGGGGATAGGCTGTTTGCAGCAATGACGTCTATCTGTTGGCGCCCGCCTCAGTAAAGCAACGGATATGAGAATCCCTTCATAGCACTTGCAAGCTCCTATCCTTTGCAGCGGCTGGACGCGTAGATAAATTTAATGCTTGAAAGAAACGCAATAAAAGGACTCCGTCGTAATAATATGCACGACTTATTGGAGAAAGACGAAAGTAAAATGTATAAGCTCCTCCTGTTTATAATTCATGAAATCGTGGTATAAGTCATGCTATCGCCCCTTCAAAATCTTCTGATTTTCCTATAATAATAAAAATAACTTCATCTTTTTATATGAGGCCGAAAATCTTAATTTATTCTGCGAGTCTGCTTCAATCTGTCCACCACGATTGTCAACTCACGGAGTAGGTTGTTGTTCCGTGGTACCTATACGCGACGGACAGTCGTTCCTTCACCGTCACCCGTCAGGTGTCGCAGGTGAAATGTTGCCACCGGCAGAGATCTTACTTTTGAGTGTTCATTAAATGCTCAAATGTTCTCGTTTGCGAAGGTGGAATTGTTCCATTTTGTTGTTCATATTTGATTTGTAGTGTGTTTAATTAGAACAATGAACTTCAAAAAATGGGAGATTATACTATGAAAAATCGATACATTTACTCTTGTAAACGTTTATGAAGAATCTCTCTCATTTAGATGAAATTGTTTTTATTTTTAATTCAGTCTACTTGCGGAAAGAATGGTATTTGACCATGTTTCTTACCTGGATTTCAGAATTTATCTTCCTGCACAATCTACTTTTGTTGCAGGTCTAGGATTGTTTTCGAGAATTAGGTCAAAATTAATAATTTACAAACTTTGAGAGCAAAATGTGTGGTTTCTTTTAGGATGGGATAGGTATTTAATGTTGCGGGACATCTGCCAGGATTTTACATGCCACAAGTGTGACATGGGAAACTCGAAGTTTTCCGCTCCACTAATATCCACCTTCTCTCAACCAGGATTTAATCCGTAAACTCGGATTTTGAAAGACTTTGCGCTAGCCACTGTGCCACCAGAAACGACAAAAATATAATAATTAGACTGCAATCTAGGTGTCCCTGTGGAACACCCAGTCTACAAGAAAACATGGTGACGTTGAAGATTCAAGGCCGCAAAATGACAGGGAGGACGGTGTCTGCGTCCTCTCCTGTCCCTGGGGTTCCTTTTTGCCGCCGCGACGCCCGCCCCTCCCCCTGGGGCTACGTGGAGGGCGAGGCGCGGGCGGCAGGTGTCGCGGCCGCGACGCGCGCGGGCTAAAACGATTTGCCGCTACCGAAGCGCCGCTCTAAGTGTATTACCCCGGCGTTATTTATTCTAATACCAGGCGCTATCTTTCTAAGGGTGGACGGGCCAGGGCAGGGCGAGGGCCAGGGGCACTCGGACGGAGGAAGCTGCGCTTTTAAAGCGATTACTCCGCTTGGTCCCCGGGCGCCGCCCTTCACTTGCCCTAAGGCGCCCCCCCCCCCCCCGCAGACGCCCTTGTCCCGGCGGCCTTCACCACTCATTGGCAGTACACAAATTGGCGTACGTTTTTCTTCAACCCATGTCACCTTCTCCTAATTCTATTTAAACTAATCCATCTTTCTATAACTAAGGCTCTCCCAAACCGTGGCTTTTCATTTTAATAATAAATTTCACTATTATTTCTATATTATCCCAATTTGCATTTTCTCAACTTTAATTTCATTATTAATTATATTTTTCATTAATGTAACATTAGATATGGGAGTGGTAGGAGCTGTTGTATCTCCGAAAATAAAATTTTGTTTAAGAAAAAGGCAAGATTCAAGAGCAAATAAACTATATAGGCAGTGCGCTTACTAATGCAGTAACAAAAATATTCACAGAAATGCTGGCAGTCGCCTGATGACTTTGAGTGAAACCTGCAAAGTTATTCCTGGATGTCAATCTGGATTGAGGAAACATAGATCCTGAGAGAATAATATTGTTATTGTACAAGTCCAAATAACCCTGACAATAGCAAAAGCAGGAGGGAAATTGTACGCAGCCTTTGTAGGCTTTTGACGTGCGTTCGTCTTCGCAGTCTACTTTACTCTTTCGAGAACTACAAAATTGGAGTTAGCGTGCAAACGATCAGAATTCTACGAAACGTATACAAAAGGAACATAAAATTTAAACTCCGCGAAATAAAAACCTCTAATAAGATTATTATAAGCTTTGCAGGCGTATTCTTTGAAACGCGTCTTAAACTACTACGGCATTACTTGCTAGTTTTTTGTTGAGTCTTAACATACAATCCCAGACAGACGAACAGAGATACTACTATTTGCGATCGATTTCATTCTACAAACGAACGATATTGTAGATCTCCAAAACATACTTGATACTCTTTCACTGCATTGTCGTTACAAATATTAAGTTGTCAATGAGAAGAAGACTGATATAATGGAATTCAGGAAGGCTGGAAAACCAAAAAAAAAAAAATAAAGAGCAACAAAATACAAGGGAATCAAACTGGCAGTCATTGGTGACTGGTAGCACCAAGGTATTCCATCTTCAACTTCACTTACATGTTATCTGCAAGAAATTAGAAACAGGGTTGAGGTCTATCTGGCCTGCAGAAATGAAGAGAAACACGGGAATTGGGCTTCCAAAAAGATCTTCAAATTTATTGTAACCTTGCTTAACCTGCTACTGCCGTCAATTAAAATCTTAGCACATACCAAATTACCGAATAAAAAAAAACATAATTTACCTTCTACAAAATGAATTGTCGCATTAATGGAAAAGAGATTTGTACATTTTTAATATACGAAACATTAAGACACAATGTAACTGAGTGCACATTCTTTCAACAGCCTGAGATGAGAAATATTTAAATTATTAATATTAAAATAGCACAATCACAATTAGTAATCACTTCACAACGTATCATTTGATGTAAAAATCGTGTTCGCCTCACCCCTTGCGAGGCCTCTTCGAACAGTGGGCTTCCTGTGGGTTGTTGTTTAGGGTTTTTGACTCCTCTCCCCCGTACGGGACGGGGATCGGGAGTCTGGGTTGTTGGAGGAAGGGTTAATTTATCTGTGGAGAGAGCGGTTGTTTTATTAAGGTTGTGGATGACGGGGGAGGGAATGGGTAGAACCGGGATGAGAGGGGATAGGGTGGGGTGAGAGGGAAGAGGTGGGCAAGGATTTAGTCAAAGGAGGCGGCGGAGTTTCGTTGTCGATGACATGTACCGCGTGTCAGTCATTCGTCAATTCGTTGTTCGTTCTGTCATTTGTCGTTGTTTGTTTTTGCCCTCTGGCTTAGGTGACAGGAGGAGGAAGTTGAAGGATGTCTAAGGGATGCTTTTTCCGGGTGTGTCGGGGTGGGTTTCTGAGGATGTGGTGGTGGGGAAAGATTAGGTTTCGGAATAGGGGGTTGTTGATATATTTTTGTATTTGGGGTATTGCGAAGTTGTGGAGGTGTGTGAGGATGTGGGGTATTTGTTTTGGTGTCGTATGGAGTTGTAAATGGTTTACATGGGTGGGCAGAAGATGAGGCGTGTGTTGTGGTTTTTGCACGCGGGTTAATTTGGTGCGGTTGGTGTGGGATGTAGCGAACCATGTAGGATAGGCATATGTAGGGATGGAACGGATATAGGAGTTGTAAGTTTGGATTTTTCTCTTGGTGGGTATAAGGGGATTCGTGAGGATGGGATATAAGGTATTGGTGATCCTGGTTGCTTTGAAAGTAATTTTGTGAATGTGGTGGGATCAAAGGAGTCTGCGGGAGAAGGTTATGCCAAGGTAGGATATTTCTGTTGTCCAGGGAATTGGTTCATTTGCAATGGTTATGGGAGGGGGTTGGATGGGTATGTTTTATAGGAGAACAGGATTGCTTGGGATTTGGATGGGTTTATGATGGAGTTTTGGGAAGCCCAGAGGTGGAAATTGTTTAGGGATTCTTGGAGGTAGGATAAGGATCAGTTTAGGGAGCGAAAGGAAGCTAGGAAGGCAAGGTCATCGACCTAAAGGAAAGTTTGTACTCCTGGGGTTCGTGGAACGTCATTTATATACATGGAAAAAAGGATTGGGGATAGCCCTGTGGGACGCCGGCTCGGATTGGGTAATTGGGAGATGTTTTTGATAGTTGTCGGATATGGAAAGAGCGATGATTTAAATAGCTTTGTAGTGGAGTGTGAATATAATCGGGGATATAGTGTCGGATTTTCATGAGAAGGATTGGATGGGAGATGGTGTCGTGCGCTTGGGTGAGGACTGTGACAATGGCAGGGACATCCATCTAGACTCACCAATAGATCATCGGATTTTAAGCGAAGTCTTTTTAATTGTTCAATGAAGTGAGAGGAATTCTTGATGTGTCTTTCTGTGTTCCCAATGTGAGGTTGTAGTAGTTTGGAGCGGTATTTGACCAATGTGAACGTTGGCGAATTAATAGCACTCACAATTGGTCTCAGTAGTGAGTCCGGTTTGTGGATCTTTGGTAAGTCATAGAGTCTTGGAGGTAGCGCCTCCGAAATCTTTAGAATATTCTGTTCCTCAGGTGGTGTAGAGGATTCCTTGAGAAGGTTATTCGACTTGCGTAAAATAGAAGCCGTACTATATTTAGGTAGAGGCCTGTAGTTATCGGTATTCAAAATGTCCCTGGTTTTCTGTTGGTAATCTTTGAGCAGGATCC
Source organism: Gryllus longicercus (assembly GCA_038098605.1). Lineage (NCBI taxonomy): Eukaryota > Metazoa > Arthropoda > Insecta > Orthoptera > Gryllidae > Gryllus > Gryllus longicercus. The sequence goes on along the minus strand of JAZDUA010000011.1, from coordinate 6,895,679 downwards.
CATAAATAAGCTATTTTAACAAAAATGAAACCTGCAACATTCTTTTGAGTGTTTTTCACGCTATCCGAGAACAGAATTTAATAAAAATATTTATTTGCTGAGCCATTTTGTGATAATTCATAAAATACTTATGAGACTTCAAAACCCTAAAATCAAAATACCCGTTTAAAATTCCCTAAGCTATGTGCTTCTTTAAATCGCATCAACTTTCAAGAAAATAATCTTAATCCATTAAGGCGCTAATGTTGGGCACCGGCAGATGAGCAGACGGACGTTTTGCCATCAATCTATTTTTTGTATGAAGAACCTTTAAAATATAGGTTGTGACTTCATTACTCGTAAGACGTAATTATATGCATTTAAAAACCAGATTTATCCACATTTTCGTTACTAGGGGCCGACAATAAAAGGTTTTCTGTCGCAAAATTTGTCAATTGTAGCAGAAGTTTGCAATAGTTTCCCGTTATTACTTATGTAGTAAGGCGAGAGAAGGAAACCAAAACTCAGAACGCTGTGTGCAACGGTTTGGGGCCCTCCCTGGGGTCCCTGGGGGCGCGCAGGGCTGCGGGAGGAGCGGGCGGAGGGCGCGGCCGTGGTGCGTCTTCCGTCGCCCCCGGGGCCTCCGAGCCGCCGTAGGGAGGCGGAGATGAGATTGTCGGGAGTTATTGACAGGGCGACATCAAGAGGACTGGCAGGTCGCAGGAAAAATGAAAGACGCGGGTGAATACCGAAAGCCTTGTTTTGTAGTTCACAGGAACATTTTGAGCCATTAATAACATTGCAAATACAAAAATATTGTTGTAATTTTACCAGTCTGCCTAGAAAACTAATTGTGCTCTAACAGCACATTCTTTCTCGTTTTTTTCGAAATATGCTTTTTTCGAAAATTCAAGAGTTTAACGAAAAAGAGACCTGCACCTTTTTTAAAAAATGATTCTTGCTCAATTCGTAAAAAGCAAATTAGAAAAAAATATTGAATTGATTTAAAAAAAATGTTTCTTTAATTCAATAGATTACACAAGCACAATTATCGCAAATACTACTTTTGTTTACAAATAAAAGTGTGTATGACCTTTTTAAAGAGCTGATTTCTTTAGAAAATTTTAAGCCAAACATTTCTAGCTTCAATTGTACAGTTTTAAATCTTAAAAAGTTCAATATTCGAAAACACAGTTTGCTAAAAACTAATAATGTACTTCAGCTTTTCGGACCCCCATCTCGATCAAGCTTGAGAGGGAGAGAGAGAGGGAGGGAGAGAGAGAGAGGGGGGAGGGGAGAGAGAGAGGGGGAGGGAGAGAGAGAGAGAGAGAGAGAGAGAGAGAGAGAGAGAGAGAGAGAGAATGACCATGGACAATGTAAGAGATCTTTTGAGTAACGTGATGTATTTCGTGTAAAAGGATTGACTGTTTTGCCAAGTTCAAAAGAATTATAATTTTGTGTATAAAATTATTGTTTATTACCAATTATATATTCCCTGAGTGTTTTTGTGGAATTGAAACAAAATCATCACAATGTATAAAACTTGTTTTTATATGGAACTGAAAAAGTTTTTGAAAAAATATAACAAGTCAGTTGGATATTTCTAGTTATTTCATCATTTTTCATGATGAAATAAACGATTGGAAGAAAACTGCATCGTACACATTCTGCAACATACACATTACTCGTATTTAATGCATTACTATTTTTGCTCAATAAATTGCCTCTGCTGGAATGAAATATGAGGTTTAAAATTTCAGTTGCGTTTTGCTGAATTGTTCTTCTCTTTAATTGATGAGTAGAGGCACTTTGCAATGCCCGGAATGTATTACATGCCTAAAAAAGCTAATCTAGTTGCCATGAAAATTAGAAATGCAGGCAGGCTATGTTTTATATTTGAATATTATTGGAATTAATTCTGATTGTTTGGAATAAAAGCTGATTCCTAAATAATCTTTGCTATTCTTAAAAACAAAATCTCAATATCCGGGAAAAGAATAAATAGCTCTTGATTATGCTAATTGAAAAACTAGTAATTTTGGTAGTTTATTTTTATGATCAATGGCAATTATAATTTGTATACATTATATGCCGAATAATATACTTCTTGGTGGATTGAAATTATTTGGCATCACGTCTATTTCTATTCTGTAATAAATTACCATAAAACAGAATTGTGAATTCATATTATATCAACCCAAAGACATGAAATAAAACGCTCTTCGCAAGAAGTGCTACTAATTGAAACGATTCATGAAAAACATAGTAAATAATGACTTAGACGTGTTGATTGATTGATGCATCAACTGCTATCGCATTAGTCCCACAAGTGTATTTTATCACCGTAGGTGGAGGCGACCTTCTCCCTCTGAATGAGATCCGGCGCCGCCAACCTTCACATCGGTCAGTGGGGTTTTCTCCATTCAGATGTCTCCCCCAGCGCGGCACCGCCCCAACCGGGACAAGCTCTCAGCCTTCGACATGAAAGGTAGTGTAGTGTATATGAGAAAGTGTGAGCAAATGTGGCAAGGAAGAGTTCACGCGCAGTCCGTGACCCGTGTGTTAGGATATTACCCTGGGATTTCCATAGTGTTGAAGGTAGAAACAACTGACTAAGCAACTACCAAGCGGAGATGTTGGCCACCAGAATTGTCACCCAGACAGCGCTTGAACTCGACCCAGCTATATACATTGCGTCGAAAATTCAAACACCCTCAGGACTTGAACCATTGAACCTCTCGGTCAGAGTTGTAATGTAGGTGAGATAAATTCGTTGTTGTTCCACATAAAGGCACGGTCACGGAAATTTTTCGGTTAAATAATCGCACAGACAAGTACGCGCATTGAATATGCAGTACTGGGAGGAAACGTCAAAACGTCGAAAACAAGCTTTTAAGACCATTATACGCATATAATAAACTACTTGCATATTTCAAATGGATGAGCCGCAATAAACACTAGAAATTTGGTTTGAAAAAATGCTTTTTAGGCAAACATTTGACAGAAACTCCAGAAACATTTAAATTGCTTATTATTTACTAAACTAATTAATATATTTATTTGTTACAAATTAATATATATATATATATATATATATATATATATATATATATATATATATATATTGAAACCCATAATATGTGTTTCATTACACTAATTAGATCATTAGTGTAAGAAACCAATTGCTATTTTGAACTGCGCGATGCGCGCGCTGAGCGCGGCGCGCCGGGGCCGGCGAGCAACCGCTGCCTCCGCCGACGGTGCCACCGCCGCCGGGAGGCTAGCGTGTGAATTTCGGTTGGAACTGGGCACCGCGCACGTGCAAAAGTTCGTTACGAGAATCGCGGACGAGAGCCGTTGGGACAGTCAGTCGAGCCGTGCCGCCCGTCGATGCAGGACGCGGCCGGCGTGCTCCCGAGCAGAAAAGAATCGTAAGGAGAGAGACGCTAGCGGGGCGGCGACGAGTGCGGACGTGTCGCGAGAGCTCGCGAGTAATACATGGACACAGTCAACCGGCTACGCAACTGTGGAAATATCGAAAACTGTAGTAGATCACAAACGTGTAAATAGAACATTAGAAGTATCAGTATAGTGAAAGATTAGTGTTGGTAGAATAATTGATGTTATTCTTATTAGTTGGCGAGGTGGAAACATTCTTGAAATTGCGCGGTACAGAACTGTGACCAGTATACAGAGTAGGCGCGGGTTGTGTAATTAAACCCACTGACGGACAGTGATTCGAGGAAGGTGCGAAGCCGAGATATCAAGATCCTGGTTGGGGAAGAATTGCTGGAGCATCAGCCGTGGACGATTACCACGCCATCCGCTGCTGACGGCCCGCAGCAGTAGCAGAGGTCGACAACCCCGTCGGCACGAGCGGCTCTACTAACATCACAGGTATCCGATCGGGGCCCCGCAGGTATGAGAAATGCATTTCACTCTTAATCTTGGTACCAAGGCAGAGTGTAAAAACGTTGTCTGATTATGTAAATGACAAATTTGATTTAAAATAAATCTTGTTTATAATTGTATTTCAATTTATGATTAACCACCCCAACGTTGCACCAACTTATCCGGGGACCCATTCACGTAAAAGATACCCTCTCTTAGTGTTGTATTGCAGTGAAAATACCCGGCACCACCAGGTATGTCACAGCTGGCGCCCGAACAAGTGGAAAACGTATAGTTAAGAAATGCGGCCTTAGGAAAGTTGGTGAAATGTTGGAAAATAATGTGCATGTAATTGTTGTATAGTAATGCAGGGTATAGATGAGAAGCAGGCAGTGCAAAGTGTATTATTATAGAGTACAAAAAAAAATAACAATACATGTGTTAGCAAAAACATGCACAAGTCAAGTAAGCATAATGAAATGTTGATAATTACAAAAATGTTGTTGTGTAATTAATTGCGGGTTGACATAGGCAATTATTTGTGTGCATCCAATATATAGTTAATATTGTAGTTACTGAGGTTATGAAAACCACACATATACATATTACAGATAATATAATGTAATAGAATTTCAAATTTTGTAAGACATATTAATAATATTTGAATTGCTTGGCAACTTTTAATAACATTGAAATTAAAGAAATGGGGAAGTAGTAATAATTCTTGTGAGAGTATAAAGGTGGTTAATAGTGTTGTACAAATTGTGCACAAAATTTTGTTTGCTGGGAACGTTCACTCAGTAGTGCATTATTTATTGGTGATGGTAAAGTTTGGGGAATTTAATAGAAAAGATACCAGGTTGGGAAACATATAGCAGCATTGTGAATGTATATTGTGAATATTTATATGATACTATTGAGGAAAATTCAGGGAGAAGATATGACATGTTAATGTGAGTGATGATTATGTACATAATATAGCAATAAGTGTGTTGAAAAGTAATTTCAATTAATAAGGGATTTACTATAATTTGAAAGCATTTATGTAATAGTGTTAATAAGTTTATTAGCAGTGTATATGTGTAAATGGTAATAATATATGTGTTGTAAAGAGTATGTTTATGCATTGGTAGGTGAGTGGAGATTTATATGGCTACTGACCTAGTGTTATTGTGTTTTTGGTGGTGAATGAGGGTTGTTCGTCATTAATTAGCAATTGAAACAGGAGTGAATTAAACCATTCGCGAAGAATATACAGTATTGTGGCGGGTATAGTTAATTCATAGGATAACTGTGGTATTGTTGGTAGGTGAGGCAAGAGGAAAATTTGTGCGGTATTTTAGTGTAGTGAGAATCGATCGAACAGCTCAAAGCAACAGAATGGAGGCGCAAAATGTAGTGCTGGACCGGGAAGAAAAGGCGGATGAAGTAGGGGAAATAGATGTAGGAATCGATAACAGCAGGTCATCGGAAAGTAGGGATAGTGGTATTGGAAGTCGGTTGGATGATACGTCAGGGGACAGCTTCAATAAAGATGTACAAGTTACATCAACCCCAATGAACCAGGCAGTAGGAAATCCAAATCGGGGGGGTGGAGAAGATAATAACTCAGGCATTATGAAGATGTTGATGAAGATGTTCGAACAACAGGACAGGAAGGCAGAAGAACAGAGTAGGAGGATATTGGAAGGACAGAAGGAACAGATTAGGAAGTCAGCTGAGGAGCAGAAAACATTCACAGAGGAGCAGAACAGGAAGTTAGCTGAAGAACTGAATAGGAAAGTAGAGGAACAGAATAAGAAGTTGGCTGAAGAATTGAATGGGAGATTAGATGAACAGGATAGGAAATTCGAGGAACGGATCAGCAAATTACAAGAGGAATTAAGTGGGAGAATAGGACGCGCCGAAGAACAAATTGAGTTAACGAAGAATGAGATGACTAAAATTGCGGAGCGGGTAGAAAGTCATGAGCAATGGACTGCCGAAGAATTAGGGAAACAGAAAAAGGAGTTAGAATCCCAAGTAATTAGTCTGGGGGGAGAATTAGAGAATAAATTATGCCAGCAATTAGATGCTAAAACCGCTAAGCAGGACGAGAAAATTGAAAGCATGCAGTTAGTAGTCAAGGAAGAAATGCAGGAGAATAAGCGGGAATGCGAAGAGAAGGTTGTGTTACTACGAACAGAGATTGAACAAATAAAAGAATGCAAGGCATCCCCAATTGCAGCAAGCGGGACGGTACCATTTACCCCTCCAAGATCACTAAAATTTTCAGGAGACGGGAAAGAAAATCCATGTATATTTATGAAGGCAGCAGAACGACATCTAGATGTTATCAATACTTCGGAAAGGTGTAAAATACAATTATTATATTTAATGTTAGAAGGCAACGCAAGGATATGGGCCGATACATTTGATAAGTTTCCCGAATCAGTAAAGGCATTTAAAGATCGATTCCTTGAGCGGTATTGGAATGAGGAAATTCAAATTAATTTTAAAATCAGCTTAATGAATAATCATTACAACCAGTCAATGGGAAGTTTGCGGGAATACGCAACAAGGCGTATTATGGAATACAAAACGCTATCCCCACCGATGAGCGATCAGGAAATAATATGTGTACTGACGAGACAGTTCCCAGTTACGGTGCAGAATCTTTTACGTAGTGTGCAGCACACCGACCTGGAAAGATTCCAGAATGTGTTAGGAGGGTACGACTTGACATTTGCAGGCGTACCAAAGAACAGAAATGAAGGGAATGTTAATATGGTTAGATCGGAACGTAACCAGGGGCAAGGGAATGATAGGAGCAACGATTACCAGAGAAGCCAACGCGGAAGAGGGGGAGACGGATGGAGACCAGAGCCGGGGAACCAGAGACCGGACTGGAACAGATCTAATTCAAACCGTACGGAGACGCGAGGCGGGGGCGGGAATGCACCCGACCGATTAGCACAGCCTAGCACAAGTAGTGATCAAGGACACTATTTAAACTAATAGAGTCCGCGGTGATAGGTGGCCCCATTGCGGACGCGGAAATCGATGACGTAAACGCGGTCTCCATAAACGCTATGCAGCCGGTAACCTACGATACCCAACCGTGGCGGAGATGTAAGAACTCAGCGGTCAGAATCAGGAAATGTCCCACGATATCGATAGAATGTGAAGGTATAATTAAAGAAGCTTTAGTGGATACAGGGTGCACGACTACAGTAGTATCAGAAGAAATGTATGAGGAGTTAAAAGCAACAGGAAAAGAAGTAATGTGTTTGCCTATGAATAGGGCGTATGTGATTGGGGCAACTCAGAAGAAGTCAAGCCCCATCACAAAACAAATTATGTTTCAAGCCAGGATTGGCAACCAAGTATATGAGATGGTGGCCCTGGTAGTCAAAAAATTATTGTATTCGGTAATCATAGGGATGGATTTTCTGGTCGATCACAGAGTAAATATAGATCTAGAACGGCAGGTGGTAGAACTGGGGAGCCAGGCGGTAGGATTTGACTTGGGGATGGACGAAGAGTACGAAGCGTGTACGGGCGTAATGGCAAAAGATTCATTAGAAGAACAGCTGAGGCAGCAAACGGAGAAGCAGATTGAGAAGTTTGCGGAAGAACAGAGCAAAGAATTAGGTAAACAGAAAAGATCCGAGGAGGAACAGAATAGGAAGGCGGAGGAACGGAATAGAAAACTAACAGAAGAACAGAACGGGAAGGTGGTTGAAGAACAGATTAAGAAGCCGGCAGAAGAAATGGGAAGAATCACAGAAGAACGGAATAGGAAGCTCATCGAAATATGCGAAAAACCGTATGGGAAAGCGGAGGAACTGGATAGGAAAGATGAGGTGCTAAAATTTCAATCATGCCATCAAGTAGATGCTAGGGTAGCGGTAACAGATAGAAACGAGGGGATGACGAACCAAATCCATGAGGAAGTCAAGACAGCGGAGGGCAAAACGGTGGAGGTCCAAATCGAGACCGAGGAGGATGTCTATAAAGTGAAAGTGAAAACGGAAGAATTGAAGTTAATAATGGAAGAAGAAATGGAAATGAAAATAGAAGAAATGGAGCGCATAATAGAAGAAGAAATCGTGGAAAATATACAAGGGTGCGAAGAGAAAATAGTACAAGAAGAGTTTAAACAGGAAGAAGACGGGAAAATGTCGCCAAGTGTCAAGTATGGGGTGACACCAATTATGCCTCCAAAGTCGATGAAACCTCTGGGAGATGGGACGGAAAACCCTAAGGTAGTTCTGCGAGCAGAAGAACGGCACCTAGCATCAAACAACATATTGGAAGGATACAAGATCCAGTTATCACACCTAATTTTAGAAGAGAACGCCAGGACATGGGCAGAGAATTTTGGTATATTTCCGAAATTTTTGAAGGAATTTGAAAACAAGATTTCTGTACGAAAGTGGAATGAAGAAACCCAAATAAACATCAAGAGCGACCAGAGGAATAGCCATTATAACTACATCACGGGAAGTCGTAGTGAATACAGAACGAAGAGCGTTATGGAGCCAAACACATTATTTGCTCCTATAAAATATCAAGGAATTATTTGCATGTCAACGCGACAGTATCCTGTCACCGTGCAAAGCCTACTGAGCAGAGCAGATCATACCGATTTAGGAAAGGGTTTGAAGATATTGGAGGGGTACGCATTCACCTTTGCAGATGCCCCAAAGTATGGGAATGAAGGAGATGTAGGCAGGTCAAGAATGGAGCGAAGTCAGGGGCGAGGGAAGAGTGATGGTATGGTCAACCATTGGTACAAACGTAGAAGAGGTCGTAGCTGGAAATGGGATGATACCTATCAAGATGTGTTCAACACGCTGGAAGCTATGTCCTACAACTGTGAGTTAGGAAATCACTGTCAGCAAAATGGGGATGAACTGTCGCACAAGAGACAAGACATAGTAGGACATTACAAGCTTCAAATCGGAAACCTGGTTCAACATGGATGGACAATAGTGAAGTGTAAATAAGTGTAATGTTAGGGTTAATAATAAGTAATCACATGTTAATTCGATTTTAAGTTATAAGTGCATATAGGGCGTCGGGCAATATGCAAGAGAGTGCAACCATCGGCAGTGACGATGTTATTAGTGTGAATTTTTCCAGAAGCGGGAAAAATTCAAAAAAAGAAAGGGGGGGGTGATGAAACCCATAATATGTGTTTCATTACACTAATTAGATCATTAGTGTAAGAAACCAATTGCTATTTTGAACTGCGCGGTGCGCGCGCTGAGCGCGGCGCGCCGGGGCCGGCGAGCAACCGCTGCCTCCGCCGACGGTGCCACCGCCGCCGGGAGGCTAGCGTGTGAATTTCGGTTGGAACTGGGCACCGCGCACGTGCAAAAGTTCGTTACGAGAATCGCGGACGAGAGCCGTTGGGACAGTCAGTCGAGCCGTGCCGCCCGTCGATGCAGGACGCGGCCGGCGTGCTCCCGAGCAGAAAAGAATCGTAAGGAGAGAGACGCTAGCGGGGCGGCGACGAGTGCGGACGTGTCGCGAGAGCTCGCGAGTAATACATGGACACAGTCAACCGGCTACGCAACTGTGGAAATATCGAAAACTGTAGTAGATCACAAACGTGTAAATAGAACATTAGAAGTATCAGTATAGTGAAAGATTAGTGTTGGTAGAATAATTGATGTTATTCTTATTAGTTGGCGAGGTGGAAACATTCTTGAAATTGCGCGGTACAGAACTGTGACCAGTATACAGAGTAGGCGCGGGTTGTGTAATTAAACCCACTGACGGACAGTGATTCGAGGAAGGTGCGAAGCCGAGATATCAAGATCCTGGTTGGGGAAGAATTGCTGGAGCATCAGCCGTGGACGATTACCACGCCATCCGCTGCTGACGGCCCGCAGCAGTAGCAGAGGTCGACAACCCCGTCGGCACGAGCGGCTCTACTAACATCACAGGTATCCGATCGGGGCCCCGCAGGTATGAGAAATGCATTTCACTCTTAATCTTGGTACCAAGGCAGAGTGTAAAAACGTTGTCTGATTATGTAAATGACAAATTTGATTTAAAATAAATCTTGTTTATAATTGTATTTCAATTTATGATTAACCACCCCAACGTTGCACCAACTTATCCGGGGACCCATTCACGTAAAAGATACCCTCTCTTAGTGTTGTATTGCAGTGAAAATACCCGGCACCACCAGGTATGTCACAATATATATATATATATAATGAAGAGACAGACAAACTGGTACAGCCATGCGTATTGATATAAAGAGTTCTGGAACCAATCACAATACGGGGATCCGGCAACGACTGGCACAGTTGTTAGATCTGGCAGTCCGGCAGTGACAATCAGTCTGGCACAGTTGTTAGATCGGTTACTGCTACAACATTGGCAGATTATCACTAAGGATTTTAGATGCGGCATATTTTCAAAAATGTAGCTGTTTTCATTCAGATAGTACAATATATAGATTGGGGGAATGAAATGAGGCGAAATGAATACAATTCATTGCACCTATTCGTGAGATTATTACATTTTGCCACCTTTTTTCCTCTTTTATTGTGCTTTAACACCTTTTCTCGACTACTTTCAGCGTTTTTAACCTTTTTTTCTACTTTTAAAATATATTTAAATTATATATTTATATCTCAGAACAATGGTTAGTCCACAGCTGTAAAGTCAAATTTAAATTTGAACAGTGTTGTTGCACCAGTTTAACCCTTTCCCACAGGATTTAAACTGCTGCCTAGACAGGCAAATCAGGACGTTTAAATGGGTGTGCAGAAATCCACTTGTCTGTGCCCTGAGGAAACATTTACCCTCACCATCGTACAGCTGTCAATACGAAAAGAGCCCTGGCTGCGCTCGTGGATTTGGAGGGGGGAGGACAGGCGCGTCGGGGCGCGAGGACAGCGATGTTCCCTCGCGGCAAGTACGCTCTACTACGCGATTCGCGCCATAAGTTCAGTCAGTGCTGACAATTCTTTAACAGTTTTCTATCTACTAGAATTGGATAAAGGACTATAAACCACCTCATAGAGAATCTACGAAGAAAAAAACGTTGGTGCAAAATTATATGTGTATATTCTAGAAACTGAGTTCATATAACTGGTTATATGAATTACCTTAATACTGTTGTTTCAACAGCACCTTCTTTGGATCGTTTTGATAGTACTTTCAGAACCTTCTCTTCCCATTTACGACTATAATTTTCACTTCAAAATCCTTTCCCTAGTTATCACGATTTAAGTGAGTTTGAATATATTATCTGGGATGCCTTGCAACGTGCTGTTCAGAAGAGATCGCCACCCCCTCATATTCTTACGAGTTTAATTACATAGTTAATAATTACGTAATTCAATAGTTAAAGTACATATCCCATTGATCTCTATGCGGAAAGCGTCACAGATAGGTCTTTGAAATTTTATACTTTTAGGCCCATGTAACCCACCCATACGGGGATTTCACGGTGTGAATTTCTTGTCGTGAGCATTTAATTTGAAATTCTTTTTGGCATACATTTTTATCTTTCTACAATATGATAAAAGTATCTCTTACCCGCCGGAAGAGGAAGCCATACCAAAATCTCAGCTTTGCATCGCCCATCCTTTTGCGACCTTCCTGTTCACTTATGAAATCAATTTCCGAATTCATCTCAAAACATTAGCTGTTACATTTGCTACTTTTCCACTTTTCAAATATTAACTTCAAACTGAACACCGTCTCAAAAACGTTAAAATCTTGTTCTGCAGAGACGCGCGTCATCTTCTCTCGACCATTCCTCCCGAGTCCTGATACCCCTCCTACCCCTTCTTCGCCTTTCAAGTTCCTACTCGTCTCACAAAAAAAAACTTACAAAATGGTTCCTTGTTAATACCTCCTGCCTACAATGTTTGTTCGTTTTATTCTATTTTAATTGCTATTGCCCCTTCATTCCCGACAATGAAAGCATTGTTTTATCACAATCACCTACTTTATTTTGCACATATATTCTCTATCACACAAGAGAATCACTCACAGGTGTCCTATTACTAAAATTGGTATCTTATTTTTTTTATTTAATTATTTACGTATTTAACTTTGTTATTTATTTATTTATTTATTTTGCTTGTCTTCGCTTACCTTTGTCACTTTTATTTATGTTCTCTATAACCATGTTTGTTCGTCCCTTTACGTAGTTCATTTGACACTTTCCTGCCAGTTACGTAAACAAATATTTTATAGATATTTTGAGCTTCTTTATAATAGTTCTAAATGACCAAGGCGTAAGAGAAAAGTGCAAAACATCAGCATTTTCTTCTTCTTCTCCTTCTTCTTCTTCTTCTTCTTCTTCTTCTTCTTCTTCTTCTTCTTCTTCTTTTATTTTAGGCTAGAGCCTGTTTCTTTACAAAGGATACTTAATTAAAATTTTAAAAAAATGTGAAACATTTCATTTATGTAGTCATATTTATAAATTGGCCCTACATTCATGCTGTCTTGTTTCACAAAATGTCTTTCCACCTAGTTCTTGGACTCCTACTCTTCTCCTTCCTTCCGTCTTCTATCTCTAGTCACTTTCAGCAGTCTGTCTTCTTCCATTCTGTTTATATGGTCGTTCCATTTCTTTCTTCTTTCTCGAACCACGTCTGAGATTATATCTATTTGGCAAGTTTGTCTTATATTAATATTAGGTTCTTTATTCCTTAGCGTTTTATTTGTATTTTTTCTCAGCACCCGCATTTCCGACACTTCCATCATTTGGCATATTTTTTTTGAGTCTGCTCTCGTTTTAGCTGCATATGACAATACTTATCTAATTACTGCCTTATATATTCTAATTTTAGTGTATTTTCTTAGATATTGATTTTGCCATATCGAGTGGTTGAGGCAGTCTGCTATTCTATTTGCTTAAGCATAAGCTTTGTTCCTTAGCCTCTTTTATAGATCTACCATCACTAGTTATTGTTATGCCTAGATATTGTTTTTCCATCACTTGCTCTATTAGGTATTCGTTTATAGCTAGTTTGCATCTCAATGGCTCTTTCGAGATTGTTATGCATTTAGTTTTTTGTGTGGATATCCTCATGTTGAATGACTGGCATGTCTTGTAGAATTGAAACAGGAAGCGTTGTAAATCATCTTCGCTTTCGGCAATTAAGACTGTATCGTCTGCATAACAAATTGAGTTTATGCTATAAGAGCCCAAGTAATATCCTTTTTTGTTCGAAAGATTGTTTAGGATGTTTCATTACCAGGTTGAAGAGTATTGGGCTGAGGGAGTCTCCTTGTCTTATTCCTTGACCTGTTGTTATGGCTTGGGATATTTGTTCGTTATGTTTTACTTTCATTCTGGTGTTCATATTGTGACGTACCTGATTGTCGGTACTTTCCACTGCAAATATCAAGGTTATAAAGGACGGGTGTCTTACTCGTGAATGGGTCTTCAGAGGGAATTGATAATACATTGGTAAATCAAAGTAATAAATTAGTATAAACACAAATACAATTTATTCATAAATCAACGTCTAATACACCTGATTAAATACATAAGACCTCGATGTCTTGGTACCAAGATTCTAGTTACCATATAATCTTATCATACCTGGGGCCCATTAAGTAAATCGACTGTCGCAGCTGCTCGCCCTCGGCGACGGCGACTGTTGACCTTCACCGCAGCTCGGCGTCCCCAGGCGGTTGGTGACGCAGACACGTGCCTCGCCGGTCTGCAGTGGCGGCGACGAGAATTCCTCGGCCGCAATCCGGGATGTTTCCGCTTTCAGTTCAGCTTTCCGCTTTCACACCCACACTCACAGCATCTCCTGGATGTCCATTTCGTTCTATCATATACTTGGATGACGTCGCAGCACTCTTTCTCAGTTCATTTCTGCTCCCCTCTTGCAACCGTCAAGCACGTGGTTACACTCCGTGCCGGCATCCATTACACTACCCACTATTCTATTGTTCTTTCCACTGCATTCCTTATCACGAACGCAATTTAGAGTATCTACGGGCTAATCTCTCCCGACTTCCACGTTACCGGCTTCTAATCAGCGATTTTATAAACCTAACACTGTTTCACGTTCTTCGTCTTTGGTAATGTCCTGCTCTGCTTACAGCTAACCGTCCTTTTCCGGCCACTTTCTTACACTCGCTCTCAGCACCTGTCCTCAACGGCCGTCTCCCGGCTACTGCTTTCAACCGTCGCGCTCGACTCGTAACGGCCGAAATCCCCCCCTCTCTCGCTAGGCCACGGCGGAGGCAACGTCCACTCTTCCCCCCACCGTTTGTCCTCGCACCTGCCGCTATGCCGCGCAGTTCAAAATGAGTAGTAATTATACTCCTGTACTTCTTGTCTTTAATTACGTATGGAAACGCTTCCGCGTTTCAATATATATACTTGCTATGAGTTTAATAAAGTTGCAGGGGATATTTTTTTTCTTTAATAATCTTGCTATATCTACAAGACGTACGCTGTCAAATGCTTTCTGTATGTCTACGAAACACATATATGCAGGTTTGTCGAATTCCAGAGATTTCTCAAAAATCTGTCGTATGATGAAGATTGCATCATTACATGATTTTCCTCTTCTGAATCCTTGCTGTTCTTCTTTCCATTCTAGTTTTCTATTACTTGTGTGATAGTTTTTGTTGTTAGTTAAGCGTTGGGTTCAGAAGGTTAATTCCTCTATAATTGTATGTCTCTAGCTTGTCCCCTTTTTTAAAAAGGGGGATTAGAATACTCGTTTTCCATTCCTCTGGTATTTTACTCTGCCTATGTATGTTTTGTATCAGTTTTACTAATTCTTTCTGTAATGATTGCCTCCCGTATTTTAATAGTTCGTTATATATGCCACCCTCAGCGGATGGTATCGTTTGTATAATCTGTTCTTCTGAGATCTCATAGTCTTGTGTTAGTGTGTCGGCTATATCCAATGCTGGAGCTTCGTTATTGTGAAATAGCTTACTAAAATATTCCACCCATCCCGTGTTACTGATTTTTGTTGTGCTTATCAACTCATTTGTTTCGGAGCGTGTATTTCTTATGAAACGCCATATCTGTTTTTGCAGGCCGTAAAAGTCGTGTTCCATTCTTGCAGTAAATGATTCCCAATAATTTTGTTTTATTTTCCTGATCTTTATATTTACTTGATTTCTTATAAGTTTGTGTTCTTCATAGTCTTGTGATAATTTAGACTGTTTGTATTTGATAATTGCTTGGAGTTTCTCCCTAGTTATTTCTTTAACCTCTTCTGTATACCATGGTATATTCCGCCTTTGTTTCTGTTGACTTTTTCTGTTAATTTTTCCTAATGCTTCTTCCGCTGACTTGAGTATATTAGTTTTTATTTTTTCCCATGCTGTCTCAATATCATCTTCTTCTCTAATTCCGTTGTAATTGATTCTTTTTATAAGTGATCTCTATAAAGTTTTTGTGTTGACCCATCTTGAAGGGATTCGATATTAATTTTTTATACTGTACCCCTGGGTATTGCTTTTTACCGTTTAAGTGTTGTTTTTAACTTGCACCGGATTATGGTCACTTCTAATATCTGCGCTTGGTAAGCTTCTTATATCTAAGATGTTTCATGGGTGGCACATTCTATTCATTACAACATAATCTATTATGGTTCTGTATCCCATATTATTTTCCCATGTCTATTTATGTTGATCCTTGTGATCGAAGAAGGTATTATTTATTCTTAATTCATTATCCAAGCAGAACTCGATGAGCAGCTCTTCATTTTCATTTAGGTGCGTTTCGTCGAATCTGTTTTTTATGCCAGGGATAACGTCATTTCCAATTCTTGCGTTAAAGTCGCCTGCTATTATAGTTGTCTCCTCTGGATTTGTCTGGCGTATAACTTCTTGTAGGTTCTCGTAGAACGTTTGTCTTTCGTGTGTAGGCTTGTTATTTTCAGGCGCATAGACTGAGATTATGTTTATTGGTTTTGCTTTAGATCTTAATTTCATTGTAACAATTTTTTCTGATATGTACTTGTAGTCTATTGTCTTATCGAGATGTTTAGTGTTCATTATGATTTCTGCTCCTTCCTTTGCTCTTGAGAATTTTTGTACTCCACTACAGATAAGTGTGTAATTATTTAATTGTGTTATGCCTCTACCTTTTTTTTCATTTCTGAAAGGCAGCATAGATATACGTTGTGTCTATCTAATTCCATTAGAATTCCATGATAGTTTGTGTTCCATGATCTCATATTCCATGTTCCCAGTCTCAGTATGTTTTCTTTTTTCCATTTCGATGTCCTTGTTCGTGCCATGTTCGTCTTATTAATCGTATTCCGAGGCTTATCCTTTGTTCTATGAGCATTTCTATCCTTTTTACACCGGGCAGTTCGCTGGCCTCACCCGGGAACCCTCCCCCTTTATCCGGGCTTGAGACCGGCAACGGCATTGCTGAGCTACTCGATCCACCCACCAATAACCGTAGGCGGAGTTATCAGCATTTTCGATATACTAAATATTATTTCGTTGACTC
The DNA here is from genome assembly GCA_038098605.1 of Gryllus longicercus. Taxonomy (NCBI): domain Eukaryota; kingdom Metazoa; phylum Arthropoda; class Insecta; order Orthoptera; family Gryllidae; genus Gryllus; species Gryllus longicercus. The sequence goes on along the minus strand of JAZDUA010000011.1, from coordinate 6,879,346 downwards.
CTCAGAGAAAATTACTTGAATAATTGACGAGGCTATACCTAATAATCTTCTACACATAAACGAATAGGATTCTTCCTTCATAATACATTTAGTATCTTCTCTAATTTTTATTTCGTGTAAAGAGAAACTTTTGTAATTCTGGAGTAGAAATTCACGATTTTTCAATAGAAAATCTCGTACAGAGTGGCCCTGCTAACGTGAACGTGGTTAAATATTGTTTCTTTATTTAGTAAATTTCTTCCTCTATAACGTGCGTAAGCAGAATTCACTTTTAGTGGGTTCCTGATACCGAAAAATTGATTGACAGCAAGACATCTCTCTGTCCGTTTGTCCGTTAATGCTAGCGCCTAAACGTTAACATCGACTATCTCTGTCAAGAGAAGTAAGCTGTTTATTTAGATACGTATTGAATGCATTATGCATTACAATCATATGCACATCCCCGCTAAACTTAACTACAAGTTTAGTACACTTTCAAGTCTATGTTGGCCAACGCTCAGCCGGTTTTGCCTCCCACCTGGAGTCGCGACGGGCAGAGATTCAAGGAATACGCCGCCTCGCCTGGCGCACGCGCCACACCTGGGGCCTTTTTGGAATACCGCCGAAGGAGCCAGCAAGCCTGCGCTGTCACCAACTAAATACTGACTCCGGCCGCGGAAGCCTACGCTCTCACTTCGCTGTCACGTGTCTGAGAATAATTACACCACTCAACGTATTTAATACTTTAATCACAGAACGCATATTATAATTCATGAAATTTGCAATCTTACAGTCATACAATTCATTTCAATTACTCTAGCGTTGCATACATTAGTATTACACAAGCTTCGCGCTCGTTGGCTGAGGTGACGGCGCCCGGTGGCTCAGGCCTCGCGACGCGGCGCTCAAGTTCCGTTTCTTCTGCGCGCTCGCGGCCTTCGACTCCACGTTCTGTTCATTACCACTCAACTCACTGCTGGCCGGCTCAATAATGAGTGTTTCGTAGTGCTGTTTCCCCTAATGGTGCAATTCACATAACCTTTGTGTAAACTGTTTATATCAAGTAATTAACTATCAATCCAGTTTGAGCGTGATGTGTTTTACATGTTCAACCAGTTGATACGCTATCAGTAACAATTACTTGCAAACTGTCCGTGTAATTAGTGCCACGCCATTCCTGTACAGAACATATGGTAACCATACTCAATGTGTGTGAATTGCATGTGATATCACTCACGGAACGTATCTCATTCTGGCATCAACTAATTATGTTAATTCTCAATAACGCACATATTCCGCAACATACATAGCAATATATATGAATGTAGTGGCATTACCTGCGTCCATTGTGCTCCGCTGGTGAATCAGCGCTCACGCTCTGTGCCTGTGATTGTCACACAATCCCGCTCTCACGGCCGTGCGCTGCCGGGGTCCCGACCCTACCTGCCGCTCGCCGCGCTCTCCTCCAGAACCAAGTGCACTGCATTTCATTGTATTTATTTCAGCTTCATGAACTGTAATGATTGAGTTCAATGATGTTTTTCCTATTTACTTATTAACAGGAATTTCAATGCTAGTTTATAACATCAATTTGCCTACGGAATTTTCATACCATTTGATCAAAGTCATTATATAAAACGTTCAGTTCATTCAATAATGAAATATCCACTTGATTTTTAATTGTCTGTTATTTTGTCACTATTCAAATCTATGCCTATTGATTTCCCCAAAATGGAAACAACTCTCCTGTACATAAACAATTGCAGGTACATGACGCATCTAACTGCATCGTAAATATGATTGGTCCTTCAAATTTTCTATCAACAAGGTGTGTTAGAAGACGTCTGAGACCACAGGTCACCACATGCAGTCCACAGCTTCTTATGCAGACTCTCCTAATCCTCCACATTGATATTCACGATCGAACCGAATCCCTGACCGTGCAAATTTGAAATGTATATTTTGAGTTTTGGAGATGATTTACACGAAGCCTGAACATGTTCTAATTTTTTTCAAAATGGCTCCAAAATTGTATTACACCTTTTCCTTGTATATCGGAAAGCTTGAATTTTTGAAAACTGCCAAAGTTCAGCATTTTTGTTGTCATCGTAAAATGTCAATATTAATGTTCTATTTTTTTCTTAATGAAATCTGATACTCAAAGATATATTTTGAGATAAAGTGCAGTTTTTCGAAAAATACTCATAAGAGCATGTTTGTGCGTAATTTTCTGTCTAACAGCTATTTCCAACCATTATTTAATTATAAAAAAAATCTTTATTTTTTCCTCTAATTGAACAAACGGCACTTAAAAATGGAGCATGTCTTATTTTCGTTGATTTCTCTAATTTTTTTTGAATATTGAAAATTTAGAAATATTGTCAGAAAATATAGGATGTTGAAATACCGGTACTTCAGTATTAATATGTGGTGCCTCAGCACTGTCATACCACACTGACAATTGTTTCTCATTACAAACTCCGTTTGCCTGTCATACACTTGTCAGAATCCATGTTTTTTTTATTCTTCAGACCGAAAAATCGTGTGACTGTTAAACGTCTGTGGTCAACGCTAGCGCCTAAATCGTTGAGTCGATTTTCTTCAAAATTGCAATTCTTCAATCAATCTGAATGAACTTGTGACTTTGAAAGTTTCAAACGGATATTTTTATTTTTGAGGATACTTCACATGATTCCTGAAATACATGTTCAAAATTTTCTCAACAACGGCTCCCAATTGTTTGATTCAATTTTGTTGTTCAATAGTTCAAAATACTTTAAAGAGAATGGTTTAAATCTCATTTTAGTTAATATTTGATTTTCCGAAAATTGTAAGAAAAACTTTTTGAAACTACAAAATTGAAGATACTCGTAGAGGTTTTTGGCTCAGACAAATTCTGTTGCAAAAAACTAGGTCTTTTAAAAACGTCATGTGCATTTTTTGCAAAAGTTAGTAGTTTACGCATGATATTTACTAATTTTTTCTACTAAAAAACCGATCCAAATTTTTTCTTTACATTTTATTTTCATATGTAAAGAACGGTAAGGAATAAGGTGCCGATCATATTCAGCTATTGCTCGTTTTTTTCTAAAATTGCAAAAAAAATCAAAACAACAAATTTGAAGATATTTTTGCCTCAGAAAAAGGTTGTTGTAAAAAATATGCTATTTAAATCAATAAATAATAATGTAATGAACTCAAAGAACGGTACAGACCCTCTCAAAATATTTAGTTTTTTAATCTCTTTAGGCTGAACTAGGATTTCAGTTGTGAACGGTTGTCTTCCCAGATATCTTTTCTTGGTATCCCAAAGGACATTGTTTCACATTTTCTCGATTTTTCGGCGTCCTAATGCTAGAACTGATATCACCATACGCTTATATTTTTTATACTATAAGTGCAAAACCTATGTACTACCAGTGTGGCCGAGGTGGTAAATTAAAGTTTACGGACTCTGCTCTTCGGAGGGCAAGGTTCTCTGGTTTGAGTCTTAGTCGGGAATTCTTATTTGCGACAGGTATGTGTTGCAGAAAATAATTGATAATTCCAGAAAATTTATTGAAATCCATTTGAGACCATTCTTTTCACAGATACTATTAATGAAGGTAAACAAACTGGAAGTGTGTGTTTGTGATTTTTGAATTTTCAACTTCTAAACAATTTTTTCATCTCTCTTAGAAGGTTTGTAAAGCGTAAGTCTTGAACAATCAATTGTCTTTCGCTGCTTGACTTATAGAAGAGACAATTCTCTATGTAACCCAGGTGGCCGAAGTGGTTGAATGTGGGCTTCGGACACAGCATTTCGGAGCGATGTATTACTCGTTCAGACCTGGCTCGGGGATCATTATTTGTCACAACTCTCCGTTGGTGCAGAAACTATTGAAACTTTTAGAAACTTTATTGAAAAGTATTTGAAGCAATTCTACTAATATATACAATCTATTAAGATTATACATAAACTGAAAGTGTCTGTATGTATTTTGAAAATTTAAACAAGTAAACAACCCTTTTATTCTATTTGTAAAATGTATGTAACATGAAATCAATTGTTCAATACAATATTCAAATCAATATAATATTGCGAAACATTTAGAACACAACATGGCTAAAAGGATTTGCCAGCACCAGTAGTTTATGTATTATAGGATGGAAAAAGTTGAGAAACATCTAAGGAATTTTGAGAAAAATACATCTTGAGACAACGGAAATTTCTTCGAAGGTTCTTAATATGCATGTGACACAATTCCGAAACGTCTTTCTAAAGAAACTGTAGAACAGGTCATTAAATTGATTTCACCATTGTGTCTTTGAAGACAGTTGTGACAGCTAATTAGGTGACGTAGAAAGTAATAAGCATAATTTTAATAACTACTGTTCCCTAATAAGATATCAGATTTTAGTGATCTATGAGACCGGTAAATTAATACTAATGAGATGTTAAAATAAAATTTAAAATGCCTTTCTTAGAATAATCAGTACATTTGCTCTCAATAACATGCAATACAACAAAAGGACATATTTTCTCGCTTTATTTATAGCTTTTGCAAAGTTTCGAAAATTCAGAAAGTTCATTGAAAATTATACCTGCACCATTTTAGAACCCCGTATCCGTTTGAGAAATTACTTACTCTTTTACTTTTATCGGCGTTTCTACTTGTCAGCGGTTGCCTCTTATTTTGCGGTTCCAACCTTCTCTATTCGACCAAAGGTCTTCGTCCATTCTTCTTTCACGCATGGCTTCCATTACTCCGGTATTCCAGGTTTTGCGAGGCCTTCCTCGTTTTTTTTTCTTCCTGAAGGAGACCAGTCCAGGACATTCTTGGGCCACCTTGTATCTGACATTCTTCTCAGGTGGCCATACCATTGTAGCATTTTACTTTCTAATCTGTCCACCACCGATTCCGATTGCTGCATCCGTTTCCGAATTTCTACGTTTCTATTTTTTTCCATTCTAGAAATTCGGCAGCTCCTTCTTAATCCAACCATTTCTACTGCACATAATTTCTGTTTCTGGCGTTCCGTCAAGACCCAACTCTCTCCACCATAGGTTAGAATACTTTCAATAATAGTTCGTACAATAACATTTTTTTGTTCTTACATGAATTTCCCGACTCCATAGTACCATATTGAGCAATCTTATAGCTCTTCTTGCCTGTTTAATGCGGTCATTAATATCCTTTTCACAATTTCCAGACTTATGCAGGATTGTACCTAAATATTTGAACTGTTCAACTAACTTAATACTTCCCACTCCTTGTACTTCCAAATCAGTACCTTCTCCTCCTACTATCAGATACTCTGTTTTTTTCAGATTCAATTGAAGCCCACCTGTACATACGCCTCTACTATTTTCCAGGTCATATATTCTGCATCATCTCTATCTTGAGCCATTATTACCAGATCATCCGCAAAGAGTAGTGAATGTATTGCTTGTCCTTTTACAACAACGCCCATTCCTTGACATGAAGCATTCCAACCTTTAAGGACCTCTTCTAAATAAATTTTAAAAAGAGTAGGAGAAATTCCACATCCCTGTCTTAAACCTTTAGTATTTTAAATTCCTCAGAAATTCTATTTCCGATTTTTACCACGGCTCGGGTATCCACATATATTTTCTTTATGAGTTGAAAGATACTAGATTAATTCATAGAAAGATTCATGTATAGGCTCTGAGTCATATGCTTTCTCCAGGTCGATATAAATCAGATGAAGCTCTCTTCCCTTTCGACTTATTTTCTCACACATTTGTCGTAACATAAAAATGTTATCTATACAGGACTTCCCTTCTGTAAAACCTGCTTGTTGTTCTGATTCCCTTGCCGTAGAGAGGTGGCCTTCACCGCGGCTTACAGGAAGCCTCTCTCCCCGTTGACAAAGAAGGAAAAGGACACATATGATAGTAAAAGAAAGAAGATGGAAAATGAAAGGCTCCCTAGGCTTTCGCAACCTAATCGCTTCGGGGCCGAAACAAACAAGAGGATATCAAGAGAGATAGAAAGTATAAAAGAAGTGTGGCACGAGTAAGTAGAAGCAATGCCACCGTAGTGGAAAGGACCTCACGATACACCAGTGTGAATTGTGGGGGGTAAATTCTAGGAAACGGATATTGGTCAAATATGGGTAACAGGATAAGGTATAGGACAAAGTAGAGTAGGAAGTTGTGGAACACCCTTCGTCTGACTCCTTCTACTGAGGTCTGTACAGCATGGGTGACCCTACCGGTAGCGGCACTAGCCTGCTAGCAATGCTACCCCTGTCATAGCCCTCAGCTTCATCGAAGTACGCAAACCTCCTCGCCCGCACGGACAGTGCTACTTTAAGGCGGTGTCCCATGGAGGAGGTTTTTTTTAGAAATTCTGTTTGAAACTACCTTTAACTAGAAGCGGAAATTACTGGAACACTACTCATTTACTCAAAAAAGTATACACAATCTTTTTTAAATTTCTAATTTTTAGATTAAATTTCATTAGGAAAATAATTGTTTGATAGTTGTTATATTTTATGTAAAACTTTTAGGAAACAAGTTATATTAAGTAATTAAATAAATTAGTCAATTATGTAATTACCTGAAGGTATAAATATCTAAATGGTTAAATTAAAGAGCAGGTATTGAGCTTGAGCTTCGCCAGAAGTAAAAACTTAATTATTATTATAATTATAATATAATAATAATTGTTATTATTGTTATTATTATTTATAGCTTAATGTGGCGTTGACGACACTGTAAACTGTCTTCGATTGTTTTACTTTTATTTTTGCTTTGGTTCAGAGTCGTCTCTTTTGATATTAGATGAGTTGTCAGCGTTGGGAACTAACCACTTAAAATCTTGCAATTATTTTGTAATATTGAGCTCGATTTCGACCTTAGGCTTTTCTAAACTTTGGTAACGAAATTGTTTCATAAAATTGACTTCAAGAGTGGTTTCGAAATGTTGTTTTTCAATTTTTCGTACTACATATTTTTAAAATCCATTTGAAAACCACACGACGTAGACGGCAAACACGCATTTATTTGTTGCCCCTCCGTGGCACTTGCCTTATCCTGATTTCCCATATACAAGTTATCGTCTTCTTGATATTCTTTGAAAATATCGACGAGCACCCACGGTCATTGGATCCTGGCAACGTAATAGGCTTAGTTAATTTTCCGTGAAAGGTATTTCTTCGATTTGTATTCTCTTATTCTTTGCCTTCTAAGACTTATTCTGCGCCATCCTCCACGTATTTCTCTACGTCTACGTCTATTTCGACCTCTAAGTATTTCTTTTCAAATATGACTTTAGATCGTGCAGTTTATTTAAAGCAACATTCAAAGATCTTTTTAGGTTACTTCTAGGCTGTCCGGGTGACGCCGCGTCGTTGGCAGATAGTCCGACGTTTCGCCTGTCATGTCGCAGGCTTCTTCAGGGTAGTGAGGCTTCGTCACTACCCTGAAGAAGCCTGCGACATGACAGGCGAAACGTCGGACTATCTGCCAACGACGCGGCGTCACCCGGACAGCCTAGAAGTAATGGACTCGAGCCGCGGAAGCCTACGTGTACGATCTTTTTAGGTGGCATTGGTTTAATTCCCGGCATCCAAGCAGAAATCTTAAAATGACCCATCCAGTTCTCGACATTGTGGTTGAATTGTGTTAATAATTTAAATTTTTTATTTCGTTTGTAATTTTAGAATTTTGTTAATCTATACAGTAATCATTTTTTTGTAGTGTTATATACCAAGTATCATAAAATATATAATGCACGTCTTGATAATTCTATACGTAGCCTGTTTTTTGGAGATTGCAGGTGATGAAGCATTATATTTTCAAGACATCCAGACCTCCTTGAAGCGTATAGGAAAATCACATTGGTTTTACTTGTTTTTGGGGGAAAGAAAACATGTAAGCCCATGTGAGTGAAGGTGAAACGGTTATTTTTAAAAGCGAGTGCTTCCTGAAGATTATTTAACCAATTAGGAAACCAAGCAAAATCCAGCAATATTTTTAATGAAGCGTGGGAATATAGATGAGTCATAATTTTTTAAACTTTTTCTGGAATTTGCTCTATTTTTCTGTCGATGTTTTTTCAGAAATTAAATGTACTTTTTTCAACTTGACTGTCACGTTGTTAGTATTTACATTAATGGCAATTTGTCCACATCAATTTATTCATAAGTACATGTGCTTTAAATATTGTCCGATAAAATTTCTGCAAATCTCAACCGTACTCTGTTAAAATTAGCTCAAAATTCCGCATTTTCAGAAACACTCAAACACCATTTATCAAATATCACTCCAATTCTTTTTATTCAAAAAGTTTCTAAAGTTTAGTGCTAACTGCACTCTTTAAAATGCGATAGTATTAATTTTTTCTGTGTTTTTTTAATTACAAAAATGTATTTTTTTCAATATCTCTTACGCCTTTAATATGCGTATTTACAGCAAATTGTAAACACTATTGTATTGGTGAACTGGAAGTACTTGAAATGTCTTTATATGAAGTTTTTCGGAAACTGAAATGTTTTCTGTGAAAAGAGTTCAAATTTCGCATTTAGAGTCGCATTTTCGCTGTCAGAGACCTCAGAGAGGAAATGATGAGCCTTGAACCGCAGTCTACCTGTGCTCTGATTTCCTTTGGAGTTGAGGACAGGAGAGTGAGCCCAACCCATAGTTAAAATGTGCGTGTGTGAGGAGAGAGAGAGAGAGAGAGGGGGGGGAGAGAGAAAGAAAGTGGGGAAAGAGAGATTACGGCTACAGGGTCATCCACGCCGCAGTCGGTCCTTCGAGTCGTATGACCGGGGTACAATCCTTTGAGCGTGGGATGGTGCACCACAAGGCTTCTCTCGAAGCCCACGCGACTGCTTTCAGGTGGAAGCTGTCGGCCGCCCAACGGCCAGCAGAGAGCTTCGATGGGCGCTCTCAACGGCTCTCAACTCTGCTTCAACAGCGCGCGCCGGTGCCTCACTTCGCAGCAAATCCCGAGCAAGGCTCCGACTTCTGCGCATGCGCGAGGCGCGTAAAGTATATGCTATCGACTTTGCTTATCTTAAAGGAAACTTTATGAAGGTGCGATCAGATAAAATAATAATTAAAGTATGACACGTGTAATATTTTGGTTTTGCTATCAGGCATTTCAAGGTATGTATTTCAACAAGAAATTTCATTTGACACCAAATTATATATTTTTATTTAATTAACTGATCCTTTCCAAGAATAGCCTCCCTACCGTTCAAAACTACGTATAAATTTGCATAAGTTAGACATAATGCTATAACTTTGCGCAAGTTAGACATAATGCGATGAACCCGTAGATTTTTAAGCGTCGGGAAAGCTGAGAATAGTCGTTTCAATCGTTGCGTGGTGGGAACGTGCTTAGCGTGTTGACTTGAGTGCTACGAGGTGGAAAAAGTGTTTGTGCTGGTTGGATATACTCGTGTAGTTTCATGTAGTAGTATAATATTGGGTATCCTTTACAAATAATGAGAGGAAGAATCTGTTTTTGTAGCACTACTACTTCCGGTAACAAGAACCCTCTTAACCGTGGATTCTGACTACAATACCTGTCAAAGGAAGTAATGTACTATATACAGGAAAAAAGACATGTTTACCCCAATTATGGTTTTTCTTTTGAACAAAATCGCAGATTCCTGCCGCAAAATTACAATAGAGGTGGCCTTGACAAAGAAACAAGTTCCCTGAGGTCTGCTTTGTATGAATATATATTAAGTAATTGTGAGCTTCTGCCTGTCCTGAGGACGAAAATAACATTTGACTTATTATTTGCCTACAAGATAGTGCATCCATCTATAAGGTAAATTGATTCTACATAACACTCAGGAAGGAGAAAACTCGAATCTCCCAAGAAGGAACCTCTACCGTCACTATCTGACACAATATCATCTGCTATTCAAGCCGTGTACAATAGTGACTTTATTGAAGATATATCAGAATATATTCCATATCCTCATTTTACTGAAATAGTTCTCACATAAATGTGAGACCAAAGATATCTAGAAGAAATTGATAATTCTTCGCTAACCAAGAAAAGTACCATACTTCTAGAGCTACACCACATCAAATCCTTCACAAAATTATTAATTCAATCCAAATCAAAGAACAAATTTATCTGCTATTGATTCAAATAATATTAGTCCAAAGGTACAAAATAATAATAAATCTCAACCAAAACAATTACGACACCATCGTCAGCCAGCTAAAAGACAACGTCATGATTTCAACCGGTCAAGTTCTCTACCAACATAGCATACTTTTAATATACCAACTCAAAATAGATTTACATATCTTTCATCCACATTCCAAAAAACTGCAAAAGAAAATTCTCATGATATAACTCCTATTTCTCGAATGTTTATATATAACTGTGACAATCACTCCATTTTAACAGAAATATTACAACATTCAAATTTTAAAGCAAAATTCAAGGAAAATTCAATTGAATAATCATAATACCATATGTCAAACCTACGAAACAAATTGTCAGTGAAAAATATATATTATCACACTTTTAATGAGCCAACTAAATCTTGAATTTCAGTTGTAATTCAAAATGTTCATATCACCTATACTGAAGTTCAAATTACTTATGAATTATAACGGAAATTTTTTTCACTTCTCGTGGTAATTCATGTTACTGATATTTCCAAGAGAATGTGATCACTAATTGCACTCACATTATCAAATAGTTGTCCTACGGAAGAGCACAGACTTTCCCGTATTACTTTTCCATTTTCTTTTCCTTTTCCATCTTCGGCTAGCCACATACAACTTGACACATACTCTTCATAGCTGCCATTTATCGCAGCCTAAAGTACATTTGTTTAATTTACTTAATTTCTCGGTTTCCTAACAATAGAACGGAAATAATATTTTATGAATATGAAAGAACAATAAAACATCGATCTAAATTGCAATTTTCTTTCTAAATTGCGTTTTTCAAAAAATGGCGTTTAAACGCTACTGAAAATTTGAAATTTGAGGTTCATTTTCAAAGAAAATTTTTGAGTTTTCAAAAACTTCAATTGAAGTCATTTGAAGCACATTAACACCCAAGTACAGTAGTGTTTACAAATTGCTGGAAATGTGCATATTAACAGCGTGAGAGATCATAAAAAAATTATTATACAGTATAATATATAATATATATTAATATATAAATAATATATTAAATATTATATATTACACAAATATACACAATATTATTTCAATTTTAACACAATGAATCATTTATTTCTTATTACATTAGTGTTACAGATTTGTGTTGAATAAATTATTAAAAATACGAAATATTCGTAGCAATTTAAATTTTTGGATCGTTCTTTAAATAGAAGGTTAAAAAGTATGTCTTTTGGAATAAGAACCTTGATTTGTTGAAAAGTATCCTTGTTTCGGACGACGAGCCCTAGTAAAGAAACGTGTTACATATTGCATCAAGCATGAAATTGCAACATATTGGTGATAGTATGCTCAGCTTCTTCCAGGAGTATTCCGACTCTTCTAAGTGGCTCTTTCTCGTTGACATTTAAAAAGATGTTAGATGAAAGAAATGGATATAAGATTAGAGATAATATATTTATATAAGATCGACGTCTCAAATTGCGTAAATAATTAGCCTCATCCATCGAGTTGTATGGAGTACTTCGTGTCTAATGCAAAGGGTGCTTTTGCCAACTTTTGTTGGTACGATCGCGGCTGGCGGGCGGGAGATACCGGGAAGTGTGCACGGGGTAGTCGATACATTTGTAAATTTTGTAAATAAAACTGTATTACCTTTAAAATTGTCGTGTGCTTAATTCTACCATGCCATGGTACACACAAACAGCCATGCCCGAGGAGGGATTCGAAAGTGTATTATATATTGTCAGTTGTGAAGAAGCTCGGAATGATGAAGTTAGACAGGGCGACATTTTTTTAAATTAAAGCAAAATTTAAAATTAGAAATTTTTAAAATTAAACTGAATTGAAATAATCAAACTATACAATCGTAAATTTTATTTCATGTATACGTTCATTGACATAAATATAATAGATTTATTTGAGCCAATGGATATAAAATTATCGATTGGCGTGTTCATTGAAACGAATTAACTGACGTATAAACAAAATAAATCCACAAATTCAGTTAGACCGGGTTCCAATACTCCCCAAAATGAACCATGTCGTTAGCGAAAATAGAGCGACCAATACCGACAAATTTCGTTTTTTCGGTAACTACCAATACACAACGGAAGCTATTTTTTTTACAGCACATACAAATACCTTTCAATAGAAAAATATCAGGACAGATTTTGTCTTTAAACCGGCTACGATTCTGAAATTCAGTCCTTTTGAAAGTCCTCAGGTCCAAATGGTCCATATATTTTCATTGCACGTTATTTACTTTTTCGACTATTATGCTTAGTATACATAATAGGAAATTAAAATTATATACGAAAATTTTAATTATACGTATTTATTTTATTTTTAAAATTGTGCAATAATATAAAACATTAGACACATGTACAAAAGGTTTGGTAGTAAATTAATTAATATAAAGCAAAAATATAAAAATTGCATTACATACAAGTAGTACAACTGTGATTGACACGATTTTTATATGTAAATGTTTTTTATTTGAAGCAGTGCATAGCAAATTTTGTTGCCTATTTTACAACATAAATGCCACTTCACTTTTTTTAATTAGAACCAATCAAAACTGAAGTGTTGAATTATTCATCAGATATTTTGTTTTCAGAAACAGTTTACTTGACTAATTTCGTGGCAGGCTTTTTCTACGTTTACTACCAGCTTTACAAAAGATTACCCTTAGTTTTCTATAAAAAAGGTTTATTTTTTGATAACATTGTTTTGCAATCTGTATTCACCTTTGTGAACATAAAATATGAATTGATGCAAGATATATCTAGTTTGTTAAATAAAACAATAGGCCACCACATTTGTGACCTTTTTTCGATGAATAAGAACTGATAATCATAATGTATCAATAGCTTCTTTAGTAGAATTATAGGTGGTTATTATTTCTAGTTTCTTTTCTTCAGACACGCATTATTGTAAAGTGTGCTTTGAAGAACAACACTTGTTTGTTCTTGGCACATACGACACTAACGTTGGGCCATTCCCAAAAGCGAAAGTAGAATTGTAGCTTTCGGTGCCCTTCGCCTAAATAAGTTTGAGCGGTATAGATTTGTTTTCGTGCATTGTTCCAACGAGAGTGGTATCCCGTTTTAGAAGCTTCTGACTTAACTGGTATGATGGAAGAAAAATGTCACAACTTATATTGTGACCCTTCATTGCGACCTTTGCGATCTTTCAATTTTTTTCTAACACAACTTTCATTTTCAGATTTTGTTCTCCAGGTTGCGCTTCTGGGTTGCCCTTCTTGATTGATATGGTTGAACGTTCCACACGTAACTTGTTTCATTATCACAAAGAACCCAAAATTTCCCTCTGTATTTGGAATCTGCGGTTAAAAGAGGCAATTACCTCAAAAACCTACTAAGTTTTTGTCGTTTGTTTCATAGAATTAAGGATTATACAATATCAGAAGAGAAAAAAAACAATCTGAATATTACGTTCCAATATTCGAAAGACCTGTTTTGTCACAGTACAGAGAGCAGCGATTTTGCCTGCGAAAGGAATAGCTGTTCTTAGAACTTCGATAGCATATTGCTTGACGAAACATACCCATCATGCACCTCATCAAAAGATAAAGTCTCAGATGACGATTCGATCCTTCCGTAGATGATTAGTAGATTCCCCGAGTTCTTACATCAAATGTCTAATATTAATTCAATTTGAAAAAAGCAACAGGTTCCAATAGAGCCGAAGAATTTATGTGTAAAAAAATCATAACCCCTTTCATAATGAAAATAAATTAATAACATTTTTACATGGGCAGACAATAGTCAAACAATGATAGTCAGGGACTAACAGAACAAACACATCATTGTCTAAAGCTTTACGAGAAATTAAAATTTCATTTGGGTCGAAATGGACCCGAGGGCTACAACAGGATTAACGTATTGATACGCCCCTTGTAAGAAGAATATATCTTTTCAGTTAATCGCATCTGTGGTTAGCAGAAATTTTTTACTGTGTTTTTTGAGACATATCAGATATTCTAATTGTCATTAAAATATTTTGCCATTATTAATTCGCAGTCATGTCACCTAATCGCTTCATTGAAGATAACATATAATATACATAATAATATACATAACTGAATGTGAGAAAATTTAATATAGTATTTTTTAAGTACAACTCATTCAGTGTGAAAACTATCGCAAGCAATCTATAAAATGCTTCATTTGCGGCACAAAGCATTGCTTGACGAAGTTCATGCAAATATAAATGTCAAAGTTGATATGTTGGTTTCACAAACTGGAAATAAATTCAGTATTTTACAAAACATAAATGTTAATAAAACTTTGAATTTCATCTGTCGATCTTTATTCGTCTCACTTTGTGGAGATGCTTCTTTTGATGAATACATTTACATACAGAATGATATTGTACAATATATCCACTTTGTCCATCCCATATTAATGTTTGATTATACAAATATCAATATTACAAGTTTGAATGTAAATAGATGAATTCACAAGAAATAATTAAATCCAATATGCTGCACTTTAAACAAAGCGCAGAAGTGATGCACAAAAACTGCATTGAAGCAGGCCTGCAAGTGGGTGATTTCATTAGGGTGAAATGCCGAGTGGCTTCTGCCAATCTATGTCAAGTTGCACTTTGTGGTTCGAAATCCAATGAGAGTGCATTGATTTCAAACCTCTACGGCTGCTGCCACCTCTCGAACGTTTAGTCAACTAGAAACGGAGAGCGAACTTGTATTTGCGTTTGTTGTTTTCGGAGGAGTTCAGAGTTCTCACCCTTGTAGTTACGGGCAACATCGCCGTAACATTGACTACACAGAATTGATAGCTTTAAGATCTAATATTATCTGGCTCCTAAATTTTTTCATGTCATTTGGTTGTTCAATATCCGTTCAAATACGAGATTGATGACTGTATTTTGATATACAACCGATTTCTCTTAAACTTACACTTTTGTTGCCCCACACTGGGCAAGTTATTTGTGAAATACTTACTCTCTCCTACTGATATTAATATTAATAATTCTGTGTACCACTTACAAACAGTCTTATGGATATTATGAAAGTATTACTTCTTCTGCTGTTATCAATATTATTATTTCTTTCGTTGCCCTGTTGTGCCCATAAATTCTCTCAGTGTTCAAATATTATTATACTAATTACAGTTTTAAAAGTAATCGACTTGCAGTATTTCTTTCCTTACTTGATACGTGTGCACAATGTAATTCAATACAGAATTACAATTTCTGAACGTAATATGGATTAAAACTAATTATTGAATTGATGGCAACTACTATAAAGTAACAGCCTTTTCTTTCTTTCCAAAAATAAGAATTTAAGATTTATTCTGATATTCTTACAAAATTGTACTGAGCTCATTATTGAAATTAATAACTTTTTCTCTGCACCTGCATTAATTACCCTATGGTTTGGTTAAAGTTCGTAAGCTTTCTGCGATGATTTCTCAGATGTTCTTCTCGGATGTACGTTCTTCTCAGAAGTCTTCTGTTTCGATGTTGTCAATGGAATGTCTTCGATATCCCATTTATCGCAAACTTGCCTACCGTTAGAATATATTAAAAATGTTCCGGAAATATCTTCGACTATTTGTTACTTTATAGGGTTCAATAATTTCTATTAAATTAATTCATGGACGCGACTTATCCTGGCTTTGTTTCGGATGAAACACCTAAGCGCGATTATCTATCCTCAGTCGACTTATTAAAATTGCTTCCCCATATTCGGAGATAACAAAACCCCTTCGAAATACGGAGTCTATTTGAATTCAAACCCCAACTTACATTAACAAAATTTACAATTATAACTCAACGCGAATAACATCTCTTACACAATGCCAAGCTATCAATAGTAATCATAAGTTACCGGCCTCACTATCACTTAAGTAATGATTGTGATTAGCTCTGTAGATTAACCTAGTCTATGCTAAAAAAATATTCGCACCGCACCGATTGCTTACGTGTGTTCAGCTCGCTAGCTTTAAAGACTGATATTTTTTCTTTCCACGGCGATTATCCGTATGAGTGAATAGTAATCATAAGTAAGTCATTTACTAACATTATTGATCTGCTAGTCTGATATGAACTGTGAAGAGGGTCTTTAAAATTACATAGTGACAACTCATTAATAATTCGAGTGCCTCAGATTTCCAAAACTTTAAAATGGATTTTATTAATTTTCCACATACAAGTGGATTCAGTTCAGAGCAATGCCTGATCCAAACATTGCCCTATCTTCAACCAATGTGGATATGAATACAACATCAAATAATATTAATGCAACTCCAATGTATCAAGATAATTCTTCAAATGAATCAACTTTTCAACAAAATCAAGATATTCTTCTCAAATATGCAAACGCGGCTCACCAAGTGATTCTCTATTGTTTTTTCTTCCCCTGTCTCAACGTAATAATTTCAAGTTTAATCCAAATATTTGATCAGCTTCTAATGAAAATATGAATAATTTCTTTACCATTACGTTAGGAGTTTCTCAGCAACAACGTGATTCTCGAAAAAAAAAATGTTAATTATATTCATTATTGAGATAAAAGACTGGGTAAAGCAAATAATCTTCCATCAACTTTTGGAATTCAATTAGCTAATAAATATGCAATACTCTCGGAAGTGCAACCAACAGAAGAACAACCACCCCAAATCAAAATCCCACCCGTTATTGTATCAAACGTCAATAATTTCCATAATTTCATTGCCGATTTGCAAGAAATTGTACAAATGGAACTTTTCTACAAAAATAATCAAGTATGCAGTGAAAATTACATATAGGTCAATTGAGGACTTGCGTAACTACAGGATTGTGAATCAAATAGAATCAAGCCTCATTCTTAGCGTATTGCAACTATTCAAACTACTTCTGTTTTAATTAAAGATTTTTTTAGTTATACTAACGAAGAAGTATATATGGAATTACAACGACTACCAATTCCAGTTCCAAACGTTTATCGCCTCTTTAATAGAAAACAAGAACATGTTACAATCTGTTCAATAGATCTCTTAAAAAATCAAGATACTTCAAAAATATTTGAATTGTAAGAACCTTTTTCTAAGTATATTTGGAATTCAAACACAAATATCTCATCAAACACATACTCAATGTAAAGGATGCCAGCGATTGGGCCATACGCAATCAAATTGTCATTTAGCCCCATGTGTTCGCTATTTACAACATCACTATACAAATTGATCTCTCGCTAAAACTACAAATTCTCAATGCCTTAATTGTGGCAGTAATCATACTGCGAATTTTAAAGGTTGCAAAACTTATAAAGACTTACTTTTAACAAAAATAATTTTTTATACTCTAATTAATCCCACATCAAACATTGGCATTACCACTCTTGATTTAAATACTTAAAATGTTCCATATTTTCCGACTACCTCTCATCCATCTGAACACAACTTTACTAGTGCTACTACGACTACTGCTACTGCTACTACTGCTACTACTGCTACTACTACTACTACTACTACTACTACTACTACTACTACTACTACTACTACCACTACCAGTACGACTACCACTGCTACTGCTACTATTACTACTAATATTTCTACTACTACTATTACTACAACTCACTTCGCATAAAACTATTCTAATAATGATAATGATTTAATTTAATCCTACATTACTGAAAATCGCTTTTACTTACACGACTTTTCAAACTTAATGTAAATATTGTATCACAAATAATTTTACACGGATAATAATAACACGGAGGGCGCGTGCATAAATTGGCGAACCCACTGTCACTCACTCTCGTTCGTTCCCGTCCGCCAAGCCAGCAGCACTCGCATCAGTTCTCGACCGCAGCAACAACATCGCCGGGGTACTAGGTAGGAAGGTTGGACGTCGGACAGACGCCTAGATAGCTCTCCACGCACTTTGAGGAAGTTTTCTGAAAGAAAGTATTTCATCACACAAAGATGCGGGGAGTGAATCTACCCGTTATTGTGGCTCTGAGGGGGAAGTACAATAGGGAAGTAGATCGTGCTGAGGTCAAGTGAAGTTCAATCAGCGGCGACATTTGGGACAGTGCGGGTGAGAGACACGTACGCACGAAATACGCACGAGCTCTCCAGTGCAGTGCGAGGAACATTCGCACGTGGGCGTGAATAGAATCGAGCGGGACGAAACAGACGAGGACGGAAGGCGCCGGGAGCACAAGATGGAAAGACGGCGCGAGAAGGCAGCCAGCAGTCACCTGCGGCCAGGGGCCCACCAGCGGCAGGGGGGGCGGGAGGCGAACTCCGTCCACGCAGAGGCCGGAGCGCGTCAAGGTCAAGCACTGGGGCTCGGAGAACACTGCGACGGGGGGTAACGGAGCGCAAAAGTTACATCAACGTCACGACGATCAGGAACAACTTGTTAGCCAGGAATTTGTGAAATAAGCATACGGGAGGTATCTGAGTTTCATTCGAAGATTCTTGCCATTTTAAAGCACTATTGTCTACTAAAACTGTAAATTGATCATTATACATTTTATGTTGTTCGCGGTCACAGCGAAATTGTTTTAGAGAGAGCGGGGCATCTGCACAAGATTTTTGTAAATAACATTATTTGAAGATAATGTTAAATGGTTTGTTTTGCTTAATGTAAATAGGAATTGTAACAAATTTAATAATTCAGAGTAACAAAGGGAATTCCCAGTGTGATTAGTTTAACAAGTAATTTTTACTTCATTGAAAAAGGGTTTCAGATCTTTTTGTGTTTCATTGTTATTTGAGTGATTTTTGTAAGCAACGAAGAGGGTTTTAAGATTATTAAACCCCGTTTAACTGATTTATATGTTTTTGTTATTGGATTGACTCTTAAAACCCCAAAAGATCCCAGTGCCATGAGATATTACAAGCTCGCAAGATTACGATATCTGAGAGGTCCCCAACAGGCGAGTTTGGTAGTTACTAGCCGAGGGGTATTTCGTCAGAATATGTACTCTGGATGGAAAATAATCTTCCAGTTAAATATTTAGGTTTATATATATAGACAAAAGATTGACATGGAAACACCATATTCAAAACATGTTCAAGAGGACTTGTCACAAAATTTCGAAGTTATACCCGTTATTAAATTATCACTCCAAATTACGCGTTGACTGTGGCTTGTTATTTTAGAAATCAATAATTCGTCTATCCCTAACACATGCTTGCCACATTTGAAGCAGTGTTTCTACAACACACATAAATAAAATACAAATAATATAAAACATGTTTAGAGGAAATCACTAAAAACTGAATGGTTTAAATTCAACGAACAAATTCACGGTGAGCTTCAAAAGGCAAAATTAAAAATCATATCAATCTTCAAACCCATAAATTGTTTAAAACTTTACCTTCTGCTCCCGCTTCTCAACTCTACAAACTAGGTTTAAATTATAATTCTTTCCGCATTAAACCGTATTTTCCGAAAGATTCCCTATCCTCCATAAATTCACACAGAAACATATTGAAAATCTTTTCAAATGCGTATTTCTTATTTTCAGCACATTATTTCATTTAAAAAATAATATATTAAAAATCATAATTATTCAACAAAAGGTAAAATTATGTAACTTATTATGTAAATAGCCTTTTTAGCTTAAATAGCATCTTTCCAAATTGTTATGCATTATATTTTATTCAAAACCCTAAAAATTGTAAAAATTGAAAAGGTAGATATAAAAATAAAAAAAAGAATTACGGCTATCAATGCCATCTCCATATCTCACGCATGAAATGGCGCCGGGGTCGTGCCTCCTCGAATTAACCGCGCTGTGACACACCGAGCATGCAATACTACTCTTTGTTTATTGGTTGTTCTAAGAACGTACTCTCTTTGGTTCCCAAGCCTGCGTACAATTACATCGTACTACAGCCACTTGATGCTGTTTTTCCCATTCAAATTAAACCACAGTATCGTACGATGTCTGCCAGAGTAATTCTCGATGCGACTCGTGGCTCCACCCCTCCGCATGGCCCAGACAGACGTGTTTTGAAACGCTGAGCGGCCGGTGCTTTTCACAATTAAACGAAAGATTTTTGCAAAAGTATTGCCTTGAAAGTATGGAGGAAAGCAATCATCGTTTCAATTTTCTGAGAGCAAGTAATTGTAGAAACCCGAGATATTGGTTCAGATTGAAATGCAGCAGAATCATTTTCGTGCTAGCTGCGTTCAAGTTTTCAGGATGGCGGAACCGTATCTATGCGAACTTCTATTGAATGGAATTGGCTTCGTGTGGGAATGTTAACAGTGATGTCAGTTGCTCGATTTTAAGCTCACACCAAATACGAGGCAAAATTCCGCAACTTCTTAATGACGTTGATTACGATCTTACTGTGTCTACATTTCCTGTAAGTACCGTTCATTTACACGAACACCTGTTGGCACGTTATACACAGCAAGATCTTTACTGCATCATGTTTTATTCAGTCTTCCATTTGGTGGTTGTGATTGGTAAGAAATAAGACATTCAATGTCTCGTTAATTTGATAAAATAAAATGATGTACATTTGTTATTAATATTGACTATTTCACTTAACGTAAGTGCACTTAATTTGACCTGTTGTAAATTTGTTTCTATGTTATTTTTTTTAATTCTTTTTTCTTTCCTGTATATGTACGTATATACGGAGTAATATGAGTAGTATAGGGAACGTTATGTATTGCTGCGCGAAAAAACGGCGGATTTTCGGCAGGCAAAAATTAATAGCGGGGCCCTGATAACAAAAAGGTTTATTAATCCAGTTGCTAAATTAAGAAAAATTCCTATAGAGCGTGGTGTAGCCAGAATCGTTGTTTTGTGGGTCCTTGATACCGAAAAATCACTTGACGGTAAAATGCCCGTCAGCCCGTCCGTCTGTCTGTCCATCTAGTGTCATCTAGTTCTAGCGCCTAAAACATGCCTAGGATTAATTGTTGTTCCTAGTTGAAGAAACCCCTGCCTATCTGGCCTAAGTCAAAATGTCGAGATTTGAAAAATATTTTTCTCTATTGGGGAGGGGTACTACTTATGAAGCCCTCCTGACATTTTAGAAATTTTCTGAAGAATGGCACCAACATTTTTCTTTAAAATTATGTTTGAATACAGTAAAAGAAACAAGGTGGCATATGACACAGTTTCACGGTTAACTCTGAATTTTTCAAAATTGCAAATGATTGACTTTTTTTGGCGTCTTCCTATAACTACAAAATTGAAGATAGAGACTTTTCCTTCAAATAAAATTTGTTTTCCATAATGAGTTCTTTCATGAAAGAACATTTTCTGTACATTGTACATTTTTTTAAAAATATAGAAGTTTTTGCGCAATGTTGTGAACAATGTGTTCAATTTTAAGAAATTATAAAAAGATGAATTTCTCGAAGACGGGTTCACTTTTTCCATAAACTTTTGATAGAAATATTGTTAAATGTACTCTATAAGAGGATATAAATACCATATTGCCCTATGCTTTTGTTTTTTCATTAATTACAAAAATGTAATTTTTTTGACCGTCGTTAATATCTGTACTAGCGGCAATTTGTTCACATTATTGTATTAATAAATAAATGTTTTAAATAATAGGAATAATGTCAAAATGTTAAGGAATGTTAAGGAATAATGTCAAAATTTTGCATTTTCATATGTGCTCAACCGCAATTTTCTCAAATATAGCTCCAAATTGTTTCTTCAATTTTTTTGAACGGACAGTGCTAATTGCACTCTAATATGACGTAAGGTACATGTCGGTGTATTTTTTCTCAAAAATACACAAATGTAAATTTTTGGAAAGATGTCTCACGCCGCAATTACTGCAATTTGAAAAACACTATTGTATTTCTGAGTTAAATTATCTAAAATGACTTCAAATCAAGTTTTCCACAAGCTCAAAAATTTCTGTGAAAAAGTTTCAAATTTCGAAGTTACAGTAGCGTTTAAACGCCAGTTTTTGACAAAAACAGCCCCAAATTTTTCAAAGAAAATTGACATTTAGGACAAGGTTTTATTGTTCCTTAATAATTATAAAATTATATTTCAGATCTACAATTAGGAAACCGAAAAACTAAGAATTTTTTAAAAAAAACTGTACTTTGGGCGGCGATAGATTGCAGCTGCAGCTGACAAGAGTATGTGGCAAGTCGGAATACTCGTAGATAGCTGAGACCAATAGGAAACTAATAAAAGTCTGTGCCATTCTGTACAACCACAAGTTATTTTTGCTTGAAACACTAGATACTGTTTATGTTTGCGCACACCACTTACATTCCAACTGTCTGCGCTGCCGTATACGAGGTACCTCGTTTTTGTCTCTGAAGGCGCCGAGCTTTTAAGGTCAATCAAATGAAGAACGTATCTCACAGACATTATGCATCTATTAATTGTTTTGAACTTTGATTTGAATCATTAGAGCGTACATTTTTGTTGTTAGTTTCCTTTTCCTACATTTTAATTCATTTTATCGGCTTCGCTTTTGACTTACTTTTTTTGTTTATTTGGTTCGTTAGTTGGTATTATGTTTTAGAATTAGGGGTTTTATTCACAATTCACTGCTCGGGCCTGATATTCATTTTGTAAATAGTAGAATAAGTTTTAAAATTGCTTTTGTTCTCCTTTCTTGCTTAGACCATACGTTTTTATCTATTAGTTCCAAGAGATATAACCACTTTCTTCGTTTTTGTTTATTAAACTAATTTAAAGCAGCTAGTATTTTTCGTCCTGTTTTTATTTCCTCGTAAGAGGTGATTCTCCTGAGGTAGCGGACGCCGATGTGTATGTGTACTGTAGGTGCATGTAGTCAGCAGTCTAGTCCACGCAGACTGGCCGGGCGTGCGAGTGTCGCCGCTCGAGAGATGCGTATCGCACCTGCACCCGTTCACACGTGACGCATCCACTCATATACCTATGCAGGTAACACACACCTAAGTACTCGGCAATGTTAATGTGAGGCCCATGTTATTTTTTCCTTTGTTTGCTTGGAAGACTTGCTACTGATTAGAAACTGAAACACTGGGCAACAATAATGTTAGTGTATTCCCAACCTCAGTAAAACAATATATTTTTGTTTGACGACATTGAGAGTGATCTATATTCAAATGTTGATTATCGTCATCAAATTGTATTATTTCAAATTCCGTATGTATTCAGTGCTGTGTCCGTTGAAAACGACAAAAGCGTATCGCAAAGGGTCACTCATCTGCCATCCACTCATCTGTCCAACAGTTGTGTGTCGTGTACATTGCCATTGGCACTCGGCGTTGCACAGGGCTCAGTGTTAGGACCCCTCGCGTTCCTTATTTATGTTAATGACATAGGCAAGTCAATAAAAAGTTGTTGCCATTACATATATGCTGATGATCTCCAGTTGTATATTAGCGGACCCCCTTCTCGCGTTCCCGAACTTTCAAAACATCAACGATGACCTACATAGTCTCTCCCCTTGGTCATCATCAATGGGGTCTTGGGAATATTCTACTTGGTAAACATTTCCTACATTTTTATAATTTATACTTTTCTAGTACGGGGTTTAAATTGAAAACCTTTCCTAGAATTGAATTGATCGTATCCACGTTTTTAATTACTTTTTTACTTAATTTAATAATCAAATAGTGTTATAATACATTCTCATATTATTATTATTGTTATTATTATTACGAAACACAAATATTATCACTATGATATACTATATCTTCCAATGTCTTTCATTTCTCTTAAAGCTTGAACTCTTGACTCGATGTGTTTTCGCTCGTATGCTGACTATATTCCTTCTCTTTTTAGTCTTCTTTAGGGGTAATAGAATAATACGTACGCAATCATAGCTCCTTCAAAACCTCTGTGAAATATTTAGTAGTACTTATAACCCTTTCACTGACTTAAACAAGCACCTTCCAATCTTTTTTTGTACCTAACTTGCTCAGTCACAAAATATAATTTCTCTAATTTTGAGTACATTCTCATAGCGTTCAATCAAATATATTTATGATTTATCCTACTCCTTCCCCCTCGCTATTTATTCCTGTCATCAATGTTAAAGAAACCCTCATCCACATTTTCGCACGTATTTCTCATTTAATTACCTTTTCATGAACTATTGTATTAAAATATTAATGAACGTGGTCAAGTAAAGGTATAAATATACACAAATAATTTATTGCTTGTAATGGTGTGGTAACTGTGAGGATGACACGATGTGATAAGGGGTGAAAGGACGAACACAAAATACAACCATGCCCAGGCGGGACTCGAACTCTCGATACTTCGGTCTCAGATCGCTACGGCAATACGGCCTTAGCGATCTCAGCCACCGGATCAGCCTCGAAGGTGGTTCTAATTATTAATAAAATGTAACTAAATAATGAATCTCTTAGGAGTGATGAAACAAATTACGTACTTTCATGTGTATGGAAACGGTGGCAGTAAAGAATTAAACTTGACGTTCCCGAAAAGGAATTATTTTATTTTGTATTTTACTAAAACATTTTTATTTATGCTACGAGTCCTTAAATATTCTTGAAAATGTTTTGTTGATTTCAGATTTTAATTTTATAATAATATGTCGAAGTAAATATTTTAGTATTATGACTTTTAAGAAATAAGAAGTTATTGCTATTTTGTATTCATGTTTTGTTGCTGAGCCTTCTCTTCGGCTATCTTTATCATTAGTGAAATGGTTGATTGCGTTAGTAGCTGAATATTTACAGAAATGTTGAGAAATTTTGAAATATGTATTGTGATGGGAATAGATAAGAATAGATCAGAATGTGTATATATATATATATATATATATATATATATATATATATATATATATAGAGAGAGAGAGAGAGAGAGAGAGAGAGAGAGAGAGAGAGAGAGAGAGAATGGTTTATCGAAGACAGAAATTGGGTAAATCAGAGCGTATATTCTTAAAACAATTATTTAAACCTTACAAAGCACTGAAAGAAATCACATAACATCATCAAATCAAAAAAAATATGAAACCACTTCCAAAATAAACTCTATGGAAACAACATACAATCCTTAGTAAATACCCAGAAGTGACAAATTTACAGTTTTCCCTGCACCGTACACAGCCGTTACCACATGCCAGAACAGCAAATGTTTGTGAGTTACTGAGTGGAATTTCATTGACTCTTCTTTCTTTAAACAGATAATAATTTCAATTGAATTTAATTCAGAAAATTAGCAATAAATTTCACACTTAGCATGATATTCAACCATTCTATATAACTACTAATTTTAGCATTTGAAAAATCAATTTCTTTCTGTGACTCATACAAGAATGAAATATATTATACATTCTGCAAGACATTTACTGCTCTTCTTTGCACACTGTGACTGCTACAGCTTTTGATTTAGTTTTCCCTCAATCTTTGTCTATTAATTACTGCAATCTCGCACTCACTGCGTCGCCTGCCCCTCAAGTCCAGTTGCAACGACTCTCTTTTCACTTGCTCTGCGCTCGCGCGGGGGCCGGGTCGCCAACCTCCGATCGGAACGACTGCGCCGTGCGCTCACGACCTTGGCCTAGTGCGGCCGCACCGTCGCCGCACTCCCCTTCAAACCAGCCATCTGCAATGTCGTTCGAAGCGCTGCCTTCACCAGATCTTCTTCTTCTTCTCCATTTCAAGGATTAGGCAGGAATGCCTGTTCGGTCTTCACTTTGCACTTCAGGACCATTCGGCCATCCGACGACTCCGGACCAAGCCGGAGATTTACGTCGTAACTTCCTCTTCTTCATTGAGGTTCTCTTCTTTGGGGCCTCTTCTAACGCCGGTGTCCTCTTCTGGAGTACTTCTTCGTCTGACCCCTCCCCTTCGACCTGTCCGGCAAGGGAGGCCCTACCAGTAGCTACGCTACCGCCGGCATAGCTCTCAGGTTCACGGGGGCACACAAGCTCCACCACCACGTCAAGGTCCTGTACTCCCTAGGCGGGACCAAATCTTCTCCCATCTTAATTCTTTAAACGCCCAGCAACAGAAGAAAATAATCGCCTCTTCTTTCTTCACCACTCTTCTCGTGCTTCACGCCGACGCGTAATGAAAAGTTCTTACGCGTGTTTGATAACGGTGTATTTGTTCTTGGCGTTTTTTACGACGCACTCTCATTCGTGTAGCTACTTTTAACAGTTCACCTAACGCCACCCAGCACCCCAAGTGTTCACTTTCGCGGATACTATTCCCCCTCGTGCTCATTATTACACAGATCTCCACAGTTTATACTTTGCCCAATTATAATCACAGTTCAGATAGTAATGTTTAGATACTCCAGTCTTTTAACTACTTTCTTGCCCAAACTATTACTTTCCTACGTATTCTCGCCAATATGGCGTCTACCACTTCTCACTCAGCTAACTAGGAACGCACAACCGACCACGTCGACGGCTCTTTCAAGAAGAAGGAGC
Organism: Gryllus longicercus; assembly: GCA_038098605.1. Taxonomy (NCBI): domain Eukaryota; kingdom Metazoa; phylum Arthropoda; class Insecta; order Orthoptera; family Gryllidae; genus Gryllus; species Gryllus longicercus. Next base: position 6,852,871 of record JAZDUA010000011.1, on the reverse strand, counting down.
GATCAGATATCCTTCCTCTCCTGGAGGTGTAACATCGTGTCACAATCCCTACCGGCTGACCCCCCGCACTCAGGCTCCCTTTTAGTTTCCCGCCATGTGCACTAGTATAGTGTATGTTGGTGTGTGTCTAAATAAGTAGATCAGGATAGGAGAAGCAAGAGGAAGGAAAGATCGCGGGCGGTCCGTGACCAGTTTGTTGGGGCTCTGCTCTAGGATTCGCCTGATATTGATCGGAGAAACGACGGAAGACTATACCAATCAGAAGAGCTGGCCGCTAGAATTCTCCTCCAGACAGCGACTGAATTCGATTAGGTATCTAGATTGTGTCGAAAATCCTTTCCCCTTCGGGGCTGAAACCTAGGGCCTCCTGGTCACAGACACTTCCGTGGCATTAATTGATGCATACCTCGGCCGCTATATTCCGAAAGATTATTTTACTTTAACAAACTCAGTCTGACCTATAGAAGGGAATGCAATCAATATTTAATTCACTCTCATAAGCCGCCATCCGCTCTTGTAGGTACCATGACACCATTTTTCTCTTATAAAATAGGGTTCACAAAATGCAGAATCTTCACTTGACGCCAGGAAATTTTTTAACAAACGTATTATCTACGTAAATATCTACTTGATCTAATTTACTAATAATTGTTGAACTACTAATTGTTTTAATTCTCCCTTCCTTAATTTTTATAAAAATTGTTAATAAAAATAGTAAAAAATGTAAAATTCATTCGCAAAAAGAAAAATGAACTGGAAGGAGACCTGAATCGTACAAGTATTTGAAGCTTCCAATATTACATTCCAGCATTAGCTTCTTTTAAATATTTTGTGCATGTGTGTGGCAAATTTTTTATTGATTCTACGTAAAGTCTATTGACGTCTCGTATGAGGAAAACATAGCGTGCGTCGTTCCCTTTCATTCAAATTACGTAAATACGCTCGTTATATTTTTACTTCATGTTTCATCTTCCGAATAATTTTCGTGATTTTATTTTACATTTGCCTCCTCTTTTTTGCCCATCTTTCGGAGTTATGCATTTTCGCATCGCTGAAGATCACAGACTGCCAGTTCTGGAGTCGCTTTGACTGCTCTCAGCAGCTTTGATGCTATGGAATGTGGAAAATCCTGTCGATTCTCATGAACATTTTGCATTCTTTTTCATGGTACAGTACACATTACTCGTCGCTCAGAATTTTCAGGTTTAATGTTGTTAAGACACTGCATTGCTCTTTATGATTGACGTACCTTGTATAATATCGATCTTATTTTTTTGTTCAGAACCTTAACAGGAAGTAAGTGTGTTCAGTGTTTTTTTTTAATTTTACATCACCTTTTAAACTACTTTGTAAGTTTTTCTACAGTTAATAAATATCGATCTTCAAGGGTACAATTTTCGGCATTATAATATCTTAGCACTGAAATCACTAGGGAAAATTGTTTTGGAAACAAAGACCTTTGAGTGAATTTTTGGTATTATACGACAATTGGAGTACTCTAAAAGTAAAAGTCTTCTCTGAGTACTTTACATAGAAATAAAACACAAACTCAACATTGTCTACAATAATCTTAAAAGCACTCAAAATACAATATCGCAAGAGAAGCCAACCTCGCCACACTAACAATCCTTTGCCATCCACTCTCCCCCCTCCGCCCTAACCTCAAACCGCTTCCTGCCTCATCCATGTGAGAGGGCAGGATGGAATTCGCCACCATCTCCCCCCCCCCAATCGACCTATCCCCTCCTCCGATCTCTCCCAAGCACCATTCTGCGCATGAATGGCGGCGTGGCGAGGAATTTGCAGCGCTCCTAAATTACCCTGCAATATCAAGCGACTGCCGCTTCGCCCACCCACCGCTCCGCCCTGCAGCTCGCGATCGGCATAACATCGGCCTCTGCTCCTGCGGCGCCGCGGCAGCGCGCAAGACACTGACTCGGCGCGCCCGCCGCCCTGCGAATTAATTAGTTTCGTTGTTCTCCGCGCCGGGAATTCAATATCATCTGTCGTAGCGGCTGCGGAGGTGAACAGCAGCCAGGCAACCGGCGAATAGCCACGCGCCGCCGCGGGCGCCTTCCGCGGCGGATCCGACAACTAAATCAGCGTGAGAGGGAATCGCGTGGCGGGGCGGCGCTGCGACGTCGGAGCTCGGTGGGGTGTCTGCGGCGAGGGCGCGCGGCTGCGCATTCCGTGGCGTTAAGGGCGCAGCCGTGTTCCACTTTTGAATCTCCCGTCAAGTCTTATGTTATACATGGGCGATTGACGTCATTTCTGACAGTCGAGTAAAAGCATTTTACATGGTAAAGGGCTAAGTGGTAAAACCACCGCTAGCTCAAAATCCTATTACCTTTCACATTTATAAAGTGTTATAAGAGTTATTTTTTATCAATAGTAAAAAGAAAATACTTTTTGAAAAATCACTTTCAGAAAGACCATTAAAACTCTAAAAACATTTCTTGTAGCCTTGCTGCGTCAATGTTTCTCGCACACTGCACTTTTTGCACTATATTTCAAGATTGTTGTAGAACCTTAACTGTGTCAAACATGTATAAGCATCAGCCATTGTTTTCGTTTTGTCAAACGAGTGTAAGCGTGGAGATGTAAAGCTACTGTTACCTGCTGACGAATTGTTATTTACAAATATTAATAAAACGACCGTCTCATTGTAGTTATACTGTCTTTTTTGCAATTGATAATTTCTTCGATTGTCAAATTAATTCACGTTGTTGATTGAGTATAGTAGTGCATCTACTTTCAAGACGCGCAATGATTGATCGACATTGTAAGAAATTGACATTGGACAATTATTACTTTCGCATCAGAAAGAAAGTGAAAGTGAACATCATACGCATCAGATCTTAGTAGCAACAACAGAGGAAACGATTAAAGAAAATAGTAATGTAACAGACTGAGAGCCATTCGGATCGACATAAACGCATTCAAAGTTCGATTTGGGGCGCTGCCAGGCAATTTCCAGCACATTTCTGCAGTCTAACGTGCAGTAAAACGTGTAATTCGTAAAGACATCTTTAAATTTCGTCTGGACAGAGGAAACCATGACAATCTCTTCAATACTCATTGACTCTTTCGACAAAATAACAATAGTTGCCAAATATGTATTGTTTCTTTTCCAGAACTCTCGTCTAATGAGAACCTTCGATGGAAAAGGGGATGGCGTTGCAGTTTCTCATAATGCTCTCCCAATTTACCTAAGCAATATTTCGCAGCCTCAACAGTACATTTTGTATTATTTTGTAAATTATCTTGTATATACTGTATATCTCTGTTGCTTACTTCCAAGACGTCTCAACAAATTGAAAGAGAGCAGGGAAATATATGAACAAATGATTTGGATTGTGGTTCTGAACGTCAAAACTCTTTCTTAACTAACAGCTTAGTCATAAAACTGCATAAGCTAGGATTGTGAATCACTGTAGTAAGTATAATTAAAACACATTTGTATAAATCAAGTTAATGTAATGTTGCAAAATACAGTACTTCCAAAATTTGAACATTAAAATATCGATCATAGTATTTAAACCAATTTAAAATGATATTTTTTATGTTTAAAAAGAAGCATCTGTTTACAATTATGAAAGTTTAATAAATGAATACCGGTCACTCAGACATGAATACATTACCATCACATTAGAACTTTACTTAACATGTAGAACTTCACCATGTTTGTATTTTTAAGCCTTTAAGTTAGCAATGAACCCATAGAAAGTACGAAACAATATAATCAAATGAATAAAATTTGAATGTATCACAAATATGTATTGCAAATAAAATGCATATTAAAACAAGCTACAACGCTGTACTGAACACGATGCCATGTTGAAACAACATATAAAACATATAAGCCTGGAATACAAGTAGCAAGTATGGCCTACATAGTTATACACTTTAACGATAATCCGTAATTGATATATAGTTACATAGCAACCACGTCGAAATGAAATGTTCTATGCAAATGCAAACCAAGAGAGGACATCCTCACCCTCCGGGCACCAAGTGAACCAGCGCCTCGCTGCCCACCCGTTAGCTGCTGACGCGCCAGCTCGCTTCCCTTCACATGGGCGGAAATATAAAATTAAAGTAAAAAAAAGTTCAATTTTCGTTCATGTTTCATATAAATACTATTTAAGAAAGAAAATCTAATTGGTCTAAATGAGAAAATCTAATTTAACTAATAAGTCTTATGGATTGCTTGAAAAAATATATCACTGTATTGAGAATACAAACACATTCCTTGCAACACGGACAAAAAATATGGATTATTTAATAGGTGTTCATCATTTCTAAAATTTTAACTTATAGTCTCTATATAAAAATAGTATATAAGAAATTAGGAAACAATATGAAATAACATATAAATTCTAACTAACAGCGATTATGTTTGACAACAAATTTCACATAAATACTTGTATTTTTGAAAAATTAAACATGACTTTATTTGAAAATTTATTATTGATGAAAACGTTCCATTAAGAAAAAATACATTTACAATTATAGTAGTAGGAAGACTCTAAACACATGCAATTTTCAAAAATTAGGGTTTTCCACGAACACGAAACCTGCACTTTTCTGTTCAGTGCCTGTTGGGCAGTCCGAAGACATTTAATGAAAATAGTGGTGCTAAAAGAGCACATACTTTCGCGCCCCTTATAAACGATCATGTAATAATACTATATCGCGTTTCTGCCTCCATCAACACATCTCTGTCACAGCTCTGACAAGAAAGCGTGCATGCAGCGATGGGCGCTCCCAACAAGGGCACATGTTTGCTTATCAATTCTTGCTAAAAGCGCAATTTGTGCTATAAATAGAATTATTTTTCTGTTTGCCTTGTGGTTTTATTAAAGTTCTTCTAAAGCGTTCTTTATGGAAGACTATTGCTTGATTTGATTACACATTTTTTTACGTTTCTCCAAGATATTTCAAGTTCATTCTTAAATGTTTTATTTTATTTTAAATGAATTACAACCAAACAAAATCATAATTAGTATCTTCATAATTTATTAAGAATTTATACAGTTATATATGCCCTGGACAGCAGTAAAGCAGAAAACCAGCTAAAATGTTTCATCTTTGCTGCTAAGTTCGCACGTTAGATATTTGAAAAAAATGAAATAGTTAACGAACGAAAAATATAATTAACATATTGTTTTTATTTCCAGCACATCATACAAACACAAAAGAATAATTTTGCAAATAAATGAAAGATAAAGAAATAAATGCCATATAATATATCCCATTAAGCCGGTCCGGATGGCCGTGATACGTAAGGCTGTAGCGATCTCGGACCGAAGGATTGGGTGTTCGAGTCCCGCCTCGCGCATGGCTGTAGTGTGTTCGTCCTTTCAGCCCTATCATCTTATCAAAAATTATATCCCATTACGAATTAATTTGAAACAACAAATTCATTACCTTATACAAATATTTTATTTTCCTTCAACCAATACATTTTTAAATATAATGTAATGTTAATCACTTTACTATTCTTAAAAGGTAGTATCTAACAACAACTTCTCTCTCCTGCTGCATTAAATTCTTTAAATATAAACATTATTAAATTCTCGAAAAAATATTTAGACGTAATCAATATAACGAATGGCACTGTCTTAAATTCTTACGTAATTTCTAATATATTCATTAACTCGAAATATTTCGTTCTGAATTGAATATTACTGGCAAGACTTGGGCCATCAAGCCCGCTCTTCTGCCGCAACAGATGTCATATTAGGCGAAATTACTACAAGTGGGTCGAAGTGCGGTGCTCATGGAATCTAAATCTATACATTTTCAAGTCTGTGTTTCTATTTAATCTATCCAATGATTGTGCGTGATCTGGGCTGTCCGGGTGACGCCGCGTCGAAGGCTGTGTTGCCGACGTTTCGACCATCTTGTCGTGGTCTTCCTCAGAGCTGGTATGCGAGATACCAGCATACCATAAGTGAAGAAAAGTTAAATAAAACGTTTGAAACTGTTCTTGAGGGTGAAAATCCGAACATTTCAATCGCAAATAGCGCAAACACTGTTCGTTTTTTTTCTTCAAAGCAATTGTACGTGACGTTTTTGAAGAGCTAACTTTGTACAACAGCCTTTCTATGAGACAAAAATGTCTACCTCCAACTTTGCAGTTTTAATTTTGTTGAGTTTTAATAATGTCAACGAAAATAAGACGTGCACTATTCTATTTAACGTCGTTTGCATTATTTAAGAACAAATATTTAATTTAAAAAATTTTGAGCCATTTTTATGAAAATGTCCCAGAGACATAGAGTACCCCTCAAATTCATATCATTTTTTCAGTATCCAGGACTGAAACACCACTGTTACACTACGTGTTAGAGGAATTTTTGTTCTATATTTATCAACTGGATTTATCACTTTTTCGGTACTAAGGACCGGCAATAATGTTTTTTTGTGTAAAAATTCGCCGTTTTCCGGCGCACGATTGATATAATTTCGTTCTCGTCTGACGTTAGGTAGTAAAAGAAAATAAAAATTGGCGCAATGGTTTTCAAACTTTTTAAAACTTCCGCAGAGATTTATGTAAATATCCTTCAAAATTCAAATGTAGGTTTCAAATTTAAGGGACCACGACAAAAGCCAGATCGATTGGGAAATATCAAATTTGGAGAAAATCGGATGAACAGTTTAGAAGTTACCGTTGTTCACGTACACACTGTCTGTCGGTATTAATTGTACGAACGGCAAATTTCATATCATAAACAATTAAAAATGAATTATTTTCAATTGTTTGTTTGGAATATTCGTTTATTAATTTCTCTAGTATAGATCCATCATCAGAGTCCATACTCTCCTTACTTCATTCTACTTTGCCCACTGTCTTTAATTATCGTAAAAAGTCTTGATTAACTTAACCCTTCAATGCTTCTTGCACTATGGAAACACCTCATACAGTGTGAAGGCCATTTCACTTGCCTTATATGCATACGAGATTCTTTCGGTAACAGCATGGCGCAAGCGGCTAAGAAAACTGATCGCTATTTCGCGCAGCTCGGTGGATGACGTCTGGTACAGTGAAACTGAATGGCTCAAGGCCATCAGTAAGTTCCCCATTACGGGTCCGCTACCTCCACCGCAGGGGAGGCTTCTTCGATGATGACCTTTCACTAACTATATTTTCTGCGAGCTGCCTCGTGTAGGAATTTGTAACACTAAGACGATTTTCTTTTCCAGGAGGGAATTAATTTCCAGGTCGTTGTATTTCCTACATTCACAGTAGACGAAGTTCAGAGTGTAGTATTCCCGAGTCATCTTATTTGTAACGTAAGTGTAACAGGACCAATGAATTAGGTTTACTATAACCGAGAGTTCACTACATCGGAGTTCACAGCACCCAGAGACTGTTCGTACGTATATGAGATAGTAAGAGGTACATAATGTGGGGTTGTTTGTTTTTCATTCAGGTGGTTAAGTTAGTCTTTAGTTAATTCTCTAAGTAGCTTAGTTAATTCTCTAAATATATATATATATATATATATATATATATATATATATTGTGACGTACCTGATTGTCGGTACTTTCCACTGCAAATATCAAGGTTATAAAGGACGGGTGTCTTATTCGTGAATGGGTCTTCAGAGGGAATTGATAATACATTGGTAAATCAAAGTAATAAATTAGTATAAATACAAATACAATTTATTCATGAATCAACGTCTAATACACCTGATTAAATACATAAGACCTCGATGTCTTGGTACCAAGATTCTAGTTACCATACAATCTTATCATATCTGGGGCCCCATTAAGTAATTCGACTGTCGCAGCTGCTCGCCCTCGGCGACGGCGACTGTTGACCTTCACCGGAGCTCGGCGTCCCCAGGCGGTTGGTGGCGCAGACACGTGCCTCGCCGGTCTGCAGTGGCGGCGACGAGAATTTCTCGGCCGCAATCCGGGATGTTTCCGCTTTCAGTTCCACACACACACATTCACAGCATCTCCTGGATGTCCATTTCGTTCAATCATATACTTGGATGACATCGCAGCACACTTTCTCAGTTCGTTTCTGCTCCCCTCTTGCAATCGTGGAGCACGTGGTTACACTCCGTGCCAGCATCCATTACACTACCCACTATTCTATTGTTCTTTCCACCGCATTCCTTATCACGAACGCAATTTAGAGTATCTACGGGCTAATCTCTCCCGACTTCCGCGTTACCGGCTTCTAATCAGCGATTCTATAAATCTAACACTGTTTCACGTTCTTCGTCTTTGGTAATGTCCTGCTCTGCTTACAGCTAACCGTCTTTTTCCGGCCACTTTCTTACACTCGCTCTCAGCAACTGTCCTCAACGGCCGTCTCCCGGCCACTGCTTTCAACCGTCGCGCTCGACTCGTAACGGCCGAAATCCCCCCCTCTCTCGCTAGGCCACGGCGGAGGCAACGTCCACTCTTCCCCCCACCGTTTGTCCTCGCATCTGCCGCTATGCCGCGCAGTTCAAAATGAGTAGTAATTATACTCCTGTACTTCTTGTCTTTAATTACGTATGGAAACGCTTCCGCGTTTCAATATATATATATATATATATATATATATATATATATATTGAAACGCGGAGCGTTTCTCCAATTAATCAGAGACACAGAGTGTATTAGTATAATTACGACCAGTTTTGAACCGCGCGGTATTAGCGGCAGTAGCGGCGACCGGCGGACGGGGACTAGAGAACGAATCCGCCGCCGTGGGCCGACGAGAGCGGGCGAGACATCGGCCGTTGGGGGCAGTTGGCCCTTGGCAGTGAGGAGTGTGAGACTGTGCGTGAAAGAGGTTGGCACGAAATCGGTGCTCGCGACAAAGAGGATTGAATTAAGTGAACTGATGATAGAAATGCGAACAGGAAGCAGGTGAACGCAATATTGGCAAATGTCGGACTGTAAACTAAAGATCGTGTTCGTGATATCGGAAACAGTGAAAACAGGAGTAAAACTGGAAATCGCGGAGCTGATGCCTGCACGAGTGGCGGCCACGTGCTCCATAGTGGTAATTAGGAGAGTGGAAGGGCACTGACGAATGGTGTTGCGATATAACAAGAGATATACTGCAAGGGCAAGACGAACGTAATCTAGAGGCCGTCAATGCTCCAGCGGAACAACACGCACGACAATCAGCGTCAAAGCAGAGGGATTCGTGCCGCCGCCGCCGCGGGCCGACGACACGGGAGCCCGCCTGACCAACCGTCCGGAGCGCCGAGCTGCATCGAAGGTCACCGACCGCCGCGGCCGTTGGCAATCGTCAGTGAACAAACGAGGTATTCACGGGGCCCGAGGTATGGTGAAATCTAGTTATAAACTGAGTTTTGGTACCAAAACGGGGAGTAATTGTATATATTATAATGTTCAGAATGTGTGGTTTTAAGAATAAATTGTGTTTGTGTTCAGTCGAGATTCTAACTCTGATTTGCCAATGTATTGCCGAATCCTTAAGAGACCCATTCACGAGGCAAGACACCCGTCCTTTCCAAATTTTATTGCAGTGAAAAGTACCGCCAATCAGGTACGTCACAATATATATATATATATATATATATATATATATATATATGTGTGTGTGTGTGTGTGTGTGTGTGTGTGTATGTATGTCTGTATTCGTCTCGCATAAATGTTATTTGTGTGCACAGGAAATCTGACAATAAATATTATCAACTTCTAGAGCATGTAGTGAGGAATCAGATGATCACGTTTTGCAACATATCATGGTTGATTTCAAATAACAAACTTACGTATTTGACTCTTTTTCCTTCTTGTTGGTACTAACGGGCTAAAATCATATATGTATCTTCGTTTTATTAGGGTTACCTTAACTTACCTGAACCCTGAAGTTTGTAACGAAATGTATACGAACTCCGTTTGACTGCCTGCAAACCGTGAAACATCAGTGTACCAATAATAGGATATCAATCGAGGCAAATGTCACATGTGTACGACTTCCACCACCTACTTCTTTGCAAAAAGAGATCATCTTCCATCCACTTGCAAGCCCTTGATGTTTTTAACGTTTAGTCTGCGACGTCCTGTAATAACTGTAATTGCGTCACGCTGCCATCCTGGAGGCCCAAAGGGCGTCAGCGGGAGTGGGGGGGGGGCAGAGTGTGTTGTCAGCGGTTGGGGCGCCGACGAGCCGGCGCAGAAGCCCGGACGAAGCTCCAAGATAAGGCGAACTATTCCCCAAGTTGGCTTCGCTTCCCCTGCGCGCAGTCGTGGCCCGGACGTCTCCGCCCGCAACAGCGCGGACGCGGCGGCGGGCTCCTACGCCGTCCCCCCCGCTCCCTCTCGGTCCCTCGTCTTCCTCTTCGTCTCCTTCCTCCTCTTGATCGTCGTCGTCCTCACGATCTTCTTCTTTTCTTCTTCGTTTTCTTCTAGTTTTCTTCACTTATTCATATAGTTTAAATCACTAAAATGAATGTTTGTCACTATCATCTAAATTTAAAGAGATACTTGCGAATTCGAATACAGTTCTACTTCTGCTTCGGAATTGATTGCGGGCGCATCAAGTACCAAGTCTGACCGGAAGGTCGTAGGGTTCGAGTCTTGACGGAATTTCGTCAGTAGCTAAATAGCTTTAAAGTAAGATACCTACTAGGGGGAATTCAGTCCCTGTCTGGACGAGACGTCTAGCGGCTGGCTGCAGTGATCGGTAGTTTATAGTGCTTTCTCCGATCAGCACGAGGTGGATTTCGAAGCAGTACTCTATCAAATGGGCCACAGACTGCGCGCGATCTTTCCGTCCACTTCTTTGTTCTGTCCTCCTCACTTACACGCACACATACATGCACTAAACTATCAAATGACTCGGGAGCTTACATTTACAGTTTGTCGCGACTGGGGCGGTGCCCCGCTTGTGGGAGATACCTGTTTGGGGAAAATCCCCGCTAGCTCACGTAGATCGGTGCTGTATCCCGCCAGCCAGCGGGGAACATCACCTTCCGCGACGAAAACATGCACTACTCTTGCGGGTCCAACGGCCTTAGCAGTTGACACGCCCGATGAATGGAATGAGTCCAACTCGGCGAGGGTTGTTGCGCCCGAGCCCTCGCAGTGGCCGCCGCGAGGCAGCTGCCAGTGCGGGTGGCGGCGCAGTCTTATCCCGCCGGCGGCGTTGAGGCGCGGTTTGTCTGCCCCCCTCCCCCTGCCCCCCCCCGCCCCCGCGCGTGGCTTTCTTGTGTCGCAGCCTCCGCAGCGGGCGCACAATGGAGCATTGTCCAGGCGCCGCGCTCCAGCCGCGAGGAGACAGATGTCGCCTGGCACTTTTCATGTGGCTGCCCGATCTTTCCGCGCCGCGCCGCGCCGCGCAGCACGGTGGTGCAAAAGCCACAAAACCTGGCCAAAACTGATTACTCTCAATTCAACACCCATTCACAGTCATCACGACGAAAATTTGGTTTTTCGTTCGCGTTTAAAATGTAAAGAAAATATCATAGTACTGTTTGATTTGTTGTTTGTAAAACATATTAGCCCGACATTTTATGTGAAATAAAAGTTTTAAGTAATTTTATGCAGTATTTACATTTTCAAAACACGCATTAATCTTAACTAGGAAAGAAAGATCAACAAGAAGGAGATGTAAATGTAGGGGGGAAATCTAAAATCGTGTTAATAAGATGTAGAGTAGAGCTTCTTTCCATGTTCACAACAAATACGCGTCGAGTAAAAAAACAACAGAAGTTTACTTCCTTGCCGTATACAAACAAACTTTTGTACTATGAAAGTTATAATCTTATGATGCGAATGTGTTGGGTTTTTCGTCCTGAGTGTTTTATTTCAAATCTATAAGAATTTTTACAGTTTTACCCCCAAAATTCATATTTTTACCCATTTGATCCACACTACCTATCATATTCATTACTCGTATGATTATTTCTAGAGTCTTGGAAAATTGTTGGAACAACTTTTCATCATGCAGAACGGATGCAGAATTCACTCTTTTGTTTGCTCTTAAGAAATTGCTGTAGCTCCTCCAGAACCGCCCTTCAATACTAACGATACGTAAATTGCACCCTCCACTCACACACCTGTTAGGGGTCATCCATAAATTACAACACGCTAAAGAGAGGGGATTTAAGGGAGCGAAATGTTACTTAGGTATAGGGGATAGGTGTTAGTTTATTGTTTCGTAACAGATATTTTTTTTAAATAATTCAACATTTCCTGATACAATTCATTATATTCAATGTTATAATAAAACATAAAATATTACCATTTATTTAACAAAATATAAATAAATTAAAAATGATAATGTATTAATTGCTACAATAAAATTAAGTGTTTTTTTCATCAATGGTAATTGATTGAATCTCTCAGGTTACAAAGAAAACTGATACGTAGTATATTCTATAATCCAATTAAATAGGCTCAGTTAATTTTTGCCCGTGTGTCTTCCATGACAGCGTGTGCACGGCAGGACAGAAATTTTCTCGACAATGCTCTCTTCCTTCACTCAGTAATTGGCCACGAACGTACTGTTAGATGCATCCAGCGTCGACAACTAAGTGTGATATTAACTACAGTTTTAATACCCAACACAAATAAAATTAATACAAATCCTATTTACTGTATTTAATTAATTTTTGCTTACTGCAAATGCCGTGTGTGTGTGTGTGTGTGTGTGTGTGTCACATGCTGTACGAAATTCTTTCGGGAGAGACAAGTGTACGAAACATATGCGTTACAGGGGGAGAAGAGGTATTCAAAATACTCCAGTTTTGATTTACGTAATTTATGGGCGGCCCCGTAACACTAATGATAAGTAAAAACTATTCAGTCTCTCGGATCACAACGTAAATCACAACTGAAATAGAACAAATGTTTCTCTCTAGAAGACAAATTCCAAACTGAGTTAAAATTACACTGCCACTCGTCTTCAGTTGTCAGTAGCTTTAGAGAAAATCATACAAAAGTTTTGGGCGTGACTACAATTAAATCACGTTTAATAATCTACGATTAAAACAAATTTCTACATGCCAATGTTTCTTAATACCTTTCAAATGAGAATAAAATTCTTCATTGAATTCTGTTAATTTCCTATATGTCAGTATATTGGCTTTCCTTTGCCATTGATTGAAACAGCCTGAACATCTTCCCTTACAAACGTCTATCGAAGTCTCTATTCCAGCGCGCAGTCTGTCGCTTACAAGTTAAACGAATCAGCAAGCAATTTTACCTGGGATAATTCTCGTTATTCCCTAAGGTGAAACTACCTTGTTAGTAGTTATCTCTCACATTTAACTTTGCACATAATGTGCACATAAAAGCACCTATTTTGTATTTTCCAATAGTAACTTTTGTTCAGTTAATTGCCCCCAGGGCGCATGTCCCCTGTGCCTATTTGGCCTTCGGCCTGCCTCCGTGGGCCGGCGCGCAGGGCGAGGGGGCGGGGCGCGGGGCGGTGGCCGCGAGCGGAGCCCCGCGCAGGGCAAAGGGCTCTGATGGGACGCGCCCGTCCGCCCTCCCCCCCCCCACACACTTTTCGTGGCTGTCACCGCGAATATCCGCTTGACGTCTGTTATTTTCTACTTGTTTCGCAATTTTTTTTCGTGTGTGCCCGAGTTCTTTTGGAGCCGACAGCTGATAGACACTACAAAATTCTACACGTCACGATAACGTTGCCTGTTTGCACAAGCATGATTTTATTTCGTTTTTATTCTCTTTCGGTTTTGTTTGATAACTGGGAAAGTCGGCTTACCTCAAGTTTGATGTAGCAAATATATTCAGATTAAAGATTGTACTTGTATTTAACCATTATATTCCCCGTAAAGGGAAATTCGCCTCGGCGACGGTTGAACCCAGGGTTCCTAGTCGGCCACCGAATGTGGAACCCGCAATGTCTCGAATGCGCTCAACCTTCGTGACTTCACGTAGGAAACAAATTCGGCTAACGATGCCGATTTTGCTGTCGTAACCTTTCAGTAAAACCATCCCAACATTCACCTAGACGAATATATATATATATATATATATATATATATATATATATATATATATGTATATATATATATATATATATATATATATATATATATATTGTGACGTACCTGGCAATGCCGCAACTGGGACGTACCTATCAGTGCAATACACTGTTCGGGCGCCAGCTGTGACGTACCTGGTGATGCTGGGTATTTCACTGCAATAAAATCCTAATGGAGGGTATCTTTTCCGTGAATGGGTCCCTGAGGTAAGTTGGTATAACATTGGGAAAGTTAATTAGAAAAGAAAATACAATCATGAACAATATTTATTTACAAGCTGAATTTGTTAAATACATGATCTGACAATATTATACACTCTCCCTTGGTACCAAGATTAGGTGTAATATGCATTTATCATACCTTCGGGGCCCCGACCAAATACCTTCGATGCTTGGAGCACGGCTCGTGTCGGCAGGGGTCGCCGACCTCGGCAGCAGCTGCGTGCCGTCGGCGGCTGATGGCAGGGCGGTCGCCCGGCTGGGAACCTGGCGAATTCTTCCTTATGCAGCTCCTGGCACCTCGGCGCCCCACTTTTCTCTAATTACCTTCCGTCGCTGAACTTAATTACTCAACCCGCGGCTGCCACACGTGCTGGTCACAGTTCCGCGCAACACAGTTTCAATATTGTTCCCGCCACACTAATTAATACGAGTGCAATCGATTGTTCTATCGGCACCGAACTCTTATTCTCATAATACTATCGGTATTCACTTCACCTATCTATTGTTTAACAGTTACTATTACTTTATAAACTACTTCGCACGTTCATTTTATCCATGCATTAGCGGCGAGCTCTTCGCCGCTCCGCTAACGTCTTTCTTCTTCGCAATTCTCCTAACGACCCTCTCCCAGCCACGAGCGCGCCGGCCACGTCCTTCAGCGACGGGCGGCTCGACCTGACTGTCCTAACGGCTGAACATCTTTTTCGTTCGCTGCCCAGCTCGTAACCGACATTCTCACGCTCTCCTCGCCGCGGTGGCAACGGTGGCGGTAGCGACCGTTGCTGGCTCCCGTCGTTGTTCGCCGCGCTTGGCGTACGTACCGCGCAGTCCAAAATATATACTGATTACTTACACTAATGTTCTAATTAGTGTAAGGGAACACATTCTGTGTTTCAATATATAATATTATTTCCAATACTTTTCCTTCAGCAGCCGGCCCACCCGAGCTGTCCCTCTCGCGCCTCTCAAACTTGGGTTTCTTCAACCCGCCCGCGACTGATTCGCTCCGCACAGCTATGACTACCGTATTGTGTGGCGACCTTGACCTTGCATATCAACGGATTCGAGTCAAACAATCCTTTTCACATACTTACATGCTAGTTTGTCCATCTCTA
Source organism: Gryllus longicercus (assembly GCA_038098605.1). Classification (NCBI taxonomy): domain Eukaryota; kingdom Metazoa; phylum Arthropoda; class Insecta; order Orthoptera; family Gryllidae; genus Gryllus; species Gryllus longicercus. The sequence continues at coordinate 6,837,537 of JAZDUA010000011.1, read as the reverse complement.
CTCTAAATGTTGCATCCTTGTCTCCTAACTTACCGTGTAAGCGGGTGTTCAAAAGTTTACTCCCGGGTTCCATCTTTAAAATATTTAATGAACTGTTACAGTTTTTTTCTCTCCTTCCATCCCCACATTTCTGCCCTCCACCTGCATTTAGAACCAACAATTTTATCATATTGTTATCTCCTTTGCCCAGAAATTCCTGAACATCTTTTAATTATACCTTGCACATGTTTCATAGCCACCATCACCTTCTTACCTATTTCTGGAATGTGTTCGTAACAGCCTTCTCCATCAATATGCCAAAACCATAAATACTTATAGACACTCACCAACTCTAAAGTATTTCACTTCCATGTAATTCACATTCATTCTTCCTTCTGCACTTTTTGAACTGCATCGCTTTGATTCCATCCGTATTAAAATCGAATGCTCTACTTTATAAAAATTGTTGTAATCTCTCAACATCTGATTCAAATCCTTGGCATTGTCAGCGAATCCACATCATTCTCATAAGACAATGACCCAATCTTTAGTTTACCAATAAACATCCCTCAATCTTAGCCCTTCCTTAAGTTCTCTTCTACATTTATCATACAAGTACTTGTATACAAATTAAAAAGATGGGAGAAACTCTTATTGGTTCATATTCTATTGTTACATTTCCCATCCGTCATCACCCTACACCTAATTTCATTGTAAATCATCTTTAAGCATGTAATAATATCCTCTTCAATTCCTAGTTTCAAAACAGTGGGTGGTATTAATGAAAACTCATTGCGGAGAAATTACTCGTTTTGGTAGGACTAACATTTTATTTGCTTTACTCACTCCTGAGCAATTACTGCAGGTTTCATACGAGTAATCGAGAGCAAATGCTCGAAGCAATCACTTAAGATTTCTTGGGTGACCTCCGTAGCTTGCTTAGGGTAACAAAGGTGGTGTGTGAAAATTGGTATTACGTTAAATATATTTTACAATCAAAGTAAAATGGCAGAATTTATAAAAAATCGATCTAAGAACATACAAATAGAGACGACTTTCTGATCCAAACAACTATAACGTATCTCTTCACCCAGTTCTATCATTCCATACCTCAAATTCCTCACCTAGCCAAATTCAGACTCCGGAAAACTCCTTCTCGCAGAACCAGAATTTAAAAAAATATCCATGTTGTTGTATATTCAAGAACAATTAAGAAGACAACAGTTCTTATCCATAATGCAGGTTTATTATTCCAAGCCCAAAAGCATGAACCAAGTACCAGCCAGTTCGCCGTTTCCTTTTTAAAAGGTCCCTTTTACAAACACTAATCATCAACCACCTGGAGAAACGCCGTTACCAACACTGCACGTCAAATAGCCCTAGGCACCTCGTTGCTCTCTGCGCTCGTTCGCTGCACTCGGATCGCCACTCCTCCGGCCGCTTTATAGCTCCCGAGCTTGCGGAGCGAGTCTCACTTTTTCCCGCACCGTTCCGGCTCAATGGACGCCCTGCTCCCTAGCGGCGCCTCCCAGCACCTTCCATTGCTGGGCCCGACGCCCAGTCGGCTGATGCCAGTGTGCCACCAGCCTCTCTGTCCCGCCGCTGGGCCGCTGTCACGGCCCTATCTGTTTTTGCCGTAACACAAATCATGCATTTCTAATCAAATTTTACGAAATATACTATTTTTAGAGGTGTATGCAAAATATTTCCTTACCGAAATTAGTACATAGTTTATTTTTTAATAAATTAGAATGTAGGCCTTCACTACATATGTAAAGTGTATTGTCACTACTGATCTATGTATGCCCAGCACAAAAATAAAAATAAATCTTTTAACTGTATTATGAACATTCTCCAGTAGACTTCACAAGAGCGTAGAAGCATTGTATTTGTAGATAAATTAAATTATTTCCATCGCTGCGTACATAAGTTGACAGAATGTAATTATAATTTACGCCCTGTCACATGTTTAGTTGTTTAAAAAACATAAATGCATATATAACAATATTTATTTTAGCGGTACAGTATTAAGATAAATTAAATTAAGTAAAGTAGGCCTAAAAAATTTTTTACTGAAGAAAAAAACATACGGCGTCACGCGCGCAGCCCCCCTTCTAGTAACAGCCACGATCCCCTGGCCCATTTCGGATTTTTATGACACCCCACCCAACGGCCGGTCAAAGGGTTAATTGAAAACCGCCCAGACGCAGCCACATCTGAAATATCTTTGAAACGCCTGTCGTCGTGATCGGGGAAACCCAAAACAATAATTCTGTAGCCGGAAGGCCCCTTCACAGACATGGCCTATTTTCGAGACGGAACAAAGGGACACTGTATTCCGACAGAAACAGAGAGTGGAAAATTCCTTTACTCCACCAGAGCTTATTGGCCGAATATAGTGTACAACGCCATCACCTTTAGCCAATAGCGACGCGATCATTGTAGGGAGCAAGAACACATGAGGAGAAAGGGTGGGGGTAAAAGTTAACTTCATGCATTTTTTGAGAAACAAAATTTCAGTCAGAGAGAAACTTCTCTAGGGGTGGGAGCCATTCGCGGTAAGAGGCGAGTGCGCTTCTGAAGGCACTTGGAAAATTTCAGTGGGCTGAGAACAGTGGGCTGAGAGACTTCTCTGAGGGTGGGAGCCAGTCGCGGAGAGAGGCGAGTGCGCCTCTGAAGGCACTTGGTTAAATTTTTCTTGGTTGAGAAACTTCTCTGAGGTGGGAGCCAGTCGCGGGGAGAGACGAGTGCGCCTCTGAAGGATTTCGCAACTTTTTGAATTTGTGCCTGAGAACATTCTCATGAGATCGGAGGGAGACATTGTTGTGTGCTCCGCACCTGCGATCGGGGGCGATATCCCCGGCTACCTACAAGCTCCGCCGAAGACGCCGCCAGACGGTCCCCCCTGCTGACGTCACCAGACGCCGCCAGACGCTGCCAGACGCCCCGCCCGAGAGGGTGCAAGCCATCGTGCATTCCAGAGAAGGTCGTCCCGGCCGCCCACAAGCTTCGCCGCGCCCGCCCGGGCACATTGAACTTTTGACACGGAAGCTCTCAGGCAATGTAACTGGGGGCTATTAACCTCTTTAAATTTTTGTCAACGCGGTGCCGCGCCAAGGCACATCGAATGGTCATTTATTATTGTAATTCTAGTTATAAAATAATTTTGTACTCCTCTCTAGTTGTAAGCTTTCCTGTTAATTTTAATCTTATTCTTTCTTTTTATTCAATCTTTCCAGTAACTTTTATTTTATTAATGTAACTTCCCTGGTACAGCTTTGTCCAGGAATAAACGTAGTCTTTTACCAGTAAACAAATTGTTTATTTTGAATGTCCATGAGAATCTAATTAACAATTCCTTCCATCATCTAATTTTTAAACGAGTAAAAGGACAAGGACCGACTGAGCTACAACCGGGCCGCTATCCGCGCATTGTTTAGATGCGCGGAGGTGTTACATTATAAAGACAAACCAACTGACATTAAAACGTTTTTGCTGCCACTTATACTATAAATGCACGAAAATCAAGAGGAAGCCTCACCCAAAAGAAAGCGCGGATGTACAATCTGCAGAATAAAAGATGATTCCATTACCACTATTAGATGCTTCAAGCGACAGATTTTTGTCATTCAAATGTCATGCAAAAATAATTCTTCCACTGTTTGTCAAACCTGTATGTACAGTAATATGGTAAATACACAACAGGATAATGAATAATGTTTCAATGGTATTCTCAAGTTGAAAAACAATTGTATTATTCCATTCTCCGAAGCTTGCAATGTTCCGCCCTTATTTTTAAATAATAATTAGAAAAGTACGTAAACTGTGCGTGTAATATGTTGTAAAAATCACGCAAACTCCCTCCAGTATTTGGCCTCCTCAGCCCCTGCAATCAAACTGCTACAGCAGATTATTCGCACCAACACCTCTGCACTTACATTTAGGCAACCCTCTTCTTTTTGCCTCCTAATGTTCTAATTTAATTATTGACAGTCAGTTTTCAAAATTATTTATGTATTTTATTTATTGTTTTACTTATTTATTTACTTCTTATTCAAGAGTTGATCATAACTTATGGCTTATTTACTTAACAGTTAACTAACAAGTTATTGATTAAACTATAGTTTGCTTAATTTATTTCCCGTCCATTTTAAGCTCCGCTCGTACTAACCCGTGCTGTTTTCCCACCCCCTAATTTCCGTTTCCCTAATAGTCCAAACCTTTTATAGAAATGTTCCTAATTCTTTCATGAATTGAGACCTACAATGTTCTGGATGAGCGTTACGTTCTATGTTAGAAGTCCGAAAGTTTCCTCTGCATGTTTTGCTTGCACTGCAATTTCAAAGGATGTGGATCCAATATTTCCTATCACCGCAAAGCTCACAGATGCCATTACCATTCGCGTCTTTCACTCTACGTTACATTCACCCCCCGAGATATCAATATCGATGAATATATCGATAGATGTGAGTCCTCGCCGCTTGATGACGCGTGTATTGTTTACAATTCTTCAAGGGTGTGTTTAAGAAGTAATGATTGCTTTTGGTAGTGTCTCTGCCTGCATGTTTTCATGATGTATTTTGTAGATAGAATTCGTTCAGTATATATATATATATATATATATATATATATATATATATATATATATATATATATATATATATGGAAAAATAAGTTTGCCTTCTAGCACTATGAAAGGGATCAAATGTTTACCGGAGATAATGACCCATCAAAAATCATGAGAAACAATATCTGTCCATATAATTATTGTTCAGGCCCAATAGTAAAACAGAAAATCTTATAAAATGTGTATTTCAAACGCATTGTACAGAATTTGCGCGATGCCTCTCGCGCTCCAGCGCAGGCCGCGTGGTGGGCGGGTGGGCGCCCCGCGCCAGTCTCACAACCGCCCGGCGGGCGACGGCGCATCCCGGCATACCGAACCTAACGAACCTCCGTTCTGGAAGGTTCCAGAATCAGCCTAAATGCTAATCTGTGATAGGTTATTAGCTCCCCCCTCTGAAGCGGAGAGATTCTCGGTGATACAGAAATCAGTTCATGCAAAACACGTGTGTGTGGGATTCGGGTCCAAAGAGCTCTGTGAAAGACCTACATGTAAAATTCTCGTGTAAGGTACCTCTTAGAAGCTTAAAAGTCTTAATTATTAGTTTGTGTTCTACCTTGAATCGAATACGGCAGTGTATACCGCCTCAGACCAGAACGTATCATAGATTCATAAATCTTTAATGCACCACAGGGAAACATTGCTGTGTTAAGTAAACTGAACTGTGTAACATGTTCAGTTATTACACTGTGAACGTGTGTATCATTGACAGCAAAGTGACTAAGAATAAATTTGTTTGTGCAATATTTTGCTTCTGTGAAACCGGCAGTACATCCATGCTATCAAAGGGATTCGAGGACTGCTCTGCTTCAATTAATCTATAAATTCATACAGTCTACTAAATCTGAAATGCGTGAAGCAGCCTCGAACAATTATACACTCGCTTCTGCGTCATTCGGCGGAGATACCTCATTGCCACCTGGCCATCATCCACGAGTGTTTGATTCTGTAAGTCTTTATTTATCAAACATAAGTGATTTTGTGTTGCATAATATCTAATCATCCTACCCATAAAAGTGAATATTTGCCAAGATGCAAAAATAAACATTAAATAAGAGAAATTTGCTTTTTCTTCCTCTTATTTAGGAATTTGCTTTGAGAACATTAGTCTGGGCACAGGATTTTAGATCAGATCTCGCCATTTTGATTTAGTACTCGCCACTTTTCGCTATCAAATTTTGTGAGGTTTCCAATAGTTTGTTTTAAAATAAATTTCCTACAAATGTTTCCATTGGATTCAAGAAGTAATATTTTAATGATAAAATATAATAGATTTGCAATCTTACCTTTGGAGATTTAAAAGGCGATGTGTTTAATCTTGTCATCTCTAAATATTTATTTTATAGACTTACGTTAATTTAAAGAGGTTTGTTTGCTAACTATGCTGTAATAAGTCACACGTTGGATGATCGCATCGATGAAATCAAGGAAAACGTAAGTAAAATTATTTTTGCTTGTGCTGCGAATAATACAGGTTGAAATGTACTGAAAATTCTCTAACATTCATGCTTGTTTCTTATTTAGAAGAAATGATACTGCTCCTGGCAGCTGAAATAGTTTCACACTGGAGGCGCCTTATTTTATTTGGTTAGTACTTTTGCACAGTAGAAATTGAAATATTCTAACATTAAACTTTCGTTTCCATTAATGCAAAAAAGTATGTGCTGTTGTACTGCCACTAGTTAAATAATGTAAAATTCTAAAGATATTTGTCGATATTCGTTCAGATTTTGATGTCAGCCAGGGGCGACTCTTCAAGGAAAGTAGGTAAAGAGACATTTCTCTTATTTATAGAAGAATTGTAGTTTCGATTTATTTTCCTTGTCACATACGATATTAGTATCAGTTAGTGTCGAGAGAAACGCAATGTCACGTGTGAGAAACTATGCTGGGCAGGGAAGACTCCGAAGCCGGCAACCACGCTGGCCCAATCAACTTCTCAGAGTATCTTCACTCAACGTCTAAGGGTTAGAGACCACTCGGGGCACTTACAGGCAACCTCAGACACCACTCAACCTTTTTTTATCTCGGTGGCTGCTATGACAACCGTGACGTCACAGGCGATAGGGTCTAGGCATTACTGTCGGATGGTGCATTTGAAGCAAGAGAAATGCGACTCTTCTTCCGGTGTGAAATTCATTTTTATTCCGCTTTCTTAATTGAGCTTCAGAGTTTCAGACATGAATCCTGTTTATGACATAGAATGTATTTTATTACAAATACAATTTCTACGGTGAAAATACAAAGACACGATGTAAATTTTCAGTTGTGGGCGTGCTGTTAAATATAATTGCTACATGTATCCAGTACTAATGAAGTGAAACAATCTGGTAAATTCCGCAACCTATTTCCAAGCGGTCGTGCTTCAAGAAATTTTCATGATTTTGTTCCACTCGAACTCTACAGAAATTGTTTTGTTGGCCATCCTTGCTTTTAGCAATAAAAGGAACATTTCGAACAGAGAATAATTTGCCTTTCTGTTGAATGTAAATCGATCATTTCATACACAACTATATTCAAAAAGGCATATGAAATGTAAGGTTAATTTGAAAACGTTAGAAAGAAACCGAAATCCAGTAAGCATCTGCATACTCTGTTTTGCTGTCGACCGTCGGCGTTCTTGGATGGTCCCAAAACTATTTGAGATAGAAGATATCCAGTTGCATACACAATGTGATTGATTTCAGTAATATATAGATCTCTTCCTTTCGTCTGTACCACCTCATTTAAAACCGAATTCGCTGTCTTTATCGCTCTCCTAACTTTGGAATTTTCGTAAATTCTCTTGAACGGTGCACCAGTTTCGAATGGAGGTTGAAGATCTCTCTATCTCGTGTCGAAGGCGATTTCGCCTCATGTATTTATAGTGTGATTCATTGTCAGATGGGTTTTTACCACTCACGGATGTTTGGGAAGAGATGAGCCCTCGACAGGACCATCTTCCTCGGGGATATTAAATGGTTCTAAATGTTCGCCATGTGGATAGTTCGATTTAAGAACATTTTTAGCCTTTCCCTGCATGTCTGCAAGTTGTTGTGTTGTGACTGCCGCCGTTGACCGGCAATCCAGGGTTGGTCTCATCTGCGTTCTGCTCTCTCCAGTCTTGAAAATGTACATTTCTGGGCCCCCATTTTTCACTTTTGCATAGTAAAAGCACCAAATCACTTCCTTTATCAGTAATTCATCCCGTGTCCATCTCTGATGATGGCTTTGGGCTACTGCCAACTCTGGGTCCCTGGGACTAACATGCGTGGGATGGCCAGACGTCAACAAAGCAACGCTCGGTTTCTGTGCGGAAAAGGCGCATTAAAATTCGGTAAAATAAAATATTATTTCTGAACAGAAATATAGGCATACAAATATTCGTGTCCAAACATTCGTCGGTGCTAGTGATCTCCTTTCTACGTCAGATGACGTCACTGATCCTTTTGGAACTTGGAGGAATGTAGCGCGCAGGGCGGTGGGAGGGGGAGCACTTTAGCAGCAGCTCGCTCCACAGGCGGCGTCCCGGAGGACCCGTCGCCCTGTACAACTTCGGCAATGAAGCAGTTCTTTATGCTCCCCCATGCGGGAATCTAAATTTGCATCCTTATAATGTACCGTTTATGGCGAAAATATATCAAGAAAATATTCCGCTACGTAACCCGAACTTCGTGTCTTCTATTTTTCCGAAACGCCTCTGGTATATTTTTCTTCCCTCTAATCCTTCTTTTTCTTTCCTTTTTTTTCTTTTTAATGATGAAAGTTGTAAAGCACTGAATATAAGCAAGAGAGGCCTTTAAATTATGAAATATGCTTTCTGCCGGTGAAATTTCGGGGCGCGGAGGGGCGGCAGGGGACGGAGGCGAAAGCGCGTGGACGAGGACGAGAACGAGGCGGGGGAGGGGGACGGGAAGCCGTCTCTCATGCGGTGGCCCCGCGCAGCTGTTTTGGAACGCGGGACGCGCGTGATCTACGGACATGTACGCGGCGGCGGGGCGGGGCGAGGCGGGGAGGGGCGGGGCGAGGCTGTAGCGAGCTCTGCGGATTTCGCGTTTGCGGCGGCGCCGCTGGAGCTCTGCTGGCGCGTCCCACGCTCGCGCCCCCGCCCCCGCCCCGGCGCCTCCGCCCCCGCCCCCACCGCCGCCGACGAGTTGCAGCGCGTCCTTGTGTAGCCACCACCATCCACTTGCGGGGAGGGGGCTGAAGGGTTGGGGCGTTCTATTCTGAGGGAGACATTTTGTGGTAGAGATGAGAGAACTCTCCAGCTGTTACGTAGTCATTTTTGTTTATTTATGAAGTGCACCGCGAACGAGACAAAATAGGTCGTAAAGTACATGAAACACCGACATTAAGTAGACGGGAGGCTACCAGATCCATGTGAAGCAGTGGCGGTCGGGGCTCCCAAAAGTAGAAGTTTCATCTCCACTGATTGACGGATATAGAAAGTAGATACGTGTTTGATTTAATATTGGACTGGAAGTACCTAAATTTGCGAATTGCGAACTGTTTTATACCTTCCCATTAGTGTCGTATACTGTGGGCTAGCTTGGGTAGCTGTGAAGCTCATATGATATTTCTTAATATTATCTGTAAATTCGAATACATTTATCTTCACACAATCTACGTTTGTCCATATAGTTTAATGAATAACATCAAACACTGAATATTAGCACGTCTCGGATGGCTTCTTTATGACTGAAGCCGAAACGTCACAGAGAAACCCAGGCATGTCTTCGCTGGCCACGAGCGAAGTTGGCACTGTACTCGATAGCGTTGAGATCACGGCAGAACTATAGGGTCAGCTGCCATAACCTCAACGCACAGTAGTGTCTTGAGGAACGAATATGTGCTGTGCTAAATCGTGGAATAGAGGATCCAGTGAAATATCTATTGGGAAAACCGTTTTCACAATTCAAGTACGAGGAGAAACGGCTTATTGTTCAAAATTGCAGGCCGAAACTTTCACTCAGTGAGTTAAAACCCCAGCACAAGAAAAATATCGTGTTTATATCAGGCGCTACAATGCTAGTCATTACGACAAGCACTGGACACGCATGGTTCCTTGATACACGAGCTGCCAAACTCATGCCCAGCTGCTGAATAGCATGGCCCGTTGAAATTCTTATGTCCGCCTCGGAATGGCACGTACCAATTTACAATGCTACCATCTCCCCACTCGTACCTTCAAAACAATCTTAATATGGTTCGTGCCAGTGTGTTAATTAGTGGTTTGCTTACATATTGTTCCTATACTTTACGACGTTTTTAGTTTTTCTTTTGGTTTATGATTACGGTTTACTGTTATTTTATTGACTAATTAATTGTTTTTTTCCTTTTATACGACTTTGGCTTACTTATCTGATAGAAATCTTTATTTGAACATTTAAATACGGTTGTCTTCACAACTTTAAGTGAAGGTTAAGTATGGCAGAGGCAGTTCCAAGACCCTCTCGGAAAACTCCGAGAACGCCATCTCGCCGTATCCACACTATTCATAGTGGAGAGAGGAAAATCATTGCTAACATGGTGGGCTGTTGTCAAAGAGAGAAAGAAAACAAGACGCTCCTTGCGCCTCTTAACCAAGCCTTAAAGAGGGCGACTATTTACACGGGTGCAAGCGTTGCATCCGTGAATGGAAGAAACAATTGAAGGTTTCGCACCCATGTCTGTTACCTGAAACGCGAAACAAAAAGAGGTACTACTGACATTGAAATACATGATACTTCTTATTTAAAAATATTTAGTATGTTTTATTTTTTCGCAAAGGGTAAGTGCATGAAACTTTTTTATTTGTTGTCAAAACAAGAACACGCGGGAAAATCCTGTTGGACTATTTTGATAAAAGAGTAATTAGGGACACTATTCTTAATGTTTACGCTCGTTACAGGTCGTTCCTACAATAACAAAACTTCTACAAGTGCTAAAACAAAAAATCAATTGGAATTGGGGTCCTTCATCACTTCGAAACATTTTGAAATCTATGGTATTCGTTTGAAAGAAAGTACAGAACAAACGTTAGAAATGACGTAAGAACGAGGTGATATTGTAGATTGAAGATCCCGATACCTAGTAAGAATGAAGCTTCTTAGAGAAGAAGGAAGGGAGTTTTTTATATTTAAATGAATCGTGGATAGACAATGATATGGCGACAAGAATGCGCTGGCAAAAGGAGAACGACATTTTGGAGTGACTTCTTGGGGCAGTTATGCAAAACGACTCATTGTTAGTGCAGGTTCTCGAAGTGGTTTTGTTGCAGACGCTAACTTAATAATGGAAGCGAACACATTACAAGGGGATTAACATGGACAAAGGAACTCCACTAATTTTGAAAAATGGTTTAATACGCAATTACTCCCAAATGTACCACCCGCATCCGTCATAGTCATGGATAATGCCCCTTACCATTCTAGGTAAGCTGAAAGAGTCGCGTCAAGATACGACACCAAACTGACAATGATAGAATGATAAAGGATGATGGGAATGGATTGCAATCACAATCAACGTAAAAGTTATTTGTTCGACCTAATACACGCCAATAAACCAAGCGAAAAGGTCTGGACAAAATGGATTCTGAAAGGGGCTGTACGTTATTCGTCTACCGCATTACAATTTTGACCTCAATCCCTTAAAAGTGAGCATGGGCAAAAATTAAAAGAGTGTTTAGGGAACATAATGTCACTACAGTCATGTCAGTGCAGCACCTCCGTGGACTCACACACTACGCATTCTCCATTATCACTTCTGCAGAGTGGAAAGGCTTTTGCGAAAACATCCAGAAGTGTGAAAACGAATATTGGCAAAAAGTTGGAATTTTGGAAATAGCCATAGGCAGTATATTGTGACGTACCTGGTGATGCCGGGTATTTCACTGCAATATAACACTAAAGGAGGGTATCTTTTCCGTGAATGGGTCCCTGGATAAGTTGGTATAATATTGGGAAAGTTAATCAGAAATAGAAATACAATCATGAACAAGATTTATTTGCAAATCAAATGTGTTAACTACATGATCTGACAACCTTTATACACTCTGCCTTGGTACCAAGATTAGGTGTAATATGCTTTTATCATACCTTCGGGGCCCCGACCAAATACCTTCGATGATCGTAGAACAGCTCGTATCGACAGGGTTGCCGACCTCTACAGCAGCTGTGGGCTGTCGGCGGCTGATGGCGTGGCGGTCGTCCTGGGCTGGTGACCTTGTGACTCCTCCCCGACTCGGATCTTGATACCACGGCGTTGCACCTCTCTCGAATCACCTTCCGTCGATGGATTCAATTACTCAACCCGCGCCTATCACGCGTGCTGGTCCCAGTTCCGTACCACACAGTTTCTGTAAAGTTTCCACTGCACTAATTACTACAAGCGCGATCGACTGTTCTATCAACACGAATCGTTTATTCTAATGATAATCTCATTGTCTACTTCACTTATTTACTGCTTCACAATTACTATTGCTTTACGAACACATCGCATGTTCCCTTTTGTCCATGCGCTAACGGCGAGCTTTTCGCCACACGTCCGAACTCTTCGCCGCTCCGCTAACGTCTGTCTTCTTCGCAATTCTCCTAACGACTGCCTGCACGTGCTCGCTGCCCAGTTTGTAACCGACATTCTCACGCTGGCCTCCCGGCGGTGGCACCGGTGGCGGTAGCGACCGTTGCTCGCTCCCGTCGTTGTTCGCAGCGCTTGGCGTACGTACCGCGCAGTCCAAAATATATATTGATTACTTACACTAATGTTTTAATTAGTGTAAGGGAACACATTCTGTGTTTCAATATATATATATATATATATATATATATATATATATATATATATATATATATATATATATATTATGTTGCTGGGGACACGGACAGTGAAAGTGAACGCCAAAGCTATTCCGATGACTCGAAATAATTGCAATCATTCACGGAAGTTCATCCTACACTTTGGCGCGCTAAGAATCTCCCACGTATCTCCCCGTCACCTGCCTGGAACCGCCACAGCTGGAACAAGCTCAAAGCTCCCGACTGGTCTCCCGACATGTGTGGTAAAGTGGTGTATGTGAATGTGCGTGTAAGTAAGGGGGAAGGATATGACAAAGAAGAGGAAGAAAAGACCACGCCAGGTGACGGTACTGCTCCAGCATTCGCCTGGTGTTGATCGGAGAAACCACAGAAACCTACCGACTTCCACACAGCGGCTAAAATGAAAGCACTAGGAACTCCCGGTTAGACGCATTGCAGTGACATCAGTTAGTGCCCTGAGCAACCTTTGCCGATAAGAAGTCTACAAAAATCATTAATTTGTAAATGGAACGCCGGTGAATCTAAAGAAGTTTTGCAAGGGCCCCGGCCGCGCGGCGGCGCTGACGGCTGTCATTTGCATGCCAATTACTCAGGTGAGAGCGCAGCGCGGCCGGCTGCAGGGCTGCCACCACGTCATTATCACTCGGCGCGCGGGAGAAATAATGGCCACTGGGAGGTCGATAGCGCATTTCGATGAAATGATGGACTGCGGCTCCGTCGGGGTTGATGCGGCCATTCGTCACAGCGGGATGTTTTCTCTCCCGCGGACGCCCCAGCCATTTAATTTGCGCGCGCGAATTTGGAAACACGTACTTGTGATGATTCGGGGGAGTTGTTTTTGTTGTGTGTAGATAGATGGGGGAGGGGTGAACAGGGTCGTTTGTTGTGAATGTCGTGTCAGCGAGGGGCTGCATAGGAATTGGAATGCAAAGTTGGGAATTTCTGGAAAATGGTTTTGCTAATAGAAGAATTTACGTATGTTTTGTGAGGGAGAGAAGAAGGAAAACCTAATTTTTAGAGTGATATGGCGTGTGACACAAGAATATTACTCTAGTACAAAATTACATCAGTATCTTTTTATATTTTATTCTCTGCTAACCATATTAAATATTTCTCTGAAATATTCATTGGGAGTTGTTGTCACTTTTGTTTTCTCAATAGAATGATACATTACTTCTTGCATATTTTAGATTTGTCGACTTAGTTTGACATTCATTTCATATTAAGGAAATGTTATTTAATATTTTTATTTCTAAAATATAAATTATTTCCTTCAGCAATAAATGAGTGGCTTGTTTCGCGAAATAGCCATTTGTGTTCTTTTGTTGTTGTTATCTGCGACCACAGCAGAAAGTAAAAAACTGCATCACAAAATACCATAAGACAACATAACACCTTAAATAGTACGTTCAAATATATCGTATATATGATCTTGGCACGACCTCTGAATATTATGAGGCAAATATTGCACATTGAGGTGGACAGTCCGCTCATCTTTTTCAACAGAGTCGTGCAAAAGTGGGCTTCAGAAGCGCGTAGCGAGCAAACAGAAAGATAAGGAAGGTGTTGAATATAATTCCTTTCGATATGAAGGAAACTGTGAAGGAATCGCAGCAAAAGGGTTGTCATATCGTTTGATGTTCAGCACAACAATCCTAGATGCGTCTAAAAAGCATAATAAAGGAAAATATAATTTATTTCTGTGCGTTTTTCCAACGATCAAACTACCTTGCCCACAACGTGGGAGTATAAATCCTCTAACGAAAACAAATGACCCAATTTACTCAATGAGGAGCTCTAGTTCCGAAATTTTCGGGAAAACACAGAGATAGCTGAAAATGGGAGTACTTCTATATTCCGTCCTATTACATATGAGGAGCAAATTTAAAAGAAGAAAACAGAGTAGTTTTTAAAAAAATTGTTAATTTTTTTATCTTGCCTACATTTCCTGCAAACGTACACGAAAACAATTCATATTTCTGAAAAATTGAATCGTTTATTTTAGAAACCCGACAAACGCCAAATTCCTCATTTCGAGAAAACTAAAAAAGTGTCCTTGCAATGTAGGGTTGTTTTTTCTAATATAAAATGTATTTTTTGTTATTAAAGCAATTGATAATGAATAGTTTTCATGTAAATATTTTTTTCACTGATCTCATTATATTAAAAAAAGTAGTTTAAGCCCGTGCACTTGACGGATTTCTGCAATAAAGGATCAGAAATAACTTGTTTTCATTTGTAGCATATTTTTTTACGAGGGTTGATCACTTGTAATGAAATTGAGAGAGTTGCTATTTATTATTTATTAAATTAACGCAATAATTTTGGAACATAACTTTTTTCCACAAAAGACAGGAAAAATCAGACTTGTTATTCGTTTTGAAGCGCAACATCTTCATCACTTTCACTACCTCTGATTGGTCAATGCAAAATGTAAAATTTTTTCGTAACCAACTACATTAGGTTTCACTAAATCATCTATCTTCTTTTTGTTAATTGATACCTACAACAAGAACTGTGAAATGTAGAACAAACGTGGCTAATGAGGTATTTGAAGATAACCAAAATATAACGGAAGTGCTTTCATACATTCAGTAAAACAATTCATATCATATGCACGTACTACTTTAGTTATGGCCGTATATTTGCATTTAAAATAAACTCACCTTCCCTGTGGAATAAGCCAACTCGGTAGGCAACTCTGGAGCAGGATTTGCCTTCAGAGAAGTGAAAGTAGCCTGAGTGAATTCATCAATGAATGACCTAACTATTGCTTTCCCAGGATTTTCTTGATTGTATAAAAAATGTTTGTATGTAGAAAATTTGAAGTCTTTTCCCTGTCTTGGATCAGCTCTATCAGAAAATTCATCAGAACCGGGGCCACATTTTTTTTAAACTAACAATATCTTGCGAACTAACTTGGTAAACAGTTAAACGATTCGTTTTACTGGACTTAAGTATTAGCTCCGCATATTGTTGTGGTGTGTGAATCCGATCAACTTGCCGCAAGACACGTTTGATACTACGAAAAAATCCAACCAACCCTTTGAACAGTTTTCACGACGCTCATGAAAACTGTTGAAAGCATTGTTGTCTCGGTAGCTTACTGGTTAGAGCAGATGGGCGTAAACCAGAAGACCCACGTTCGAGTCACCATCAGGGCAACCAATTCTTCGAACATTTAATAAAAAAAATAATATTGAACTCATTAATCACACTTTTTACTCACTTACTCACTAATTACAACAAAACCAAGCGACTTCCAAAAGAAAATTTAAAATGCCACTCTGAACAGCACAATAAATTTTGACACGTTTTCTTTTAAATTTTGAAAGTGTCCCAGGGGGTTCATGAAAGAACTTCATAAATGTCAAAATTAAAATATGGGTTTCAAATTTAAGGGGACGCGACATCAGCGTTATGGATTGGGGAATATTAAGTTTGAAGAAAATAGACTGAACGGTTTAGAGACAAGCGTTGGCCACAAATGTTCAGACCGACAAACAGCCAGATGTTTTGTTGACATTCAAATTTTCTTTGTATCTAGGGCTCTCGAAACATGGCTTTTGGATACACTAAGTGTTAGAAGAATTTTTTTCTATATTTAGCAACTGGATATGTCCACGTTTTCGTTTCCATGCTCCACCAATAACAGTTTTTGTATGGAAAATTTGCCGTCTTATTCGCAGCATTACAATACTTCCTCTATTCTGCGCAAGCAGTAGCGAGAGAAAGATGAAGATATCGACCAAAACGTTTTTGGATAAAAAAAATTCCGGTCTAGACTATCCTTTCAAGAACTCTTTAACGTCATCCTATTCCCTACCTTTCCATTTCCATATTAAGGGAAAAAGTTATTAACAAAACTTATTTCTTTAAAAATATATAAAAGTACCTTCAAATATACCGACGGAATATCAAATACACATAAAAATAAATCAATTAATTTTCAAAACAAATCTTCAATAAATTCAGGATTACAGACACATGATCTTGGAAAAATTCACATATCTAGATTTGCCGAACCAGCAAAAATTTAATACAAGTAGTAAATCCGAGATCTCATAATACAATACGAGGAACGTGTCTTTAACGCTTTTGGCCTCAAAATACTAGGCATTAAATGATTCGTTTTGGATTTATATAACTATATAGTATATTTCAACAATGCTCTTTGAGTGCTGCAGGTCTCATTTGACATAAATATTTAGCTGCGTTTTTACTTTCCCGTGTAAGTAGAATAGGGAAACAACATAATGCAGTGGAAATTTGATTTCGAGATTTCAAAGAAAAATACTCATTTTGGGATTCTTTGATGCAGAAAAAGTGCTCTTTTTCAAATCGTTCACCCGTTCGTCTGGTGTACGTCAAGAACACTAGCGTCTAAACCATACGTAGTATTTTCTCGAAATTGAAAAATCCCTTGTCCATTTGGTCTGATTCGGAGCTCTGTGATTTTTAAAATTATTCATTAGTTTTGAGGAGTACTGTGTATATAAAGCACCTGGGACATTTTCAAAATTTTCTCAATAATGGATTTCAATTTTTTGCTTGTAAGAATAGAGAAAAGTACACTTCTAAAGGTGTCATAGGTCCGATTTTTTCGTTTAACTCTAAATTTCTGGGAATTTCACAAGTTTGATTTTTTCGGGATCTTCCTACAACAACAATATTAAAGATTTTTGACTCAAAATTTGTTGCCCATTGTTCTTTCATTAAGGTCGTATATTTTTTTGAAATTTTTCGCGCAATAATGTGTGCAATTTGTGCAAGGTTAATATATTCCAAAAAGAAGATTTTCTCTTAAACGGCTCCAATTTTTTTTTCATTAAACTTGTAGTTGGGATAGTGCTAAATGTACTTTATAAGATGACGTAAATGTCATATTGCTATTATATATTGTAAAAAAATAGAAATTGTAACTTTTTACTTGTCACTTACGTCGTTAATATTTATATTAGCGTCATTTTTCTCACATCACACTCACACACACACACACACACACACACACACACATATATATATATATATATATATATGCTACGTACATATGCTTAAAGTAATGTCATATTCAGACACGCTCAAACGCCATTTTCTCAACAAAATAAAAAAAAAATAAAAAAATAAAAAAAAGAAAGAAAGAAAGAAAGAAAGAAAGAAAGAAAGAAGAAAAAAAGCTCCACATTTTCCCTTTAAACTTTCGAAAGGATTGCACTTTTTAATAGACCGTAAAGTTCATTTCACTTTTTCAAAAATCACACAAATGTAAGTTTTTGAAAAATTTCACACGCCGTAATAGGCACCCTTCCTGCAATTTATTAACACTATTGCATTTACAAATTAATGTAATTCAAGTGAATGATAATGAAGATTTTGAAAAACTCAATAGTTTTCTGTAAAAAGAAGCTTCAAAATTCCCATTTACAGTAGCAAATAAACACCATTTTTTTAAAAACAACTCATGTTTTCAAAGAAAGTTGCCATTTAGGACGAAGGATTACTATTTTTTTAATATTCTTAAAATAATATTTTGGTTAGTTAGTTTGTAAGTTAGTTGGTTAGGAAACTAGAAAAATTAAAAAAAAAATACTTTGGGCGTCGATAGATGGCATCTCGCAAGGGTATGTAGCAAGACAGAATAGATAGCCTAGACCAAAGGAAATAGAAAACCAATTTAGAAAAGTCTATGCCATTCTGTACCACTAATAGTTTCTCCTCTAACAAACCCTTCGTATTTTTAAACTTGAAGTGCAAACGTCAATTCTCCGTGAACTTAACTTTCTTTAGAGGCTTCATTTTTAAAAATGCATTGCATGTTATAGTTGCATAATACATCTATAGTGGTGAAATAATATAAAAATAGGATTATAAACATAAAAGGTTTGAATGAAGCGGACGTAGCAGATTGGAATACGTGAAAAAATAAAATTTAAATGAAGTAGTTGAAAGTAATTTATAAACACGAAGTTATAAAACCATGTTATGCTTTTTAAGTAAGAAAAATTGAATCTGTACTAAAAGACACGGATCAGCACGGTGCAACCCGCTCCATCCAACATTGCGCTTTGGGAGCGAGTGTGGGGCAGCTCGGCCACCACTGAGGCGGGCATATGGGCACATGGGCGACCAGGCAGCCTGAGCAGCGGGAGAGTTTTGGACTGAATTGTGAGCACCGAAGAGACAGCCACGCCAGGTTCTTTCCGTTGGACAGTTCTGAATATTGCTACAAACGGGTACGTCTTCGTTAAGTACGAAATACAGCTGCAAACGTGGTACTTTCGTTCTGGCTAGTGAAACATCTGGTGTATTTCTTGTATAATCACATATAATTTTTTTGATTGTAACGGCTGTTAAGCAGAATAAACTGCTTATATTGACACCTCCGTCTCCATACATTTATGCCCTCGCAAATATGTTTTAAAAAGAACAACAAACAAACAAGACGTACTCACAATCGCGAACAGAATACCACTCATGTCCGCCATATAGGCGTTTGGCTTTAAAAAATATTGATTAGCTGCTTGTGCTAATCTCATTGTCATTAATCTTACGGTCCTGTAGGCAGAAGGCGGCGCGCCCTCTGAGCTCCCGCAGCTAATGTCGACATTCAAAGCGAGACTCGGAAGAAGCCTGATGAAGGTGGCGGATGACTGTCCATTATTGTTTGTGAATACTCCTTATTACTCCAGGTATCACGTAGCATATACAATTCCAACAGCATCTGTGGTATGTTTCTAGTTTCGTTTTTAGTACCTTTCTCTCCTTCTCTCCCGCCTTCTCCCTCTCCTTCCCTCCCGCTCACTCTCTCTCTCTCTCTCTCTCTCTCTCTCTCTCTCTCTCTCTCTCTTTCTCTCCAGGATGTACTAGAGTTCGACACCCGACGGTGGTGGATTTTTCACAGAAAGTAGAAGTTGGGTCGGATGCAACTAGAGAAGTAAAACTAACTGCCATCAGTTCTGATCGGTAGTGTTCCGTTGTTTCCCCGATCAATACTAGTAGATGAATGCTGGAGCCGGAACCCTAACAAACACTGCCACTGATATCTTTACTTCTTCATTCTTGATATATAATCTTCAATTACACACACCTATCAGTCATACGTATTGCAAGAGCACACAAGTCGGAAGCTTAGAGCTTGTCCTGGATGATTAGAGCACTGCTGGAAGAAATATGGAGGAGCGAAAAACCACCTGCCTTTGCTTAAGTCGGCCCTTGATCTCACGTACGTCCCAAGAGACTCCCCCACCTTCCTGTATACACTCACGGGACTAATAACTTAAGTAATAGACGCGCCCTGAATTTCTCACTCGTTCTCTACCAAGAGGTCACATTCGAAGTCATTTCATAGCTCAACAAGCAGGAAAATTGAGAGTGACGCTTCTTTTTCGGAGACAAGCCCTTCTCTCAAGTTCGTATTTTATGTGGTGCATCTATATATGAAGTAACCACATAATTCTTTGTAGGGCGGAGCTGACTTGCTTTTGCGGCCGCCACGTGCAGGAGCGCGCGCTGTCCAGGGGCATCAGCCGGAGGCAGCAGGCGACAGCCCGCGAGGGCGGCCACGCGCCTTCCAAAAGGCAGCGGCGAGGGGGAGAGGAGGAACGAGGGCGAACGGAGGAAAAAGGCGCCGCGGAAATGACGTTAGAGCGGACGGCAAAGGAGAAACAGAGCATATGACGTCTTAAAAGGACAATGTTTCAACTTCGTCAACATAAGGAAATGAGATTAAGGAGAAGACAAAAATACGCTGGCGTCCAGGACGGGAAGCTTCTGTCGGGGCTCGGGAGGAAAAAGAGAGACGAAGGAAGGAAAGCGGAGACAACTGAAGGGTCGGAGCTTCAGAGATTCTGAACAAAGGGCGGCCTGGGATGGCGTTAGGGGTGAAGTGATGTGATAAGCAGTGTTTTGTCTGTGTCGCAGTTTGTTGAAGGACTAAAAAGGCATTAATTTCCAAGTCTACACAAGTATTCCACTGATCAAAGACGCTAGTGGTTGTTGGCAACAGTATGCGTATTAATCCCGTAATTATTTAGTGATGGTAGAGGCTGTTATGTGTTGTAAAATAGTTGTTTTCAAAAAAGAAGTATTGAATTACGACCACTTTGTAGTGAATAAATGATTTTATATAAATTGCTGGAATATTTACGATATTTTACACTTAATATTTTATTCTTATGTCATTTCATAAGATTATTATTGTATTTCGAACCGTCAGTTAAGGCGCGAGCTAATACTAAAAATACTCACTTACTTGACAACCATTAACCTACCAACATTTCATTATTCTGCATTCTTCTGAAATAACATCCGTCTTCGTTCTTCCTCACATTCAGGGGTGACTTCATCTCCTAAATGATCTTGACTTCCAGGATTGTAGATCAACTTATATTTCTCTTTTCGTAAATTAGCTTGCATTTGAGAAGAAGCCTTATAGTAGTGTTAGCGTCTTGTTGTTGACATATATTATTTTAACAAATACTTTAGACCGTAGGGCTTCATGAACAAGAGTGACTCAGAGAAATGTTAAGAGTAAGCGAGTTAAATACAGAATTGAACCAAATGATACGTTTTATTTGAATGACGTTATACCTCTTATAGTTGATTTCCAATCAAATATTTCAGTAATACTAAAACATTAATCATTAAAAGGACAAATCTGGGGCATAATCTTAACAAACAATTATAATCCTTCTTAATAATAAAATTCAAGAGTTTAGAGAATACATTTGAAAATTCCTGTGCCCGAGATACTCTTAATTTTCCCCAAATCTTGCAAACTTCAGTGCAGAGAAAAACAAAACGAAGGTCCGAGAATAAACACTTCGAAATTGATTTTCAACATGGCTACAAGAGCGCGACACAGCTCTGCTCGAGTCCAAGCGAGCACTTCACTCAGTTTCAGTTGTCGCTTTTCCCAGAAAAGATAGCCGTTCTTCAACATAAGACGCTACTAGCAAACTGTTAAAATCGTCACCCGGACCAGCTGTGTCGGGATCGCGTTACAACGTAACATATATTCGCATATTGCAAAACTGTTAAATGATTTATAGCCGATCAATGCCTTGTTTCGAAACTCCGTCGCGCAATGTTCTTGGTGATACAGCTGTTTTGCGTGGGAGAGCAGTAAAAATATACAAAGGAGCGGACAAATATGTTGAAAAAAGTAAATAAAAGCCTATGTTAACAATACAATAAGTGTTTCATAAGTTTGCTTTTCAAACTAGTATAAGCATTTTACACGTATTACTCAAAAGGCCTTCCACACAGGATTATATACGATAATATGTCATTGAATTACGCTGTTTCTGTGTTCTACCTGTTAACAATTACCTCAGATACATTTAATTATGAGAAACTACAGACCATAAACCAATAAGGTCGAAGCGTTATGTACAGTTCTGGAAACAAAAATTGATCGCGACCGTCTGCAGCTTCAGCTTTTGCTCGGCCTGGGCAGCCCTTGTCTGGACGAAACAATGCAAGCTGTCACAAATCACTGCTTCCAATCTCAGTTGAGGAGGGCGTGGCCTGAGTCTCCTAGAACACAACGTTCTCGTCCTTGTCAAGTTGAAACTGAAGAGGTCCTGCCGCCCGATGCGGAGCGGGTGGCCATTTCAGCTTGTCACGCCGCGCACCAGCCGCTCAAATCAGCGCTCTGTTCGAACCTTGACAGCGGCCGAAAATATTTGCTTTAACATGCACGGTGAAAATAAGTCATTTTTTCTTATATGTTGTAACAGAAGAAGGAAGAGAGTATTCATTATAAGGCAATTTAGTTGGAAGAGTTAAGGGGCATGCCGAAGTAAACGAGAGTTGTGTATCAGTCACGTACGCCAGCGGAAAGGTCTTCGGAAGAGCCCCAGGCGCCCGACAGAGCAAACGGACGCCAGCATGAGCCAGAGGATGTTACATAGCCCTACAACCTTACCGTATCTCCCTGCTCCTTGGTCATTCCTGACCTTTATCCATCCTCCCTCCACACAGCTGCGAGGCTCATGGCGTCGAAGAAGTGACCACAGTGCATTATGCTTGTAGCACATACATACTGTATGATCCAGCCCTCTGAGGCTCAGTGTGAATGTAGTTTTCAATCCAGCGTTTGCGCCAAGATTAAACAGAGTGAAACGTCTTCTTGTATATCATTCACGGCGACGTGATCTCAACCTCTGCGTTTTCTGTCATCGAAGTTGAACTAAGTTCACTGGAGAGTGTTTTTCGGCGAATAGAAACAGGAAGGAACGTGTGATGTGTGTAGATAGAATGAGTGGTAGTGCCGTGTGTAGTGATAGCGAAGTAACAAGGTGCAAGTGGAGGACTAGTGAGCAATACAGAGACGCCCCAACAGCTGCTATTCTTAGAGTTAAGAATCGAGGTAATTAAATCGCGGTAGTTGTCGGCGATGTACGAGTACTGACGTCATGGTCGGTCTGGGGAGTTGTCAAGGCCCACCTACATACGTCAACAATAATTTTAATGTGCAAATATTTGATTCCGAAAGTGACGTTGTGTCTAGTGAACCAATGAGAGGCGAAACTAAAACGTTTCTATAAAAATTAAATCAGATCTGAGAAAAGTGCTCATTAATAATTATGATGGAAGCCAATTAAGAAAAAAAAGAGCATGAGAATTACACAAATATTTGTTAATTTACTGTATTTTGGCGATTAAAACAAACATAATATAACGGAAAGACAGTTCAAAGGGCGAATTCTGAAGATTCATGGGATAAAATTCAGTTAAGAGAAGTATAAGGCGAAAAAGAGAAACAAATTTTGGATGGAATAGATTAAACATTTGTTTTGTTGACAAGAGAAATGAATGATATACTTTAGTAATAAAATGAACAATAAAGAAAAAAAAAAGAAGTATAAGAAAATTAGAAGTATCGACATATCGAAGCAATTGGAGTTTGTTTCAGGAGTTCATTTTAGCCAGCAAAAAAATGCAAGACTACTGTGTTAGGAAGCATAGAGAACGGTAGTACGAGTATGAATGAGTTGCTGATTTAATATAATGCAAATATGTGTGAATGTATACATTGCAAGTTTGTTATTCTTCAAGGTGTAATCATTTCATGTATTTTGTTGTTTTTGTGGAGTGCATTGTTGTGATTTAGTTGGAGTCACGTTGGGGCAATGATAATGAAAACGAACAATATATGCTTAGATCAAAATGAATGAGTTGCACCGATTATTTCGTTCGCAACATTGGAAATTTTTAACTTTGTTTTTTATTATTATTTAGATATGTTCCAATCCTTCCATCCTCTTCAAAATCGATGAGAAATTCCCACATCCCGTATGGAATGGCGTCGCATACCTCGATCCCAAATAAATTTTTGGACCTTGGGGATTAATTAATTACAAAAGAGCGATAATTAAAAAGACATATTCTTGAATGTGATTTCAACTGCCAAAGTTAGATTTGTTCTCTTGTTCCTGTTTATAATTTTACTTTCAAAATGGAGATACGTATTAAGCAAGAAAACTTCCTGATAACTTCTGTGTAATCTCTTTTACATTTTACTTTCGTACTCTGCTGTAATTATTTCGTCGCTACTTTGAATTGGTTGTTGCTCATTAATTCCACAGGAATTTGTAACTCTTGAGTTTATCTCCTTTAATATGTAAAGTAAAGTATTTTTTATTGTGGCTAAGAAAACAATCTCTCTATGTAAATGAGTGTAAAAGCAAGATTCTCGCGAGAAATTCAACTTCAAATACCAGACGAAGTGGAAAAGTGTTATTTTTAGTTTTGTAGATAATATTGTGTGCTTCTAAAATCTGTAATATTACTAAAACCACAATAACAAAATCAAGCACTCCAAATTGATTTAATTATTTTGAAAACAAATCTTAAAAACAAATACTGGGAAATACAAGGGACATGCTATATTGGTTAATATTTTATTTTTTGTTCGTCAGGGTATGGCCTACATTTCAGTTCGGAAGGTAGTGACGTGTAACTAGTGTATTGTTCCACCATTTGGTATCAGCACACGCACAGCAGTCAACGAATGCACTCGCCATAACCATTTTATAACAACACTGTCAGCGTAGGAGCAGACAAATGGCAAACAACCGTCAGGGGCAGCTCTAAACGACTTCGTTTCTATTGGAAGGAGGCGTGCTCACTGCAGAAATTCATCGGCGGTTGGTGACAATCTGTATGGAACATGATTCGTCATGGAAAACCGTTTAGGACGAGGTGGAAGGTTGGATAACAGAGAGCACATCGTTAGACAAGGGAACCAGTTCTGGAAGAAACGTGACAGTGTCAACACCAACCAACATTGCCCGGGTCGATGCAATAGAGCATAGGGGCAGTCCACCGCCAAAGAAATGTCGAACAGTGCCATCAGTTGTCAAGCGAATGGCGAAAGTGTTCTGGGACACAGAGGGCTTCATCCTCATTGACTGGCTGTAATTTAAGACCACGATTAACAGTGCAGCATATGTGGCAACCCTTAAGCGCTTACGTCGTGCCGTTCAATCTAAGCGGCCAGGAAAGTGGGCTAAAAGTGTGCTTCTGCAACACGGCAATGCCCGCCCCCACACTACCCGAGAGACCACTGCTGCGATTGGCCAAACAAGATTCACGGTGCTACCACACCCACCATGCTCTCCCGACTTAGTACAAAGTGATTATCACCTGTTCAAGAACATGGAGGAACCTCTGCGTGGTGGCCGCTTGAAGAACTGGACACAGCTGTCGAGGGATTGGTACGGAGAGCTCCGAAAAATGTTTTCAGGCTGGTCTGGAGACACTGACAAAACGATGGCAAAAGTGCATACAGTTACAAGGGGATTATGTTGAGGAGGTGGACGTAACATCTGAATGTGTAATGAATGATACTTCATTTGAGTGGAAGAAAAGTGTAAAACAATATAGTACGCCATTCATACTTAACTATCCCAAAGCTTGTCAACTATGTAAAAGGAAAAAATGTGTAAAAGTTTGCTTTACATTGGGTTCTAATAAATCAGAAATGAGTGAAAGCAGACTCAGCACAATAATTCTCGTTGAAAAGAGTAGATAATACATGCGGTGCCACTATGAAGCACTATAGGATGCTCTAATGAAATGGAAATTTCATCGACGTAGATTTAAGATTGTCAATATGTTTAGTGAATAAATTCAAGAACACTAAGACATGTTAAATAATATTATTTACTAGGCTGTCCGGGTGACGCCGCGTCCATGGTGAAGGTGCCGACGTTTCGGTCGCCATTCTGCGACCTTCCTCAGGGCGTAATGCGAGGAAGGTCGCAGAATGGCGACCGAAACGTCGGCACCTTTGCCATGGACGCGGCGTCACCCGGACAGCCTAGTAAATACTGACTCCGGCCGCGGAAGCCTACGCTCTCACATGTTAAATAATATTATTTACGCTTCGATTAAATATATGTAGTGTATATTGGGTGTGCACAGATTTTACAGGATTAATCACATACAAATTAAAATAACAATTTGTTAAATTATCTTGAAAATTGCGTGACACTAAGAAAGCGTAATTCCTTTGTATAGAGAACGCAGCTGTGAGGTCCGCGAGGCGCCCCCTTTCGCCCCTAGGGGCCTCAGAGGGTCGCGCACCTCCTGCGACGGGCCGGCGAAAGCCAGGCTGTACCCCCCACACCCTTTACCCTCCCACGAGGGTGGGTACAATATTACGAAAAAGGAAAGTACCCGGCTGCGACAGTCAAAGATTTTGCTGCAAATAGATAAATATGACCTCCCACGTTGAACTCGACATACATCTTAGTCTGCTCCATACATCAACATTAACCATTGTGTTATTATTTTTATTTAATAGGTAATTATTACACTTATAAATTAAATAACTTGATACCTTGTGGCTAGGCCGAAGGCCTTTATGCCATTATAATGTATACATCCTATCGTGTTCTAACCTTTCGAATTCTGCTATTCACCCCAAATAGTCCATCTCCATTGCATCAAAGCCACGGAAAAGAGACCATAAAGGTCGGCTGATGAAAAAAAGTACTGATGCGGAAAACCCTGTCGTCTGAAGCCGAGTACATGCTCATCTACCTGACTTTTTCTAAGCTATTTATTTATTTCCTGGGCGGACATCACGTATTCTCCCTCCTGCATTAGGCCTCCTCAGCACCTGAAAGCAAACAGCGCCACAGCAGATCGTCCGCACCAATGCCTCTGCACTAAATTTGGGCCACCCTCTCCTCTTCGCCCCCTAATGCTCTTATTTAATTGTTGACAGTTTCATTGTTTAAATTTATTTATTTATTTTATTTATTGATGTACGTATTTATTTACGTATTATTTGAAAGTTGACTATGACTTGTGGCTCTAAATAGCAATTTTGGACTTCTGAGATTATTTTTTTCTGAACGTTCAGTTATTCGTAAGTTAGTTTCCAAATTAATAGTATTGTGCATATATAAGCCCATAGAACTTATATTCAGAAAGTTATATTGATTTAATTATAAAGCACCCATAAGTCTCCACTGGGTTGCCCAAGTAACCCTCTACTCTGCAATTAAAACAAATAAGAATAAGCCTCTTTACTTTACGTTTGAAAACTGGATGCTATTAAATTATGTAACTTATATACCAAAGTAGGAAAATGATACAGTATTTGGATGATTACTAATAAAATCATTGAATTGGAACATTTTACATAAACAATACTGTTGTCAATCTAAATTCAGCACTAGATTTCCATTTTGATCAGAAAGTCAGTGCGAACAAATATTGCATCTTTTCTATGATATTTTATTCCTTTTTATTTTATAAAAAAAGTTCACTTTCATTTATTTATAAGAGCAACATGTCACAGTAGTGAAAGAATGATGCAGGATACACTTCGGAGGCTGAGGTGTTGTCGTAATAGAAACTGGTTTTCGTAGCATGCATTCTATGTCAGATTTGACAGAAAACGATTGAAAACGTGCAGGATGTTCACAAGGGCACATTGTGACAGAGAGAGAGCATAAAGTCACGTTATCAGAACTGAAAGCAAAGAGAGATGACAATTCATTTCGTGATGGTGCGGACAGCATTTCCTTTTGTATGTATTCCTTATTGTGTTTGAGTGTTCCAACAAGAGACAAACACCACTTTGTCAAAAGTCTGTCAAGCGGTAGAGTTGTATGAAAATGATCAGTTCTTTCTTTTCCTTTGTAAAAATGACAAAGATCTTTTACTACTCGTTCGCCCTCATTTAATTCACTTCCTTTTGATGATTTCTCAGTGTACATTTGCCCAGTAAGCGGATATAAATTTTTGGAAGCGCATATCCACCAAATCTTTATATCATACTTGGCTGGTTTGGACGGCATGCACTGGATATACGACCACGAAACGGAAGTAGTTGTTCATCCACCGTGAGTGACACCGATGGTTTATAATTTTTCGTTCAAAATTGTAACTAGCGTTGCTAGAAATGCTCATACTTTCTCGCCTCTATTATTTTTAAGTAACGGTGTGTATTATTATTATTATTATTATTATTATTATTATTATTATTATTATTATTATTATTGTTATTATTACTATTATTATTGTTATTATTACTATTACTATTATTATTATTATTATTATTATTATTATTATTGTTATTATATTATTATCTAAACGGTTATGTAAAAATATTATATCGCATTTCTGTTTACATCACCTAATACGCCATTTTTTGCCATAAACGGAAGGTGGTCAGTAGTTAGTGTGAAACATGTATATATTTCATTAATTCCAAGCAGAAATTACGCAAAACTACTAGTTTTTTTCAAAAAATTGTACACGATATTTTTTGAAGAGCTACTTTTTACAACAAACTTAGACACAAAAATCTCTATCTCCAATTTTGAAGTTCTCCAAATTTTGAATAATTGGGGATGTCAACGAAAACGAGACCTGCATTTACTCGAACATTTGGAACCACAATGTTGAAAATTTTGAAAACGCCTCAGGGGTTTCATGATTATTACTCCCCAAATTCAAATATCGGTTTCAAATTCCAGGGTCCGCGACATCAGTTAGAACAATTGAGAAATATCAATTTTGGAGGAAATTTGCTGAACGTTTTATGCGCTAGCGTTGTGCACAGACGGACAGACATGCAGACAGAGCTTTTGCCGTCAATCGATTTTTCGGTATGAAGGACACTCAAAACATGGATTCTGACTATACCACGTGTTAGATGAATTTTTATCTATATTTAGCAACTGAGTTATCTACTTTTTCCTTACCAGGGCCCGGCAATAAACTTGTTTGTGCCGAAAATTCGCCGTTTTCCAGCGCACGATTACAATACTTTTACTTCTTACGTTAGTAAGTGCGAGAAAGTAAAAATATCTGAAACTGCTTATCGTTTTCTTTCGCCTTATCATTTTCTTTACGATCTGCTGTTTTGTATTTCATCCAAAGGCTGTGAACTATGCAAGACAGCCATCCAAACACTATGCAATGAAATACAATTAATTATTAATAATGATAAGCTATAAAACATGGAAACGCAAACAAAAATAGCTTATAATGACACCGAAAGTAGGCGGATTACCCGGGTTACGCAAGTGTTAACTAAAGTACATTTCTTTTATCATGGACACAAGAGTTAAGAGGGAGGGAGAAAGAGAGCAATAGGAATTTTCCAGTGTGCAACATTCGACAATCTTACAGAGATTGACTGAGAAGACTTTAATGCGCAATAGATTCAAACCAATGGCAACGGAAAATTTCCAGAGCAAAGCGAATAAGGGCTCTCAAAAGCTTGGAGGGAAGAGAAGTCGGGAGAAAAGTCGCATGATCTGGGATCGCCCTCTAGGTGAGAGAGCTGGAGGTCGAGTTGCTGGACACGCTCATGCCTTCGATGGTATAGTCGTTTGGACTTGACGTGTACCCGCACGCTAGACAGACCGTTGTCTATGTCAATTCGCTGGACGCGAGTCGCATCCGAGGGAGTTTGTCGCATCCTTAAAATCGGGTCGCCTTGCGCACAAGTCACGTACGAGTATCCGCATATTGGTCGTTTGATTTCCCGATGCTTTGTTTGGCATCCTACCGTTGATTCTGCCGTTTCTGCCAAAATAAGGTTCCTTAAATTGTCAAAAGCTTCCGCACCCCATTAAAGACAGATTGGGGATGAGTGTACAAATTTGGCGTGACGTGTATGTGAGTATTGATCCGGAGACGACTGCGCAGCGCTGGGACCGCCGGCAAGCGACCACCGCTGTTGGGAGCCCTAAAAGGCCTGTTATCCACCGCCTTACTTTGTTTGGGAGCTGACTGAGGCCAGCCTTCTCCCCTCCCCAGCTGGAAACAGCCAGCGGCCTGTCGACCTCCAGGAGTCGCCCTAATGGAGAACGCAGCCGAGCAAGATTACGGTGAAGGCGTATCATAAACTGGGCAAAGATTTAACAAGCTCTTCAAGCTGTTATTAAAACAAAGGTGATTCTTGATTTCGATTACTTCTCAACTACCAGCAAATTTGATAGGTTATTATGTAAATTGGCGTGGGAGCGCTTTGGTTTATAATTTTTGTAATTTAATTCATAAGTGTAAGTCTAATTTGAAATTATCAGGTAGTGAGCTCACAAAAGTACTTCTATTTTACTGTAACATTTCAGTAATTACATTAAAATTATGTTCAATGATTCAACAAAGGAAGTGTTTTTCATTTTGACTACGCTCACCCTTCCATTTCACCGAAACCAGGTATACTGCATAAACCTCCGCTAGTTCCAGAACCGACAAACGGAACTACGATACAACGCACTCCTGATAATATATTAATAAATAAAATGGAAAATTTGTAGAAAATGTTTAGAAGTTTAATCGTAAAGAGAATTTCAATACCTTTTGAAAACATTTTTTTTTAAATTTTGAATTGCTGATATTTGATATCTTGAGAATAACACCATATCCCATATCATTTGCATTCCTTTTCAATAACTTATATAAGATAGTGTCAATTTCAAAGAAATTGTGACAAAAAAATGTTTCAACAGAACCCTCACATATTTTTTCTGAAATAGATGAGAAAAATTCCTATTCTAGTTGGGTGTTTATAACCTGACTTGACGTAAATCAACTGTTACGGTCTCATCCAATCGGGAAGTAGAACATCATCACGGTGACGTCACTGCAGTGATGCTTAAGCCTACGTTTGGATGAAACAGCTGATTTACGTCAAGTGTCAGGTTATAAACACCCGAGTATAGAATAGGTGATCCGCTGAAAAAGATACAAAAAGTAGCTACGAAATGTGTGCATTTCTGCATTATTAACTAGAAATCATTTGACTAGTATCTGAAGTTTACAGAGAAATATTCATCACGTATTGAATTAATCACCATTGAAATACTACATTAACATTTATAAAATACCTAATAAGAGATTGCTCTTAATTGGAATAAAACAGTAAGCAGTATTTGGAAAATGTTGGAACATTGCGAGAATGTTGATGTGGAAGCTTACTGTCGCTAATTAACTGTCAAACTGCAGCACGTATATTTCCAAAGCACTAACTACTGAGATATCAAAAAAATTGCATTGATTTTCAGAGAAAATTACACCAACATTATTTACTGGGATATTTATTACTATTTACACTTCCATCCTGGTTGCTTAGCTTAGAGGGGCCTTCAGAACGCCACCTCAGTTGTGACTGCAGACATGACATCCTGGGGAGGTAGCCACAGTTGTTGTGCCTCTCACTTGATAAAGATGGCAGGAGGATCACGGAGGAACAATGGTAGTTACAGATCAATACTTACGGATAGAATGATGGCTGAGATGCGCTACGAGGTGGTCTGAGAAGTCAAACACGCGTCAATCGCGAGGCGATGTCCCCGTGTCTCAAACGAACTTCCCCTCGCAACCACACCCCGAGCCCAGACCTGGACGCTGTGCCATTGGTCGATGGCGTCAAAAACGAAGCTGAGAAGTTCTGCTTTTATTTCATTTTCGATACTTCAGATAACATTACGAGGCAAACTAATCTTTTCAAAATTGTGTTTTGTTTTAAGGGGGTTTGGATATATCTTTCAGGGATTTTGATATGATTCTGTTTGAGGTGTTTGTTGTCATAAATCAAAATGGTCTTGGAGAGCGTGGAAAGAGTGTAATATTTTTTGAGGATAAGTTAATCAGATAATATGTAATTAGGGGTATTTTAAGCTAATTGATTATTTTACTATTGGGTATAAGCCATGATGCATTCAGATGTCTTCGGAGAAACTTATTTCGAAAGGTTTGTGTATTGTTAGGTGCAGAGTGGAACTGGTGATGCTCTTGTAAAAGAGTAGCTGTTGCTTTTTGTAGCAATAGATTAATGTGTTGTTTCCATACGTTAAGCGTCTGTCTGTAAGTATAGCAAAATATTGGATGAGAATTGAATTGTTTGACCAGGATTGTTGAGAGTTATTCGTTGTTGGGAGTGATAAGTTTTCGGGTTTTTGGAGGCTGAAGACTGTTGTTTGCGTTTTTGTGGAATTAATCCTCTCACTTGTGAAACAAACAATTGAAAATGTAAAGGTGCGATTTGTTTTATCATATGATATATAATTGAAATAATGTTTTGGTGAGATAAGATGTGATATGCTGTGTCTGCATTATGTTGGAGACTGGTGCTGTGGGTTGACCTGCATTATAAATATAGAAAAAATAGGAGAAATGGCTGAATCTTGGAGGATACCTGCAAAGATGATGTGTGTGTGTGTGTCTGTTATAAAAGATTTGATTATTTTGACTTGGAAGGTTCGGTTGGTAATGTAACTGTGAATGTTTCTTTGGAGATAGTCATGAGTGCCAAGAAACTGTATTTTGTAAAGAA
The DNA here is from genome assembly GCA_038098605.1 of Gryllus longicercus. Taxonomy (NCBI): domain Eukaryota; kingdom Metazoa; phylum Arthropoda; class Insecta; order Orthoptera; family Gryllidae; genus Gryllus; species Gryllus longicercus. Next base: position 6,805,346 of record JAZDUA010000011.1, on the reverse strand, counting down.
TACCTAGGTGCCAAATGTTCTCGAATATTTTAGTAATGTCAAAACTCTGCTATTGTGTACTCTTTGTAATGAAAGCTCTCTGCTATGTATTCGACGGACCGCAAAAACGGATGTGTTGTTGAGTGATTGGGATTGAAGCTAAATTGTGTATTGAGTATGGTATTATTTTTGTTTAAGGCTTTGCCTAGATGATTAAGTATTAATTTTTCAAATCATTTGGCTATAGTTCGGAGTGGTTAATAGGACTGTAGTTAGAAGAACAATTAGGATACGAGTTTCTCTTATTAGGTAACAAAATAATTGCATATATCCAAATTTGGGGGAAGTAGGCAAATGAAGTGCCGCATTGAAGATGTGTGCTGTCTGAGATGTCTGTTTGGATATTTTTGTCATGTACATTTTAGTTTAAAACCCATAATCATATCATGACACGTTTGGTTTTGATACTCTTTGAAATATAAGAAAAAAGTGTAACCTTGTTGGTTTGTTAGTTATAATACGAGATGTAGTGGATTTAGAATCAGCTTGTGTAATTACTTGAATGATGTTCATGATTATTTTGTTAATATTGTCAATATCTTGCATTTAAGTTGAAAAATTTAGTGTCTGGTTAGTCAGAATTCAAATTACTCTACTGATCTATTTCAGGATTTTGGCTTGTGTATATAATGTTACCTCATCATACTGATCATTCTCTGTTTTTTCCTGCACCACACCAGTCTTCATGTAAACTTCGGGGGTAGATCTCAAATTAAAACATCTTAATAATTTTCGCAACTGCACAGCTAGATGTTACTCGTAACACAATAGTTAAGTTTCTTCTCAAAAGCTTATAATCTGACATAGTAGTGCGCGGCGATGGTGTAACGGTTAGCGTACCGGACTGATGTATCCAAGTTAGTGGGTTCAAACCCGATTGAAGCCGTGGCGAAAGACGAAAAAATCCTTCGTACGCTTTCCTTCGGAGGGGAAGTAAAGCCAGCTGTCCCATGTTAGTAGATTTACTTACACGTGAAAGATCCTCAAGCCTAAAAGACGCCTCTGAGCTAAATTGAAATCGCCTGCTTCTTGCCCAAGATTCCTTTCTCTGCTAGTTAGTGAAAGGAGCGTAGCGAAATTTGCGTGGTCAGACGGAAGAGCAGGCCTCATGGCCTGAGTCTCGCCTCGTAAAATAAGGCATTAATTCAATTCAATAGTTATATTTGGGTCATTCATCCATACATCGTGACTTCCCAGGTTGGGGATTCAGAATCACGAGTATCTTCTCTCCATCTGCACCAATCTTTACTATCTTTGGAAACGCGCTAATAAACGAAATACTGACACGAAGGCTGTGAGACAAAATAATCTTAAACATTCACAACAAGAAATAAATCAGATCATATTGTTGAGATCCCACTGGATATCTGAGAAGTTCTAGTCATATGTATCCATCTAATCCTACCTTCACGTTCGAACCAACATTCCATACCATTTATTTAAATTGGAAATTATTCATCTAAAGATTTGGGTGTGCTCCGACGACTGCAGGTCTTTTTGAACGTGAGGCAGAGCCTGTCAGAAGATACGCTGCGAAAGGCTGCAGAGGAGCACCAGTGGGCCTGTCAAAACCTCTGGTGACAGTGGCCAGACAGTGGCACGCTTCGTGGCACTGCGGCATACCACGAGCTCCACAGCGCTACTAGCGGCGGGAAAGGAAACTATTTGCAGTAATCCCGCCTTAATTTACAATTTGGAGCCATCGCATGTAAAAAGAGGATATGCACAGAATAATAAAATTAAAAACAAATAAAAATAAAAACAAACGTTCTTACATTTAATTATATAAATGTAGTCTAATAGTATTTATCTAAAACGTAAAGATGACATCGAATTAATTATGTTGTATTCATTTGTTTTTTCATAAATTACACCAATGGAATTTTAAGATATAACTCTCACACCTTTAATATACACATTTCCTGCGATTTGTACTAAATAATAATTTCTATTCACATTTCCTTAAAAAGTATGGTCGGAATGGTGATTATTTTTAGGCTGTCCGGGTGCCTAGTAAATGCTGACTCCGGCCGCGAAAGCCGACGCTCTCACGGAATCGTGATGTCATCTTGGCCTATGCCATTATAGGAGGCGGTTTCCTTTTCGCTTCTTATTTCACATATTTATCAAACAATAACATACACGAGCGAGAAATGATTGTTGGAAATTGAGCCAACAAAGCACGCCAAACTTCAATTCGTTGCTGCATGACTTTGTCAGATAAACTCATTCACGAAAATCGGTGTAAACCAGTTCAGTTACAAATCATTTTTATATGTGATCATTCATTTCTGATCGCGTCAACTGAAGTTCAGCTGGTCTGTGTGTATGAATTTACGTAGAAAATTCTTAACTGAATGAGCAACGGCCGCACACGTCTCAACTTTGCTGACTGCCTTCGACGCTGCCCGGAGCATAAAGACGTATCTCTGAACCAAGCAGGGTTCCTTCAAGAGGGCGAGGCTTGGAAAAGACCGCTGTAAACGCACGCATTCCCTCTGGAATAGATCGCCTTGTCTCTTGCCGTTCGATCACGAACATATGCCACTAATCGTTCCTTAATGGTGTAACTGTGTCCGCTCACGTCAGCCTTGGCTTCTCAACCGACGCCTTGCACCAACAACAAAGAAGAGATACGAAGAAAGGAGTTCAATAATAAAAAAAAGATAAAAAATATTTAATTATCCAATTGTTACAGGGCTACAAGGATTTCGCGTATATTAGTAGCGTATAGCGTTAAGAGCTAAAGAAATAACGCGTATCTTGTTTAGAGGCATAATGCTAAGAGAATATATCTCAAAACTTGGAATATTATTCAATGAAAAATTTCAAATTTGTTATACGAAAAGATAAAAGTTATACGCATTTTTGTTTACAGTATGATGTTAGTAATTCATACCAAAGAAGCACATATTATTGTGGTCATCCTTGCTGTAATTTGAAGCGAGGGATTACAGCAACAACGAAACCAATTTTGGATCCGCGCTATTTGTAAAACAACGCATCGCCAGCGAGGGCCTTCGCGCAGCGCGCGGCCACCACAACAAGGGAACCGCACCGCGATGGGGGCGCGTTCATAAAGTCCCCCGCGCTGCTTCCATTACCGCGCAGCCACACACACGGTCACTTATACAGCAGCGCTCGTTTTCAATGATTTTAGCGGTCGCCCATGCCTGTCCCGCGATCACGGGTCGTGGTCAGGTGGTATGACATCTGAGTTTCACTCCAAACGTATTGTTTGCTTTAACAGTCTCCAGTCCAAACTTATTGTTTACTTTAATGCAGATGATGATGACATTATGTTACGTCACGTCGATGGGATTTCGTGCTCGCGGTCCGTTAGCGGTCAGCTCCGGCTGAGGAGGTCCGACAAGTCGCTGCTGAAGAGACCCCGTACATGGCTGGGAGTCCCGGCCTCCCGTGCGCCAGGGGAGTCGGCAGCCGACCGCAGCCACGCGTCGTGAAGCCGAGCCCGTCTCACGTCACCCGACCGCGCTCGCGCAGCCGAGTGAACGGACTGCACACCCTTTGAAATGCTTTTCGGGTGTCGCAGCGACTAGTGCATCACACGGAATCCATTCCGATTGCGAAAGGTGGTTAGTCGGATTACTTAGGCAGGCAGGTGTGGCCAGTCCTGCACTGGTTAATGATTGACCCTCCCCCTATGTTGCCTAAGCTTCGTCTGGTGATGTCTTTCTCGCACTGATGTCACCAACTTGACTCTTTGCAACTGTACTCTACTGTCCATCCCGCTCGTAACCGAGGTATTTTGTAAAGTTTGAACGTCATCGGCGAACTCGATTACCGGTCAAGATCCGTTTGAACCACGTTATGCTGTCAAGTGCCGTTTTTCTACCTCTTCCGTTGCTCCCTCACGATCTAAGCGGAGATGTGGACGTATTAACTAGAGGAATATACGAATTGGTCACGGTGACACAGAATAAATTTTTGTTTCAAGAATTCGGCTGTTTTCAAGAATCGGCGCGCAGGATGGTCAGGGAACATCACAAGACAGCGGGGCCTGACAATGCGCAGCGGTGGATGAGAAGGGTAAGTCTCTATTGGGGTTGCAGATAAACTGTAGAAGCTTAAGTACGAACAGTTTGGAAATTTGAAAGATCAGTATTGCCCTGATGTTGTAATAGGAACGAAGTCATGCCTTAAGCCTGAAATTTCTTATGCAGAAATATTTCGTGATGATTATGCCGTATTTAGGAGAGACGTGGATGGACGCGGGGGTGGAACGTTTATTTGTGTCAAATCTAGTTTGCATGCAGATGAGGTCTGGTAAGATGCGGAATTCGAGACGTTATGCGAAATCAAAAGCAAACGCTCCAATAGAACATTGGAAATAATATGAAGTCGTAGGCTTCCGCGGCCCGAGTCATGTGCGTGATCTGCGCTGTCCGGGTGACGCCGCGTCGAAGGCGGTGTTGCCGACGTTTCGACCATCCTGTCGTGGTCTTCCTCTCCAGCCTCCTCTCCTTCCTCATACCAGCCCTGAGGAAGGCCACGACAGAATGGTCGAAACGTCGGCAACACCGCCTTCGACGCGGCGTCACCCGGACAGCCCAGATCACGCACGGATCACATTGGAAATAATAGGTACATGCAGGTCTACAAATGAAAATTTCGAAATGATTAATAAAATATGTGATCTAACGTATATAGAGAGCAATAAGAATAAAATTTGATAATCGGGGGACACTTAAATATTTCTCATGTAAACTGGATGGGCGAGGCGACTTGTGGGGAAGGGGCGCAAGCAAGAGTAAACGAGTTTGTTTTCGAAAACGGATTCACCCAGATGATGCGGGAGCCTACAAGGAAATGGGAACAGCTGGACGCCTTTCTAGTCCGACCAGAAGAGTTGCTCGTTAACTGTGAAGTGGTGAAGTGGTGCACCATCAGAAATGGCAGGAAATATTTCTCGTGTCAAAAATTCTAAACCTACAAAGGTCTTTCGCTCTCATAAGGTAAATGCGAAGGGTTTACAGGAATATCTGAGAGTAAATTACTCGCACTGGTGTAGTACGGAGCAGCGTAGATAAAATCTAGAGGAACTTCAAAGAAATTGTGATTCACGGAAGAGAGCGTTTCGAACCACAGAAATATCTTAAAGAACCAGTACTATAATGTATAGAGTACTATAATGAAAAGATTAGGAAACTGACATAAAACGTCAGAAGAGCTTACGGAAAGTGTGGGAGAAGTACAGAAAGAAGGAAAAAAATCAAGATATACTCAAGAGTGCTTCCCAAAGAGAAACTTACCGCAATGGAAAATGTTTTACAATGTACATTATTCGAGTCTAAGCAAATCAGTTTTCAAATACGTTTTCAAAAGGACCAAAGGGAAATGGGGACGTCATTCCTATGTTGAGAGATTAAATAAAAACAAAATTACAGAGAGTAAAGACAAAGCGAAACTTTTTATTTCGGTTATGGTTGAGAATTTGCAACAAAAAATGACGTATCTGATTTAAACTGGTCGGGAGAAAGTGTGATGTTGGAAAAAGAAGGCATTTCGGGAGACGTATTAAAAGCAGGACGTGAAGCCATGATTCCTTATCTGCTAGGACTTTTTGGTATTATATTAAATAATCCAAGTATTCCTCAGGGTTGGAAAGAAGCATTTTAGTTCCCATTTATAAGTATGGGTCTCGATCAGAAGTTAAAAATAATCGGCCTGTTAGCTTAGGATCAGTTGTCTGTAGGCAGATGGAGCACTTAATCGCTGAGCATATTAGAGACGCGTGTAATAGAGAAAATTGGATATTCGGGGTGCAGCATGGGTTCTGAGTAATGTCGCTTTGGCTCTTCCCGTATGGCGGACCAGAAGTCTGTGATTAATTGTTAAAAAGGTTCTAATTGATTTCCAAAGGAGTTTACACTGCTTGCACTTTTCAATTTTCCGTAGAATTGCTTCTGGTTTTGAAATTCCGCATTTTCCTTTTAACTTAGAGTAGCTTTTTTGTACCGCTGGAGTCTCTTGGCGTTAACTGCCAGTTGCTGGGTGTGACTGTCGAGAATTACTGTTACGCAAATGGGCGTAAGCTGTTCTCATGATATGGGCTTGGTAATTTCCTCCACCTTTTTCTTCACCTTCTTTGTTCTGACTCCGTTCATGAGGAATATATTGGTAAAGTCTACTAATCTTCTCTCGAAGAATGCTGATGCGTTTTTCTTATATAATCTTGTTCGTCATATGGGAGTGTTATTCCCTTTCTATCTGTATTTGGGTATAAATGTTCTGGTTCTGGTTCTATGACGTTGTAGCATCAGCCTAATTCCGTGGGTGTAGAAGATATCTTGTGATAATCCATAATATGGTAAAGGAAATAATCGTCCACAAAGGTTTAATAATTTCAATTAACTATTACCCAGAGTTACCTATTGGGAAACACTTTTCTCATCCTCAGTGGGTCTCTAGCAAGGAGGAGAAAATTGAAATATTAACACAAGTTTAATTTTTTTAGACACTTCCACCTTTGCCAATCATTTGATTCAATTTAACCATTCCTTTGACCCTAATTACAATTTTAAAATCCTTCACTTAGTCAAAAAAGGCTCAAAAATAGACATTTTGGAGAACTTGGAAATTCTAAAACTTTTTCTGTCTAATATTTTAAGACAAAAATACTAATTTTTCTATCTCGAATAAACATTCCTTAATTAAAAGCAGTCCCATTTTAAATATTTTATTAACTAGCTTCTAATAATTCTTTTGATCTGATCCCCCCTTTTTGCAATCTCTTTATCTAGTCAACGTCTTTAAAATTTGTTCTTTATATAATTTAAAATTCTAGAATCTTGAAATTTCCTAATTTTGTGTCCTGTTTTACACTCCTGTATGAAAAGCAGTCAATTTTAAACCTGTTTATGACTACCCTTTCTACTCTTCTGTTCCCCACCCACCCACCCCCTCTTCCACAATTGGTAGACTTCTTCTTCCATTCCAAAGGATGGCTGACACCTGGCTGTAACCAGCATATTTTGCATTTTTCATATTTTTGACCATGTTGTGAACATTTATGAGTGATCCACGTTGCTTGGGCAGTAAGTATTTTTTTAAATTTGGACTTTTTGAGGACGATTATTTCCTTTACCATATTATCAGCCTAGTTGCGGCCGCACAGTGCACATCATCATATAGTTCTCTTATTGTGAAGTTTTGTTGATAAAAAAAGCGTGGCATGATTTCTGTATTGAGAATTTTGATTATGTTCCCTGCTTTTCCAGACATTTTGGTATACCTAGATAAGATTTGACGATATGGTTTGTATAACAAAAGTAAAATTCATGATATTCAGATATCCCAGCCAACAAAAGTAAAATTCATATTCCATTGCACTTTTCAGTTCCTATTATGATTCTCATTTTTTAATTCGCTAGAGCTTTGTACGTCTACGCATGTCGAAATTGGTAATTTGAGTTTTCTTTTTTGGTGCTGCGTCTCTTTCATGATCATCTAAGCCTTTCTCTTGCGCTATTTCTCGTTGAATCTCCTTTTATATCTACGAGATTTTGTTCATTATCTAATCTTGCGAATTATGGACGAAGGATAAGAAAGTGAGTGGATTTGTTTTCTGTAATTTGTGACATTTGTTTATAGTTTGTAACGCTCATGAAACAGAGAATGACGTCATTATTAACATTTGTACACCATTTTATTGGCTGTCGTATGAGGCCTGCTTTGGTGGTTGTCGGCTCGGCAAAGCGCTTTCAGCAGGCGACGCTCGGTGATGTTGGCTGCTTCTACTGAGTGTGGCAGTGGCGGGTGCACTTGGCGGTCGCCCACCTCGTTCACTCGCGCTCCGTTCGCCCTGGGAGACGAGCGATGCAGTATTTTCTTCTCTATTTGTAAACTTCACCACAAGGCGTTACATGGGGGTCTATTCCAGAAGTGGCCCTTCTCTCTCTCTCTCTCTCTCTCTCTCTCTCTGACCATCTCTCCTCAACTACAGGTCTTCGAAGCTTGGCCTTATGGAATTTCTTGCTAGGATTCTTCTTAGCGTTCAAGTCCACTTCTGGAGTACTTTTTGTTTAACCCCTCCCCCTCGACCTGTTTGACAAGGGAGGTCCTACCAGTAGCTCATCTACCGCCGGCAGATGTAGGAGGTGTCAGTGCCTCTACAATATTTTGCTCAAAATGTGGGCTGTTCTCAATAAAGCAGTTTCTTACACTTCCCAGGTCTTTTAAAAGTTTAACCAAGTTCTTACGCAAATTTTGCGTAACAAATCCAAGAGATCAGATGACTATTGGCACGACCTGTGCTTTTATGAATCACATTTGGCTGATCTCGATTTCCAACCACACGTTTCTCTGTCTCCTGGGTTACGGAGAGTCGCAAGGCAAATAACAATATTCGGTTTGTTTGCTGCTATCATGCAATACGTTAAATTTGTTGGTCTTACAATATAGTGTACAGTCATCGGTTTTGGTAAGTGCTCGTACCATTTGGGGCATTTGTTTGGAACTTCGAGGGCGGTACTGATCTACCAGTGAAGGTAACTACACGCTCTGTCACGTATTCTCAAGAATTGGGTCGTTGCTAGGATTGCACAAGCTGAGACGATATGATCAATGGTTTCTATTTGTTCCTGGTAAATGCGGCATATATCATCTTGGGAAATGTCGAGAACCGCTTTATCATAATGTCTTGTTCTCAACGCCTGACCCTGTGCAGACTTTAGAACTGCTTCCGATTCAGGCTTCATTCTTCCCCTTTTAATACACGTAAATGATTGATATTTATTGATCTGCACCTTGAGCATTCTTTTTAGATACTTTCCATGGAGTGATTTGTCTCTCCACGATTTCTTTTTAGAAGATTTAAGAACATTTGTTGTGTCTCACATTTTATGTTTAGTAGCACCAGAACTACAGTGTATGTGTTATTCTGCATAGTTGCATATTGAATATTGCATAGTTTTCTTAGCAATATTTCTTGCTAAATTAACAATGCCTGTGTTTCCTATACTTCGGTCAGATTTCATGACCTGCCACATTAGGAGGTCATCTTGATCACTGACTACAAAGTTTACTATTCCAACAACTGCATTGTGGCTGCCAGAAGGCTTCAATTTGTCTGAGACCTCTTTCTTACGTGTTACGTCCTTTTTCTTCTTCTTCTTCTTCTTCTTCTTCTTCTTCTTATTATTATTATTATTATTATTATTATTATTATTATTATTATTTCCTATTTTTTGTGGATATACACTGATGCTAGGGTTCTCAATATTCCCCAAGACAACAATGGTGTGCATGTAAAGTAGAACAAGAACATTCTTGTTCTTTTCGTCACATACAGCTCAAGAAATTACTACTACATTTTGCTGTTTCCAATAATGCAGCTTTTTGAATGGTCGACAAGTTAAATTTAATTTCACTCAGTTAAATTTAATTTCATCGTGGTATCTTGCCATTCCTTCTTGACCAATGCATTCGCTGACACCACTACTGGAAACAATAGACTTGTTGATATTTCCTCTTTTTATCAGCATTAGATGTTACATGCCAGACCAGTAAGGAAAGCATCATAAATAATATATTGATGTTTCGATGATTAATTAACGCCATATTATTATCATTAGTAGACAGACGCAGGATATAGTGATGCAAGAGAAATACATCGAAATTGTGTGTTTTGTAAGTTATGTGCATATTTTAGTGATCTATAAATTTTTTTACCTGTCTAAAATTAAACTACTACAAAAATGAAATGCAATTCATGCCAGGAAGCAATGGATGAGAAACAAATTAAGTGCAAAGGATGAAGTGGTGACTACCATTATGGCAGCTCCATATCCGAAACCACGTGTCAAGGCAAATCCAAAGAGTTGAAAGCAGCGTGGCGGTGCGTCCCGGGCAGATATAAGGCAAAAAATGAGTCTAAATCCCAACACGCCGTCAACAATACTGTGACACCATTCGAGTCCCGGCCACTGAGCCGTTTACTCGTAAAAGTCGGAACGCTAGCGTCGACACGGGCCCGCCCGATACCGACAAACTAGTTTGTATTTCAAGTGCTTCTTGTAATAAGTGCAATAAGTGAAATATAGTGTTAAAGCAGTGCACCGAATAACTTTCACCAATGGCATTTGATGTGAATCAACGGCAACGATGTGAACAGACAACGTAGTCAGCAATGCTCTTTATGTGCCACACATTTCGAGCGCATTCCGCAAAGCATCATCAATTTACCTACCACACACAGTGAAATGCTACGAACGAGGATTCAGCCATGGAATCTTCGACATCAGAAACTCCATGTTATCAAGACTCATCGCAAATTACAACGCTCGTAACCTTAGACACCCGGAATGAGGTTAGAAGCCAGCGTCAACCAAAGAAAAAGGTCAGTAGGCGAGTACGCATCCAACAGCGATAACAAAACACTGTACAAGTGTACAAGTGTATGTTAAAGGTTTTACAGCAGATTTAGCCAGTGCACCGCCCACAGACGGTTACGATGTTACAATGTCCCAGTAGGTAACAGATTGTCGGAATTAGCCTCCAAGGAAACCAATTCTCTTACCCCAGATAACAGCTTCAACTATCTAAAGTATGATCAATTTTCACAGTCTACTACAATCAATAAAATACTACTCACTTTTATTACCAAGATAACTAACATCAATTCATTCGTTAATGAAATTAAAATTTACGTATCAAAAACTTCGTAGCTGATCAAGAAAACAACAAAGTGAAAATAAATCCCGGCTCAGTTGAAGATTTCCGTAAAATCATAAAATACGTAATCAACACGATGTTTTGATTTTCATGAAGCCTCAAAAACTATCAAAATTTTCTCAAAAAATGATATTTTATTAAATTTTACCCCCGGATAGAGAAAAGACGCAGGTCTTACATTCGTCGTCGTACATTGAGAATTGTGCAAGTCTCATTTTCGTTAAAATCCGTGACTTTTTCAAAATTGCAAAATCACAGTTTTTCGGGAGTGTCTTGCTACAACTATAATATTGACGACTGAGATTTTTCCTAATGAAATTTGTTCTTTAAACACAGATCTTAAAATAAGGTAATTTTCAATTTTTCAAAAATGCGAGTAGCTTCCTTGTAATTTTGCTCGAAATATATTTTAATTTTTTTAAACACTTTTTTCTTTCAATGCCGCTCCATTTTTTCTTTATTTCTTTTTTCAAGTTTAGAAGAAAAACACTTAAAATAATGGCGAGATACTCATTTTTGGTGAACTCCCTGAATTAAAAAAATCAAATTTAGAATTATGCGAGAAATTATGTGTGCACTGTTGCAGCGCTGCTAATTTACTATACATTTAACTACGGACGCTTCCACATTTCTTCAGTTGTGAGGTTTTATGAATGTTTATAATTTATCCAGGGACTAGCGGGACTCGGCAGACGTTCTGTACTTCATCTCCCTCTTTCTTATTCCCTCTCCTTTTCTCTCTCCGTCTCCCTCACCGACTCTCTCTCTCTCTCAATCTTCTTCTCTCTCCGCCTCTCTGCGTCTCTCTCTCTCCGTCTGTCTGTCTCTGTGTCTCTCTCGGTCTGTCTCTGCGTCTCTCCCTGTCTCTCTCTCTTTCTGTCTGTCTCTCGATGTTATGGTGCATACGTGTCTCTCCGTCTCTGTCCGTATCTGTCTCTATCTGTCACTGTCTTTCTCTCTTTCTCTGTTTGTTTCTCTGTCTGTCTCTGCGCCTCTGCCTCTGTCTGTCTCTGTGTCTCTTTATCTGTTACATTGTCTGCCTCTCTACGTCTATCTTTCTATCTAGCTTTCTCTCTTTGTTTCTCTCTGTTTGGGTTTCTGCCTCTGTCTCTCTCACTTACTCGGACCGCTGTCCTGACCTTTTCGAGCTCGCCCTGCGTCACACGGCAACACTCAGCAACAATGAAGCCCAAATGCTACGAAATTTGAATGGAAATTCAATTAGAATGAAGAGAAATTTTGTTCTGCAGCACCATCTAACAACAGCACTTATACGTTCTGGGTGAAACAACACGTAGTTTTGCCAACTCTCATGTATGTCGGTCACACGGTGTTTGAGTTTACCGCTCTTATATATACCAACATTTATATGTGTATGTATATATATATATATATATATATATATATATATATATATATATATATGTGTGTGTGTGTGTGTGTATATATAGTTCATTTTCAATAGTTTAAAAATGAAATTTAAAAAAATATTTATGTTCAATTTCATTATTTAGTTTCAGTTCAATAGTCGCAAGTTCAGTTCAATAGTTGCAATTCAGTAGAATTGCAAATCTTCACAAAAGTTCTTAAATTCGTCGCGCGAAATTTTTTTGTAAATTATAATAATATGGTTTTGAAACTTTTTGGCTAATTACACAAGTTCATGGATGATTTTAATGGTGTGAGTTAATATTCTGAAGAAAAGCTGTTATGCTGGCATACTCAATTAAATTCAGTTATTGTTTTTTCCCCTTCGGCCAGATCCTCAGCAGCGTGAGATTGCCGAATAAAGAGATACTTAACCCCCGTGACGTCACAGAGCGAGGTTAAGCAGTTTGGCTACCGACGGCGGCTTATAGTTGTTATGTTATTTTATTATGTTTAATACAATATGAATATTTTTTTTTCATAATTCAATTTTATTCTAGATAATCAGTAAATGTTCCCAGTAGTTTTAACGTTTGATTAATTTACGTAAACACATGAGAATTAATTCACTTACAAAAGATTACTCTCAATGTTCTCAATTACTATAAAAGGGAAACTTCACAACTCTTTTATTCACATGACATGAAGCGCTGTACATTACAAAAGAGGCGGTGTCGGACTCGAATCAAACCCAATAAAAAGTCGCGTGCTCAACTTCGTTTCATCTGCATGCGTTTTTTCTTGTTTCCGTTGGAGGACTCCCAAAGTGATGCGCCTCTAAATAACCTCAAGCATCGGAGCCGCGTGGCTTGCCTTTGTTTCGCGTTTTGTTTTGGCCTGTTATCTTTCTGCCTTATTGGAACACGTCCAAGACCCCGATTCGCTGATATTGGATTCCCCTTTGTGACTGCCACTTCGCGTACATTATCTTTCGTTCTGGAATCGCAGCCGCCCATCTTCTCGCATTCCCATAAATTCCTATTTCTACTTCAATAGTATTTTACTTCTCTTTGAAATTCGATTCTACCCTCCCCAGTCCACACTTTGTGATCCCGCCGAACGCATGTATAATACTCTCTGAAAATCAAGAGAAAAGATTGAGATCAAGATGTTGCTTCTCAAATGGATGTTCAATAAGTATAAAAATACGTTTTTATAGGATCGTTGTTCAATTTCCATTGTCTTTCAATGCTAAAACGAGAATATTCATGCTTTAAAATATTGAATTCTCATCAAGATTTATAGAAAGTAGGTCATTGTCGTCAGTTACATTGTTAGTTTGCATTGCAAGGTGTAATTATTATTTATCAACTAAAGGAAGTAACTCCACATTGTCCGGACATTAATTAATCACATTTATTGTGACATTACAAAGGAATATAATATATATTAGCTGAAATAAATGAAGTAATTTCATGCACATCTTCAACACATCGCATTTCACTCCCGCGTACTATCCCACACTCTGAACTCCCCTCACCCAACCACGCTCCTCCTCATCCACACAGCCTCCTCCACCCACCCTGCGTCCCTTCATCCTCCACGCCCCTTCTCTCGCCTCCTCCACTCCAAACAAACAACTCTCCCTGACAGTCCACCCCACCCTAACCTGCCCGATCCGCCTACCCAGCGCCAAACCACCCTACCCGCCTTCCCCACTCCACACCACCCAACCCAACGCCGTCCACCCACTCCTCCCCTCCCCCCATCTGCACTGCTCCACCCCACCCCACTCCACTTCCTACCGCTCCACTCCATCTCACCCTAGTCGACCGTATCCCGCTCCACTGCACCACCCCGCTCCTCGTCTCCTGGCCCATTGCGTCTAATGCTCCCTCCACTCCACCCGCTTCACCCAATCTCGTTCCCCCCTTATGCATATCACTAAACTCCGCCCGGTCCGCCCCACCCGTCAGCTCCAATACGCTCCCTCCTCTCTCTCCCGCTCCGCTCCGCTCTACCCGTCTTTTGAACCGCACCCACCTAGCTCCTGTCCGTCCAAACAAATTTTCAACTCTCTCCTCCGTCTTTCTCCAATCGTAATTACGATGCCATAGAAATAAATTAATATGCATTTAGTAATTTATTGAAATTTTCTAAATAACAGAAAACCATTATGTACTTACGCAGATTTTCTCATCAGGCGAGATATTTCAGAAAATCCACAAAAGTGCGCATTACAATTCTTTGAGTCAAAGGGGATATAGATAGTTACTGTTCTCTTTTCTTGAAGGTCATTGTAAACGATTTTGTTTAAAAATATTCCAATAAAAGTAAATTTCCATGAAAAAAATTCTGTATTTTAATAAAGATTTTGGGAAACTACGCCACTGAGCATTAAAAAATTACATATTTCAATCGGATTCTGCAGATCAGTTCGAACAAACACACCGGGAAAAAATCCGAGAATACAATTGAATTTTGTATCATTTCATTAAACACATTGGCTTGTAAACTGTATTTTTAAATCATAGAGACGCTTAGATTAGTAGTTTATTCATTGCGCTGGTGAAGCTTTTCAGAATTGTCACATTATTGATGATTTACCAACTAGAAACAAAACCGAGGTGAAGAAATTTTAAAAAATCGTTTACATTTGATTACGTTTGTACTGGCCAGTGCTTGCCAACTCCGTGCTCTGTGACGCCATAAAAATCTGCTCTTCTGCTCTGAGCCGAGCCGAAGCAAGGCAAGTGCCCAGTGTTCCAGTGATGGCACGGACAAACTGTGGGTGAAATGTTCGCCTATAATTACGTTTTTAAACGGGAAATATAATTTAAATGATTATGATTCATTTAATATAGAACACAGATTATTGCATAAATCAAAGCAATATCCGACTCAGTACCTGTAATTCCACTTTCATTCTCTAAATAAATAACATATTTTGAAGAAGACAGTTTTAACATTATAGTACAATAATTATTTTGTAGAATGTTATATAATATAACAATTATACTTCGTCCCGAACCAATAATTAATGTTAACAAACAGATACAAATAGATACCGGAAGGGGTCACGTGTGAGAATTTGGTCTCATGGCTTGATTATTTCGTATACAGTTTTGTTTGAAAATGTTTTATCCTCGTAATTTTCATACCCTTTTCCACAATCTATCTGCAAAATACTTTATGTGAATCCTCAGAATTTATTTTCATCACTCATATTTGTCTGGGTTGAAAACCTGCGTAATACCTCCGTAGGTTGAAATTTTTATCACAATGCGGTTTTTTTGAACACTCTAAATGCTAATCGAAAGAAAATTAAATGGGCTCTCATGTTGCCTTAACCACAGGTTTACTGCCTTAACCACAGGCCCACTGCCATGGCTGTCGATCACTCCCTCCTACCTCCCCCTTTTGCTCGCTCTGCTTCTCCAAGCGACATTCGCCGAGTGGCGAGCCCTGACGGCATTTCTCCACCAGTTGGCAAACACTAAGTACGGATTGTTGGTAAAGGAACTGTCAGAGCAAGCTGTTTTATTTCATAATTATATTTTTATTTTATTCAAAGACGCACATCTTTGAGGCTCCTGCACGCCCATAGCGGCCCACTTCTCAGAATTACATTTCCAAACAAGCTTTCAGATACGCCACGTGCGGCAACGCTTCGCTTCTTGGAAATCCGCTCACGCAACAACGCTGCCAACCGACTCTTGCAGCAACCGCCTCGCGCAGCTGCGGTCTTGGCATTCCCAGAAATTTCCAGTTGCACCATATGGCGCAACAACGTAATCCGTTGGAAACGCCGCGCTCGCGTCGCAACGACCAGTCAGTACTCGTCTGAGCTCGCAGCTGTGCGGACGGGTCTCCGCGCCGCCTCCCGACGTGTCTGGGCAATCTTCGCCTGAAGTCTGAGCCGAGCAGACGCGTTACACTGCTCTTTACATGACTTCACTACCGGAGTCGTCACCTGGCCTCCACGCTACGCATGGTGCTGCCTCTAATAATTGCTCCTTGTGCTGAGCATTCTCTTCATCTTAACATGGCTCGTGGACATGTTGTCTCGCCGTTCAAGTCTGCGGCTGTTCCTGCTATCTGCATTCAATGCTGCTACTGGTGACTATTGCGCCTGTATTACTCGCCACGTGTTCAACTAATTTTATGTTCACGCTTTTATGTGGCGCCTGTAATTAATTATTCTACAAACTGTATTACTCGCCACGTGTTCAACTAATTTTATGTTCACGCTTTATGTGGCGCCTGTAATTAATTATTCTACAAACTCTATTGCTTGCCACGTGTTCAATTGCATTTTATGTTCACGTTTGTGTGGCATCTATAATTAATCATTCTACAAACTGTACTACTCGCCACGTGTTCAACTAATTTTATGTTCACGCTTTATGTGGCGCCTGTAATTAATTATTCTACAAACTCTATTGCTTGCCACGTGTTCAATTGCATTTTATGTTCACGTTTGTGTGGCATCTGTAATTAATCATTCTACAAACTGTACTACTCGCCACGTGTTCAACTACATTTTGTGTTCACGTTTATGTGGAATGTGTAATTAATTATTTTACAAGCTGCATCGCCGACATCATGTGTCTAACTGGTGCTTCGTGTTCTCGCTGGTGCTCACTTACGGCACAAACAATCTCCTGAACTACATGTGCCTTAGCGGGCCTGGGTTAGCTGCCCGCCCGCAATCACACCAACCTCAGCAAGATGCAAGAGAAACAAGTTCTGTGCTACCGCACCAAATACGATCCCATGTCATGGGCATAATCGTATCTTTACATTGTGATTTTATGTGCTGCAACCCCTTTTTTGTTCCTTCTCCCCCTCATAGCTTAAGATGTACTTTGTTTTTGTTTTGAATAGAATATATGTTTTACATGATCTGATTCACAGCTCCTTTTTTATGGTAACAAGTACTCTCCATCCAACCTCCATCCTTGCAGCCCCAGACCTGCAATGATGGTCATAATCTGTTGTTTTTCTCATTACAGGCGTCTGGGTGGTCCTTCGAATTCAATCAATTAATTAATTTGGGCTATGGTAGGAATGTTTGGGAGGAGTCGAAGCCTCATTATTTCACAACTAGTCCACTCGCTCGACTCACCCCATCCATTTTGTTCCTTCGAGCCTGGATTTTGAACCAGTAAATTTATCTATGCTTATCTATGCTTTTATGTATGCTGTTCATGCTCTTCGGACCATTTTGATCCTTCGACCCGTGATTTTGAACCAGAAAATTTATGTATACTTATATATATAAGCTTAATTTCTATTTTTAATGCCCTCCAGGTATTAATGCTGATATTTACATCAGCACTCATTCTGTACTTCCATCGTCAATGCCTTCCAGGTATTAAAGCTGATACTTACATCAGCAATACACCTTTGTATGTGCTTTTCGAGCCATCATCTTTTGTCTTTTGAGTGTACTTGTTACCATATATGCAAATCAAGTGTTAATTGTATTCACTTTATCGCAAATCAAGTGTTAATTGTATTCACTTTGTCAATGTACTTTTTTTTCTTTTTATGTAACATGCTTATGCCTGACTTAAAATGTTACATGTACCATACTGTCCTGTATCGTGTATCGAGGCTGTATGCTGTACTAATTACTGACGCTGTGTCTGCTGTTCCACTCAGCTGTTTTTCAACTAACTGTAAGTGTAGTAACCTCATAAGATGTGCGTCTACTCAGGGTACTAGCTTGCTTGCTTGTAAAGATATTACAATCACTGATTTTATTATCAGTTCCAGTCGATTAGCTGTTTATCAATCTTATTTGTTACAGCACATAAATTTTATGCATGTGCTTCCTTAACTTCATATGTACACAGTGTTTTATTCACATTTCCAAGTGTCATATGCATGTACACACATCTGTGTATTTACTTGCATTCTCTTTTAAGTGTCACGTATGTGCATTTGTGTTATTCACATCTCATGTATGTGCTTCCTTAATTTCACATATACACAGTACTTATTCACACTTCCAAGTGTTACATGTATACATTTGTGTATTTACATTTTATGTGCTTCCTTAATTTCATGTCTACTCAAGTGTTTATTGTGTCACATGTATACACACATCTGTGTCTTTATTGCAATTTTAAGTGTCTCATGCATACACATGTGTTATTATTTGCATATCCAAATGTCACATACACACATCTGTGTTATTAATTGCATTTTTTATGTGTCACATGTACATACAGTGTGCTTTGTTTAGTGTTTATGTATTTTGGGGAAAAGTTTAGTGTTAATTAATATTAGGTTAGGGCTCCCTTCTGATCCCTCAACATTCCTGTTCTATCCCGTGTCCATCAATTGCCGATTGAGCATCCAAGATGGCAACACAAACGCTCCCCAAAAAGGTTCTTAATTTAATGACCAAGTTGAAAGATGGTTGTACCGCCATTTCAAATTTTCTCACAGAAAATGAGCCACTCACCGTGCTCACGTGTGAACAATTAACTTTAAGAAAGGAATCGCTCATTAAAATTTTTGATAAACTTAACGATCTCACTGACAATGTTGATCCATCTGATGAGACTTCTTCTCAATTAGATGATATCTTCAATGGATATTATGATGTTCTCGCTGCAGTTAATGTGGCAGTATCTAATTACAATTCAGCTCTCGCTGACAATGATTCTGTTTCCAACAGATCAAGCCCTTCTGACTGTACCTCTAGAAGTTCTAAATGCAACATTAAATTACCTGAGATTAAATTGCCCACTTTTGATGGCAATCAAACTAACTGGCTTACATTTAAAAACATTTTCGAAGGCCTTATATGTCAAGATGACATGCCTAACTCTAATAAATTTTATTACTTATCAGGCTCACTTGTGGGACAAGCCAAGGATTTGTTGCACAACTTGCCTATTACCGATGACAACTTTACAGTTGCATGGGAATTATTGAAGCAACGATATGACTCTCCCAGGGCTATCGTTAGCATTCATTTAAATTCGATTTTAAATCCTCCTGCACTTGCAAAGGGCTCCGCTTCTTCTTTGCAAAATTTAATCGACTACTTTAGATTACATGTGAATGCAATTAAGAGCATCAAGGTTGATACTGACTTGTCAGATTTGTTGCTCGTTGCACTAATTTCCAGAAGTCTTCCCACTGACATTCTCAAGCAATGGGAACTGTCCTTGAATAGTAGTGAGCTCCCCACTTTCGATTCTTTACTCCAGTATCTAGAACTACTTCAACGAAGTTTAAGAGTTTTTGACAATCCTACTGTATACGCTTCCAATTCTCACGTTAATGACAAGCCTCACACCGCCAGGGCAGGCAACGTCAACAACACGGGAAGAAGCAAGGCACTAATTTGTCCAAAATGCAATTCTGAACATTTGATTAAGGACTGTCCTTCATTTTTACAATTGTTACCTAAAGCTCGTTATGACTTCATTGTTAAACAAGGTAGATGTTCTAGATGTTTTCACCCGAAGACCCATGGTCATTCTTGTACTACAAAATGTGCTATTTGTAGTAAAAATCACCACAAACTTTTGCATTTTGGTGATAAACCTACTAATCAACAAGCTGCATCAGCTGTTGTGACCAGTGCTGCCAAAGCAACCACTTCAACTCTCATTCCAACAGCTTTAGTAAGCTGTTCTTCTAACAATGGCAGATCTAAAACTTTTGTTGCTCTTCTTGACACTGGAAGTGGTATTAATTTAATTACTTGGAGCACGGTACATTCTCTTAAGTTACCCACAACGAAGATGCCTGTGACTATTTCTGGTATTGCTCCGGAAGCTTTAACAGGAACCTATAATATACTTCTAACTTGTGAACATCATACATTCATTTCTACTGACTGCAAATGAAAGAGTTTGTATGAACACTTTTTGTTGCAATTCAATGGATAATAATCTACACTATACTACGAAAATAATTAGATTGTATTGAACATTTAGATGTGGACGGGGCGGCGTTGCCGTATTCTGCGCGCTCTACCACCTGCTCTCAAGACTAACTAGGCAAACAGAAGGAAGGAATGTTGAGAAACTCGGAACACGTTTGTTCCTAACATTTGTGATATTTATTTGCCCGTAAACATTATTCCCTAATTTTAGGTAACAACAATGTGCAAATAATAATGCTTCTGATTCGCTGTTCCCGAGGCTACGAAAAGTCAATCACATTATAATTTATTCGGACCTTTAAAAATTAATAGCAACAATATTCAATATTACTATTAGTAATCTATTATTATTATTATTATTATTATTATTATTACAATTTATTTTGTAAGTAAACTCACAATCTAGTGGTGCTACAACAGCACTTGCTTTCTTACAATATTTGAAACGAATATTACACAACTAAATGAACTTGCAGAAAGTCTTTCCGGACAGCAAGTTTTCTTGCGCTTAGATTCTAACTCTGGTCCTTCAGTCCACAAGTCGAGTTGCTTCAGTGCAACACCAGGCAGTCGCGCGGACGAACCCACTTGCGTCGACGCACAACAATCGAATTACGCTCACGTTACATTACGCTGCGTGACACAATTTTGGTACTGGAAAAACTCATTGCTATTATTGCTTTCTGTTCGAGTATGTTGAGAGTAGATGTCTTTTGGTTCCATCACGTCTTGTTTATGAGGTACATACCGATATGTCTTGTCCATATTAGTCGAAAGTAGTAAATATGCAACAACGGCACTGTGGCGCGAACGTAGTAATCACTACAGCGATTGTTACTTTTGCATGACTGATGTAACAGGATTGTCGAAGATATACATGCATAATATCGAGTATCCTACTGTGAATTCTGTAATGAAATCGATACCGCATACCAAAAACGCCTTCTTTACCTTAGAACAAAAGTCTAACTGGCGGTATTTTACGTCCCCTTAAAAAAAACTCGGCTTGATAAAGAATTTTGTGAAGGCAATCTATAAAAATGGTGAAAAATTTTTATATTTATAGCCTATTTTGTTTAAATTCAATGACGCAGAGTTAAAAGAAGGAATTTTTATCGTTTCACAAATACGTCTTTTAATGAAAAACCAAACAATGATGAAAAAATTAAATGACAAAGAACTATGAATCTGAACATCGTTTCACGCTGTGATAAAGGTGTTTTTAAGTAATCACAGAGCCGAAAAGGCTTATTTTCAGAAAGTCTTTGTTTAATGCATATAAAATTTAATGCCTCATGGCATTAAAATTTATTTTGTTAATTTCCATTTTTCTTTCTTCCCTTCAAATCTTGAATCTGTAAGTGATGGATAAGGAGAGCAGTTCAACCAGAACGTAAATGGAAGAATGGTTTTTCATGGTCGTTGGGACGCGCTATGTTAGAAGATTACTCCTGACGGCTAAAGCGATATGACACTTCCCAATATACAAGGAAAAGCTACATATTTATATGTAACGTTTCCTTTTATATTGGGAAGTATCATCTCGCTTGTTGTGTTCACCATTTATAACTCAAGAATGGCTAGACGAATCTTAATTATCTACGATTTTTTGGATTTATCTCTGTCCGAAATAGCAGAATAGCTATTAAAATATCGAAAAAATTCACAAAAAAAGAAAAGAACTCAATATTTATACTAAATGCTTCCCCCAACACACGGGATTATTTTTTAACTATTGTTAAATCTCAAAAATGAAGCGTTCTAGGGTATTAAAAACTCAAATTGTGAGGCTGAAGGCCTCAAAGTATAATTTCCGACACTGTAATTCACTAACTCCATCTAAACCGTAATCTACTAATGAACATTCTATTTCATTTTAGTTTTAATTCATTTTAATTCAATTTCCATTCAAACTGCGATTCACACGAGCTTCATTGCTGCTGTCCGTTGCCGTGTGACTCTGGATGGACTGAGTTAATATAGTGCAAGGTTCCCAGCCTCCACTGCCCATAAGCTGGTTGGCCGGGCGATCGGTCAATGCTGCGAAAGCATCGTCCACACAGGCAACGAGTGCTCTGGGCCGCGTAGGGGAAGGCGATCCACCTGTGGCGAGACGTTCAGGAGCAGCGGACAACTCAGGACAATAGACGTTTCCAGACCTCGTGGAGGCGTATGCCTTGGCTGGCATTGAGGCTTTGGGGTTGTTTGAGAATTTCCAGAGACTTTTACCTTCCACGGCCCCCTGCGGTCTTCTCTGGGAAGGAGGCGGCTGTTATTGAAAAGAACGGTGTGGCCACTGATCCATACGTGGAGGGCTACTGCCGATTTATTGGTTTTATTGTACTTGCAGTGGCAAAAGTGTTCATGGAGGCGTTTTGCAAGAGTTCGCCTCGATAACACAGTGAAAGTCTCGTTAATGAAACAGTGGTCGCATGAGATATCATATTACCCTGGAGAAGAAGAGATAGGACGCGGTTTTTAACGCGAATAGATTATGCCCGTGTTTTTTATTGAATTTGTAGCCCATCTTTAATTCGAATCTGCTTAAAATATTTCCATTTTGTCAGTGACCTCTCGTATGTAGGGTGATCCTCTTGCGGTTGGCATAGTCCGAAGATGTAGAGATGTCATCAGTGCCAGAGGTGGTCGCTTCCTCACGTACAGCTTTGTTGCCACGTTAGAACTGTATCCGTTAGCTCAAAATGTGCCCTGGAGGAGCTTCATTTTACAATCTAAGAATTCGTCATCATACACTCTGTTTGCTTTGATGGGCAGATTTGAATGGACTATTGTAAGAAAAACAGCAATACTACTAAATCGACCGTAAATTTACCGAGCGTGACCTCTGAAGGGTTAAGAAGACCGAAGATATAATCGAATGATTTTATGAATAGAAACATCAGTACAAATCTTCGTCGACGTAGCTAATGCTTTTCACAACCTCTGAGAACTCTCACACAATCGTACATCGAAGCTATCCATTATCTTACCCATTTTGTCAAAAGGTTCCTTGCATATCACTCTTTTACACTCTTTGCTAGAGTTCTTTTGTCATCTTTCTCATAATAGCACGAGTGCCCCACGTCGGGAGAGAAAGAGAAGAAGAAGAAGAAGAAGAAGAGAGAGAGAGAGAGAGAGAGAGAGAGAGAGAGAGAGAGAGAGAGAGAAAGAGAGAGATCAGATTCAGAGAGGATCTGTCTTCTCCCCCACATTATTTATCCTTTATATTGCCGCCGCTACTGCACTGTCTGCTGTTCATACGTCCACTATGTTACACAAACTCTGATACTGACGTTTTCTCAAGAACTTCAATGTCACTTCTCCCGTATCTCCAACTGGGTCAAGAAATGGCACATCTAAATAAAGCCTTCAAAAAACGAAGCCGATTTCTTCCTGCTCAGCAGACCAAATAGTCTACCCCCTCTCAAATATTAAGGATAAAAAATTACGTGACTCCCAAAAGACAAGATAATCAAATAATTTGGTACGCTATTTGACAGAAGACTCTCTAGTAAATGAAATATCATTCATAGTATATCTGGCACCCGTAGAGTACATCTATTGCATATCATACTCAAAACGACATCCTTACGACTTAATGTTGCTACTCACTTGTACAAATCAATGATCCGTCTACACTTAGTCTTCACTTCTGCTATCTGGGCGTCGGCCAGTAAATCAAATATCCAAAAATGCAGATTTTTCAAAATTAATTCCTCCAATTGTTAGAAAAGCACCCTGGTTTGCACTTGTCTCTCAGATGCAAAACGAACTCGGCATCACCCCGATATCCGTCCGTCCTAGCCACTTGCTGCTATCCCTGAAGCCTCCAAATTCCATCAACCGTACATTTGAAAATCGGAAATCAAAATCATCACCACAATAGACTGTAGTGTATTGTTATCTAAACACCAGAGAGGTGGATCAGTGCATTAATTGATGTCAGTGCAGTGCCTACAGAGCTGTGACCGGAAGGTCCTAGGTTCGAGTCCCCATAGTGGCACAATTTTCAACTCTATATGGAATTCGGTGACAGTCTGGAGGAGAATTTTGGCGACCAGCTGCTCTGCTCGGCAGTTATCCTTGGCTTCTACCATCAGTACTAGGCGAATGATGCAGTATCATAAAAAAGAGGCCATAGACCACGCGCAATGTCACCTTCCTCTTCCTTCTCGTATCCACACCCCTTACACACACACACACACACACACACTAACATGCACTACACTACCACACATCCCGAGAGATACGACGGGAGCCTAGAGCTTGTTCCACTTGGAGCGTTGCTCCACTGGTGGGAGATATCTGGTTGGGGAAAACCCTTAAGTTGAGAAGTAGGTCTCACCGAATCTATCATCCCGCGTGGAAAGATCACTGCCACCTTCCGCGATAAAAGCATACACTACACTTACGGAAATAATGACCTTGTGAGTTGAGGCTCCCGGAATAACTAATCAATCAAGCAATTTTGAACAGTATATGGCTTGACTGTTTAAAATCACATTCATAATTAACAAAAGTTACAAATAAGAGTGTTAAGATTTTTTCCTTCAATATTTCTTCTCTAAATGCTTTTTCAGACTAAAGCAAATTCCAGAGTCTTGTTTGAGTATAATGCACAGAAAACTAGCGTAGCAATATCTATTTTCGTGAATAATAAACTGAATCATTGTGAACATCATTTATGATAAATGGACGTCACACATGGTGTCCCTTCCACCTGTGTTTGTCAGGGGAAAATAAGAACCTCCCTTATCTTATAATGAAATCTCGCTATTAAGAAGAAAACCTGTGCAAACATTTTCTGATGTACTCATTCTTGCATAACCCGTGAATGTCATAGTGCCATGCTCCTTATCAAGGTCTTAACTGGGAAACGCCACCAGTGAGATTTTAAAAGCTGTCTGGAGATAACCGCTCTCGGGACGACGGCACAGTGCTTCCTTGGCCATGGCCCCGAAAGCGAAGCTCACTTATTTCGATGGCCGCGGTGCAGCTGAATGCATTCGGTACCTCTTGGCGTACGCAAATATCGAATACGAGGATCACAGAATTACTCATGAAGACTGGCCCAAAGTAAAACCTAGTAAGTACTACATTTATTTCTGCAATTGAAACTATGATTGAGGGAAAACGGTTATTTATGTTACTAGCAGAGAAAGTGCGTATTTGGCGTAGGAATAAAATGTTGAGCTACGAGGCAACAATAGGGGTCGAATTCGGCATTCTAAAATAAGGACACCAATGACTGTCGTACAAGTTGTGTACTTTACTTTTTAGAACGTGCTCTATTTTGTGACCGCGTTGATTAATAGTCGGAATATTTGTTGAGTATCGGTCATTAAAAAACCTAATTTACATTGCCAGATTTTGGTGTGTATTTTCGGGGTTATTTTGGCCATGGCAATGTTAAAAAGACGTCAAAAATTAACAATATTTTGTTAGGAAAAGGAAGTGGTATGACGTAGCAGGTAGCTTAGACAATGGGAGAGACTACAGAGAGGACTTGTAAGGATGAGACAACTGCAGTGCCAAGCTATACGAAAGTAATGTGTGGGAATGAAAGACAGGAAGTGTAGGAAGGGACGTACGAGAAGCAGGGCGTGAAAACGGTGGATAGGACAGAGAGATCCGGAGTAAAAATGGTACGTAATTATACAAAACATTAGTACATAATTATTCACAATTGTGTTATATTAGATGAGTATCAATTTATTGCACATAGTGAATAATAAAATTTATTTGTCGTTTCCCTAAAGGCCGAAACGTTGGCAATTTAAATTTTTCCTGACCGAAACTCAAGAAAATTCTATACTTTTTTACTTTTTGTATGATTTTACAGAAACTTACTAGCATATAATGTTGTTAGACATGGCCTTTATTACTTCGGCCAGAAGCTCGGCGCCGTTACTCCCTAGGGAATCTCAGACAGTTACTAATCCAGGAACCCACGGTGCCTCGAGTTGCTTAACCTTCGTGACTTCTGGAAGCGTGGTAAAGCAATTAGGCTACGGAGGCCGCGGTAGTAGATATGATTTTTGTTTCTCTTAATTTTCAACCAGCAATATGTTACAACTCCTATAGTCAATATAATCAAACTGTTAATAATTTTGTATATCAATTAAATTAACTGTAAAATATTTAAATATGTACTAGTGGTGTTAAAGAACATGGTGTAGACTATTTCGCACTAGTTAGTTTTCTAATCTCTTTACTAGAGTGAAGTCAGCTTTTCGGTAATGCCCACTCCGTCGCCTAGGCTATCCGGGACGAGCCGCGTCACTGACATGGTGGCTAACGTTTCGGTCAGCGTATTGTGGCCTTCTTCAGAGCGTACAGCTGACTCTGCAGAAGGCCACAATGCGCTGGCCGAAACGTTAACAACCACGTCAGTGACGCGGTTTGTCCCGGATAGCCTAGACAACACAAACTCCGGCCGCGGAAGCCTATGCAACCAATGCCCACTCGCTCTTCCCAGCTTCTATCTAACGGCCCTTGTAATATTTTCCCTTATTTTCTTAACTGTTGGGACTCTTAATAGTAGAATTGAAAGATGCGTTTAATAATATTATAGAAGAATGAAATAATACAAGAATGAAGTCCTACATTCAATTTTCAATAAACAATTTAGAGGTGTTTGTTATTAAATGTCGTTTGAGCGTTTCTGAAAATGCCCAATATTGTGATAAATTTTAGAGAGAAATTGTGATCTAAATTAATTAGTTCTCTCCGTACAAAAAATAATAAAGAATTACGAAGTTGTTTTTAAAAAAAATCGTTCAAGACTTTCTGAAAATGAGCCTTTTTGACATTTTGAGCTTATAAAAAATTTTTTGCAATGTTAAGCTAATTTTCGCAGAAACTTTTGAAATTTTCAGAAACTTCATCAAAAATCATTTAAAACTCTTGCACTCGCAAATTCATTAATGTATAAAACGCCCTTAGTATAAATATGAACGACACAAGGAAAATGTAAAAAAATATATTCGTGTCATTTTTGAAAAATCAAAAAAATACAACAAAATGGTATTTATGTCGTGTTATTCAATGCACTTATCACTTTCCATCCAAAAAGGTTTAAAATATGGAGCCGTTTTTGACGAAATCTTTCTTTTATAAATGTCTTTATTTCACGCAAATTTACTTCACAATAACTTAAGTTTTGAAGCAATTATACATATAATTAAAAGATTTATTTTCCAAGAACAGATTTTCTCTGCTTCTCATTTTACCATCACTTCTCCGTCATTATCGCTAGCGCTTAGTTGAACCTCCTCTATATTGCAATGTATAGAGCTTTCAATATTTTTTTAAAAATTGTATGAATTGTCAAATAATATTAATTAATCTCCATCTCTTCGTTGTTGTTCTTGTACAGCCACACCCTTTGGCAAGGTTCCAATCCTTGAGATAAACGGGAAGACTGTGTACCAGTCAGTGGCCATTGCCCGCTATTTGGCAAAGCAAGCGGGCCTAGCAGGAGACAATGACTGGGAGGCGCTGGAAATCGACGCGATTGCCGACGTGCTGACTGACATCAAAGTTGGTGAGTTTCTACTAGTAAACGTTTTTGCTATGTACTTTGCCCAATATATTATTTAAGCTTTTGTTTGGCTTTAAGTATTAATCAGAGAAATGCTCATTAAAATAATTTATAAGTTATAAAATTTAATGTACAGGGACGAAAATATGGGTCTGCCTCTTAAACTGCCTTAGACATCCATTCATTCTGATTTCTTTTTAATTAACATTGTAATAAGATAATTTAATAAGTACATTAACATGAACTTATATGAACTAAATGTTTTCTAAAATTGTTTGGAAGCACTTGAAAACAGAAAATGTTTGCTATTCCTTGACTCTAGTACCAATTCAAAACGAAAAACAGTCAATCAGTTAAAATATGAGAAACACAAAGGTTCAAAACGAAACAGTTAAACTAAAAATACAGTGTATAAATGTTTATTATTGAAGCAATTCGAACAAGAAAAATATCTTTATTAGGAAGTTGTTTTGAAAAGACCACATCCTCAGCCTTTGCAAACATTAACAAAGCATTGGATTCGCTACATGCATGTAACTTTGTTACATGTGGAAAACTTGAAGTGATAAGTGGCCTTCTTTTCCTTTGGAATACGTCGCGTCTCCCGAGATGTGTCATTTTTAATTGAGCGTATGCCAAACATTAGCTGTAATGAAAATGTGGACATTTCGAAATAACTGACTCTATTGCGATGTTAACGAAAATATGTTGTATTGTGCAGCGATCAACGAGTATGGATGGGCCACCGCTCCTGCCGACAAACCGAAGAAGAAGGAGACTTTGGTGAACGAGACTTTGCCTTACAACCTTTCGCGACTCGAAAAAGTTGCCAAAGAAAACAAGGGTTATTTTGTTAACGGAAAGGTAAATTATAATTCTTAAGCAGACTCGTAGGGTATTTTAAGATAAAAATGCATGGGAAATCTTCAACATCTAACACAAGTATTAAATTTACCTCACACAGAATAACACTTGGCAAAATAAAGAATAAGCTTTAAAAATAGAATAGTTAAAACATATTTAAGCCCTAATTTAGCAAATCGCTCTTGAATCGCTTGAAATAGAAATTATTTGCTTATTATTATTATTTTACTTCAAAACTTTGATTAGTCATAACACACTCATAAAGAAAAGTGTGTTGGAGAATACTACGTCTGTAAGACTGAAGAAAAAATTTCGCTTGAACTCTAAGACTGAAGAAAAAAAGGGTTTTGGGTCACAAAAATTATAGGATGTCGAAGACTAAATGAAATGTAAATTTAGGGCATATATAGGGCTCGAAAAAATTACCCTCTGCCAATATTAGTGATCTATCCTAAACCGTAGTATCGTAGCCACCGCAGAGGCGTGCAACGGAGGCCTCGCGCAATGCTGCGAGCTCAGTTGTGCGAAGGCACCATTCGCAGAGGAGGCTTGGCGCATCACCCAGCCGGGTGCAAAGGAGGGGGTGGGGCCGACGTGGCCCCGAATTTTCCGGGCAGTGATGGTCAGCGCGTTAGGCAGCCTGAGATGCGAAATACTGACCCTTTACCGACAGCATATGACGGACAGTGTCAAATTTCAGCGATCTAGGTGGAAAAAATTGATTTTTTCAAGTACTCCAAAGCGATATTTTTTAACATATCTCAATAGTAGAATGTTCATAGGATTCGACACTGTGGATGTTTTCGACAAATCCACAAGAAGAGCGGTGATTCTTGTTTAAACTTGCTCGCACTTGCGACAGCCGCGCCCAGTCCCAATAATGCGCTTCCGAGCATCGAGTTTGCTCGCAGTTTGTGCCTCTTAAGTGCTGCTGAATGTCTGCTTTGTAATTAGATAGGAAATTACATATGTTTTCCTTGCTAGTGACAGTGTTTATTATTCATTATTAGTTTGTATCTACAGGTGACAAGGATTTTTGAATGTTGGGAAAAGTTTTAACATAATATTTCACCTAATTCCAATTCGAGTAATCAAAAACAGTTGCGCAAATCTGCGTTATTTTTATTTACTTTTAACAAAATGGCGGTCTCATTTTCCCGGAATACTCTTTTTGAAATATGGGTCAAGAACTCGAAGAATTGGAAGTTTGATGATATTTTCGCGCATATTGTTCAAGAAATGCAAGAAATTGAATATTAGGAAACTGACTTAAAGAACATTTAACAAATGAGTAGTAATTTCTGCCACATTACCAAATGGGAGGGGCTCAAAATGCATCGTCAATGATTTCTGGAATCTTATTCATCTTCGCTGAATGAAAATATTTCATTTTCACTACAATCTGTTTCGAGTTCACCGAAAAAGATATACGTACCTACCTCCAGATCTAGCCGCCAAATAAAACCTTTTAATGCATGTGGTGAAAGGGCAAAAAAGGATGGTAAAATAGATTCAACATCAATGCTTAAAGAACTTATCATTGCATCGCCCAATAGGGCTAGCACAATTACGAAGATTAGAAAGTGCTTAGCGTGTAGTTGCAGATCAAGCTCTCGCATTAATGGTGGATGTAAACTTTTCGACTCGGCGGTACCGACGAATGTGGTTATTGTTTCGCTCTGCTTTTCTGTGAAATTGCTTTTCCGTATATGTAGATTTTTAATTCACATTACTGCAAAAATACGTAATTTTACTTTTATTTTTGTTTAATTTTACCTTTTATTTTTGTACAAAATCTCTTAAATCCTCTGTTATTTTTTGACACAATAGAAAAATTGATTTTTCTTCTAAACCTACATGGCATTCGATTCTGAGCTGAAACAAAATATATTATGTGACATGTTCTTCTAGAAGGTCAAATTTCTCACTAAATATTAGTTAATTTAAAAAGCGTGCTGATACTCCAAGACGTTCTCCTTCAGAACGAAGTAAGCGGGAGAACACGTAGCATGTGAAAGATCGCATGCCAACAGTTCAGTGGCTCTGAGTCGTATCCTGATTACAACTACCGTTCATTACCTATTTTGCAATATCCTTGTGATGCCGTGATGTCGCATTGAAATGAGTAATGATTCATTCGCAAAAAAACAAGTGCTAGTGCCCGCCTCTTTGCGTCTCTCGGGACACGCGGGCATTCAGACAGCGCGCGTGTAGGTGGGGTATAGACAAGGGCGCGTGTACTAGAGAGTTAACCTTTCTCCCCCTCCTTCAAAATCTACGAGTCTAAGAAAAAACTTTTAATGTATATGTGTACCAAATTGCACCAAAACACGACTAATGGCTACGAAGTTACAAATGATTAGTCTTAGAGTGTGTGCGACGGTTGGGAGGGGGAATGTACGGCAGGAACTGTCGCGTGGCGTCACCCTCCTGGTCTGTGGATTAATAGATTTGTGTGTCCGGGCGCCTCGACTGCTGCGGTCGTTAGCGTAGCTGGTACAGAAGAAGATTTTTGCCCCGGGGTGGTGGCTTCTTGTTCGCTGGCTGAGATCCGGCGCCGACCTTTACGCTTCTCCCTCAAGAGAACGCGCCCCAGTATGCACAAGCTCTCGTCTGGTCTCCCTTTATGTGTGGAAGAGTAGTGCATGTTAGTGTGTGTGTGTGTGTGTGTGTGTAAGAAAGGGATGTGAATAGGACGAGGAATGAGAGGGAAAGCTCGCCAGCGGCCTGTTTGTTAGGATAGTGCTCCGGCATTTGGCTGGTATTGATCGGAAAATTACAGATTAGAGCAGCGGACCAAACAGTAGCTGTCTGGTTAGTATAGAAAATCTTCCAGTGCCGAACCCTAGAACCTTGCGAGCGAAGTCACTGCAGAGGCGAAGGCAAAGCTGCCTCTGAGCAAAACTAAGTCGGTGTAATTGATAGGGGTGAAGGACTGAATAAGTTAATGATCTCGTTATTCAAATGGAATATTTAAACGGATAAAATTAAAGATTCAGCTTACATTTGGATTAAGTTAATTGTTTAAAAGCAAATTGTGTTTTACTAAATATGTTACAACAATTTCTCGTAAAAACTAGGATTATAATAAGGTTGCAAAATTTCTACTCCACTGCTTCGGATAATCCCGTTTTTATGTTTTAAACGTAGTCAACAACGT
This sequence comes from Gryllus longicercus, assembly GCA_038098605.1. NCBI lineage: Eukaryota > Metazoa > Arthropoda > Insecta > Orthoptera > Gryllidae > Gryllus > Gryllus longicercus. The sequence goes on along the minus strand of JAZDUA010000011.1, from coordinate 6,773,765 downwards.
CGGCTTGTGGAAATGATGCATATTTCTTAGTAAAGGTTTTATGCAATTTAATGTGTTGAAATTTATGTACGACTGCATGAATTTTCCTTGTGAGCACATTAATACATTGACTTTCAGATGAACATCTCACACTTATTGTAATCAGGAAGCACACGTCGTGAGTTTGCGAAGGAGGATCTTAGAATTTGTGAATAGTAAAATAAAAATAATAAATTATCTCTTTCGCACCTTTAAAATGTTTTCTCACGTAGGTTTCAGTACTTATTGATTGAACTGTTCAGTGAAGACTTTTATTCTCATTGAATCATAATTCGCACTTATTAGGAAGATCATCACGAAAACAACTATCTGTCGAAATGTGATACACTCCATTGATTTCTGAGTATATAGTTCACGTTTCATTGCGAATGATTCATTGGTTTATTTACAGACAATAATGCTTTTTATCTTTCTTTTTGGAACAGCTTTCGTATGCAGACATAATCTTCGCTTCTTCTGTGGAGTACTTCTCAACTGTTGTGGAATTTGATATTACAAAAGACTACCCCACTCTAAGCAGCCTGGTGGAGAAAGTTCACTGCATTCCTCGCATCAAGGCCTGGATTGAAAAGCGCCCGAAGACTTTGTATTAATTGATATGTTACATAAATTTGTGCATAATCGCACAGGTAGATGTGTTGTGTATTCTGAGATATTAATAAACAAATATAGACGGGCTTTTCTGGCATCCATTATTCCTACCTTCCTTCAACTTTTATGAGTGTTATAAGAAATAATCTATTTCACCAAATGGAAATTTATGAATCTGTAAATCAAAGAGGTCATGAAACTAACATAGAGTAAGCTATAATGCTCTTCTTGGTAAAATGTAATGAAATAAGCAATACGTCTTCTATTTCTCATAGTTTGTTTCACAGATTATACGAGTGTTAATAAACGCTATATTGCTATGTCTACAACAATTTGTAATCGGTACATGATAAAATTCGTTACATCCCTCTGATATTATGATCTCTTTTCAGGCTCATTCATGACAAAAAGGAATGTTTTGAAATTTGGGTGTCGCATGTAATACAGTGGAAAGATACTAAGTATACTATTGAATAAGCGTAATCATCTTCAGTTGTTTTACAGTTATCGTATACGTCATTTCTATACTATTAAATTACAGGACAACTTGATTTTCCTTTTTTTATTTTCTCATTTAATTTCTTATTCTCTTGCTCAAACATTTTGGTCGATGCTTCCCTCAATTTTTAAGATAACCTGAGACCCTAGTAAATTACATTTACACTAAGTTCATCACGTTTTGTCGAAATATTGATGTTTATTATAAAATCATGTGTTTAATATCGATATTTTGAAGCCGAAGGTTTTTTTGTCATCGATTGTGTATCCAATGTTTTACATGGTAGATGAATGGAATGAAATTAAAAAGGTCCCATCATAACTAAATTCTATAATATTTTTCCTGATACCCATAAATTGAATATTCTTCACACCAATTTTACAAAGGTTATAAAATCGATTTTTCATGAATAAAGAAAACTAGATTGTGTTTGAATTATCGAATTAGAATTAATGTTTTTTATAATTATATTAATGATTTTTGACTTCGTTTTGTCCGATAAATCTTGACTAAAAATTAGTGCTACTACAAAAGCCCATACTTTCTCACATTATTTCTAACTGCTTCGCTGTGTTATAGTATTGCATAAATCTGCAATCATGTTTTGAGGCAGCAAAAATATTTTTCCACTCCCAAAAACCCTAACTCAAATCTTGAGAGTAAACTTGTCTCTCATACCTAAACGTCACAGTAGCGTATGGTTCGAACTCAGGGCCGGCGCAAATGTTCTCTTCATGACAAAAAACTCAAAAACCAAAATAGCCTTTCTAAACTCTCAAAGGCACGACTTCATTCAGATCAGTTGGGGATTACATACCTTTGTCTTCGTAAGAAGAACTTTTACCTCGTAAGAAGTGTCTTCGTAAGGACGAGAAAGTAATAAAAGAGACCACTTTCCAATCAAATCACCCGCTGGCGTGAACTCAGTGGTTTCTTGTACAGATATGAAGTATTTGAAATCGATGTTTTAATTTTGAACATCAATGTTTAGAATAATAACATGTCTTCAACAGTCTTTACATTACATAACTTTCTCTTCTTGCAAACAACCTGTGTAAAGAAATAAAAATATGGCGCTAGTCTCATTTTTGGCAAATTCTCCGTATTGGCGAAAATTGCAAATATTCAGTGTTAACATTTTTAGTGTATATGCAATTTGAAGAGTCGGCCCACGATTCGAGTTTCACGAATCTTCTGTTGCCTTGAGGCACGGGTGACGGCGAGTTAACTCGGAGGACCTAGTTCGAGTCTAGGCGCGGAAAAGAATTTTTAATCTTTTAACATTCTTCTTGCATCTACATGTAGAAGTGTAATATAGTGAAACAGAAATAATGCGAGAAAGTATATATTATTGTTACATACGTTGTTATATTTGAGGGAAACTTTAATAATAAAATTTGGTGGCGTTCTTAAGAATTTTTTTTCCCTCGCGAATCGGCCAACTAGGACCACGCGTTCATACATCCTGCATTTACCGTGGCTCAGTATCATATATCGCGGTAGCAGGTGCATGTAACTTCAATTGGGGAGGAACAGTATTTTTTACTGAATCCAATTTTTATCCCCCAGGGTTGTTAGCTCTGGGGGTATGAATGATGAAATGATGATGATAATGAGGGGTGAAAGGACGACACACTCATACAAACACACACAAATACACCCATGCCCGAGGCGGGACTCGAACCCGCGATCTTCTGGTCCGAGACCACTCCGGCACTACTGCCTTAGCGATCTCGGCCATCTGATCGGCGTTAAGAATATTTATTTTTTAGAAATTTCATAAACTTCAGACACTAATAATGCGAAATCTGCTTGTTTTCTCAAAAAAATGTACACGACATGTTTTAAAGAGAAACAGACTTTGTTCAAAGCAAAAACATCTATCTCCAATTTTGTAGTTTTCTTTCTGGCATTTTCGAAAACACAGAACAATAGACGAACATTTGACTAGCATTATATTTTGTATGGCCTCTTTTTACAGACGCGGAGAAAATTTAAAGAAAAAACGTTGAGCGGTTTTCGATAACAAAATTGCCTACATTTTGCGCAAAATTATTCGGAATCTACTCATTTCTTCGAAAAATTGAACAGCAACTTATTTAATCTTAATGCACGTGAGCTGTTGGAGACAGTGCAGTAATGTAATATTTTTCATAGTTACATGGAATGTTGGAATTCATTTGTGATATCCTCCTAGGTATTTTTTTATTCTTCTTTAGTTATAGCAGAATTAAAAATTACCTTAACCGTGTGTTAAGTTGTGAGAGAGAAATGTGTCTCTATTGAACATTTTACAACGCGCGAGTTCTGATATTAAATTTTCCAACAGGTCCTATAAGAATGAAAAAGTGGAAACACGAACGAAAAAATGGATAAATCATGTTGCTAAATTTAGAAACAAATCCTCTGATCCTCATCCTCTGACCTCTGACTCATGGTGCAGTCATAATCTCTGATTTGTGAGTTCTTGATACCGAAAAATTAAATTTCGGCAACACGCCTACAGCAACGCTAGCGGCTAAACCGTTTGGGCCATTTTATCCAAAATCGATATTCCTCAATTGACCCGGATGATGTAACGATCTCTTGAATTTGAAACCAATATTTTAATTTTGGGTGTACTTTCCTTGAAGCCCCTTTAGACATTTCTAACAAATGGCTCCATCGTTTTTTATTAAATTTCGTTGTTGAATAGTATACAGGATTTTATTGTTGTAGGTATCATTTTCGTTGAAAACGTCGTTGAAATACGAAAACGTTGAAACATCGTTGACTCTGTTGAAAAAGTCACTACTTTTCGACAAATTTTGCTTGAAACTACGGGCGAGGAAGTACGTGCTAATTACCATCACTTGTTTTTGCAATGTACAGAATAAGAGTCTAAATTTCAATATAGTTTTTCTCTGTTTATGTTCTTACAGTGTTATCCAAAGCTATGTAAAACACCGAAATAAATGTTAAATTAAAGAATGTTTGTTATAATAGCGATCCCAAAAATTTTGGATGTTGTGAAAAATACAACGCATTCAAATTCCGTCTTGCAGGAACACATTTCATTAAGGAAAAAATATTTATCTTCTAAGCGTTCTTTACGCTATCGGAAGACAAAGTTCGATAAAAAAAGATGGTGCCGATTTGGAGAAAATTTTGAAAATTCATAATTTTTAAAGTAAACTAAATATCCGCGAAACTTTTCTATTTATTACAATATTGATGCAACGCAAAATATTTACAACACCAGTGAAAATCTCTATACGCGGTTACCGATCACTTTCATTACCTTCGCGAGCACAGAGGTAGCGTTGCAGCCCGTGACAACGTATAAACTTGAAAGGACCCCCTCAAAATTCATGCATTTTAAGGCGCGTCTCATTTGCCGCGTCCCTTTTGCTGGCACCCTCTTGTGTGAGGAGACATCCCCCATGTATAATTCAAACCGAACAACCCGCCGATACATGGCATGGCGCCGCCTGCCCCCCCTCTCCGAAAATGGGATCGCGTTGATAAGGCGGCGTGGGGGGGTGGGTGGGTGAAGCAGTGCAGGCGAAAGTGGCTCGCAGAGAAAACGCGTTCCCATAGAATGCGTTGCTACCAAAAGTCTAAAGCGAAGCAATTTATTATATCCTGAGAGACATCACTGAAACTGCCAACCACGTTAGCATAGTTGGAATTAACTAGTTCAATGACAATAGGGAAATATTCGAACTCAATTATGATTAAGTGACTCAAGTGTACAAAATACATCTACGATATCACGGCACCGAGAATACCTGTTTTGCCCGTCTTTTCTAAGTGCTTTTACGCACCTTACACGAAACTGTTACCTGTAAAAAACATGTTTACATTGTTTTGTTTTTTGAAGCCAAAAGCTAACTTTCGGAGCGTATAAGTAACCACCCATTATATAAGAGAATTTTATTGAGTAATCCAAGGGTCTTTTTGTGTTTTTATCAATATGTCCACAAGACGTCGTGTATATTCATTTCAAGACCGAAAAAGCCTTCATAGTTTATTTTCTAGGTACATTGTTTTTACTACATGCACACGATGCCTGTAGCAGTCGACGTGCGAATTATGAAAACATGTTTTTGGATTTGCATTCACTTTAGGCAGAAATTGCTCGAAAACTATTCGGATTTGTGAAAACTACTATATGACGTCATTTTAAAATAGCTGGTGCAATTTTCTCACAAATGGCAGACTTCACAAATTACATTGAAAACTACTACTTGGAAGCAGATTTTAGTCTTCTGCAACATTCTTAGCGTCATACTTCTCCAGTTGCAAAACTGAAGAGTAATCTGGGAACATCATAATTCCCTATTTATTTTTCAACAAAATACGTTATGTGTGCTTCTTTTACCTGAACTATATTTTAACAGAATCGTTAAAGAAAATTAAGGCATATTTTGTAGTAATATGCCGTGTTAGATATAAAGAGACTCTTAAAATTTGAATCGAAGCAGGCATGAACTTTCAGGATAATGTACTTTCAGGATTTTTGAAAGCTCCAAATTGTTTCTTTTAAAATGATTGGTATAGTAGTGACTCAGATCGAATATAAGTTCCAGGATGTTTAAAATTTTCATTTTATTGGATTTCTCGACGAAAAGCAGTTTTCCCCTACAAAGCGTTCCTTTGTTCACAAAAGTTTTCTTTTCTAGGAAAACAATATCTATTGCTTGACAGCACAGCTGCAAAATGAACTGCATTGTTAATGCAAAATACATTCTTGCAGATTTGTTGCTAAAGTATTTGTTGAACAAACTGGTCTAGAAAAGAATTATGAAGAGACGGTACAGTTGATACAGCTCAGTCTAATTTCTCTGGAATTTGATTAAAGACATTAAATACATTCCTGAGAAATTCCACGGGAAATAACAGGTTAGGTCATTTCAGTACACTGGATATCGAGAAGTAAATGCTAAATTTACAGATACTACAGTTTTAAAGAACTAATTGCTGAACGAAAAATCTGATGAATGGAGCTAATTTACTAAAACGTAAAAGATAAGATTTTCATAATATCCCAATGCATGACTATCTTCACCAATGCATTTCACTTTTACTATTAAGAGCCCAACATTTGAGAAAATGAGAAAAAATTACTTACTTGCCAGTAAGTACCATCTGGGAAGAGATAGAGGTAAAACCAAAAAGCTAGCCCAGACTAATGATATAAAAAGGCTAACTAGTGCGAGTATGTCCGTGCCATTTTGTAGCACCACTAGTTCGGGTCTCATATAAAACAACATTACTACATTATGTGTCTTTTAAAATATATATTTTCTTGGAAAATTGATGAAGTACTTACAAATTACATTCAAACGTTGTTTTGTTTATAAGAACTTGTCTGTGGTTATTGATAAAAATATATGTGCTTCAAAATAAACAGGATTTTGTTATCTTTCAAGAGAGAACTAAAATTTATACTTATTTTATAAATATTTCTGGTGCCACTTCTTTTTCTGGTACCGTAAATAAAGAAACATAATATGCAATAACAGATTTTACAATAAAAGAAATAAAACTCAAGATTTTGTCAGTCAAAAAATATAGAATGCTTGCTTCAGCAAAACCCACCCTCTCGTCCACCGAAGTCCGCGTTGTATTGGACGCGCGTCATATTCTGCGGTCGGTGCATCGCGTGCGCTTTTCAGTTTCATTTCAATGGCGGTGGGCGCAGAGCGATTGTGGGCAGGGAATTTATCAGTTTATGGAGAGAGTGATTTATTTATTCACTGTGCTGCCCACAAACATTTGTGGCCGGAATTGATGAAAACCTCGCTCCAAAGCGATGGATCCGCTGAACAAGTGCAAAATACGCCGCATAGTGATCGGTTACCTCCGACGGCCGCTTGTGTGAGAACGCATTTCGTAAACTACTGCAAAATTTCGTTCACTACTGCAATATTGGATGATTTATTTACAACTTATTTACGTAGTGCCGTTATACATTTTGTGCTTTTACTCAGTTGTGGGATTTATAATATCTTGGCAGTGCCAATGATAACCTAAGGATGTGGTACGTGGGCCGTCAATAGAGCAGATTAGGGAAAAGTAGATGTCGCGGAAACGAGATATCTTAGTCCTTTAGCGAATACTCAATTCTGGAGTATAAAAGAAACGCGGACATCAGAGATGAATTAAAGATATACAACATAATCAAAAAAGTGGACGTACTAAAAAAACATTGGAATGATTATTTAATGAGAATGCGGGATCGAATGCCAAAAACCTCTACAACTACAACCCAAACGGAAAGAGGAGTAGGGACAGACCAAAAAGGCAATTAAAGAACATTCTTGAGGACGGAACGGACCATTAGGATAAATCGATGATGATGAAATTTAATATTCTCAATTTTAATTTTGCTACCCTCCGATTTTTTGATAAATCCTTGATAAAATTGTTAGAAATAAGATATTATAAATTATTAGAAATAATTTATTGATGTGAGAGAATTTCCTTATTTGTCATTAATTCAAAGGTATATAGCATATCAACATTTATTTTTATGATAATTTTATAATTGGTAGTGTCTTAATAAATGGCAAAGTTTCCTAGGCTGTTTTGAAAAAATAGTCATGTGGTTTATTTAAATTAAATAATCGAAAATAAATGTCCAGTAAAGATATGAGCGCTATTGAGGAAAACTTGTAGAAAAAGAATGAGCAGAAAACTTTAAGTTTAATTCACCTTTTGTGTCAGAATGTTGTTATTAAATTTCAATACGTAAATGAATTACTTGCCGCATATAGTTTTTCATTTATTTATTTACAGTCACTCTTTAACAACGAAGGTCATCAGCGACCACAATTAAGTATACATTATTTTTATGTTATCTTAAGTTAACAATTTGTAATAACTTCAGTTCTTTAGCTCTCCCGCCTGCAGAGTTAAACCATTCATTTAGGTTTGTGTCTAATTTTATTACGTTTCTTTCCTTAAAATTTTTGGGGTATTTTAAAATAAGGTGTTTGGTAGATTTTGTTGCAATACATTTAGGGCATGGTTCTGTGTTGGAATGTTTCAATAATTAACAATATTTCATATTAAAATGATCAATTCGCAGTTTAGTGATAATAACTTGCTCTTTTTTTTAAGGAATGTTTTCGAATTGTGAGTGGGGTCGCTGCAAAAGACGTCCTATAAAGTTTTTTGAAAACTCAAAAAATGTATTGTGGAAAAGAGCGTGAAATTTCACATTTAGAGTAGACACTTTACACTTAGACGCCATTTTTTAAATATTTCTCAATGAAAATTGCTATTTAGGACGAGGTTTTACTCTTACTTAGTATGTTTAAAGTAATAATTAGGTTCTACTATTTGGAAACCGAAAAATTGGGAAAATGTCCAAAAACAATACTTTGGGCGGCAATAGATGGCAGCTGACAAGGGCAAGACTGTAAAGTCAGTCCACAAAAAGAAAATTATAAAACTTTACTACGAGAAAGTCTGTGCTATTTGTAGTACCACTAGTTTTCTAAGTTATCTTCAATGGCATAAAGATTATCAATCGCATGTTCTTACTTCTCTTTATGAAATTATTTTTAATTTTGAGATAACATTGGACTTTGTCATACACGAATGATATTTGTATACAAGAATAGAAAAGAGGTTATCTACAAGAAACACATGGATATCAAGAGTTACAATAAAAATACAACAATACTTCAAATACCAGAGCAACGAATATAATGCAAGAATGTATGATTCTTGAAGGGTAATTAGTCCACCAAATTATTAGTCTCATTTTCTGTTTCATTTGCGATGTTCATGGAATACGTTTAAGTGCCAATGCCGAAAGATGCAAGACGATGAGCAGTCACCAGGAGCGCACACTGTGCGCACTTCTGGAGACCACGTAGCGCATTCCCCCCACTCCGACGCTGCTTCCGGCTGATGGCTTTGCTCCTACACACTCCCATGGAATATAACACATCCAGTGCAAGCAGGTACAAACGCGCAAGTAAACCATCCTTGGATTTCCAAAATACTTTTTGATCGTTAAAAAGAAATACTCATCGTAATCCATTATGGAGGAGGCCAGAAGTAAAGAAAAGAAAGTGCTAAACGACGCCATAAATAAAGAAATTACAGAGGAGAAAGAAGAACATGATGTTCATGCAGAAGGAAAGGTTTGTGAAAAGAATTCGAAGAGTCCGCACGATAGCCCAGAAGTCGAGCACAAAGCTCTTGAACCAGGCGGAGATGCAACAGATAATGGGAGCGCCGACGAGAGTTTGGAACACATTCAGATCCACAAATCTGAGGACAAAAACGAAGGTGATTTGAGGAGCAACAACTCGCTCATTGATGAGAACACGGAAAGTGAAAATTTTACGAAAAGCAAAAATGTGAAGAAGAGTCAAAAACTAGAAAAATATGCAGGTTTCGAGTCCCTGCCGAAAAATATTGGTGACAGGAAGCAAGTAAAATTTATTGTGAAAGACGTTCCTAAGTTTTCTGGGGACAAGGCTCAACGTGCGAAGGAGCGTGGAACGAGGAATGTATACACTGCGGGCAAAGGGTTGGAATCGAAGCGCCAAGACGTGGCTGGAAAAGATAATTCCCCGCAGAGAGACAAACCGAAGGAGAAGACGAATGCATCCAGCAAGAAAAGAGATATCCCCAAGAAAGAAGATGACGCGAAACCCGAAGTCGCTGAAGATTCGGATGAGAACGACAGTGGAGAGGAGTATTGGAGCAAATCCACTGGCGAAAGCACCATTAAGTTGGATACGAACCCCGAGGCGAAGGGCGAGGCTGCGAGGTCCCGACCCAAGCTCCGCCATGAAGCCGAAGGGCGGGCAGGCGCCCGGAAACGCGTGTTGCGGCGCAGTGCGAGTGCCGAGCACAGGAAGGGCCTCGCATCGGCCGCCACGGAAGCCACCACGAAAGATGAAGAGCGCGAGGAGCCCCGCCGCGACCACGACACGGCATTGGAAGGAAGCAATCGAGACAACCTCCCTCTCTCGATTGACCTAGCAGATGTTGATGGATCGGAAAGCGACGAGGAAGGTTGCCCGTGTGACACAGAAAACATCGACACGGCAAATTCAGGAACTACTCTCGAAACTCAAGATATTCTTTTGGCTGAGAAATTGCCTCTTCCAGTCTCTGACGCTCTGAAAGAGGTAAAACACAAAATGTATTAGCGTTCTTTTGGTTTTTCATGTGTTATTTAAGGACGCATCAACTGCTAGGTCACTAGCGACCACTATTGCGTGTAACGGTATGCTAACTGTGAAGATGATATAGTGATGATAGGGGGTTAATAGACGAACACAATACAGCCATGCCCGGGGCAGGACTCTAACCCGCTGTCCTTCGGTCGAGATCGCTACGGCACTGCTGCCTTTGGCGACCTCGGCCATCCGGACCGGCGCTCCTGTAGTTATTTCCGCAACTTTAGATTATTCAAAAATTTTAACACGTTTAGCTCATACAAAATGCAACGTGTAATAACTACTAAGGCTTAATGAATTTGTAATATAATAATAAAATACGAATATTTTCGAATTTCATTTGGACAATTATTGGTTCGATCAATCTTACTTTGCCTTCATTCTTAATATTATTTAGATTTAAGTGTCTCTTTGATTTGTAAAAAGCACATACGCTGAATACATTATTTATATATACAACAAAAGTAAAAACGCATGATAAGAATTTAACAACGAACATCCACAGTTTTGTGACGAAAATAATGAACGTATTTTTTGTTTACGTATGCAATTAGGAATAAACATATGTAGGCTAGATGAAAAATATAAATTTAAAAAATTATCCAATGACAGTATCTAAAATACTCTTAATACAGTTAACTTCAAAACAAATGCATCAGACTACATTGTTTCCGGAGCACTTAATTCGTGACTACTCGCAAGCGTTCACCAGGCGACGGGTTGCCAAAGATGTTGTTTTGCAAAGATGATGTTTTAAAATCGTCGTCGTTTTGAATCTAAGAAATGTCATACTTGCGATATATAAGGGGTCTAAGGAACACTGACTTACAATAGAATGCATTGTCTATAATAACATGCTGAAATGTACAATTTTGTTGCCATACTATAGTGTATACATAAAGAACAAGATATTTCACTTTAGACGTTAAGTACACGGTAAATTAGAATCAATACAGTCACACATTTATTGCGCAATCACTCATGGTTCGGGAGAAAATGGTCCATTTTGCAGGTTATGAGAATATTGGACTAGTAGAGGATATCAAAATGAACATGTTAAAAGGAGATATACTTGTATGTCTTAATTCGCTTTTTTAATGACGTTCTAACACATTGTTTGTTAACATATTTTTAACTTCATTAAAGCTACTTTACATGAAAAGCTATTTAGCATGTGTGATCTTAAATGGCTAATATTAGATAGTTCAATTTTTGATATTTGCACTCTTCGTTTTCATGTAAGTTTGGTCCTTTCCAAATGATAATTTTATTTCCCATGATGCGACTTCAATCACAAGAAGAAAGCTTGAAAACCTGAATGAATGGTACAGAATAGCAAAGGCTTCCTTGACCTGGTTATTTTCTTAGTATCTTTAGTTTCGGCTATATTTTCCATTTTACACGACCTTCTTCGTAGACGCTGCCAATCGGCGTGTAAATAACATTTTTTTTATATTTTTCCTATTTTTAGTATTTTAATAGTAGAACTGAAATATGACTTTAATAATATTGTAGAAGAGTAAAACTTAGGTCATGTATACCACTTTTTATTTTAAAAATTTGAAGCCGCTTTTGAGCACAAATCGTTTTGTTTTTGAAAATTAGCAAATTTGAGCTCATTTTCACAGAAAACTTTTGAGTTTTGGAGAAGATTAATCGCGTAAAAAACGCCCGTAATGCAAATACTGACGATTTAAGAGATACTTAAAAATACATTTGCGTAATTTTTTGAAAAATCAAAAGAATATATCAAAATTACATAAACGTTATGTTACTCAGTGATATTTCGCACACTCAAGCAAAAAGGTGAATAAAAAGTTGGTGATAACGTTAAAAAACTCTTGTTTTTAATATTGTCCATATTTCACAACTTTTTCAAAAATGAATACGACATGAATCAAAGAACTAATAGTGAATAATAAATGTCAATTTACGAAAAAAATTATTTTCAATATCGTAGTAGCAGAAAAGGCCCCCAACAATTTTGAACCTTGACGAAATTCGAAATTTCAGAGAATTTAAGGATAATAATACACGCACTATTGTACATGCGCTTTTTCACATTCGGAAACATGTAAATAAAAAAATAGGAATCATATTTGAGAACTGTTTTGCAACAGTTGAAGCTTTAAATAAATTACGTCACAAAAACAAAATTCAAGGAACTGTGATTTCAGCCAGATCGGTTAGGGATTATATGGCAAAAATCCTGCCAACGGCTTAACCGTTGCTCTCAGAAGGATGGATGAAAAGATGTTTGGCTGTAAACCACTTGTTCGTTATCTAGATCGTATAATACGTAGATTGTGACTAACAACGTGTTAGAGGAAGTAATTTCCTAAATATTGAAACAAGATGTATCCACCTTTTTGATTCCAGGGTCTCACAACACGAGTTTTGCTGTTAAAAATTCCCCTTTTGCCGCAGAGTTACTATACTTACTACGGAAATAGTATGCGAGAAAAAATAAAATAATTAATTGTAATTTGCAACCAAATTAATCCCCTCTCCAAATAGCTCTAGATAACACTGTTCCATTTTTCTGAGAAGCCGTCGTCTTGTAAATATAATGTCATTACGTAAAATATATAAATACTTCAGTAACATTTGATTTTTCATACGTATTTTGAATGTCCTAAGGTCAACCTTAATTATTTAAAACTTAATATAATGTAATAACTATATTCTTTTGGAGAACCACTGACCACCTAAAATCCCACCCTTTAATATCGGAAAATATAATGTGAAAGACGTGTAGTGGATGTCTATTTCTATTTCTGGTCGGGAAGTCATTGAGTATGGTTAGGTTTTTGGGGACTATTTTCTTTTTGGAGTTGAATTTGAATGAAAATTAGAGAGTTGAACTATGTGATGATTAATGTATGGTAGGTTTAATTATATATGGAGGTGAACATTGAAAATTAACAATGAAGCATGAGTGGATAATTTGAGAAATGTATATTGCATTACTTGTATTTAATTAATGTTGATTTGCGATGCACTACCCCAGGGGGTCATGCAAATAGCATTAAATGTTCCTATATTACTTTATATAACATTGTGGCTCGATTCCAGGCGGTTACAAGTTGCATTTTTGGTTGATAAAGCGGGATAGCAGCAGGTTTTTCGGGGAAGGCATGCCTCTATTTTGTGGGGATTGGAAATGTGCTTCGTCACTGATACTGTAAATGTTCTGTGTGATATAAAACTTTAAGTAATAAGGAAGGTAATGAAGGTATGGTTTTAGGTAATGAAGCCTGTATAATAATAAGCCCGGATACCAAAATTTAAAGAAAGACTGTTAATAAAAGTAGAAATGTGTCTATTGTGGATTATTTTGGAAGGTAGTATCGATATAGTAAGACATTCTTAGTAGCTGATGTGATGTGGAACCACATTGGTGTTTTGGTATGGACCGGCTTTTGTTTAAGTGGTCATTAACAATTGTGTTAATTGTTTTAAATTATTTGATGAAGATGAGTCAATACTGATTGGTCTGTAGATTTCTGTATTACTATGTCTTTTGGGGTACATAGGTACAGGAGTTATGCTGAAATTATTCCACATCATTGAATAGAGTCAAGAACTAAAAATTAAATTATAAATGTTCATAATATGACTTTAGTGTGGTTAGAAAAATATTTCAATACCACACTGCTTGTTTCATCGTGATCAGAAGTTTTTTTTAGAGGGAAATGTTATTGAGCTTTTAGTTTCAATTGGGGATAGATATATATTTAATCACCGTGGAAAATAATGTTTGAGCGCTGGTGCTAATTGTGATACATATGTTCAGGATATGTATAAGTTTTGTTGGGATGAACATTTGACCAAAGTAATCGGTCATGGCTATTGCTTTGTCTATAGATGCATTTTTTAAATACATTATTGCTTTAGTACGTAAGTAGTAAGAGAGAAAATATTGTAATCGCGCGATATTGTAAAAGTAGATTAAATCTACTTTATAACTTAGCTACTTAACTTAGCTTTATAACTTAGCTACTTTCTCTAACACTCACATTGTGGAATCAGAATCCACGTTTTGGTCCTCGATACTGAAATATTGTTCGACGGCAAAACGTCAGTCAAACGCTCGTCTGTGGTCAATGCTAGTGCCTAAACCTTTTGCGATTTTCTTCAAAATTGATATTCCCCAATGAATCTGAAGGAGCTCTAGGATCTATTTAAAACCGATATTATGATTTCGGAGGCAGTTTGCATTTAGGCTTAAATAAATTATCAAAAATTTCTCAAGAATGGTTAAACATTTATTTGATTAAATTTTATATTCGGTGAGTAATAAGCGTTTAAAAGAATGACAGAGGTCTCATTTACGTTAAAATCCCTGAAATTTCGAAAATGTAACAAAACATTTGTAATAAAATGATTTTAAAAAATTTCAAGAAGTTTATTCTGGATATTTGTCATTTGCTATTTCTACAGGATATTGGAAGATAGGACCGTTTAAGATCCTGAACTGTTCTTTATGAATATTTGAAAAAATTAACGAAACTTTTTAGTTTGCATTGCTAAATATTAATTGGTCGTAATTTAAGGAATTGTAAAAATATTAAATTTACACTAGGTGATCAAACTCATCCGGACATGTGGCTGAAAAAGTCTTTCCAATTCGTGGCGCCCACCATCGGTAATCCTGGAATTCAATAGGGTGTTGGCCCACTTTTAGCATTGATGACAGCTTGCATTCACGCAGGTGTACTTTCAATCACGTGCTGGAAGTTTTCTTGCGTGAAGAAGGTGTTTTTAACATCAACGAAGACCTGAGTCGTGATAGTGCCGCACAAAACATCAAGTGGTACAAGCGCCCTCCATGAAAAACACGACCATATCATAACATCATTTTCGATGTGTCCGGATACTTTTGTTCACATAGTCTACATTACAGGTCAGAAATCTAACTTTTAAAAAAACTTTTTTTATAAGGCACTAAAAATCACAAATCAACAACAACAAACAAAGAATCCCATAAGACTATTTTTCACGCAACAGGGAATGTTCGTGTGCCGATTGAACATGAGTGTTACATGCAGACTGAATGCTCGCGAGTGCAGCTGAGCCGTTGGCAGGAGGGGCCGCTGCCGGCGGCTGGGGAGGGGCCCGCGGAGAGGGGCGCGCCGGCCGCCGCCGCCGCCGCGTGGGGCGAGTGGCTGGGGCAGCTGGTGGACGCGTTCGCGCACGCGGGCTGCTACCGCGCCTCGCTCTGCCTGGGCTGGCTGCTGTGGGCCGCGTGGATCCTGCGCCTCATGGGCTTCAAGGGCGTGGCGCTGGGCGGGCTTGGCGGGCTGGGCGGGCTGGCGGGCGCGCTGGGCCAGTGCGGGCTCGTCGAGTTCGTGGGCGTCGTGGAGGTGCTGGGCCTCCTGCAGGTCATGTGGCTGCTGTGGCACCCGCCCGCCCTCCCCGCCCCGGCCACCACCCCCACCCCCGCCACAGAGACGTCTACTCTCCCAGCTCCCCATCCTCCAGCCGGCAGCGCCCCCGACCTTTCGCGGGATATGGACCTGGGCCCCCCGGCCGAAAACAGCAGTGAGCGAGCGATAGCAGACACTATTCTGTAAGGTGTTGAGGAAACCTCTTTATAACCACGTAAAAAGAATAAAATGTTCAGAACCAACAATGTGTTTTGTTTAGATGGCACATTTTAATACAAGAGTTCGCTTGAATTATACTTGGGAAAAATTTTTTTTCAAATCTCTAGAATAAAAGTAGGTGATTTCAGAGGAAACGATCACTTTGATTTTCAAAATCATTATAACGAGTTTCTAACACTCAAGGTTCAAAAGATATTAATATCTTTATTATTTGAAAGAAACAAAACCCTATACTAATATCCACATTGTCACTCCGGGCATATTATTGCAAAATTTTATGAATATGCTTCATCCGAGGTAAGAACAAGTTTAAAATGGAATACACATATTCGTGCAATAATATGTAAACATTGAAATGGTTGGTTTCAATTCTCCACAACATTGGTAGAGTGAATGAAAATGATTTCAATTTTCCCTATAACCACAAGCTAATGTTCCTTGTACAGGTGACATTTCATTAGAGAGCAGCTTATGGTCTGTCCTGATTACAAACACGACAGCCAAAGTATAAGGAATACGCAAGATTTGTAATTTCATATATTTCCTCTTTGAAGTCTGCGTGTAAATCTTCCACAAACGTAACAAAAGTTATCGGGTTCATTCGCACACTTCCGATGTGAAATGACGATTTTAATTTTATCGAACCAATTCCATTCTAAAAATCATGGGGGTAATTCCACTTTATAAAAACTACAGAACCAATATATTAATGTATTAATGTATGCAAACCAGACACGAACTTCATGTGCACTGCGGGTACAGTTCCGCATGACATCGACTGACTCAGAATCTGCCACCCCATCAGTTGGATACTTGTACATTAGCGAAAAGGTAAGGTTCTAAAATTTTTTTTTCGATATCTGAAGCGCATTGGGAAATATGAGGGTGTTCGTGGATTGTTTTCAAACCATCCACTAAGAACTACTAAGACCACTAAGACCTACTCGGAACTGAGTTCTACCACCAGACGCGAGAATGAAGACGACAATCTTCGAATACAGAACGAAAGAAATAATGAAATGATTGCATAGGTTCGATTTTGACGGTTAAGTCTAAATCTTTGAAACTTTCAGAAGCTTCAATTTTTCCTGCAACTAAAAAATTAAAGATAAAGGTTTTTCCTTCAAAATCAATTTGTTTTCTAAGATTAGTTTTTCCATTAAGGTCGTGTACAATTTTTGGAACTTTCTGTAGATATCGCGCAATATTGTGAGCAATACTTGCAATTTTGAAAACATTACAAAACCATACTTTCCTCAAACACGGTTCCAAATTTGTTCCTTAATCTTTTGGTAGAGATAGTGCTAAATGTTCTCTATAAATGACATAAACGCCTTGTTCTATTCTTTTGTTTTCCAAAAATGACAAAAAACGTAATTGTTTGACGTGTGTCTCACGTCGTTAATATTTATACTAGCTACTATATTTATACTGAGACTCAATAGATTTACCGGCAAAGGTGACTGGGGAATGAACAGAAGTCACTACAGTGCTACCAAGTATTTTTTAAAAATTATACTATAAAAATGTAATCTAATTCAAATATTTTTTGTCAAAATATACCTTTTCGATTAACAATTTTGATTTTGGTACTGTCTGAAATACAATAGCTTTCTATCCAGCTATTATTACTTATTCTTTTAATTTATTATCTTAACTGAATACCAACCGTAATTCTATTAATAGGTCACAAAACCCAAACCAAAAACACAACTGTTAAAACAGTCGTCAGGAGGAAACGATAGTCTAAGTAGAGGGAGGTGAAGAAAAGCTTTCACTGCCGTGGTGAGTTTTAATTTTTTTCAATGTGTTATATATTTGTATTTTGTGATGGTTTATATGTGTACGCATGTATTCATGATACATAATTGTTTGTTAATTGATCATTTATTTTTGTTGTGGGAGTTTTACTATTGATTATAATTTCTTTCCCTCGACCAAAACATTGCAGAAGAATATAAAATTAATGTTTTTGACAGTCCTGCCTCTACGTTTATATTTCTAACAGCATATTAAAATACGAAAAGATTCATTAAAACGTCCCATTACTCGCGCGCGTTAAAGAGAACGCTCTTGTCGAACAGAATATTTCACAGCGTGGGTGTGTGGTGAGAACAATCCTTTAAAAGCTGACACAGTACCACACTGCATATTGAATGGGGATTCATGATCTCCTTTTAACACGCTATCAGCAGTTTTGGCTGCTCAAACAAAGCGGTAGCCCCTCTCTATCGCGTCCGAATCCATCGTTTGCAGCCCTCGCAGTAACAAAGAAGAAGCCGCCATTGTTCCAATTTGCCAGCATCCAACCTGCAAGAGACCCAACTCGTGACAAATTTCACCGATTCGGGTGACAGCTATTTTGTTTAACTGTCATTTACTTTCGGTTTTGCGAAATGAATGTTGTAGTTTCTAAACCATTGTTCGTAGACATTCTCTAGCAGTAGTATTTGTTTTTAAAGGTTTACCTTTTTGGTATTGTATGTATGTATTGTGATATGCTAAATACTCCGGATTTAATTTGAATGGGGACGTCATCAAGTGGGTGTAATACGATGCAAATACACCTGCATTTTATGCAGGTTTGGGAACCAAGAAATATACGTATTAGGACAGCCAATAAACAAAGTGTAGTATTGTAGTGTAGTAGTGTAGTAAAGTAAGTGTTGGTGTCATAGCGGTGTTCATTTGATGAAGCACAGTTCCGGAGACAATACATACGACAGATATGGAGATGGCATTGAAAGCCGTAATTCGGTGATAAAAATAAAATAATAACCTCTCAAAAGCAAAAGAGCTGAACACACGTAAGCAATCGGTACGGTGCGAATATTTTTCAGTATAGACTGGTTGACATAGCATAGACTAGATTTATGACGATAACTATGACTATCATAGCATCGCGCATAATCATAGCAAAGACTTTTGACTAGTTTTAAGAGCTTGGCATTGTGTAGAGTAAGAAGTCCAAGGTGTTATTTGCGTTGAATTATAATTGTAATTTTTTTACTGTAATTTGGAATTTGAATTCAAATAGACTCCGTATTTCGAAGGGATTTATGTTATGATAGCTCCGTTTGTTTGGGGAGGAATATTTAATAAGTCGGTTGATAACAGTCACGCGTGCTTCATCCAAAGCACAGCCAGGGTAAGTAGCACCTGCGAATTAATTTCATAGAAATTACTGAATCCTATAAAGTATAAAATATTCCAAGATATTCCAGAAAATTTTGTAATCTATTCTAACGATAGGCAAGAGCGCGGCAATAGGGGTATCGAGAACATTTCACGGACATCAAACTCGCGGACATTTGAGAAGAACATACATGCGAGAAGAACATCTGAGAAGTCATCGCAGTAAGCATACGAACTTTATTAAAAACCGTACTGTACTTTAATGTTTGTACAAAGGAAAAGTTAACCATTTCATATCATGAGCTCAATAGAATTTTGCGTAAATCCTGAGTTTAGAGTGGCACGGTTTCTTTTATTCACTGATGCGGCTGATTCACTGATAAGAGGAATCGACTACATGAACTGAATTCTTGTTTGTGAGTACTTGTACGTGTAATATATTTCATGGTATCTTCTTCTTTTACACTTCGCGGGTTAAGCTTACGCGTGTTCCGTCTACAATGTACCTTTCCATCTTTTCTTGAGTCTTTATCTCCATATCTCTTTTCCTTCTCGGTTTGAAAGCATATGCTAATTATGGCAGTCTTATTTCTTCCATACGTCTAGTGCTGCAGACAATTCTTCCTGTTTATTTCCATTTTATTATTTATAATATTCACATTCAATTCTCGCATGATTTCTTCATTTCTGATCTGGTCTTCTAAAATGCAGACTTTCGTTTTTCGAAGGAACCTCATTTCTGAGCTCTAAATTTTGCTTACTCTTTTCTTCGTTAGAAGAAAGCATTACAGCATTAATTGTAATTGTTACGTCCGTTCAGAATGCGAGTGACTTGTTTAAACATCTCTGTGCAGTGAAGTGCATTTTAATAAGTGTTTGTTGCTAGAAATCTCAGCCTGACTCATTCTAATCGTAAACCTTGGTCTTTATGTGCAGTTACTCTTACGAAATCATTATAAATCATGGCAATATATGA
This sequence comes from Gryllus longicercus, assembly GCA_038098605.1. NCBI lineage: Eukaryota > Metazoa > Arthropoda > Insecta > Orthoptera > Gryllidae > Gryllus > Gryllus longicercus. The sequence continues at coordinate 6,753,725 of JAZDUA010000011.1, read as the reverse complement.
ACAAAAAGAACTTTTCAGATATTCAGACACACAAAAAAGAACTGTGGTAATCCGCCTCATTGCGGCAAATGTGCAGGGCTACATGCCACGGCCGAATGTTCTAGTACTGATACCAAATGTTCACTCCGCGAAAAGGGTCATCGGTCCTCTAGTCGCGACTGAGAAAATTATCAAAACATTCTCCAGAGGAAATCACTCTCATCCCGCTACCCCATCCGACAACAATTCGCACGACCAGCGATACCCCATCATCCACGTTCATTAACCCCTCCAAGGGCTCTTCCTGTAGCCTATCCTCATCCTTCCCCTTCCATCCCTATCACAATGCATCAAGAACAAACCCTCGTTGTAGAATTCCACAGCCATCATTACCAAACCAAACCTATGTTCAGATATTTTCAAACAGCCCATACACCCACCCATTGGGCAGCCCTTCCAGTTGGAACAATTTATTTCCCAATAAGTAGAACATTTCTTCTCCAAACTCCCAAGCCTTCTCTTACAAACTCCATTCTTCAATCAATAAAATTATATTATCCATAAAACATACCTATTAGTAGTTCATTCCTCATTCCTCACTCCATTCATAAGTAGTTCTCATTCCTCACTCCGTCTCATTTCATGGAATGAAAACGGTGTTAAACCTAAAATTCATATGCTAGCCTACTTTTTGCATAATAATAAAATACAAGTAGTTTGCATTCAGGAAATCCATGTTTGCCCTTCGATGAAAATTTACATTCCTGGCTAATCTATATCGCTACGATCGACCTGCGAAATCGGGTGCAGCGGTTTGCCATATTTGTAAAAAATTCCGAAACACGTCACCAGCTACCTTTAAATATAAATAATACTTGCGAAAATATTAGTGTGACAATTCAGCAGAAATGTCAATCTACCTTAATAATTACTTTAATTTACAAGCCCATACAGATCAGTTGATATTGATACCTTATTTTCCTCTCGTCAACCAATATTAGTGATCGGTGATTGGAATGCTAAACACGTTGCTTGGGGAAGTAGACTAAACTCACCTGCTGGTAATCTGTTTCTAACTGACATACAAAGATCAAATCTGGCTGTACATGCCCCTGATACACCCAAATTCTATCCCTACAGCGCGTCAGTGCAAGCTGATATACTAGATTTCGGCGTATCTAACAACTTTAGTTGTAACATTGAAGTCGAGACTCATATCGCCCTGCAATCCGATTATCGCCCCGTAGTTTTCCACTCGACACAACCCCAGAAGAAATTCGTCCCGCTCAGCCTTATCATTTGCGTAATGTCAACTGGCCACATTATCAGATGATATTTACACATCTTCTACCTCCACTGCCATTACTCCGAACTACGCAGAAAATCGACAGCGCCATTGACTCACTCATACTATATTAGATGCCCTCCACTTAACGGCCCCCACAGCCCATCAATGCACCTCGCTTCCAGCAATACCACCTATAGTGAAGAAACTGATCGAGTATAAACGATATATTCGTAATCATTACTTGAGACATCGATCTCCTCTCTTAAAATCTTATTTAAATCTCCTAACTAAAATGGTGAAAAAACGTTTAGCGTACACTCCCGACATTGAAACTCAAACGGCAAACCCATCTGATCATATATTGTGGAATAAAACCAGAAGTCTTTTTCACAAACCTACCAATGTACCCACCCTCGTTACTCCAACTGGAAAACCATGATCTCCTTCTGATAAATGCGATATGTTGGATAATTATTTTGCATCAACCTTTACTTCTTACCCCCCTCAAAATTGGCACCACCATAATTATGTTGAGGAATAAATTGCACGATCAGAAATAACAGTTCCTGAATGCCGCACATTTATTTCACCAACAGAAATCATCAAGTAACGTTCACTAGCAACCCCAAAATTATCAAATGGTCATGATCTAATATCAACTTTTTTATTAAAACGCCTTCCCATAAAAGTAATCATACACATTACAGCAATATTTAATGCCGCTTTGAGACAATCGTACTTCCCGGATAAATGGAAACACGCTTACATTATTCCCATTCTAAAGCTAGGGAAAGCTCAAAATCATCCAACTAGCAATCCCCCGATTTGTTTGCTACCCACAATAGGAAAGCTATTTGAAAAATGTATACTCTCTAGGCTAAATTCATTACTCAGCGCAGACAATGCCATACCACCTCATCAGATTGGATTCCAACCCCTTTTGTCTACGTATTATCAAATCTTACGTCTAACTGAAAATATCATCGAAGGATTTCATGACCACAAGCATACCTCAGCAGTTTTTCTAGATGTAGCTAAAGCTTTCGATACCGTCTGGCACCCAGGATTAATTTTCAAACTCCGCAGTGTAGGTACTCCACTATATCTTTCACGCATCATTGAAAGTTTTCTTTTCAACCGAACATTTTCTGTACTTCTCCTCGAAGCTCTCTTCACACCTTTCACCATTATAGCAGGAGTACCTCAAGGATCCACCCTCTCCCCGCTTTATTTAATGTCTACACTTCGGATATACCAATCACCCAAAATACTGCACTAGCTCTATTTGCTGATGATACAGTACTGTATTCCTTCAACTACAATCTTCAATCTGCCGTGAATGATCTGAAGTATCACCTCACATCATTTTCCAACCGGGCCAAAAAATGGCACATTGAAATAAATCCTAATAAAAGAAAGGTAAAAATATGTACCCTTCGTAGACCTGATGTCCCCCCAAATCTCACATACCAATCACAAAACATCACCTGGCTCCCACCTAACAAAACTGTCAAATATCTTGGAGTTCTGTTCGATAAAAGGCTTACATTGCGGCAAAATATAAAACACCGAATAGCACTAGCGACTAGTAAATTCCAATTATATCCGATTCTCAAAAAATTATCCCCCTGCAACTACATGTTTCTATTAAACTTTATAAAGCAATGATACGACCCATGCTTTCCTATGCTTCCCCTGTGTGGAGTGCCGCAGCCAAAACAAGCATCAGCAAAATCCAAATTTTGAAAATATATTCTTAGGCACAATCACAAAAGATTTCTGGTACATACCGAATGCGAAGTTACATAATGAACTTGGCATTACACCAATCCCCGTCCATTTCTCCCTCTTATCTGTAAAATTCTATTCCAAAATATTAGAGATTCACTTTCACATGGGTAAGCAAAATCCTCATCGTAAACGATTAAAAGAAAGTTACCCAGAGAATTTTTCGATCCGCCATAGACATAAACCGATGATTTTTTCCCATTATAAACTACTGTATATAACCACTGTATTGTCTTATATCAAAACTAAATGTCTGTTTATAATGTTCTCAAATGATTCTGATATATAAATAATATTAATATACTCGTATTTACCTTATGCGGCTACAGAGGGCCAATGACCAAGCTAGAATAAATAAAAAAAGAACGCAGCACTCACTGCCATAAAGCAATATCGGGACAGCAAATGTTTTATCAAATTTGTTTCTAGAACTTTTCGGGTCTTGTGTTTAAGAGTTGAACTATGGTCTCACAGTATGGTAAATAATACAATAAATGTCATTGTTAAAATTAATATTACTTTCCTTTTGAATGTTCGGTGTAGTCTCTAATTTTATAGAAACAGTTGTGCAGAACAGATTTTACATGGGACTTAAAGTTTGTATCTAATTTAATACTTTAATGTCATATGGCAAGTTGGCATGTATTATATGTGAATTTTTAGTAGTGAGCGGTTGATTCTGTTACCTGATGAATATGATAACTACGTCGAGTGTTGTAGTTATAGAAAACGACGTTTGCTGAAAATATATTCCCGCCCTTAAGTAAGTCATTTTTGACAAAAACTTCTGATTCATATATGAAGAGACAAGGTAATGGTAAAATATTTAGATTAATAAAGAGAATCTTACAAGAATCACGTGGGTGGGATTTACATATTATACATACAATTCTTTTTTGTTTCCAGATTATGCCATATCTCAGGCGGGATTCGCGAAATATACACAACGAGAAGAATGGAGACTGACTGGAAAAATCCCTGTAATATCGGATACATTAAATATGTGAATTAACGTGTGTATAAAGGTGGGTGCACAAGTCTTTAACAAACAATCCCAAAATTCATTTAAATTGGCCGAATATTTACTTTTTAGTCTACCGATTATTTTGAGAATTTTCTTTGGAAGATGTATCGGAAACGAACATTGTGTCTAATTTTTGGGGGGAAACATGTGATGTTGAATTTTGCTTAGTGAGATAGGCAGCAATTTTCAAAAAGTATTGCTTAAAGAGACTAGCAACTGTTGCCAGATCGTTCACATTTCTATCGCTATCTTAAAAAAACATTAGAAGGTTTCTAGTTGATTTGGTCGATTATTTAATACGCTCCACATTGCTATTGTTTTATTATTTGAGTTCAAAATACCCTGATCATGCTTAATTATTTTAGCCTGGCTCTTGACTTTTCTTCGTAATGATTTGTATTTCTCAAAGTAGCGGAGGAAATCGAGAGATATGTTATGATGCTTAGAAATGAAAGAAAGAATTCGTTTGTTTTTACATGATGTGCTACCCTTGAGTTATCCAAGCATTGCATTTCCGGGAAATATTTAATTTCCTTTTTGAAGAGGAAGGAAAGCATAAAAATGAAATGAAAGCGTCGAAAAAATATATTTACCGTTTGTATCAACAGCATTCTGAACCACGTCCCATGACTCTTGCATCAAGTTTGTGATGAATAATTTTATTTTGCTTTTAGTATACAATCTACAATAACGTGTGTTATTTAACGTGTCAATATTCCCGTTTCTTATAATGGCAAGAATGTATGAATTGTGATCACTGTATCATAAGTCTTTAGCTTCAATTTCATATCGAGTAGTGAGTTTATTAATTATTATTTAATCGAAAGCCTTCTCTGAATTTAGTGTGATCCGTGTAGGTACATTTATTGTAATATCTAAACTGAAGGAATGAATTAAGTTGAGAAACTGCTTATTCTCGCAGGATTTGAATAGAAAATCAATGTTAAAATCTTCACATATAACAATGGATTCAAAAGCGTTATTGCTGACTTTGTTTAGTTTCATCTCCAGTTTTTTAAAGAACAAAATATAATACATCTACAGTTCTCTTTGTTGGAGGCCTGTAGATGCAAAGTAATATAATATTTAGCGTAAGAAGATGTACTACAGATGTTTCAAGAACATTTCCAACGAAATACACATGTAATTCCGTCAAGGTGATAGAATTGATATTACTTTTAACGTAAATGCAAGAACCTCCATATGTAGGACCTTTATGCAATTCCTTTTGTCTACAATAATAGACTGCGAGATAAAAGTTTGGAATTTCAAAATGCAAAGTTTATTAAGAAATAACCAATAAGAACATCCATTTGATTTAAATTGTTCTGTAAAGCTTCTTAGATATATTGAGTTTTATTTGAAAGGGATTGATCATTATGGTGCACTAAGTTTATCTTTTACACGGACGATTTTCTATTGCATCTGACTGTAGTTTCTAAAAATTGATGAGACTGAGTACTTGGAGGGTAACTTCTTACTGAGAATGGAGGAAAGATTGCGGCCATGGCTGTCAGCCAAAATAAGTACTTGTTTTTTAGGCTAAGTAGGATTGTCTTTGTTTTCAAGTAGGATATGATGTGCAGCTGTAAGGGCACTTCCTAGCCTGTTTGCGTTGGTTTGTGCATGAATTTGTTGATGACAGAGAAGGGTTGTGAGGATCAGGAAGGCGAGAAAAATCTGTTTCATAATCTAAAACACTAAATTTGTTTTGATTTAGGACTGAATGTAGTGTTTGTGTCTTTTGTGCAGTCACGGATGCACGGTTGGGAAGAGTTGCCGAATTGTACCGAACCGTCTGTGAGGAGAACGTCCTCTTCCAACCTTCGGATATGTTGATATAAATTACTCTTTATATGTGAAGACCTTCAGAAGGTCGGCTTTGAGGGTGTAGAGAATAAAAGGAGCAGAACAATTAGAAGCCATGTCACGAATGCGTTAAAATGTACATGATAAAATTGGAATAAATACAAGACTCAGATAAGAGCAAAAAGCACCCAATTTAATATTTGCAAAATGTAATGTTTGTATGTATTCAATAAATTAAAAGCATTATTAGATAATAGAATGAGAAGTTATGTTGTTTACAAAATCGATTGAAAGCTAGTACTTAGCAAAATTTGGCAATGTGGTTATGTAGATTGTCGCCCATTTAAGCTGCTTCTATTTCATACAAGCAGTAGACTATACTTTACCATAAATAGATAAAATATACTAACTGAGAATTTGTCTTGAAAATATATATTAAATATTATTTGGAACACAAATTCAAAACTGTTCGATACACAGTTCTCGTACCGTTCGAATCAACGATGTCATCACTCGCCACGGAAGTATATTAATTCAATGACTAGTTTTAATCCACAGAAATTCTAGGAATCGTAATTCTGTGTAGAAGTACACGTCCACATGCATCAAGTATATGTCAAAACCTACAATTAAATTTAAAAGTGAACTTAAAACAATATTTTATCACTGAGAGTTTTTATGTGCATACACTGAAAAAAGGAAAGGTTGCCGCACATTGAGGTACGGTTCTCCCTACTAGAATCAATAGTAAAGTTTGACCTAGCTATTTTTGTGATTGACGCACCGTAGGCGCCATGTGCGGACCTCAGAGGGCCCTAAACCACCACTGTGCCTGGTGGTCCTCTTGTCTATGTAGTAACCTGAACCACAAAATGTTTGCAATCCATGATTGACTTTAATTAGGTTATCTCAGTTCTAAGAGATCCTGGAAAGTAACATACAAGTTTTGCATCTGAGAATGCTGTAAATTTGCTCACATAGTAAAATCCAGACGTGTGTGCGCATGGACATTTTTGAAGGAGCATTTAGCGTCGCGTAATTAACATATTTAATGCAGTGATTACTCCTTTAGAATATGGAATCAAGAGGTAAAATTAGAATGTATTGTATTTATACACATTATTGTTATTTTATTGCACTTCTAAGTATGACCTGCAGGTCTCTCAGAGTTCAACGAATCTCAATTTAGTCTAGTTAAGTAATAAGTTTCGGGGTCCAAAAAAAGTGAGTCAGGAAACAATGTAAGCATTTTTAGAGAAGAGATAATAATTACAATAGGAAATAGCTTTTATAAATACATTAAGCGTGATCATTTCTTAACGTCAAACTCAAATGAAATAATTGTAAACGTTGTCATTGCCAACAAAAGTATTTAATATAATAGCAGCTTTCGATGGCTTAGCCATCATCATCAGTTGTCTGCTGGATGGAAGCCACAAAACGACTACCTAGTCGTTTACATACCTTTACAATTATTTCATGAAAAATGCCAACGATAACGCACCACAACACCTATGTCAAACTCAAAATATAATAAGTGTTCCCAAACTATGAAATTTTATTAAAAAAGTGCAGTGTAATTAAATTTTCACACGAAAGGGCTAGTAAATCCCCATTTCTTCTTTCTGAAATTTTGTTAATGTATAGTAGGTCAATTATAGCACTGAAACATTAATATCACTTATACCGTGAAACTGGATACAAAATGTGTTTATGATTTTTTTCATAAACATCTGTGACAAAATCAAAGCACCAAGTCTTCCAAAATTGATTGTTTTGTAATAATGTAAATTTTATTATATGACCCCAAACCAAATATAACTTTGATTTTATATTTTTTACGAGAGGAGCGGATGACAAACAAGAACACATAAGAAATTTCTGGAAACAAGAGAAAATGCATTGTTTCTAACTCAGGAACTAATGTAACTTCTGATGAATAGCTTGTGGTTTTTTGAAGACGCTTTCTATTAAAGCAGGGTAAGCCAAGTAAACCAGTATATCCAAAATATGCACTCATGCGTGATAGTCCATATTGGTGATAGGTGGTTCATTATTCGAAGGCATAGGTCTATTCAGAAAACAAACACTAGTAAGAACATTGTACCAAATTCACAATATACTTGTGATAATGGATTAATCATGAGCTAAGGGGTAAGATTATTACATTTGACGAACACTAATCGTGGCAGAAAAATTCTTTATTCAATTACATATAATGCTTTCTTCCTGAGACTATAAATTAACACGCAATGGAAAAACAATATTCTTCTAAGGAAAATAATTTATCTTGACGAATTGGGAAAAAAAAACTTTTTGCCATATATAGAAACTAGAAATAGACTCCCTAAGTATGAACAGGCAATTCTATTATAAGGAATCTCTCCTTATAATCAAGTTCTAGTGATTCCCTAAATTGTTGGAAAAGGGACAGGTGTAAATGTGTCATCAAATCGCCAATGTGTTCAAACTGCGGCAAATTTGTTTCTGATCCTGATTGTTATTACATCCAAATCCATCGCCATTTCAGTGTCATATTTATACAAGAGGTCAGGAAAAGGAAAGAAGCAGATAAGAGTATTTATTTTTAATTCCTTGAAGAAGCAGATGCAAAAGCGACGTGCTTGTCAATTTTGTAATATGTTTTGTTGCACAGGTATTTTTGTTGAAATTCCTAGGGGCCCGTTGCCTCTAGGAATTTCTGCAAACCTTAGCGTAGATCTTCTGTCCACGTGATAGTCCGACCTATTACTATGAAGTTAATTAATCAATTTCAGCTAAAAATTAGAAATCTGTGTAAACATCTATGAAATTTTAAATGTGCTTGAATACAAATAGAATGTTTCAAATACACCTATTGTTAATTATTCAACAATTTACAGTTAACAAGGAGGCGAAGGAAAAAATACGCCTCAGATATATGTTTTCTTCAGTCAACTGTTACAAAAGATTCCTGTTTGTACTACGCCTGACAAACCTAGCCCAGCAGTTTTTTTCGTTAATCCATAACATGTTTCACATTAATGTTCAAAATGTAAATATTAATGACCAATTTTTGTATAAATTGGTGCAATAACTTGTTGTATATATATATATATATTGCAAATTTCATTTAAATTTGAAATTGTTTTTAATTTAAAAATATAGCAATAATATATTTTGTTGAACCAACGTTCATTACCTTTGCCAACAATATTTCATGTAATTAGGAGTGAAAATATTACTTGTTCTTTGTCCCAATTGTCAACATTCAACATATTGAGTCATTATGACCTAAAGGAGTAAGAGTGTGTGGTAATTTGATTGATTGGTGTTACTGGACGCCTCAACTGCTATGGCCTTTAGTCCGTTTGGTTTTGTTTCCCAGAGGGTGACTGCGATTCCTTTTCCGCTAGAGGATGAGATCAGGCACTGACCTGCACGTCAGCTTGTGGAAGATTTCCCCTTCCAGATGAATCTCTCAACTCGACACCGCCCCAGACGGAACACGTTTTGAGCTGGCGAGTGGTCTTCCGATATGTGGGACAGTAAGGGTAAGTGTATGTGTATGTGTGTGTGTGTGTTTATATGCATTGCAAGGGAAGAGAATAGAATAAGGAAGAGGAAAGAAAAATCTTACACCATTTGCGGTCTGTTAGATTACTGCATTCACCTGGCACTGATCGAAGAAACCACGGAAAACTACCGATCACATTAGCCGGCCGCTAGAATTCTTCTCCAGACAATGTCTGAATTCTTCTACCCAGCTGCCCAAAATTCGCCTCTGTGGAGATGCGAATACTGGAACGTCGCTGATCAGGGTCGCTGCAGATTCAGCGGTAATGCTAGTGGTGAGCTAAATTTGCTGTAGTAACTTCAAGATGCCGAGAAAGGACAAAGTAGAAATATAGGTATTGGGCGTAATATTTTTTGTATGTCTCACTGATATACAAATTAATGGCTTTTGTATTGTTAATCGCATTTGCTATTCAAAATGTTTATATTTAGAAATAACTGGCATCTTTTGAGGACTCTTTCTGATTGTGGAAGTGACATTGAAAGTTTCAAAGCAAAATAATAGAACCGTGTAGTTATTTCAAATATTTTGTTTCATTTTTCAAATGAATTGAGGTGGTAACTAGAAGAAGAGCCTATACTACAAAATTGTGTTTGGGATAAACGTACTGCAAGATTTAGACCAGAGCATTCTTCACACTGGTTTACATATTGCAAATTACATATTATTTAAATGTATTATAATTATTTTTAAACTAATTTTATTTAGTACGTAATTAAATCCTCCTTAATTTCAAACATGTGGCATAAAAAAAACATGCGTTATAGACCTTTCTTCTGGGGAACACTTTATATTTATTTCAGAAATGGTGAAAATTCTAAATATTTTTAATTTTAATTTGATTTTATTATAAAATGCTAATACAAACCAGAGTTTCGTTACTTACTTTTTTACCCTAGGGTTTTTTTTCATCGGATTCGGAGTGAATATTGTGGGCCCTTGCAGTGGACGCTTTTTGTTAAGTACACTCTTCAAAAAAGTATTGGTAAATTGTTCGGCCTGTTTCATAAGTACCCATATAAATACCGAATATCAGTAACTTTTGCCGGATTAAGTGGGACTCGAATGATGGATTAAAGTGCAATATTCAGGAGAACTCTCTTCATGTAACGGAATATTGCTCTGCCAACCTAACAAAAAGAGATAAAATCATTAAAAATTTGCTTGGATATAGATTAAATTAAGCAGAATTTATTTCTGCATTCTCCTGAAAAAGGACTCATAGTCCTAAGGGCCGCTTTTCTAGTTACCGCCTCAATTCCATCACATCTACGCCTACTATTTTTGATCCACAGTTTGTTTCTTCACGCGCAGACCCATTCGCAGATTGCTCGACCATGAAGAGAAATAATTTTAACATTAGAATGAACAAGAACTGTATGCTCTGTTTGTTTGCGTAGAATTAACTTATTTACCTCGCACGACCGAAATCCTTTTTATTTCTGTAAGAACATTTTTCAGTAATTTTTCTTTGAACGCGACCACATTGAAAAACCTGCGTGGTTTCTTGACAAGTAAAAAAATCGTAAGGTGGCTCTTCAAATATAACATTTTTTCACAATTGCTTTTTTCAGTCTAACGTCGTTGTTTACGTCGGCTTCAAACCATTTCAAAAGTATCCTGTCTGAATAACTCTGACGCGAAGTGCTAGTAAATTTAGACTGTTTCAACGATTACGCCTCGCAGAACTTCTGTCTTTTGTTTCTTTCTTGCTCGCAATTTCCCTCTCTGCGACTGCGACGTCCCTTCGGTCTTCTTTCACGAATATATTTTTGCTGCTCTTTTTTAATTTTTTTCTCTTCACTTTTTGTACGGGTTTTGTTTCTCTTCAAGGCCTATATCTTACGAGGAGGAAAAAACCTCGACGCGGCATTCAACCCAGCGCGTTCGTCAGCGCGACTGTATGCGCAGTGCACGGGAAATGATTGGTGGCATTCAGAGATAGTGTTTCTGCGTAGTGGGAGTGGCCAATTATCGCTGACAAAGTATATGAATTTTTTATTTTTATTTTATTCTTTGAACATCTACACGATAAATGTCTTTTGGTAAAATAAATGTTACATTCCTACATTTGCTCTTAAAAAACATAGAGTGCGACAGTTTCGGCATTTACCTACTAGATAAAGATAAACTGAACTAAATACCGATTGGGATTAATGTGTTGTTATCCAAATTTGTACGTTAATTAGATCATAAATATATTGGTGTTCTTCGAGACTAGATCTCCTGAAGCAAAATTATATTTTTTTATCTTTCTCGTCTTTGTTGGTGTCATCTTTGCTGACGTCGTTTTTGTGTTCGCTGCTGTCGCCTAGGTTGCCGTGTTTATCTTTGCGTGATCCTTCGATGGCATGGCTTTCTGTTTTCGTAGTTACGCGTTCTTAATTTCTTCGTTTACGCGCTTAGACATTGGCTTGTTCCTTCCTTGATGTGTTTCTTCGTTAGCGTCATTGTTTTCTTCGTCGTCTTTTCTTCGTTGGCGTGTTTCGTCGTTGATGTATTCCTTCGATGATTGGTTGGTTGCTAGTGATTCTAAGAGCGTCAACTGCTAAGGACATTAATCACGTAAGTGTGGTGCATGTGTTTTATTATTGAGGTGGCAGCGATCTTCCTCCTCTGGGTGGAAAGATCCGGATGGAAAGATTCGCCTGACGAGGTTTCCCCAAAAAGGTATCTCCCACCAGCAAGGCACCGCCCCAGCCGGCACAAGTTCTAAACTCCCGGCCGGCCTCCCAGCATGTGTGGTAGTATACTGCATGTTAGTATAAATGAGGGGTGATGATAGACAAGGAAGAGGAAGGAAATATCGCGCGCGGTCCGGGACGCGTTTGTTAAGGTGTTCGCTTATTGTTGATCGGAGAAGCCACCGATCACATCTGCTGGCCTCTAGAATTCTCCTCCAGACAGCAACTGAATCCGACCTAGCTGACAAGCTAGTATCGAAAATCTTGCCACATCAGTTGATGCCCTGAGCCACCTCTTTCGGTGTTCCTTCATTGACATGTTTCTTCGTTTGCGACTTTTTTGATGGCTTTTCGTCGTTTGAGTGTTCAGTCGTTCCCGTGTTCCTTCCTCGACGTGCTTCTTCGCCGACATGATCCTTCGTCGGCGCGGTTGGTGGCGGATGTCGCTTCGCTGGCGTCGTCTTGGTCGATTTTCCCGGCGCCGTCGTCGCGCGCCGCTGCGCCTCGGAGCCTTTCTGCAGCGGAGGAGGCTGTGCGCGCGCGGCCCAGTGAACCGAGCGCTCGCCGGAGAAGCGCTGGGATATTCTGCGAAATTGCAGCGCGCGCTCCGCTTGCAACAGCCTCGAGTGCGCAGCGATACCTGGGAGGGCGGCGCGCCACGCCACGCCACGCCACGCCACGCCACGGCGCATGGCGCGCGGCCGGGCGAGCTAGCGACAGGCCTTCACAGTTCGCTCGGGGCTGGGGCAAAGACCTTCAGCCAATCCCTTGAATGACACATTATAGCAAACGTTTTATAGTTCAGAACTCAGTTAAGACATATAGAATGGAACATGAAGATAAATGTGTGAAGTTGGTTATAGATTAAAAAAAATTAAAAAGGAAAGCACATGGGTGGCAAGGCGGTATATTTGGTAGAAAATTAAATTAAAAAAGAAAATATTGGGAGGAAAGAGGGAGAGAGACAGGGAGAGGGAGAATGCTAGAGAAAGGAAGTAACAATCAGAAATAAAGACGAAATGGGAAGACGAAATAATTACAAAGGAGCCTCGAACATCTCTGCGCACTGCGGCGTTGGGGGCGAGAGAGGCGCCAGAAGGTTATTGAAGAGGAAGGAAGCGGTAGACTGAGAGGTTCTCTTGCGCATGAAACCATAGCTGTAAGTGCTTCAGTGCCAATGGAAAGGAGATACTACTTGCAAACAAATCTGGAATGTTGTAAAGCGCGCAGTAATTCTTTACAGGAAGTGGGAAGCGAGCATAAAATAATAAAATGTAGCATGACAATCGTTAGGTTTTAGGATAAGATAACTGCAGCAGAGTTTTATTCAATGGGACTGTTTACAAAAAAATAAATCAATATAGGGTAATAATAATGAATAAATAAACATAAATATTACTTAATAATAACACACTAGACCGCACAGTAAATACATAGCGATAAGATATACGGCACTTCACTGAGTCACCTGACTCGTACTCAAACATCCACACAATTCGGCGCTCACACCACTTCAATGAACTGCGCGACGTGTATTTAATGTTGTTCTGGTGATTGTATGCAATGTTGTATGTAGATGATGTATTAAGCTGACGTTCTTCTGAAAGTACGAGTCCTTTCTCCGAAAAATGTTTACAAAATATTTTGTTGAACATAATTCTATGGTTTCAGGTCATTGGATCCACGGACAAAAGATCTAATTCTCGTTAGCTCTAATGATCAGGGAGTCTATTGCGAACCAAGTCTAATGCGACATAACGTCTTCTCGACACAGAGTCTAAAACCAAACGACGTCGACAATTAGAAGGTTCAATCAATAAGATATAATAATCTTAAACACCGATGATCTAACAGATAGAAAAAAATGTAATAGCAAAGTTTCTATTTCTAAAGTAGTATAATTTTAGTTCTTAATGACTTCCCCTAAACTTTTGATAATATATACGAGGGCATTAGTGATCTTGTTGAACCTATTGCCAGGTACATATCTCTATTTCTATCTCTATCTCTCTATCTCTATCTGTCTATCTCTATCTATCTATCTCTATCTATCTCTCTATCTCTATCTCTATCTCTCTCTCTATCTCTATCTCTCTCTCTATCTCTATCTCTCTCTATCTCTATCTCTCTCTGTCTCTCTCTGTCTCTCTTTCTCTCTGTCTCTCTCTGTCTCTCTCTTTCTCTCTGTCTCTCTCTATCTCTGTCTCTCTCTGTCTCTGTCTCTCTCTGTCTCTCTGTCTCTCTCTTTCTCTCTCTCTCTCTCTTTCTCTCTCTCTCTCTTTCTCTCTCTCTCTCTCTCTCGTTTCCGTTTGTAAACAACGCTAGCCTTTAACACGTTCAGCCGATTGTCTCCAAAATTGATATTCCCATATTGATTTTGGGCGGCGTCTTCCTAGAAGTAAAAAATCATATTATTATATTTATGAGTACATGTACTTTAAATATTGTCGTATAAAGTTTTGAAAACTCAACAGTTTTCTGTGACAGCTAACAATTGCGCATTTTCAGAAACGCTCAAAGTCATTTTCTCATAAACAACTCCAAATTCTTTCTTCAAAATTTTCGACTGGAATGTGCTAATTGCATTCTTTGAAATGACGTAAAGTGAATATCGGGGTATTTTTCTATGAAAATTACACAAATGTAATTATTTTGAAATATCTCTTAGGTTGAGTATGCGCATCTCAAAGAGTTTGTTAATTCTATTGCAATTGTCAGTTAAAGTGCTTCAAATTATTTCTGAATACGTTTTTCTAAAACTCAACAAATTTCTTTGAAAAAGACATTCAAATTTCGAAGCAGCGTTTAAACGCCAATTTCTTAACAACTGCTTCAATTTGCCATTTAGGAAGACGTTTTACTGTTCTTCCATATTCCTAAAATAATATTTCCTTTCTACCAATTGAAAACTGAAAATTTAAGACAATTTCAAAAAAGCCTACATTGTGCGGTGATAAATGGCATCCTGCAAGAGTATGTAGGAAGTGCAAATATCTAGCGAATATCAAAGGAAATAGAAAAATAATACGAGAAAGTCCGTTGTTTCTGTTGCACCGCTAGTTGGATCTCTATTCTCTGGACAGGACTCTCTTCTCTCTATATCTCTGGACAGTTTTAATTTAATTTCGATCTCGGATTGCGTATAGGACGCATAAGAGAATGACACAGATCTCATGTTTTATGAAAATTCTTGTTTTTGAACATTTCAAAAAACTTCAGAAGGAACTTCTTAAAAACAGAAAGTAATGTAATTCTGAGCAAAAAAGCAGCGAGTTTTCGATAGAAAAACTCTTATTACAGGACCCTAGTAATGAAAAAATGGATCAATACAATTACTAAATTTGGAAAAATAATCCTTAACACGTGGTGTAGTCAGAATGTATATTTTGTGGGTCCTTGGTTACCGAAAATCGATTGACGGTGAAACATATCTCTGTCCGTTTGCGAACAACGCTTCCCATTAAACTGTTCAGTCGATTGTCTCCAAAATTGATATTCCTTAATCTATGTCGGTGAGGTCGCGGCCATTTGAATTTGAAATTGTCTTCTATATTATATCAATAGTACACATAACTTCAGAAGTTCTCACACGCAACCGATCTTTATAAATGAGAACACTAAAGGAAGTGAATTTCACGACGACGTGACGAACTACATTTTTGCCTTAAAATTTGGAAGGATATTGTGGCGTCACCAATTAATTAAGTATAATTCTATTATGGCATCGCCAATAACAAATAATTTCTACAGCTGGAAATAGCTCGCGTCGAGAAAGAAGTGGGTCAAGGGACGCTGCCTTCGCCGCGACGGTTTCTTTCGTTCCGCATCGGCCCGCCCCGACCGCACTCAGCCTCCTTTTCAGAGGCGGACCGTTTATTGCCCCCTCATAAAAAGACATAATGGCCCTGGCCGGAGCCCAGTAGGACAATGCACACCCTCGCGCCCCTCTTTTGCCAGCGACCCGGGAATGCCGCCGCCCCGAAGGAGTTCGCACAGAAGACACATTTACAACACGTCGTAAGCGAAACCCTTTCTCAGCGAGTCAACCGATCCCCTTCCAAACAATGCCCGCCCCCACACCCGTCTTGACACACGCCTGGACTAGGAACCCGAATTCCCGCAGGGGCTGTTTACAAACTAAATACAGTAGGCTGTCGATTAGCCCATGCCGACCGTCGAGGATCCGTGAAATGCGCTTCTGCATGCGCACGTGTCCAGACAGCTGCGAGCAGCTCCTGGAACAACTGACAAAGGGAAGCGAGCGAGAGAGAGAAGCCAGTGTCAGACAGAGAACAATCGACGGAAAAATACGGGAAAATTGCCACATGATTGGTTAATCAGAATTCTGCGACGCAGCCACCCTCAGCCAATGGGAAGCTTAGCCACGAGGGAAGGGATAACCCAGAGCTAGAAACATTTTGGGAAGGGGAAAGGAAATTCTTTTAAAAACGAGATGCAGAGAGAAAACTTGACTTTTTGTAATCGGAGCAGACGAGGGAGGAACTCTCCCAGAGACAGTTCTTGCGATCAGAGCGCGACGGGGGAGGAACACTCCCAGAGAGTAGAAGTACGGGATACTTCTTAGCGACTTCCTGTTACTCCGAGATACTTCTAAGATACTTCGAGAGAATTCCAAGATACTTCTTGGGTGCTAAGTTTGCTCGATTACTCAGTTACTTACAATCGGGACGCGAGTTTGGGAAAGACTTTCCCAGAATCGAATTAGTTAGGACGCGACTAGTGGACTTGTCGCGGAGGAAACTCGGGCGGGAGACTACTGGATCCCGCGCCGTTTCCGCATCGGCCCGCCAGCCTTTGCCGCCTCCCGCTTCGGGCCCAGTGACAGCCCACCGCGTTACGTCAACGCCCGTGGCCACTCAACCCTCTGAGCCTGCTCGAGCCGGCGACCTGGAATTGCCGCTGCCTGCCGAGAGGAGACGCGCCGCAGAAGGTCAGCGACCCGGGACTGCCGCTGCCCATGCTTCGAGGCCGCAGCTCGGCCCGCCCGCGGAGACAACGCAGCCACTGGTGAAAAAATACGAGACGAAGCCGTCTCGCAGAACAATCGTAACGGCGAGAAATTGCAAGTGGCCGCGCTCAGACCCTGCAGACCTTAAATGATGAAGTTCGCACGCTTCATCAAAGAGTCAGCCTAATATGTTAGCCTTAAGGGAATTAACAACTAGTAATTAAGATAACCAGTTCACAGAGTAGATTTAGTAAAAAAACTTGCGTCGCCCTTTGCGACATGTAACTTCCCTGGCAGCTCTTGGTGCCAGGAATAAATTGTTATTTGTCACAAATGACTCTGTGCTAATTCATGACCTCCCAACCCTTCCATCCAGTCACATTTCAGGAGCTGAACCTGGCGCCCTCCCCCGCTCACATTAGTAGGTTTGTTTACATTTGGCTGGTCCCAACGTGGGGCTAGTTTAGTGTATTAGTCGCTATTATTACAATATTCAATACGTGAACATCGTTTGAGCAACATTTCCGAAGTACCAAAGTGAAGTATAAGCACATTGAGCTGTTTCTAATGGTAACAAATGGTATTTATTACTCAAAAGTGAAAATATTTTTTTGCTCTGAATTGCGTTTCTTGAGGTACGTAAGAACCCAGAAAATAATCCAATACTTTTTAGTAAACAAATTCGTTTTCAATTTTTGCACTCCAGTATGCTGGGGCCCAGCCCCTCCAAAACCTCTTCTTTTCCTCAAAACAAGTCCAGAAAAAATAAATAATATTGCAATGAGTAGTGTTTCTTTTTTTTTTCTCTTTATTTTTTTGTCGCATCAACGGCTAAGGTTATTAGCGACAACATTTTTAATTACATGTGTTTACAGACAATTATGACTTTATCTGTCATTACATAAACAAAAGTATAAGAATGTATTGGTCATACAGTATCACAAATTACGTATCTTACATACCATCTTGATACAGAACAATCAAGGCATAGTCATAACATCTTTTCGAGGGTTACACATCATTACATTTACATAATATAACATAATAACATAACATAATATAACATAATAACATAACATAATATAACATAATAACATAACATAATATAACATAATAACATATAAGTTATAACATACTATTATCTTACATACTTGTAACACAGTCATACAATATCATCGGGGTAGGATCATAACACATCAACTCTTAGAGATACGGGCGGGCTTACCGTAACATTATATTTCAAGCATGACATTTGTGTTTTTGCAAAATTTGACAATCTGGTTTTGAAAGGGGACAGAGTACAAGATTTTCTCCATTTCATTTGGATTAAAATACATAGTTCTAATGTGATCATATTTACGACAGGACATAATAATATGTTCGATTGATAGTCTTACTTGACACATATCACGTAGTGGTGGTGAGGTATTCTCCAGCAAGTACCTGTGTGTAATTTTAGAATGACCAGTTCTGATTCGTGTAATTAAAACTTGTTCGCGTCTAGTCATCTTGGGGTCCGATTGTAGTGATAGGAATAAATCGATTGATTTATGGGTATTACTAGACTTGTGACATCGCCATATCGGTTCCCATTGCTGGAGCATCTTCCTATGTACGAATCTTATGACATCTTGTTTGGAGTATCCAGGGTTAGGTCTTACATTGTTTCCTTGGAGATCAATTATTATCTTTGTGTTAGTTTCATTGTTATGTATTTCGGTCATAATAATTGGATACAGCTGATTAGGTAAAAGAAGAAAAATTACTGATAAGCCTTGGAGTTTAATCAAATGAAGGAGTTCTTTAATTCGAGCCGTCGTTTTGGATTGTGTTTCATCATATATTTTGAAGATATCTTTAGGAATTTTATTAGTGATGATAGTGGCATCGGTACTGTTATGGGTTATCTTTTTAAGCGCTTCCAGAATTGCATGGTTGAACATGTTTTCCTGACTAGCAATGTTCATAAACCGGAATTTCACCAAAGATTTGGGATCCTTCACAATGGCCTCAGAAAATGATGTGTTATTGCGTCCGTCAATGAAGATATTGTAGTTATTTTTGTATTTATCATACGCTTCGCAGTATTTGAGTTTCCATTCGTCTAAGTCAAGGTTGTTCTGCTGAACTTCAACCAGGGATTTATCGACTTCAATGATGTTGATGGTCCAGGGATTTACAGCGGGGATCTTTTGACTTTCTATAGGAAGCCTCAAAATATTGAGGGAGCTGAATAACGTAGCTACTTTATTATAGAAAGGTGTAGAACATTGTGGATTTCCACTTCTAATTCCAGGAGATACATCATTACGTATTATCTTATTTAAGGATGTTTTGGCTTTAATTGCGTATTTGATTGACAGGGTTTGTCTTCGATATGTGAGGTTAGTTTCAGCCGCTTCGATGAGAATACTACCAATTGGACTTGTGTGAAAGCAACCAGTACTTATTCTGAGTCCGCAATTGTGCAGTGTGTCCAGTTTCTTGAGAGTTGAGTTGCACGCTGAATTATATACAATAGATCCGTAATCTATCTTACTTCTTATTAAGGCTTTGTATGTAAGTAGTAAGGTATTTTTGTCTGATTCCCAGTTGTTGTGATTTAGACACTTCAGGATGTTAAGTCTATTTTTGCATTCTGCGTATGTTTTAGAGATATTTTCTTGCCATGTGAGCCTGTGGTCAAATATAAGGCCCAAGATTTTTGTATGTGTGACAGTCTTAATGGCTTTGTTGCCCAGGAATAGTTTCGGGTAGACGGGGCTTAATTTTTTAGAAAAAATCATACATTCAGATTTATCAGTCGAGAATTTGAAACCGGTTTTCATTGACCATTTGTAAATACAGTTTACAGCAGTTTGCATTAATTCATTGGTTGAGTCGAAGTTCCTTCCTTTGCATAGTAACACCATATCATCGGCGTATTTCCGCACGACAACTGGGCTTATAATATCATCATCAGCATCGTTTATGGCGATTAAAAATAGAGTCACACTGAGCACTGATCCTTGCGGTAGCCCATTATTAAGTTTCTTAATTGTTGATAAATTATTACCTACACGTACTTGCATACATCTGTTGCTAATAAAGTTGGTAAGGAACTTAAACATATTGCCCTTGATACCAATACTAAGTAATTTAGCAGCTATGCGGTGTGTCCATACCATATCGTATGCTTTTTCGATGTCTAGATTTACTAAGATAACATGCTGTCCTTGAAGAAAGGCTTCTTGGATTATCGTTGTCGTGCTGATAAGATGTGAGGTGGTGGAGTGTCCAGTTCTGAATCCAAATTGGTTGTCTTTTATTAAATGTTGAGATTCAAGGAACCACCTTATTCTTTTGTTGACAATTTTTTCTAATATTTTGCATAGGTTGCAGGTCAGTGAGATTGGTCGGTAATTATAGCTATTTGACTGGTCCTTGCCAGGTTTGGGAATCGGAATGACTGTGGCAGTCTTCCAGAGTTCAGGAAAAACATTATTTAGCCATATATGGTTATATATTTTTAATAAAATGTTAATACCTCTCTTTGGGAGATTTTTTATTAGGCAGTTTGGAATTTTGTCTGGGCCAGGAGCAGTGTTGTTGATCTTTTTTAAAACTTCTTGTAGTTCGTGCATGAAAATTGGAGAATTCATGTCATTATCATAGGTGCTGTCATCAATAGGTGTCATATTTGGTTCACTTTCAGCTTTTTCTTTATAAGTGATGAATTCCGTATGGTAATTGGAAGTGCTGGAATTTTTCATGAAGGTATCGGCAAATTCCTCAGCAATAATTTTGGGGTCGCTAATTATCTGGTCATTGCAACGCAGGAAATGTGTAGTACTATTAGTCTTCATACCACGTATGGATTTGATTTTTTTTCCAGCTCTCTGTTGAGTTCGATTGGCAGTTTATTGAGGAGATATATTCAGTCCATGATCTAGGTTTGTTTATTTTTACGGTTCTGCGGGCAATAGCTCTAGTTCTCTTATAGTTGATTCGGCTATCATCATCTCTTCTTTTTTTATACCGGTTAAATGCTTTTTTAGCATTTCTAATAGCGACTTTGCATTCAGAATTCCACCAGGGAACGCTTTTGAACTTAAACGGGCCATGGTGCATTTGTGTCATTGAGTTAGCAGAATTGGATATAATATTACAGAATGATTCTACTATCTGGTCAATGTTATTATCGTCCTTGAAAATATATTCTTCGTTGAGGTGCTCATCAATTTTTTTCTGATAATCCAGCCAATTAATGTTCTTATAATTGGGGATTGGGTTGCGCCATTCATGACTAATGGGCACACTTGGTTCGTGCATATCAATTAGTATTGGAAAATGATCACTATCGTAAGGGAAGTCCATAACATTCCAGGTACATTTCTGTGCTATTGTGGGAGAAGCTATTGAAAGATCAATCGCACTTAGCCTGCTGTTACTGATATTAATATGTGTGGGATCACCAGAGTTGAGGATGATGCTGTCATGGTCGTCAATTACTTTTTCCAATAATCGGCCTCTTTTATCAATTTTGTACGATCCCCATAAGGAGTGATGGCAGTTAAAGTCTCCAAGAATTATGAAGGGCTCTTTTATCTGGTTTATAATATCATGCATTTCGATTTCTTGTAGTGGGTACCTATTAGAGATATAGACATTTCCGATACATATGGGGTTAGCTGAATTAATTTTAATTGCCACCAATTCCATGTCAGTTTGAATTTTTAGAATTTCGATGGGAATCGATAATTTGGAATATATCGCCACACCACCACATGCATATTCAGGATTACTTCTATTTTTAAAGGTACAAGTATATCCAGTTATATTCCCATGTGATTTTCCTTTAAAGTTTGTTTCTTGTATACATATTATATCAGGGCTATGTAGTTTGCATAAATATTGTAAGTTTTCTAGCCTGCTATAAAAGCCATTTAAATTCCATTGCAGGATTATCATTACTTCTTCTTTATATTATACTCTACTTTCAGATGTGTCAGCATGGTTTAAATTCTATGGGGTAATTACATTAACTGGTGTTGATTTCAATACTGGAATCTGTTTCAGTACTTGATTCATCTGCAGTATTAATTACTGAGTTGATTTTCTTGATAATTCTGGTGAATCTGCCTTTTATGGTTTTGTTGGTGAGATGAGGATACAAATTATGCATCATTTTGGTGATGGATGATATGTCCTGTGAGTAATCAGCAGCTATAAGTATAGGATCATTAGCACTGAAAGAGTTCTCTAAAAAGGATTTAAACTGGATGTAATTAAGGGGGAAGTTATTTTGAGTGTCTTCAATGATGTGTTTGATAGGGGTAATCAACTCTTCCATATTCTTCTCTTTCTTCTTTTTTTTCTTTTTTGGTTGTTTTGAGACTTCTTCCATATTCTTTGTTTCAGTTGTGTTGCTTACAGTGGAGGGTAAGGAAGAGTCAGTCTGGAGGCATCTTTTATTATTATTATTATTATTATTATTATTAAGGGAAGCTATGTTGTCATTAGTTGTGATTTCTTCATTGTTTTTAGCTTCATTAGTAGAAAATACAGATTTAGAAGGTGGTGAGGGACCAGTTGTGGGTATTTCTTTTGTAAGATCATTGTGACTTTGAATATCTACAGCTCCACTGTTTTCTCCATTGATGGCAGGGTCTGGTATGTCACAGGATTTTCCCCTGAATTGTTCAGATTCCATGGGAGCACTGCCTAAATTGATAGTCTTGTGTTGATTAGATGTGTTATGTGAAGGGCATTGTCCAGCCAAGTGCCCTGTTTGGTGACAGTTAAAGCAAGACATTTCATCTGTTGTAAAAAATATCCTATATGTTGAGCCATCATAATACACAGTAGTAGAATCTGTTAGTAGACTCACATCTTCAGGGGCAATATACACTTGCCTACGGAAACTCATAATATGGGAAAAGCCCTGTCCAGGAATACCAGCTTTTACAAATGAAATTTTAGATGCCAATTTGATATTCTTTGTGGTGAGTACATTCTCTATTACTGAATGTGGGATTATGGGACAAACGTTAGATATAATAATTCTTTTGGCCTTTGTTACAAGTGGTCTCAACTTCAGTTCATAGTTTTTTATTTTAATAACTTTATGGTTGTTCGTAAGGCTGTCAGCTATAGTTTGAGAGCTTAGAAAGATACACACTCTGTTATTAGCAATTCTTGATATGAACCTTATTTCACTGGCGTTAATAATATCGGATAGACTGTTTATGTAATCTTTAATAGTGAGACCTTCATGCGAGTCGATAATTATGGCCTGGTCCTTGGTGGGAAACACTTCAGTTGATATGACATTTGCGTAAGTTTTCATATTTGAGTGAGTAGATACCTGAGGTGACGGTGTTGAGGTTATAGGAGCCCCGATGTCCGGAGGCTCCATCCTTGCAGGTTAGCCGCTGCACCGGCTGACCATACAGTTGACTTCAGACACTCACAACTCGTGGGACAAGAGATTACCAGTAAGTAAATGTTATTAAGTTCACAGACTGAATGGCAATGAGATAACAACTGTTTCACTGCACGCGATCGGAGCACGATGTGTCTCGGTCGGCTGCCGCAATGGAACTAAGAGTAGTGTTGTACTTGTCCGATCCTGTATTTTTACATGGAAAACTTTACTTGGTATTCTCTGGATTAAAAACTTTTTGTATTTTTGTGACTATCAACGAAAGCGAAAGGCTGTCAAGGAAGATTGAATAATTGCTTGATATGTTATTTTAGGGAAGTGTGAATTGTTCGAAGAACGTATATGTGTATTACTTAATACATCTTTATTGAAATTTTGTTTTTAACTTCAATTCCATTGTTTTATTCTTATTTGATATTATATAAGTACGAAGTTACATTTACACGCTTTTAACAAATATACACGTTTCAGTTACAACTTTCTTTCTTTATGAAAATATTAAGAAAATAGCTAGTAAAATGGTGGAAATTAGCATGCGAGAGTTCTCACATGAGTACGCTAGTATCACAAACACAACCAAAATAATGAAAAGAAGCCTATTTAACAGAAACCCTTAACCCCTTAACCTTAACCTGGGTTGTGATCGTTGACTGTTGTCGAATGACTTGCGCTATTCTTTCTATAACTTTATTTGGTTGCATTAATAATTTAATTCACGTGATATTGTAGGCTACCACATTTTGATTTTTGTTGTTAATTTATTTGAAGCTTTAGTTACTTTAAAAAGTTTGTTCATGTGTTCTGCCATAGCACAAGCTTTCCCTTACGACCTGCGTGTACCCATGCAAGAACTCTTGCGTGTTAAATCCCACACTGTAGCCTATTCTTCTATTGGTATACTAAGAGGGAAAGTTATTAACAAACGTATTTAATTGTTTAAAAATGTATAAAAGGAACTTCCTTTGTGATATACAAATATCAATATAAAATATAAAAAAACATTAATTAATGTGGAAAAGACATTCTCACTTAAGGCTTATTTCTTGGAACAATTTATAACATTTCTTTAAAAGAGCTTTTCGCGTTTCTTGACAGTCCCAAAAATATTAAAAAAGCTTTTTACTCTTGAGAACGCTTTGTGACTGAACTCGCTGGCTTGAAAGTTTCACCGAATCACTGTTGATAACGAAAATACTGGGTCAGGTAAAATACAAACCAAACCTAACAGAGATAACTGACTGAGATAACTAATCAAGATAACTGACTGAGTGCCGCGGGTTGCGTTTGAGATGAATATTTAGATGCGTTTTTTCAACACATTCTCCCAATTTTTAAGGCAAAGTGCAATTCGTCACGTCTTCATGAAGTTCTCTTTTTTTAGAGACCTCATTTATAAAGATCGGTTGAGTGTCATACCCACAAATGGTATGTATACTACTGGAATAATACAGGAGACAATCATTTTTATGTGTTGATAAAAGATGTTTTACGGTCAACCTTTATCAAGGAGTTCGCACCGAGCAGCCGTGCCGTGAACATCGTACGCCACAGCTCTCTCACTGCGTAGTGTGTTTAGATTGAGTGTCAAACTAGTTTCGCTTGCACAGCAATCTACGTGTCTATTGTAAATATGATACATCGTTACATCAAAAACAGTTTAATTTCGCAAATAGTATTAAAAAATATTTTTCCACAAGTGAGTGAAAACCAACCCGTGACCGCGAGTGGCGAAATGAACGTACAAGGTAGCCCCGAGTCGGGGCTACACGGTACATCACAAGTGTTTGTGAACGCTATGGATACCTTATATGCAAGCAACAACAAACAGTGCATTCTCCCAACAGCACAATTTCAACTTTTACAACAACAGCAGCAACATCTGCAACTCCTTCATCAGCAACAACAGCAGCAACTACTGCTACTTCAACAGAATCAACCCACAGCGCAGCAAGGGCAACCGTTAATGCAGCAGCAACCGCCCCAAACGACCCTGCCCCAAGAACACCAAAGCGAGGAGATGCACGCAACAACTTCCAACGAAACGCTTTCAAACGTAAGTAAACGAAAGAGAAATGATGATGAAAACTCTATGCCATTATACAATGTTCAAACTTCATCGCGTTTCGAAGTGCTTCAAAATCTTAAAGACAGTGATCCAGACAAGTGACAAGTACTCCAGAACAAACATTAAAAATTCCGCCCATAATTATGCACAACGTACTTGACTACAACCAAATGATTTCCGACATTAAATCAGTAGTCAAATGTGATTTCACAACCAAGACAGCCGGTGATCAACTAAAAATCATGCTCACTACAATAGAAGATTTTAGACATCAATGTGTTGAGAAGAACAGACAATTCTATTCTTTCCGCGACCCTTCTATTAAAACCTTTAATGCTGTGATGAAGGGCATCCCCACATGTTACTCGGAAGCTGACATTTTAAAAGAACTTGAACTCAAATACCCTGTTACCAAAGTGACTAGATTATATGACAAAAAGAAAAATCCAATTGAAGTTTGTGCTCTAGAAATAAAAGACAATAGAGACGGGAAGTCAATATTAACTTCAAATCGCCTGATGCATTGCGTCATACAAGTTCAACCTAGAACAAATCGAAACTACCCAATACAATGTAAACGTTGTCAAAGGTATGGACACTCGCAAGCAAACTGCCGACTCACTCCGAGGTGCGTTAGATGTAAAGAGTCACACCACTATTCTCAATGCACAAAACCAAAAAGTGACAAACCGAATTGCGTTAACTGTGGCTTGGAGCACACGGCCAATTACAAAGGCTGTCGCATTTTCAAAGAAACTCAGCAAGCACGTTCAAACCTAAATGAACGCAGGTCAGGGTCAGAGCAACAACCGCCGCCGCGCAACAATCCCTCTCGTAGCCCTCCAACATTTAGCCCTCGCGAATTTCCTCTCCTTCCCAAAACCAATACCCCGTGGTCACCAGCTCAATCTTTGCAAACCCAAATGCCAACTGATGTATCCCAACTAATAACCACAATAGTATCACAAGTAATCTCAGCTATAATCCCGCAAATTCAAAATATTGTACAGTCAGTGCTAATAAATTTCCATAATGGCAAATAAAATCACTTTATTGAATTGGAATGCAAACGGAATTAAAAGACAACAATCAGAAATAGAAATTTTTCTTCACGAACACAAAATCGATATTGCATGCATAACCGAAACCCACTTGGTTCTAAATGAAAAATTCAAAATTTCCGGTTATAAAATATATAGAAGTGACAGAATTTCAAATGTTGCAGCAGGGGGTGTTTTGATTGCTCTTTCAACCCGAGTCAAACATCAACGGCCACTTAGCCCCAACACTTCTAACCTGGAAACTGTGTCAGTCACCGTAACTATAGATAATAAAGATTACACAATAATAACAGCATATAAACCTCCGAATAAACAATTTCCAGTAAAAGAATACAAGGAAATATTTAATAACAACGCCAACGTTATTCTACTAGGAGACCTAAACAGTAAAAACCAAGCCTGGGGATGCAATTGCACAACCCAGCAAGGCACTAAATTGCAATCTTTTGCAGTAAACAATAACTTAGATGTAATAGCACCTTGGCAGCCAACACACTACCCGTACAATAGTAATATTATCCCAGATATTTTAGACATAATGGTGTCTAAAAACTTCCACTTACCTACATCTCAAACCGTACTTCCTGAATTAGATTCAGATCATTGCCCAGTCATCTTTGAACTAAAATCTTCGAACCTCTTGCAGTCTAATAATCCCTTCACAGTTTTGGGCACGAAAGGGCACGTCAACTGGAATAAATTTAGAGACCTATTAGAAGTAAACCTTCACTACCCGGAACAGATACAAACAACAAATGAAATAGACAACCAGGTAACTAATATCACACAGAAAATCTACGTTGCATTGCTACAATCAACAACTCCTTTCGCAAGACCTTTCACTAACAATAGAAATCCGATCCCAAGGAATATTCTAAACCTAATTAAAAGTAAACGTAACCTTCGACGGCTCTGGCAAATCAACCGCAGACATGACCTTAAAGCAAAAATCAACAAATTAGGGAGAACAATCAAAAACAAATTAAATCAAATTCGAATAAACAATTTTCAAAAATCCATAGCTCAAATACACCCTAATAGTAGACCACTCTGGTCAACCATAAAAAGACTATGTAAAGAAACTACTGACATTCCTATCCAGAAACACAACTCAAATGTAGCTTATACGGATCATATGAAAGCCAATATGTTAGGTAAATATCTGCAAAATAGTTTTACTCCAAACCCAAATACAAATTCTTCCTTTACTAATTATATTACAAAAAACGTCCTGTTACCAGACTATAATGTCCCAGATAAAATAAAATTTATATCCCCATCCGAAACATCTAAAATTATTAAGCAATTGAAAACCCGAAAATCAGCAGGTCACGACCATATTAACAACAGAGCTCTTAAAGAATTACCCAAAAGAGCTATAACTATTTTAACCGCCTTATTTAATTCCTGTCTAAGACTGGGCTACTTTCCAAAAGATTGGAAATTATCTATAATCTTACCCTTCTGTAAACCAGGCAAAGATCCTCGCTTTCCTACAAGCTACAGACCAATAAGCCTCCTACCCTCAATCGCAAAGATATTTGAAAAATTAATTCACAGCAGATTATCTACTTACCTAACAAAAATTAGCGCTATCCCTGACTTTCAGTTCGGATTCAGATCTCAACATAGCACCACCCACCAATTGCTCCGTTTAACTGAATATATTGCAAATTCATTTCACAGCAAAAAATACACAATTGCAGTGTTCCTAGACATTGAGAAAGCCTTTGATAAACTCTGGCATGAAGGTCTTTTATACAAACTGCGCCAACTAGGAACTCCCAAATATCTACTCCATCTAATCAGAAGTTTTCTAAAAGATAGATATTTTTCCGTCCGTATTAACTCAAGTCTCTCAAACAAATATGAAATTAATGCAGGAGTCCCTCAAGGTTCTTGCCTCTCTCCACTTCTCTTTACTGTTTACATGTCGGATTTACCACAGTCAGACTATACAGAAATTGCCCTTTACGCAGATGACACAGCACTTTTTACCTCTCATTCAGACATTAGCTGCGCCTTCGACAATATACAGATTGACCTAAATAACTACATTAAATGGGCTTCAAACTGGAAAATAAAGATTAACGCATCTAAAACTCAAGCAAAAATTTTCACACTCCGCAAACTTCCTCAACCACCCCTCCTCCGCCTCCAAAACACAAATATAGAATGGATGAGTGGAAATACACCAGCAAAATACTTAGGAGTACTACTTGACACCAAACTAAACTGGAAACAACATATCAAATCTATAGCAGATAAAACTTATGCAAAAATATCCAAACTATACCCAATAATAAATAGAAATTCCGGACTTAGCACTGACTGCGGCTTAACCATCTATAAAACAATAATAAGACCAACGCTCACATATGCCTGCCCGATCTGGAATAACGCCGCAAAAACAAACCTAAACAAAATAGAAATAATACAAAATAAATTTCTCAGAAAGATCATTAAAGCTCCTTGGTTCATAAGCAACATACAAATCCAAAATGAACTAAATATATCATCCATTAACGAATATATAAATCTTATGACTCATAAATTCTTCTCATCCATTCCCCAATCGCGCAGTACAATATTCAAGCTAGGTAAAACGTATGGTTCATCAAAAAGAATAAGATCACGATTCCCTAAAGACTCCCTTCGTCCACCTTAAATCACCTACCCATCTTCCACTTTCCAAAATTTCACCCACTGACACCCTCTCCTCAAAATAAACCCATATAACTCCAAAAACTGTTATCCACAGTTTCTTCTCAAAGAACAACGTTTTATCAGACCCCTGAGAGAGGAGGTAACGCATGCGGATGTCCATCCCTAAAAGTTAATGTGTATAATATTGTACAATGAACACCCCTGAAAGGCAGAAATGCCGAGCAGGTAGAAATAAATTTTAAAAAAAAACCTTTATCAAATCGGCTTTTTGATAATTAAATCTTTTGGGTGAAATATTAGTTCCGCAATTAAACGAAGGGATTGTGTTTATTTTGTTTAAGTCGTTATAATTCATTTCCCGGCGCACCTGTTAAAACGTAATGCATGGTAGAAACAAAATCAATTGACTCACATGAAAGAAATGAACTTTCTACATTTGCAAAAATGGTCTAGTCGCAGGTCAAGTAAATTCTTATGTATTAGAATTTAAAATAATATCTTAAAAGTAAAGTAGAATGAGAAATAGTAAAACGGTTCGGAAAATGCCTATTTAGCATTTTTTACGACAATGATAAACTCTTAATAAGAAGTATGTGTTAAATGTGATGTTAAATATAATAAAATATTATACACATTAGTGTTCCACTATGATTTAACGGAAACTAAGAAAATAATTTACTATAATAATGTTGAAGTAAAAATTGTTATATGATTATAACTATGCCTACCTGAAACATTAATTATATTTAACTTCATATTCTTGATTTATGATAAAGCCAACATTGGTGCAATACATTTGTAGCACTTAGTAAATGCACATTGACTTGCTCTTTCCCGGCAAGAAAGCTCGTGTCTCTTCATGTAAACCTTAATTGCTTTTGTTTCTCTCCCGCGCAACTGCGCCTCATTTGCTAGGCAAATGAAGTCTCTTACTCACTCGGACATCTGAAACGTTCTCTGCGCTGCATGAAATTGCGTTAAGTATTCATCAAGACTTTTTTACGGATTTGTTCCCCCATAAACATTCAACGCCTTCTTGACGAGAGAAAGTGCTTCCGTTACAAAAGTTTCTTGCAAATTGGGCTCTGCGGAAAAAATACACGTGTGCATTTAATGTGGTCATTATAAATACTCTTTTTGTAATTTATACTACTCGTTAGTGATATTGTTTGGTTTCGGTATATTACAGTTTTGTAAACATGACAATTTAAAAGCATAATCAACAACTAGTTTTTTAGTCATACGGAAGTTATAAAAACTCTCTTTGACTTTTCTCCTTTCGCGTAATATTTTGTTGCTTCATTCCGTACAAAATCATACGCCAATTTTTGTATGGTGAATATCACGGCTTTAAATTACTTTATAAGACTTTTCACTAAACTTCTCAGTTTACTATCATGATATTTATTAATACTGTACTCCATATGCAGGTACAGTGCAAACTGATTCCTATTTTATACTATTTCAAGAAAAAAGATATTTTTTAATTATGCTGTGGTTTTTCCGATCAACGCCAGGCAGATGCCGCAGCAGAACCCTAACAAACGGGCCACGAATTGGGCGCAACCTTTCTTTCCTCTTCCTAAACCTGTCTTTACGAGCACCCCCACTGTCACACGTAGGGAGACTGGTCGGAGATAGTCCTGGGAGGGGTGGCACGCTGTTGGGGATACCTCGTTGGGCGAAAACTCGCAAGCCGACGTGTATGTCAGTGCCAGATCTCGCCATCCAGCTGGGGAATACCCCCTGCGGCAATAAGCCATGCCCTACGTATACGAGACTAATGGCCTTAGTAGTTGATGCGCTTAAAAAACCTTATCAATCAGTCGTTTCAGCAGTCTCAATTATTATTCAGCAGTCTCAGTTACTATACTTAGACTACACGTTTGTTCTCTCTTAAGACAACCCAAGAGTTTTAATCTCGTCTTACTCTTTAAAACATTATTTAGTTTTCGCGATACTTTTATTCATTCAATCATTTTTCAAACCCTCATTGTAAATTCTTGCAGCTTTTTGCATCCCTTTTCCTCATTATACACTTATGTGATACATACTGGAGTATACTCTCACCGAATCATGCAACTAACCTTCTTTCAAATTCATATCCGCTCTATTTCGTTGTGATTATGAACTGTATTCTTTCCAAAATAAATACTAAAGATTGTCACGCAGCTTTCAGTGAAAATCCTTTGCTTTTAATATTTATCAGTTTCATTCTTGCTTTGTTCGTCTTCTCCTGGTGCACCTGCTAGTGGACAAGCAGATTTCTTCTGCACCTTAGGTCCGCTTTCGAGGCGGTGCGTGCAAGGAACTCGTAAAGAGCAGCCCTACTTTAGCTGGGCGCGGCGTGCCTCCTCCTCCACCCCGACCCCCCCCCCCCCCCACCGCCGCAGCCTCCACCGGCACCACCGCCTTCCTCCCCACGCCCCACCGCCCTGCGCCCTTTCCCTTCGCGTGCATCTCCGCTCTCTGCCCCCGGAGTCCAGAACAAAGCAGCCCACTTAGGGACGCAATTTCCGCCAAGTTTACGACCATCTCCATTAACAGAAAGGTCGAGATACAACTTGTTAAGGAACTCAATTAAGCGGAAGGCTACGAAACAAATGTAATCATTATGCGTCTGAGGAGCGATTTCGCGCGACAAATTAATGAGGCAGGGAGGGGCAGCGCTGAGCGGCGCCGTGACCTCTCAAGCGCCGCATCTCGGCGATGAGCTTATTCTGCCTCTTAAGAAGGAGCTGCCGGGCTGCATTGATTTCGCCTTGGAATCACGTTTTCAAGTTACAGGTCGTTGTTATCAGCACAGCTAGCGGCCGGAGTAAAGGCCTTCGATTGACTCATGTTTCTGATCGCGTCTACTTCTACAGTCATCAAGCCCATGGATAATGCATGTTATAGACCGGGAGGTGTCGACGTTTCTCAACCAATGTGCCATCCAGCGCCAACTTAAACTGCGGTTTACTCTTCCGGGTACCTCCTCCAGCGGTGCACCGCCCCTGCCGGTACAAGAAACAAATGTAATCATGGTTCATGTAATCACGATCTCTACATCCGTGATAGTGTAGTGCATGCATGTGTCAATAGGAGAGGGGAATGGATAAGGAAGAGTGGTGAGAGGGAAACGGTCTACCAGTCAGTGGCCCGATGGTTTATTTGTAACACCACTGATCTTTTCTCTAAGCCTTTTCTGTTGTTCAGTTCGACGAGTTGCAGGTGTTGTTTTAATCAAGTGTTAGTAACGTCAGACAGAAAATTGAAAACAGTAACTTGAAGTAACAAAATTAGTCTTGTTGATATCTGAAAAAGAAAACTTGTGGCACGGTTGTGATAAAAACATTTAAAGTTGGTAAAACCTAACTGTATGACGCCTTAAAAAATATAATAATTAGTGGGTCAAAGGAATTCTGGAGAAGAGAAAGAGAATGAGTAAAACATTGTCCTCTGAGAAATCTATGCTCATTTGGAAATGATATGTAAGTGCTAGAGCTAATGGGATAACATTTTCTGGGTACATGATTCAAGCAGAAGCAATTGAAGTAGCTCAGAAGTTAAGTAAAACAGAATTTTAATCATCCAATGGTTGCCTCAATAGTTTCAGATTGCATTACAATATTGTTTTTAATCAAGTTTGTAGTGAGGGAAAAGATTATGATGTTGAAACTGTAGAAGAATGAAAAGAGGAAATCCCTAAAATCGTAGAAGGATACAAGGCAAAACATACTTTTAATGGAGACGAAACTAGACACCCTTTCAGAATTTATCTAAGAAATTACTAGTTGAAAAGAACAATAAATGTGTCGGAGGGAGAATGTGGAAGGAAAGACTGACAGTTTTTCTATGTTGAAAGAGAAATCGAAACTTCCGTTGCCATAAGCAAATCGTCTTGTCCTAGGCAGTTAAAAAATCTCTATTGGAACTTACTGCACGTTTACCAAAAAAATCCTAGATGACAGGGGAAAATGCGTATGAATCACTAGACAAAACAAGAAGATGAAAGAACAAAACAGAGAATTCATGGCGTTTCTAGATAACGCCACTTGTCATCCCGAATTATTTTATCTAGCGTAAAACGTGTGTGGGTACCTCCACACATTAATTAGGCCTTAGTTACTGCCTCTAGACCAAGATGTGATATCCAACTTCAAGCTCATTCACAAAAAGTATGTAATGCAATTCGCTCATTCCGGAGTGTTCGAGTGTTACCGAGTTATTCAAATCGATAAAAGTACTGGATGCAGTAAACTTGTTAAGCAGAGCAAAGAACAACATTCCTTCTGAGACAGTGATGATATTTTCCATAAAGAAGGCTTTTGACCCAGAGAACAGAGCTTTAATATCGGTGAAGTGAACTACGATGAAATTTCTAATTTATGTCTAAGTGCAAGTAATATTTTGTTTAGTGCTGACAATTTGTTTGCTGACATTTTGATGATGATATCTCTATATATTGTAGCGAAACCGATTTCGTCATACTTTTCGAAACGAAATTCATGCTGGAAAAATTAAATATAACAAACTCGGACCACCCAGAATTCTACCGGGAGCTTAAACAGATTGCAATGCACGCGTAGTCTCACTTATCGCGGGGGCCATTACCGCCTCCTTCCCATTAAGCAGGCCGTTTTGAGGACTGCCGTTGACAGACACTGTGCAAGTGTTCACAGCCGGCTGCAGATTTCGAGACCACCCACTTTCGGGGGAGCCCAGAGCAATACTTCCGTCATCGAACGCGCCCCCTACGCAAGCGAGGGCTAGATTTCTAGAAGGTTCGAGAACAGCCCGCATGCTCGCAGCCTGCACAAAAGGTGGAAGTTTCCTTCGCTTCTCACGCTGCGATTGGGTTAGAATGTTTCACTGCGACACAACTTCTGACCAATAGCGACACTGCTATCAAAGGGAACTAGGACACGTAAGAAATTGGGGTGGGGAGAAGAGCTAACCTGGTGCGATTTCAACGGAGAGAACGGCAGAAGGGATTTGGAGTTTAGACAGGACAGTCGGGGCAGAAGTTTCTCTTGGGGGGAATATTCTTCGTTTAGAGGCAAGTTCACCTCTATCGAACTTAGAATTTTTACAGTATCAGCTCGAGTTTTGAGCAGATTGTAGTGAATAGAGGAACTTTTCTGGAATTTGAATTATTCGTGACGGATTTCTTGATTTTCTGAAACCGGACTATGCGAATGACTGTCATGAGAATTAGAGAGACGCATTGTTGTCGACTCCGCGCCTGAGGTCGGGAGAAAAATCCCGACGATCTTCAAGAACTTCTAGTCGCCTAGACATCGCGGGCAGTTCGCCCGGGACATCGCCTCCCCTGGTTGAATGACCGGAGGACCGCTCAGCTGACGCCACGCGCCAAGAGGGGTGAGGGACGGCCGCGGTCGCCCCCTCGCCCAAGGCCGCCGCCCTCCTTCCAGACGCCGGCCGAGGGCCTGCCTGGGCACACAAAGGACCCTACGAGGTTGATGACCTGACGGGTATTCATCTACAAAACTTATGTAACGCAGTAATGTGCTTGGGCACGTCAAATTATCATTCTGTAACGCTTGTAAATATTATTTGTAATAAGTTGACCTTCTTCCTAGTTATAAGTCTTTTTCTATAATTACTAACATGCCTAATTTTCTTTTCTCTATAATTTTTTCTTTTCCATTGTTAGTGTAAGAATTGTAATCTCCCTGGTGCAACTTTGTTTATTTTTTTTTTGCTCAGGAATAAAGTGAATCATTTTACCAGTGAACAAGTGTTTATTTTTGTTGTGTTTCTCTTGTACTGTGTAACAGTTCCTTCCATCACCGATCTGAGCTAGTGGCAGGGTCGCTAATCGATTCCACAGGTAATCGTTAGTGTTACAATTGGCTTATCCAACGTGGGGCTCGACGACCTAATTACCGCGGTTCGGTTACAATTGGCGCTATTCAACGTGGGGCCCGACAGCCGAATAATTGAGGTTTTTTCACGCCCAAATTTTAGAATTAAATTTAACCAAAATTGTGTTATAAATGGATGGAAGGATATTGTTACGAGAGAAACAATTTGTTGACTGGTAATGATTTGTTTTATTGTTGTACTTTGTGAGTGCTATTGTGGTGTGCATCGTGTGTTGTGAATTTCGTGTGCGCGTGCCATTTAAAACTTCCAAAATGCTGGACGAGTCAGGTATCGATGTGGCAGAAGAGCGGAGTTCAGGGGAACAATCACCACCCGAGACCACTCCCGATTTCATCCAGATTCTCATAAAACAAATGTCAGAGTTTAAGGAAATCCTAACGGAACAAAAGTTAGAAATCTCGGAGAATAACAAAAAACAATCTGAAAGTAATGACAGACTCACGAAATTAATGTCAGAAAATAACGAAAAACATTCTGAAGATAACAATAAACTCATAAAACTAATTTCAGAGAATAAGGAATCCTTTACGGAACAAATTTCGGAAAATAAGAAACAGATTTCAGAGGTTAAGCAAACCCTATTAGAACAAATTTCGGAGAGTAACGAGAAACATTCGCAGAGATTCGACCGGCTGGACGGCTGCTTGGCTGACCATGCTACAAAATTAGAGAAATTAGAAGTAGCAATTGATCGTGGGTTTGGAACAGTGCGGAACAGTCTCGATGATAGATTCGTGAAAATTCAGAATAGTGTAGAAAATTTGAGCAAAGAATTAGAGAATTCGGGAACTGATGTAAATTCGTATTCTGGGAATATTCAGGCAGAAAGTAGTCAAAAGCTCCAGGCAGGTGACAGCGAAATTGAAGCGTACCGCGAGCCAGTTATCGGAGGTATTACAGAGATTAGGTCGGAAATGAGCGACGAACTGACTAGGATCGAACCCGAACTTGACAAAGAAGTCAGCCAAATCTGCGACAAATTCGAGAAATCAGGCATTATTAATGGGGGAAATGTTAGGAAAAAGGAAGAAAATTTAAAGATGAAAGTTGTGCAAAATTTAAATCGATTAGTGAAAGTGGAGGTAAAGAAGGAAACTGAAAATAATCCGACAGTACATTTGCTAGGCGCATTAGATTTGAGATTATCGTGGATTCTTCCGCAATTCAAGAAATTAGGTATTACCGATTGGGGAGATATCAGGAAAGGGGAAGAAAATCTAAAGAGGGAAAGTGGTCAAAATTTGCAACGGTTATTGAAAGAGGGAATAAAGAAGGGAACGGAAATTAACTTGACGGTGCATTTACTTAACGTATTAGATGTGAGATTCTCGTGGATTCCTCCGCAGAACTTGTGTTTCTGGGGCAAGCAGGAAGAAAATCCAAAACCACCCTGGCTTCACCAAACGTTTCTCTCTTTTCCTAAATTTTTTAATTTTACTAAGTTTTTCAATTTTTTTGTACTTTATTAGATTTAATTAGAAATCACATTTTTATCTTTAACTTACAATGGTAAATGAAATTTTATTAGAACAACGGGTAAAAGCATTTATTTCTGGTTTCGCTACTTTTTCTTAAATTTTGACTTAAACAAAAAAAAAAAAAATCTCGCTTTTCGAAATTTAATTCCTTTAACTCCAATTTTTTTTTATTCGGAGGGGAAGGCCAATGTAGCGAAACCGATTTCGTCATACTTTTCGAAACGAAATTCATGCTGGAAAAATTAAATATAACAAACTCGGACCACCCAGAATTCTACCGGGAGCTTAAACAGATTGCAATGCACGCGTAGTCTCACTTATCGCGGGGGCCATTACCGCCTCCTTCCCATTAAGCAGGCCGTTTTGAGGACTGCCGTTGACAGACACTGTGCAAGTGTTCACAGCCGGCTGCAGATTTCGAGACCACCCACTTTCGGGGGAGCCCAGAGCAATACTTCCGTCATCGAACGCGCCCCCTACGCAAGCGAGGGCTAGATTTCTAGAAGGTTCGAGAACAGCCCGCATGCTCGCAGCCTGCACAAAGGGTGGAAGTTTCCTTCGCTTCTCACGCTGCGATTGGGTTAGAATGTTTCACTGCGACACAACTTCTGACCAATAGCGACACTGCTATCAAAGGGAACTAGGACACGTAAGAAATTGGGGTGGGGAGAAGAGCTAACCTGGTGCGATTTCAACGGAGAGAACGGCAGAAGGGATTTGGAGTTTAGACAGGACAGTCGGGGCAGAAGTTTCTCTTGGGGGGAATATTCTTCGTTTAGAGGCAAGTTCACCTCTATCGAACTTAGAATTTTTACAGTATCAGCTCGAGTTTTGAGCAGATTGTAGTGAATAGAGGAACTTTTCTGGAATTTGAATTATTCGTGACGGATTTCTTGATTTTCTGAAACCGGACTATGCGAATGACTGTCATGAGAATTAGAGAGACGCATTGTTGTCGACTCCGCGCCTGAGGTCGGGAGAAAAATCCCGACGATCTTCAAGAACTTCTAGTCGCCTAGACATCGCGGGCAGTTCGCCCGGGACATCGCCTCCCCTGGTTGAATGACCGGAGGACCGCTCAGCTGACGCCACGCGCCAAGAGGGGTGAGGGACGGCCGCGGTCGCCCCCTCGCCCAAGGCCGCCGCCCTCCTTCCAGACGCCGGCCGAGGGCCTGCCTGGGCACACAAAGGACCCTACGAGGTTGATGACCTGACGGGTATTCATCTACAAAACTTATGTAACGCAGTAATGTGCTTGGGCACGTCAAATTATCATTCTGTAACGCTTGTAAATATTATTTGTAATAAGTTGACCTTCTTCCTAGTTATAAGTCTTTTTCTATAATTACTAACATGCCTAATTTTCTTTTCTCTATAATTTTTTCTTTTCCATTGTTAGTGTAAGAATTGTAATCTCCCTGGTGCAACTTTGTTTATTTTTTTTTTTGCTCAGGAATAAAGTGAATCATTTTACCAGTGAACAAGTGTTTATTTTTGTTGTGTTTCTCTTGTACTGTGTAACAGTTCCTTCCATCACCGATCTGAGCTAGTGGCAGGGTCGCTAATCGATTCCACAGGTAATCGTTAGTGTTACAATATGAAGAGTTGGGAAAGCAGTTTATCTGCTGTGCGAATCCTCTCGGGTTTTCAGTAATTAAAATAAATATTAGAGTACCAGTTCAGGTACGAATTCACGATGTATCCTTTTCAAAAAAAGGAATGAAACACGTTCTATGATTTTCTTAATTGACACAATTTTATAATTCGTCATTAAATGTAACACTGATTCCTGAAATAAAATAACATATCACACACACAAAAACAATACAAGTACAAGTATATATTCCGACGAACCCCCCCTTACTGCAACAATATCTCGCACGCAATCGCCCGTCAGGGTGGTTCGCAGATATTGTGCTCTTGCTAGCTAATAATATCACAGGGCAGTGGGATCAATTGAAATGTTGAGAGCCAGTCCAATAACAAGGATACATAAACCAGTTAAACTGGGTTTAACGAACTCATAAACCCACTTCGTCTCATACAAAATCACGCCAAATCAAAAAAACACAAAATTTAGAGACTTTTCAATGACTTAAAACTTACTCACAAAATAATCACCCTAATAACCACTGGGAATTCCCTTTGTGACTCAGCTTGACTAAATCTGTTACTATTCCTATTTACACTGAACACGAACAAAATTTACAATTTATCATTTTCCTCACACAATGTTACATGCATAATGTGTGCAAATGAACCACTCTCTTTACCCAACTTTCGCTGTGGATGTGAATAACAAGAATGAATATGACTTATTTGTATCTGTAGATTTGTATATGACGACGTTTTCTTTGTAGGCAATAGTGCTTCAAAATGGCTAGTACTTTGAATTGAATTCTGTTGCCTCCCCTGTCCTTAATTCTCTCGCAGTTTCCTACTAACCAGTTCTGCCCGGCCGACATGAACTTGACCTACGTATTGCGACGCTCACGCACCGTTACCTTTTCTGGATTTCGACGTTTGGCCTTGGCGCGCGCTGGCCTCCGAGTCGACGCCGCTCGCCCCCGGCTTCTCTGATGGCAATGGCGGGACTCATCTCGGCCGACTGCTGCTGCCCTCTCGCGTCCTCTTCCGGTCTTGTGCTCCCGGCTCCGTTCTCATACGCCTCCTACGCTCGAATGCGTCCTCTTCTGCCTCCTACGCCCGGTTCCGTGCTCGTCTTCGTCGTCGTCGTCGTCACCCGGCGCCTTTTACTACGCCCGCCTGCGAGTGTTTTTCGCGCCTCACATGATAACTGGTGCGAATTCTGTTCGTGCAGGTCTCTCGCTCGCTGCTGATTGCACTTCACTAGACGTAAGCGCGTACTACAGTTTCTTTTAGATACACTAACTTGATGTAGAAATACTCAAAATATATTTAAATTTTTTCTTCTGTTATAGCCCAAGTACCCTAATTTTGAGACGAGAATAATGAATTTGACATTAGATATTGTTGACTTCGTCTAACGCTGGTTTTATGGCATCACTTTACTCAACTTAATTTTTTTTTCATTTAAACGTCTTCTCTTTAGTCGTCGTCCGATTGAATCTCTCCCCAGATTGTCACAGCACCGCAGTTCCTACGTTCTTATCTGAAGACCTGGGTGATTTCTCCCTCCCACAGTCTTCGTCCACATCTGACAATTGAGTATGCGCTTCCGGAGGGATGGGAGTGAGACCAACAGCTCCTCAATGAAATATAATATGCCTACTCACTTAAGGTTCACTCTGCTCACTCACCTAAGGTTCGTCTGAAGAAGAAGACGAAGCACCAGGAACGTCAGTAGCTACGAAAGAGAACAATATTAAAATTCCTCCAATATTCGTTCATATGGCTAGCAACGAGTATTGAACCCTACTACAGCACTTAAATTCAGCTCCAATAAATGACGTTCTAACTAAACAAAATGGCGAGTACACTAAAGTGAATTTCAGTGCAATCAATGATTTAGAAAATTTTAAAAATACTGTGAAAAAAACAACATCGAATTTCATACGTATCGAGATCCGAGTAGTAAAGTGTTATCTGTTGTAATGAAAGACATCCCGACATATTACACCGAACAAGATATTATACAGAAACTGAAAAGACTGGAATATTCTGTAATTTAAGTGTGCGGACATTACAATCAAGCCAGAAAACCTATGCAAACAGTAGCAGTAGATCTTGTTGAAAATCCCAAATCTAAAAATATATTTAACGAAGTCATACTGATGTATAGTGTAATACGAGTGTAAACAAACCTAATCAGCCCATTCAATGCAAGCTGCGCTGGCCAGCGCTGTCAGCGATTTGGTCATACTCAGGCAAATTGCCGCAATATTCCTGGGCGCGTGAAGTGACTCGAAAGCCATTACTATTCTCAATGTAATAAACATCAAAATAAAAGTGTTAATTACAGAGGCTATCATACCGCCAATTACAGAGTATGTCCAAAATTTAAAAATCTTTCCAAACCCTATCAAGGACAATCCCGAGGATCTTTAATAGGCATTCAAAATAATCGATATATTAATGTTTCCACAACTAGACCACCACTATCTTCCCCTTCTCCTCCAGTAACATCTACATTTATCAGACAACCTCCTCCCCCATCTCCTTCCCTTCACTCAACTGACTTTCCACCACTGTCTCCTCATTATAATTCCGCATTGAACAATATTCAACCTAATAACATTCCTGATGTAAATAATTTAATTTCAAATATTGTATTCTAAATAATCTCTCAATTAATACCTCAAATTCCAAATATGATTCTAAATGTTTTTCATAATTACTATAATGGATCCAAATAAACTAAATGCTCTTAGCCTACTTAACTTCAATGTAAATGGAATAAATAGACAAGAAAATTCCGCCGGCATTTCTTAAACGAGCAGAAAATAATAATAGCATGTTTAACAGAAACTCACCTCATACCAGGCAAACGTTTTTCAATACCCAATTTCAATATTTACCGTAATGATCGAATTTCAACAAGTGCTTCAGGCGGAATAGCAATCATAGTTCGAAAAGATATTAAGCATTGTCAAGCTCCTGGTCCGCACTCAGTATACTTAGAAGCAATAACAATTAACATTAGTTACATTAAATCGGAAGTAGTTATCATTGCAGCATATAAACCACCTAAGAAAAACTTTCCAAAAGAATACGGCAAAATATTTTCTCAATATCCCCGATTTATATTGATGGGTGACTTAAATAGCAAAACAGAGCCTGGGGCTGTAATGTGGTACAGATTTTATAGTTAATACAGATCAAGGTGCCAAACTGATTAATCTCATTAATGCAAGCGGTCACAACATTAGTATTCATGCCCTTATAGAACCCATCCTGTACCCAACAGATCCAAACAAGAGAGCAGACATTCTAGATATAATCATTACAAAATGTATAACCTTACCGATCTATCAGAAAGTAGTATTTTTAGATATTTAGATAGAATTTTTAGAAAGTAGCAGATTTAGATTCTGACCATTCTCCCATTCTCATATCGTTGGGTATTCCGACACACTCTTTAGAGAAAACACCGAAAGAAATCAATGGTAAAATTAACTGGAATCATTTTCATGACGTAATGACTAGCAGTTTAACGTACCCATGTGACATGATCTCAACTGAAGATATAGATATTGAATTAAGCAATTTCACTAACTGCATACAACAGTCATTGAAATACGCGCATATACCTTTCTATCGGATAAACAGAAAGTCAAAAACAACACTGCCTAAAGAACTTCTTGACCTAATTAAAAAGAAATGAAAAATACGACGTATTTGGCAATTCAGTAGAAATACAAACAATAAACGTGAACTAAATCACATCTCAAAAATTGTAATACAAAAAGTGAATGAAGTCAGATTTTCAAACCTTCATAGATTTCTAAGCCAACTTCACCCAAATACCAGACCACTATGGAAAACAATTAAAAGTATGACAAAAGAACGAACAGAGCTGCCACCTTTAAAGAATATATGTTCACTGTCCCAACAAAAATAAAATTTATTTCTCCTTCAGAAGTGGCGAATGTAATTAAGCTTTCAAAGACTGGAAAAACTACCGGGTATGACGTCACTAACAAGGCAAGAAAACAACTTCCTCGATAAGCAATAGCAATCATAACAGTGATATATAATTCATCGTTAAGGATAGGATACTATCCGAAATCATAGAAACGGGCTGTTATACTTCCATTCTGCAAACCAGGCAAAACTCCCCCAAAAACAAGCAACTACAGACCTATTAGTCTTCTCTCTTCTATAGCAAAAATTTTTGAAAAACTTGTTTTAAATAGACTGCAAACATACTTGACAAAGTTAATGCAATTCCTAAAGCCCAATTCGGTTTTAGATCTAAACATGCAACTACCCATCAACTGACACGGCCTGTCGAGCACATAGTAAACGGTTTTAACAATAAAAAGCACAGAGAAGCTCTCTTTTAGACGTCTCACAGGCATTGGACCGAATTTAGCAGCAAGGATTATTGTACAAACAACAAGAAATTGGAACACCTTATTATCTGCAGAAACTAATTCAAAGCTTTCTCTCAGACAGATATTTTCAAGTGAGGATAAGTGATGCTATGTCACCGCTTTACCCAATTCTCGCAGGTGTCTCACAAGGGTCGGTCTTTCATCAACACTTTCCTCAATATTTACAGCAAATTATCCAACTCCACACGAGTCAATTATAGCTTTTTATGCTGACGACACCGCTATTTTCACTTTACATACAGATATAAA
Organism: Gryllus longicercus; assembly: GCA_038098605.1. Taxonomy (NCBI): domain Eukaryota; kingdom Metazoa; phylum Arthropoda; class Insecta; order Orthoptera; family Gryllidae; genus Gryllus; species Gryllus longicercus. The sequence goes on along the minus strand of JAZDUA010000011.1, from coordinate 6,710,754 downwards.
TTTATCCTACGATTACATACAATCCTATATTTACAGTTATATGAACTGGACCAAAAAATGGATAATTAAAATTAACCTCTTAAAATCACAATCCAAAATATTCCCTCTCAGACGTCCTCCCTTCCCTACAGCCCTGCGAATAAATAACATCGATGTCCCCTGACTTTCTCAGTCTTTGCCAGCCAAATACCTAGGTGTCTTACTGGACAAACGACTAACGTGGAAAACGCACATTCAATCAACAGCCCTTAAGACACGTGCCAAAGTTCTAAAGCTATACCCGTTTATCAACAGAAATTCCACCCTCAGTTTAGGAACTGGGCTACTCATTATAAAATGATAATAAGACACACAATGACATATGCATGCCCAATATGACGCAACATTGCACCAAACAATCTATCCGTATTACAGACAATCCAAAATAAATATCTAAGACAAACCTTGAAATCCCCCTGGTTCATTTCAAACTCACAACCGAGAGCTTCAAATACCTCTCTTCACACAAACCTCTGAAAAATATTATTCTCTCCACCCAGCATGCACCAACACTCCAATATTAAATCTCGGCCAAAACGCACATTATCCATCATGCATTAGATCCAGATTCCCTAAAGACCTCTTTCGCCCACCCTAATTTATAAAATTATTTGCCCCCTTTTTCCACAAGCATTCTTCCTCCCCCTCTAAACCACAAATGCAAACTTCTCTTAGTCAAGATATCCAAATATGAAATTTTAAATAATAGTGAAGGGTTATTCCGAGACCCGCATTTGCCTGAAAATGGCTAAGTAAAGTCATTACATGTAACATTGTACCCGTCAAAACCCCCGAAAGGCAAAAGTCGAACGGAAAGAAAATTAAAGAAACGTCCATCAGTCTGTGAAAACCACTAGCACCTAAACCGTACGAATGAATCTTTTCAAACTGGATATTCCCTACACGATCTGGCTTCACTCGAGGCGCCGCGATTTTGAAAAACTTTATTCAAAATTTGACGGTACTTTACATTAAGCTCCCCGGACATTTAAAAAATTTTCTCAAAAAGGGATTCACATTTTTTCTTTCAATTTACTGAAAGAATAGAGAAGAATACACTTATAAAGGTGGCATAGGTCCGATTTTCATGGTTAACTCTGAATTTTTGAAAATTTGAAAAGTTTGAATTTTTTGCGGCATCTTCCTACAACTATAAAATTGAAGATAGAGATGTTTCATTGAAATAAGATTTAATTTCCATAGTGAGTCGTTTCATGAAGATCATTTATATTTTTTTGAAAATTTTAGTAGTTTTCGCGCAATATTGCAAGCAAAATGTGCAATTAAAAAAATACAATAACTAGACTTTCTCAAAGGTGGATCTAAATTTTTCACTAAACTTTTGGTAGGGGTAGTACGAAACGTACTTTAGGCAATAACATAAACACCACATTGCTCTATCCCGTTCTTTTTCAAAAATTACAAAAATGTAAATTTTTAAACTTGTGTCACGTGTTGTTAGTATTTACATTAACGACAATTTGTTTTCATTAATGTATTAATAAGTACATCTCCTTCAAATAATGTCCGATTAACTTTCTTCAAAACTCAACCGTTTCCTGTCAAAATTAGCTCAAAATTTCGCATTTTCAGAAACACTTAAATGCCTTTTCTCAAAAACCGCTTCAAATTTATTCTTCAAATTTTTCGAACGCATAGTGACAACTGTACTTTTTACGACGACATGAAATTAAATTCCCAGAATTTTTTGTTTTTTCAAAAATCATCCAACTATTTTTTTAAATATGTCTCCCGCCTTTAATATGCTCATTTGTACCGTTTTGTAAAAAAAATATTGCATTTGTGATTGGAAGTACCTGAAATGACTGAAATGGCTCCAATTTTTGCAATCAAAATTGCCAATTAGGACGAGGTTTTACTCTTATTTGATATTCTTAAAGTAATCATTTGGTTCTACTATGAGGGAAACCAAATAATTAAAAAAATAAAGAAATATTCTTCGGACAGCGATAGATGGCAGCTGTCAAGAGTATATGGCAACTCCGAATGTGGCAAGTCGAAGTAAATAGAAAACTAATACGGGAAAGTCTGTTCCATTCTGTAGCGCCTCTAGTTACATTATCAAATGAATCGTAAATAGCCGGAAATGTTTTCTCTGTTATTTGTTGCTGCTGTTTGGTATTTCCAAGGACCTAGGCAAATAGCCGAAGCCTAACTTAACAGGTGTACTTACATGCTCCTCTAAATATTGAAGAGAATAATAATTATTTTAGTTACTGAGGAGACCTTTGACTTCGTTAGCGGTAGACTTCGCGATCATTAGACTTCGTTTTGCGTTTCTGTACATGATTTGCTATGCCTTACTTCCTTTGAAATGTAGATTTTAGATTAGAATATTTACACCATTTTGGCCCAGTGTTATTGTAATATGCATACTCATACAACATATTATATCTTTGAATGATAGCGTTTTTTGAATTGGCAGTTTTTACTACCAGCATTAATACATTGGAGACTTGTACAAAACCGGGAAAATATTGAACCCAAACGTTTCCGTCTTAAACAGGTTTTCTGTAATAACAATATATCTTAATCATAGGCATAAATTATTTTTCGATTTAATTGGGCAACTAATTCCGAAGCTTACAGAATGACACGGTGACCAACTACCCGCAGCTTTATCTGCCTGACTTCATCTGCTTTCAATTATCTGGGTTTCCCTTTCTCTGATGAGAGCTCATCCTAGCCTCGATACGTATCTTTCTCTGAGCCCTCACCCCCCCCCCATCACAAGACCTCCCTCTCCACAGTCGCTGGTCCCTTCTGCCCCTTTCCATTCGTTTGTTTTTACTTCCCTTACTCCAAACAACCATCCTTTTGTCCAACCGTACACACCGTTAGCCCCCCGCTCTCACTAGCATTCAACCACATCCTTTATCCACCTATTTCACCTATGAACTATCTCGCTTTTCTCTTCTCTACTAACTTTCATCTTTACACAAATTTACATCAATATATTACATGTACATGCGAGTCTCATTAACGCAACCGTTCTTTCCGAAAGTTAAGTCCAACACACAAGCACTCTCGACCCACTAACCCTCTATTTATCCTACTATTTCCTCATCTACTCTTCGACATCGTCTTAATTTCCTACATGATCGTATATCTCCACCCACTTTCTCCATTCATCCACCCACTTACTTTCATGAACGTATTGTAAATCTCTTAGCTTTCCCATACATTTAAACAGGGAATCCAGTTGGCACACATATTAATTGAAAATAATATCAAGTTAAATATACATGAAAATGATGAAAAAGTATTGATTTTCATGCATGGAACCATTCATTCCAGAATAGGCGTACAAGTAATATATATATATATATATATATATATATATATATATATATATATATATATATATATATGATTGGCGGATCTGGTGGCTGAAACTTTGTGAAAGCGCAGGGATTCGCGAAAGAGATCCAACCAGGTCGCTACAAAGTTGCAAATTTATACCCCTAAATATACCTCTCACCACTGCGAGTTAGATGACAACAAACTGATGAGTGAGAAAAATTAGATAAAAGGCGGCTTAAATGTTTCTACAGTAGAGGTTCATTAAAAGAAACAGAAAGTAGAATTAACATAAAACAAGTCGAGTTTTAAAGAAGGGTTTCAGTAATAAAATAATGTGATAGACCAACACATTGATGAATTCATTTCCTTGGACATTACTCGCGGTGCGAGTTCCTCTTCGGACGATGGACGATTCGGGCAGTGATGACGAGTGACAGTTGGTGCGTTTGTTCTGATCTTGCCATCGCCTCCGCGCCTCCTTATCCCAGAGAGGTGAAATCACAGCTGCCGCACGGTGGGAGAAGCCTCAGAGACTTCACGAACGGTACTTCCGCCATAGTGTTTCTTTAAAGTGTGACACCAATAGAGGGAAGAGACTGGGATCAGAAGTCTTTTTCGTATTTGCTTGTATGAACCAAACGAGAGACAGGAGATAACAAACAATTGAATGGTGTAATTTGGCTGCAATTTACTTTCCAGTATACATACGTATATACGTTGTTTAGCGAAAGTTATGAAATACTGCGCGAAAAACACGGCCGATTTTCGTCAAAAACCTTCATTGCTGGACCCTGATAAGTGGATAAATTCAGTTGCTAAATTATGAAAAAATCTTATAACACATGGTGTAGCCATAAACCCTGTTTTGTGGCTCCTTGATACTGAAACACCCACTGACAACAAAACGTCCATTTGTAAACACCACTAGCGCCTAAATTCTACGTTGAATGTTTTTTCCAAATTGAAGAAAACCCTGACAATCTGGCTCGGATCGAAGCTTTTAGATGTCGAAAAACATTTTTTTAAATTTCGAGGTACTTTCCATGAAGCCTCCGCAGCCGCTTTTCATAATTTTCTCAAAATCGGATCCAAATTCTTTCTTTAATTTTCTTACAAGAATAGAATAAAATTCCCTTATAACGGTGGCATATGTCAGATTTTCACAGTTAATTCTAAATTTTCCAGAATCTCAAAATTTTAATTTTTTCCTTGTCTTGTTACTGAAAAAGGGCAAAGTCAACTTAGGATGAAAGATATGTTCACTGTCTTCCTCAATCCCATAATTGATTCCTTCAAAGAAAATTTGTTCTTCCCAGTAAGGAAATGTAATTTATTTTTTGAAAATTTTAGTAGATTCGCGCAATATTGGGTGCAATATTTCCATCTTTTAAAAACAAGTAAAAAAATATTTTCTCAAAAATCACTCCAAATATTGCTGTAAACTTTTCGTAGGGATAGTGCTAAATGTACTCCGTGAGATATCATAAACGCCAATTGCTCTATTCTTTTTTTTCTTAAAAATATTACAAAGATGTATTTTTTACATTCTTGTAGTTTATATTTACATTATTCTATTTGTAAGTACATATTGTTTCAATAATGCCATATACAGTTTCTTGAAACCTCAACATTTTTCTGTGAAAACTGGCTCAAAATTCCTCATTTTCAGAAATGCGCAAACTCCATTTTCTCCTAATTGGCTCCAAACGGTTTCTTTAAAATTTTCGATCGGATATTGCACTCTAATACGGCGTAAAATTCATTTTGGTTTGGGTAAATTTTCAGTGCTAATTGCGTCTCAGACCTTCGAAACTCGAAGGAGTTTATCAGACCAAATTGCTTAAAATTTAAGTTCCGTTGGGTCCTTCCTGGTCTTCCACTTTTATAATCCACAAGTTTCATAAATCTCAGCCACTCTGCATTGCTGGTTGAAATGTTTGCACGAAATGGAAAATAAAAATTTGAATGAGCACTGTGCATCATTTCACACAAAATAACTTCCTCTTTCGTTTTACGGATAGTGGATTACGGATAGTGGATTACGGATAGTGCCCAGTTACTATTGGTCACTACATTCACATTCGCATATTTTTGCATTTTTTTAAAATTTATTTTCCTGCCTGTTCGGCATAGTATGCCTTTCAGGGGTTATAATTTACAGTTTATTCTTACAGAATTTTTTGGCCATTCGGCTGACAGTATATGAGGAGGACCACACGGCTACCTCGTCAACCAAGTCTGCAGAGCAGTAATTCAAAGAAATTTATTAATTTATTTATTTATTTTAATTAATGTATTTATTTAATTTTTCAGCAGCGGAATTGATTAATGGGAGGGGATGGAAATTATTCTAATTTAAGGTGGTTTAAGAGAGTCTTTGGGGTATCGAGAGATAATGCGGGTTGGGATGGAAGCATTTTTGCCTAGATCAAATATTTGTGCACTTGTACACGACGGAAGAAGGGTGAAAAATCTGTTACTCATCCGTTGAATGTATTCGCTAATGGAAGGAATGTTAAGCTCTCTGTGAATTTGCATATTTGGAATAAACCAAGGGGCTTGCACGGCTTTTCTTAGATACTTGTTTTGAATGATTTGTAGTTTCTTTAGATGTGTGTTTGCAATATTGTTCCAAATTTGACAGGCGTATGTTAATGAGGGACGTATTATCGTTTTAAAAATTGATAATGCGCAGTCCAGACTAAGCGATGATTTGTTGTTAATTATTGGGTAAAGTTTGTTCATTTTTGCGTAGGTTTTGTTCGTTATTTTTTGAATGTGGTTTTTCCAAGTTAATTTTTGATCCAGTAATACACCCAGATATTTTACGGGCGTTTCATTATTAAGCCAAGGAATTGCAGAATTATTAATTTTGATTTGTAGTGGTTTATGTATTTTTCTTAGCGAGAATATTTTAGGCTGTGATTTGGTAGGGTTTATGGCAATTCTCCATTTCAATGTCCATTCGACAAATTCATTTAAGTCCGACTGGAGATCTTTGCAAGCGTTGGTAATGTTTGAATTTGCATTAAATAATACTGTATCATCTGCATAGAGTGCTATTTCTGAGTAAGTCATTTGTGGATAGTCAGCTATATATATATATATGTTGAACAATAAGGGAGAAAGTGGGGAACCTTGCGGCACGCCGGCTTTGATGATATGTGCTCTTGAATTATTGTTGTTTATACTAACTTTGAAATCCCTCTCTGACAGAAAGCTTTTAATGATGTTTTGGAGGTAATCGGGGGTTCCCAAGGTTTGCAACTTGTAAAGTAGCCCATGATGCCACACTTTATCAAAGGCATGTGCGATGTCGAGAAAAATTGCAGCTGTGTACATTCGGTTGTGAAATGCTTCAGCAATGTACTCTGTTACTCTTAATAGTTGATGACTTGTGGAGTGGTTTGGACGGAATCCGAACTGCGTATTTGGAAGTGCATTGTTTTCGGTGAAAAATTGGGATAGTCGGGATTTTATTAGTTTTTCAAACATTTTGGCAAAGGTCGGTAACAAACTAATTGGTCTATAGCTAAGAGGGTCTTGTGGATTTTTGTTCGGCTTGCATACTGGTGTTATAATGGCAGTTTTCCAGGTCTTTGGATAATATCCTAATCTTAAACAAGCGTTATAGAGCGCTGTTAATGCTGCAATTGCATTGCGAGGTAATTCTTTCATCATTTTATTGTTTAATAAGTCATGTCCTGCTGATTTTCTCGGTTTTAAAGCCTTGATTATTTGATATGTCTCAGACGGGGCTATAAATTTAGTTTTTATTGGGACGGAATATTGCGGTATTGACAAGTTTGTTTCCACTTTTAATTGGAAATCAAAGTCGGTTACCGGGTTAGTTGTAAATATTTTCTCAAAATGTTCCGCTAAAGTTTCAGCTTTTTCGAAATCCGTTGTTGCTAGACCTGAGTTAGAGGATAACTGCGGGATGAAAGATTTTTCCTTTGTAATCATTTTAATTGTGTTCCACATTGTCCTGGAGTTTGGAGGGATGCTGCCTAAAAAATTTTGGAAATATGTACACCTCACTTTATGTAGTTCTTGTTTAATTTTTACCGATATGCTGTTTAATTTTTGTTTCACTATTTTATTGCGTGAATATTGCCACAATCTACGAAGGTTATGTTTTTCTTTAATTAGATTTAGAAGTGGTTTAGGAAGCGGAATATAATTTTTGGTGAAATTCCTAACTTTAGTAGATGACCTTTTAATAGCATTTTTAATAATGTTTTCGAGAGAGTTGATACAACTGTCGATATCAGATGATGTTTTAAGATTCTCAGAAAACTGACATTCGTTTATTAGTATGTTTCTATACATGTCCCAATTTACTTTACCCTCTATAATTTTTTCGTTTTGATAAGTCTGAAGTTCGGCTTTGAAAAAAATTATTACTGGATTGTGGTCTGAGTCTAATTCTGGTTTTACATTTTGGTAAATCGGAATGTTTAAATTTTGTGTAATAAGTATATCTAGAATATCAGGAACTACATTTGGGTTATAAGGGTAGTATGTGGGCTCTGGAGGAGCTAGTATATTAAGATTTCTTTGCAATGCGAATTTATGAAGAAGTTTTCCATTATATGAAGTAGAATTGCAGTTCCAAATTTGGTTTTTACAATTTAGGTCTCCTGCCAATATTATTTGTGACCTGCCATCAAACAATGCTTTCAAGAAACTTGACGGAAACTTTTTGTTGGGAGGTTTATATGCAGCAATCAAGGTTATGTTAGAAGAGATCAGTTCGATATTGATAATAATTGTTTCTATTTCATTTGAGGATGGGGATTGTATCAGTGTATGTTTAATTATTCTATTAATGAGAATTGCTACCCCACCTGATGCTATATGCGAAATTCGATCATTGCGGTATGATAAATATTTTGGGATCGAAAATTTTTCTACCGGCTTTAAGTGTGTTTCTGAAATACACGCAACATCTATGTCGTGGACTTGTAGAAAGTATCTTAGTTCGTTCTCTTGGCGCTTTATGCCATTTGCATTCCAGTTGAGAATTTTGAAGTTTTCTATTTTATTTTGAGCCATTGATATGTACCGAAATAAGTTTTTGAACCATTTGTTGCAACTGTGGAATGATTGCAGAAAGAATATTATTTATAATTGTTTGGATTAGGTTTTCGTTTATTACGTTCATATTTTGGAGGACTGGGGGAGAATTCCTGTTATCTGGGCTAGGCGGCTGGCTAGCGCGATAAGCAAAAGAATGCAAGGGCGTTGAATTAAGCGGCAGAGGAGGAAACTCTTGTGGGGCATAGTGATAAGGTTGTGTGTTTTGGTTTAATTGGCGATTTGAGAACTGCCTATTTGGCAGGTTGTAAGCTGAAAATTTATGATTAGCCTGATTTAAATTATATTTTTTAACTGCTTCTTTGTAAGCTTTGCAGCCTTTGTAGTTAGCCGTGTGTTCCCCGTTGCAGTTACAACACTTTGGTACATTATTATGTTTAGGTTTGTCACATTGCGAGTAATGATGGCTTTCTAAGCATCTCACACATCTAGGTCTCCTTCCGCAATTTGCCTGTGAATGACCGAAAGTCTGACAATTTTTGCACATTATTGGAGTTTTAGACTTTACGCGCATTTGAACTCTGACAATGCTATATATAAGTTGATTTATTTTTAAAATTGCTTTGTTATTTTCATTATCAGTTAGATCGACCGCAACGGTAGTTAACGGTTTACGTTCTCTTCCGAACAGTCTAACAACTTTTAACACTTCAAAGTTTTTCGAAAGTTCATTAAGTATTTCCTCTTCTGAATAGGTAATTGGCAGATCTTTTATGACAACTGAAAAAGTTTTTTGGGTAGGATCCCTATATGTGTGATGCTCGATTTTCTCTTTTTCACAGAATTTTCGATATTCTCTATAGTCCTCTATTGAGTTGAATTTAATTTTTATAGTGTCTTTTTCTAATTTAGTAGAAAAATTGTTTTTTGTAATACTTTTTAGTTCACTGATAAATAGGGGATAATCGAGTACTTTATGGATATAAAAGGGGGGTATTTTAATGATGGATTCTTCACTTTCTTCCCTTTCGTTTGGCGAATTTTCTTCGGTCATATTTTGAAGACCTTGGTACCTATTTTTGACGGTCACGTTATACAGTATTCTTTTAGAAGCATTGTTTTCATCTGGTAAATCTACGTGCATGCGTTTTAGATTTTTACTGTTTTCATTAAAACCACTGGTTGACTGTTGAATAAATGTTTGTTGCGGGGCGGCACCATACCTGTTATAATAAGCATCTTTAGTGCTTACTGACTGAAGGTTGGTCAGAGTCCCTTCCGTCTCTCCATCCAGCTGCAGGGCGGTCGGTTGTGATGTGTTGAACTGTTCCAAGGGTTGAATATTTTCCATTTGTGGTGGAAATGGAAGCACATCTCCATTCATTGCTGTGAACTGATCTGGTGTGCCACCATTTAAAACGTGGGCTGCAGACACCAATTGGCCCCCAAAAGCGGGGGCACTTGTTGCGAACGTACAGCTTTCGCTGCACCACTACACTTTCACTGGATAACACAATATTTCGTTATTAGCAATAAACAATTCTATTGCACAAAACAATCACTGTTAGAAATATGGGGAGCCGCTGGTAGCGGCGCCCGTTTGTACTTGCACTAAACACGAGTTTGAGCGTAACACCGAAGCACAGCGATAAGCGGAGCGATGCGATGCTTACTCCAACACGTCTAGAGCGAGACTGTGATTTTTGCATTAAAAGCGTTTTCCCAAACAAAATCGCACCAGACAATTTTGTCAGAGTTTGAGTGTTACCTTCGTTAGTTTCTTGAGAAAAAATATCCTCCGGTTGATGCACTAATATTTAGCACCGAGAATTAAATATTTCAAAATGTGGATGGAAAAAGTATCTTACTTAGTTTCCAATTCTTAAGTTTGAATCAGGTCAAATACAACGCTCGTTAACATAAATCAGTGCACCAATGTCGTTTATCATTCTTTGTACGGAATAACGTACGTTAATTTCATAAATCCCAAATAAATTTTTCTCTTTTGACCTAACAATACCTATATTTACTTATAGAATATACTACTTGTTATTACGTGGGAAAATTCATCAGTGAATATAGGTGTGGTCTAATATGGTTTTATGTCTGTATTTATTGCGGTATTATTGGAAACAATTATTTCAGAGTAAATATGTATTATTTTAAAAATTTACACATCGCTTTGAATTGTGTTGATTTGGATTCTTCCACAGACATATTTTCTATAAATGTAAAAACCCCACTTAACTTAAAATATTTTTTTTAATATTTAAAAAAAATGATTATTGAGACCGCTTACCATTTATTTGTTTGTCCTTCACCCTTTGTCGGTAATTCTCTGATGGGTGTGTTGGGTGAGAAAATTTTCCAACACTTTCCAATTAATCTAACGGTAGGTGGACACAACGGTTGCCTCTATGTAACTGTTATTCGTATAAGTTTTTTTCTAAATTAAGTTGCTGCCAACTACTGATTTCTAACAGTTGGCCTTACTGAAATGATATAATTTGTCAACTGCACAATAAATCATAACACGGCCAACTAAACAATATTGTGTATACCTGATATAACTTGATGGTATCGTATTGAGATTGTTCGCCAATCCTACACATCTTTTGTTATTCGTGTCTCAGTAAACGCCATTAAGCTTGGTTAATTTTGACATTCATTTCTGTATTTTCTGATTTAATCAAAATTTGCCAATCGACTTTCAACATTTAGTTTATTAATGTAGTTCGTATATTCAATGATTGCTATTCAGAAGGATAATCAATTAATCTCCTCTTTTCCTTAATCATTCTAAAATAAGTCTTTGGCAGTTGCTTCACGATCAGTTAAAATATCCGTTAATTTTAGTCTCACATCACACATTTTTTATTTAATTCACATCATCTACTGTCATGATTACTAGAATAATATAAACAATTTCTTTCTTACAATCTTCACTACAATGATTAAAATTCCAAAACTTGAAACATCTGACAACACTTATAAATTCGTACAGTGAACATATCTTTCATCCTAAGTTGACTGTGCCCTTTTTCAGTAACAAGTTAAATATTCAGCATCTGTCTCTATAATAATATTACCTGTTCCGTCTTTTCTATTACCTTTATTAGTATTCTACTTTTTTATCACTTTCATGACATTATTTTCATTCGTTTCAACTTTATTTTGCATCTTAATTATCTGAACTCTCTATTAAGTCTTCTAATTTAAACTCATGTGTTCATCAAAATGCTTTTATATTATTCCTGCTCATTCATTCATTAATATAGCGTCCACTATATAATTTGCTGCTTATTACTGCTTGTTATATTTTCACACTTTGCATTATCTCTTCAGTTTGCTGTACAATATTTTATTATCTATTTCTGTTTACGGTCAAGAGCATTTAAACTCAATGCTTTTAAAAATAGGTAGTAACAAAACAGAAATAATTATCGATATGGAAGTTTTCAATCGTTTTGTAAGCAACCTAATTCCGTTATGCTATATTATTTGTATCACATTCTGCAAATGTTTATCTGTTCTATCAAGTTTCGCGAAACTTGAAATGAAAACTTCATATTCTTGTCTTTCATTTGCCTCTGTTTTGAGTAGGACCCGCTCTGCGTCAGCAGTTTTCCTTTGAAAAACCACACAACCACCCAGCGCAGGCCACAGCAGTCACCCGCAGAATCCTTGCTCCACATTCTGCAACCGCTGTCGTCACAGCTGTGCGAGTTGTGGTTGGGGGTGACCCTGCAATTCTTCCCTCTGCCACCGGCGGCGCCACCGCAGTGGCCTCAACCAACGAGCCAGAGATTCATAGTTGCGAACGGTCTTGTTTCAGCCCCCCCTAGCGTGATGTAAATGAAAAATTGTCGTCATGTTTCAAGGTGTCATACTAGTTTGAACCGTGATCACAATGCCGCTGTATTAACTCTGTTGGAAGTTCGTTATACTTTTTATATGTAGTACATTTCTTCTTCTAACACTTCGTGTAGTCAGAATTAAGGTTTTGTGGGTCTTTGATACCGACAAATTGATTGACTGCTAAAAATCTGTCTGTTCGTCCGGCTGTCCGTTTGTCTGTTTAGCCGTTCGGTTGTCCGTTTGTCTGTTTATCCGTCCGACAAAACCATCCAAAAAATTTTCTCAAAAATTAATACTCTCCATGTCTTTAAAGGAATTCTAGGCTCTCGCGTGTTTAAAACGGATATTTAATTCCGTGAAGTACTGTAGATAAAACGTGAAAAATAATTTCAAAATTTTCTCAAAATGGCTGCAAACATTTACTTTTCCGTATACGTACGTATATACGGAGTAATATACGTAGTATAGAGAAGTTATATAATGCTGTGAAAAATCGGTTTTGCGATTTCAACGAAAATACACGCTTTGGGATTTCCTGATTCAAAAAAGTGTTGGTTTTCCCAAAACGTCCGTCCGTCTGCTGAATGTGAACAACAATAGTTACACAAATGTAATATTTTTGAAAGATCTTTTCCTTCAGTAATATGCAAATTTTCTGCGATATGTAAGCACTATTCTAAGTGTGAGTTATAGTGCTTCAAATTACTTGAAATAAAGTTTTTCGAAAACACAAAATTTCTGTCAAAACGTGCTTCAAATTTTGAATTTACTATAGCGCTTAAGAGCCATTTCCCTAAAAACCGTCCCAATTTTTTCAAAGAAAATTGTCATTTAGGACGTTTTATAGTTCTTTAATATTCTTAAAATAATATTTCCCTCTACTATTAGGAAACAAATAATTAAGAAAATCGCAAAACAATGTAGTTTGGGCCGCGATGGATGGCAGCATGTATTAATATGTACAAGTTCGAATAGCTAGCCGAGACCAAAGAAATAGAAAACTAAATGGGAAAGTCTGTGCTATCGTGTAGGACCACTAGTTTTATCAAATTTTGACCACGAATAGCGTAAAATGTGCTTAAAAGAGTGGCTCAGTTCTCTTTTCCGTTGAAATTCGTTAATTCTCGAAAATGGCAGAATTGCCCATTTTCTTCGGCAGCGTCCTGCAACTACATTGAAGATATGATTTTTTTCCTTAATAAAATCTGTTCTTCAAAGACAGATCTTGAAAAAACTCCGTGTACAATTTTTAGAAAGTATGAATTCTAGTTTTCGCGTGATTCGTGAAATGTAGGAAAATTTTAAGCAATTACTTTCCAAAAAAAGAGCTCCAAATTTATCCTTTTAAATATTCTCTTAGAACGTTTATAAAGCGATAAAAAATGTTGATCCATTTCCGGCCAACGCTCCATATTTTCTAAAATTGCAGGAAGTTAACATTGCAAAATTTTAATATTGATGAGAGTTTTTTGCCGTAGATGTTCTAAAATTAGTGGTGCTACAACAGCACATACTATCTCGTGTAATTGGTAACGGTTCCGCAATATTGCACTTAATGCAAAAGTGTAGTATTCCAGAAACATTATATTGCCACGCAAAGTTTGACTCTTTTTGACAAAGAGTAAAGTTTCAAATATTGTGGCGCTATTGCAACTCTATGTATCTAACTTGTTGTTCTCAACGTTCTCTTGAGCTCGTTCTTCACTCGTGTGTCCATATCCCCTTACTCGTTCCGATCTCAAGCACTCGTTCACTTCACCTCAGCGTTCTTGCAGCAACTTATTATATTTTTCACGATAGGTACAATAAAGTGGATTGGTTGTAATGTACTCGAATTTTTCGATATTTTTAATTTGATATTATTCCGTTCGATTTGGTGAGAAAAGAACGAACAAAATACCTGTATATACGATTACAGATATTAACGTGTGATTATGTATAATTGCTGGTTATTTATCGTTTGTTACTTGTTTCAGTCAATATTCTTTTCTGCTGCAATTTGGCTTTAAAAATTAATTACTTTATTTAGCCTTTGTACCTAATAGCGAATATGTCGTTGGTCAAAATAATATTTCTTTTATTGTTGTTTTTCACTTGTTGCGTCGATACGCATGTCTAAGACGATAACATAAATTCAGCATTCGACCCACATGATTAATATATAATACTGTAAAGTCTGACCAACACAATTTCCAAATCATTCAATGCCATAACACTCTGTATTGAATTTGTTAAAAAAATAAAAACATAATTGATCTATGTTTGAACACACATTGCACTGACCATCACACAACTTAATTGCATAATGGGCCCTTCTCAAAGCCCAAGCATCTCTCAGGCAAGTAATCGCTCGACTAATTATTAAATTACCTCATTGCTTCTAGTTTCCAGCGGTGCGGCAAATGCACTGAGTATTCTCCCCCAAGTATATCCTAAATTCAAAGTAGGGATTTTCCCGTAATTTACGTAGCTTTAAAGTTAATAGTGAGTTAATTTAAAATTTTTAAATAATAAATGTATTTTTATCATTTCATATTTTGCTCCAAACTAGAGGATATCTTTCTTCAAAGAAGCGCTTGACAGAGAAAGAGATAAAGAGAGAGAGATAACAAGAGAAAGAGAGAGAACAAGAGAAAGAAAGAGATTGAGGGAGAGATAGAGAGAGGGAGAAAAAAGAGAGAGAAAGCAAGAAAAAAGAAAGAGAGAGAGAGATAGAAACGAGCTATTTCATTATTAAATCATCTATATTCTCCTAATGATATTTTTCTTTTCTTATTGTGTTAAGAGAGGGAGCAATTATTCAATCACGAGCTTCAATTTTTGAAGTTGAAGCTCAGCTTAGAATTCGGTAAACTATGATACGATTCTCCGAATAAGGTTAATCAATTATTGAGTTGAGAGAGTATTATCCAGTCAGGAGCGTTAAGTTATGAACTTTCGATTGGATAACAGTTCCCTTTCTCCTAACTCGCCAAATGCAAAGAAATTAATAATTCGTAGAATTATATGATTGTTTGCACGCCCAGAAGCTTTAGTCATTAAATAGCAAGTGTTTACTGTTGCTTTAAAATGAACACATGAAAAGTTCGTAACATAAAAGGCGGTCGCCTTTAGTATTTCTGAGCGCCGAACAACTTCATTTCGCATTAACCTCACATGCGTAACTCTATTCAACAGTTAGGCGATTTTCGAGCATCGTCGGGTTTTCTCGACGGAGAGGTCTTCCGGGAGTTGCTTGCCAGGCGTTGTCGGTTGCTTCAACAGCCGGAAGTTGAAGCCGCAGGCTTAATGAACTCAGCGCCACGTGTTGGTGCGTTGTTTCAAAAGTTCAAAAGTTTCTATCCTCGCCCGTTGGTGGTGGTGGTGGTGGTGGGGGGGGGGGTCGCTTCGCTCCTGCCGCTGCGTTCGCGCACGACACCAGTTCAGGATTCGGCTCCGGCAAAATTGATGGGGGAAACTGTCTCTGAGAGGTTTGCATTTTTATCTCTGAGACAGAATCTCAGGGCAACTGAATCGTATCAAGTGATAATTTTTTGAAATTATTTATATGTAAGACAGACAAACAGACGATAGGTTTTAACAATGACTAGCGTCTCACCAGTCATTCATTTCATTCTCCTTGAAAAATTGGTATTGCTCCAACGTTCCCGCATTGTTTGAGAATTTGCAATTTTTGAAAATTCAGCGAGTTCAACGAAAATGAGGCTTTGTGCCTTCATTTAAGTGTTATTTTTTCTCTCCTTTAAAAAACTTGAAGAAAACATTTGGAGCTGTTCTTGAGAAAATATTTTTTAATTAATTTGCATTAATTTCGAGTAAAAATTGCGTGATAACTATACGCCTTTTAAAAATGTATATGACTTTTTAAAGAATTTATTTATTAGATTAGATTTGATTAAGAAAAAAATGTGAATATTAAAATTTTTAATTGTGGAATGTTAAATTTTTGTAATTTTCGAAATTATAGGGAGTTCACCGGAAATGGAACCAGGTCTTTTTTTCGTTCTTTAGTATATATGAGAGGAAAATTTGAATAAAAATTTTGGAGCCGATTTCGAGAAACATTAGAAATTTCATGAAGGGATTAGGCATGAGTACGGTTTCGAATTTGTTTGTAAATATCCGATAGGGTTTCAAAGATGAAGATGTCATTAAGGATTCAAAAAGATTTTAATAATAAATGTTCTAAAGGATGACGCAGTAACTCCTAATAACAGATATTGATAGAAAACTATGTTCGCGTCTGTGTTTCTGATTACCTCTCCATTGGTATTCATCTGTTAAGAAAAACGTTTACACGGGACCTTTAAACACGTTCAAGTAGATACCAGACGTGATTTTTGTTTCTGTTGAAAGATATTCACTATTTTCATGAGCCGTGAAAAAATTAGCAACTTTCGCGCAAAAAATAAAGAATTTGGTCAGTATTGGCCGCCGCTCTGCTTTCGCTTGCGCCATGGACAACCCTTGCAGCAGCGAGCAATGCGACCGCGAACTTCTAATGTTTGTGCAGTCGTGCCCTCTAGGATCTATACTTCGCGGTTATGTCTGACTGTTTGTCACTAAATCTGTGGTTTTATTGTGTTTATTCGTCAGTTAGATGCTGGAGATTTGTCGTAATTACTATGACAATCGATAATTTTATATTAATCGGCACAATTAAATCGAATAATCAATTCAAATTTACGATTACACAGTTTAATTTTTGTATTTCAGTTTAATTTAAAAAATAATGTTATATTTTTATTTAATTTAAAAATGTCGCCATTTTGGTAAACATTGAGCTTTATTATAAGCATCCACCGACAATTGTTGTGGTAAAAACAATAAAAGCGGCGTATTTGACAAAATGGCTATGAGCAGCCCCGAAGTCAATGATTGGCTCATTGATCACAAAAATTCAAATCAACCAATCACTAACTTCCGAGTCGTTCATAGCCGTCTTGTCGAACGAAACAATGATACTCAAAAGCAAATTTGTATTTCTGTTTTTCTTCACCAACATGGATTATGGCACCAACATGGATTCTGATCTAAAATTTTTATGACGGCTTACCGGAGTTTACAAAAGCATTCGAAAAAACCCTCGTACATTGATATATATGCGACAAAAATAATCGAAGATCGGCGCACAGTGTTAACCAGTATACTTCCATGCCATCACATCGGGGTTCTCTTTGAATGCCAAGATCCCGAAAGAGTGAGTTCTGTGCCACGCGGGCGTGAGCAATATGTTTCGCTGCCCGGAAACCAATAGGAGAGCGTTTCCTTGGCGGCAATTCTCTCCCAATAGGCAGGGCTGCACAAAACCTGCGTGAACGACAATTTGCGTGATGAAAAGAGTGGAACTTTCATTTTTCTCTGTAACTTCCAGTGCGAGATGACAGCCAATATTTTCACAACATACAGAAATAATGAATATTTATCTATAGAAAAATTATGAGGCTGGATTTTGACCTGAATCTGTTGAAAGGTCCCTTTTTAGTTGTATTATTTCCCCGTAAACGTACGTATATACGGAGTAATATATGTAGTATAGGGAAAGTTATGTAGTACTGCGCGAAAAAAACGGTAGATTTTTGGCAGAAAAAAATGGCTGAGCCCAGATAACGAAAAAGTGAATAAATTCAATTGCTAAATTAAGAAGAAAAACCTCTAACACGTGGTGTAGCCAGAATCTCTATTTTGTGAGCCCTTGATACCGAAAAATCAATTGACGGCAAAACGTTTGTCGGCCTGTATGTCTGCGAACACAACTAGCGCCTAAAACATTTTTTTCAAATTGAAGAGGCTCGAGTCAAATCTACGAGGTTTTGAGGAAAAAATCTGAAAATTTTCCGCTGTACTTTAAATGAAGTCTTCCGGACACTTCAAAATTTTTCTAATAAAAATTGGCTCCAAAATTATTTTTTTAAATTTCATGTAAGAATAGAGTAAAATACACTTATGAAGGTGGCATAGATCCGGTTTTAACGGTCAACTATGAATTTTTGAAAATTGCAAAACTTTGATTTTTACCCATCATCCTACAACTTCAAAATTAAAAGTAGAGGTTTTTCCTTCAAATATTGTTTTCCATAGTGAGTTATTTCTATATTATTTTTTTTAGATCCTGTATAATTTGCGAAACTTTTAATAGTTTCCGCGCAATATTTGTATTTTTTTAACTTACAAAAACAATATTTTCTCAAAAATGGCTGCAATTTTTTTCTTTCGGCTTTTGGTAGGGATAATGCTAAATTCACTATATAAGATGACATAAACGCCTTGTTTCTCTATTCTTTTGTTTTGTCAAAAATTTTTTTAAAAAATCTTTTTTACTTGTATCTCTCGTTATTAATACTTATATTAGCGGCAACTTGTTCACGTTATTATATTTAAGAGTACATGTGCTTTAAATAATGTCGTATAAAGTTTTTTGAAAACTCAATCGTTTTATCTGAAAAGTAGCACAAATTTTCACATTTTCAGATACGCTCAAACGCTAATTTCTGAAAAACGACTCCAAAATATTTTCAAACTTATAGAACGGATAGTGCAAATTACAATGCTTATTACGGCGTAAACTTCATTTTGAGATATTTTTTGTTTTTTCAAAACTCACACAAAGGTCTCTCGTGCCGTTAATATGCACATATCGAGCAATTTGTAAATACTATTGCATATGGGAGTTAAAATGTTTCAAATAACTTCAAATGAAGTTTTTTAAAAACTCAACAAAGTTCAGTGAAAAAGAGCTTAAAATTTTGAATTTTCAGTATGGCTACAGCGCCACTTCTTTTTTCAAAAACGAAGCACCAAAGTTTTCGAAAACAGGAAATTACGATGAGGTTTTATGGTTTTTTAATAATATTAAAATTATATTTTCGTTCTACTATTAAGAACCCTAAAAATTAAACAAATTTTTAAATAATGTTTTTTTTGGGGGGCGGCAATAACTGGCAGCTGGCATGTAGCAAGCTTGTATATCTAGCCGAGTCCAGTATAAATAGAGAACGAATACGGGAAAGCGTGTGTCATTCTCTAACTCCTCTAGTTTATTCGTTGCGTGTGAGATCTTTGAGCGCTCGTGACGGCGAAGTTTAGGCGCCACTTCTTCACAAATCCAGAAGCCCCTGCCGTGCAGGGAGGCGCGCAACAGGATGCGCATGCGCAGAAACGAGGTCGGTGAGCAGCAAGGCGTCCATTCCCTCGAGCGCAGATGTTTCGAGTGTCGTGTGCTCACTCACAGGTCACCGCAATGGACTTGGCGGCTGCATTTCGCCTCTTGAGAAACGAATGGGTAACTAGTCATATGTCTGTAATAAGATTCAAGTGATGCACTTAAGTTTCTTTCCTTTTCTGAATTTGCAACTGGTATACAATATTCTCTCTATATCCGCTAAATGGCTCTCCCTCATTTTTTTACACAGTTTGAATTCCTCAGATGTTTTAATTTGGCGGCATCATTTTACGTTTTACATTTGAAATCCTGTCTGAACTGATGTAATCACAAGTGCAAGTGTCAGTCGTTCGATTTTCTCTGGGGAATGTTTTCTCTTGGGGCGTCAATTATTTGATTTTGTATTTCGTGTTTCTGGACCCGTCAAGTGCTTCTATTATTACTCCAACGCGTTTTGAACACGTTTTTATAATGGGAGGTTGCTAATTTCCTTCTAGGCAGAATTAGATTGCCGACTTACACATCAACTTCCGGGTTTTTCCCCAACCAGGTATCTCCCATCCGTTGGACACCGTACGAGCAAGGAAAATTTCTAAGCTCCTGGCATGTGTGGTAGTGTAGTGTACTATGTACGTTAGATGTGAGAACATGACGATAGAACTAGGAAAGAATGATTGCGGGCGGTCCGTTTTTCAGCGTTCTGCCGCGGCAGTCGCCTCGTGTTAATAGGAGATAACACGGAAAACTAAAGAATTGGAGCCATCGCTCGCTAAGTTCCCTTGCAGACAGTGGTTGAACTCGTCCTAACTAGCCAGTGTTGAAAATGCTGCCACCGACGGCCCTCCCAGTAGAAGGCAGTGCAATGATATCAATGGAACTGCCCTGAGCTACCTCATCTGGTCCACCTGGCATCAAGGTGAGCGAACGTGTGTCCAATGGCTCTGCTATTGAACGTATTTCGTGTAAACGCTCGTGCAAAAGAGTCTCGCGCTACTGCAGACCTTGCGCTTCCGGTTGCTGTAAGATGCGCGACGGTGGAGCCAAGAGCTCTTCTATTATTCATTCATGGAACCAGAACGGAACAGAGAACGCGCAAGGCTTTCTCCTCTGGGTACCTGGCTTCAAATCCGGGCTCCTCTTGCACAATTTATGTGGCCCAAAGCGGATTCGCGGCTCAATTTCTCAGGTCGCTCTCGTTTCTCCCTCCGCCCATTTCGCCAACGTCTCCATTGACGCACTTTGATGAGGATGCTACATTGAGGAGGATTGGGCACTGTTAAGAATTTTGGAAAAAACTAACGACCA
Organism: Gryllus longicercus; assembly: GCA_038098605.1. Lineage (NCBI taxonomy): Eukaryota > Metazoa > Arthropoda > Insecta > Orthoptera > Gryllidae > Gryllus > Gryllus longicercus. Next base: position 6,690,026 of record JAZDUA010000011.1, on the reverse strand, counting down.
AATTATTAATAGGCATTTTGCATTTATACAAATAACTGTTACAAAAATGTAAATATTCAACTTGTTTTCAACCCGCTATTGCTCGGGTGTAGTTGCCTTACGCGGCTACTGTCGTTCGAAATTGTATCTTAAAGCTGGTATTGATGCATTCGTTGCTGTACTATTTATCAATTTTCTCTAATTTATCAAAAATATGTATTATTGTTTTACATTGGATTTATTGTTAACAAATTCGTCATTGTTCGCTTACATTTTTAAGAGAGACCAGCACTAGTCAGATTTATGTTTTCGGACAAAAAGCGGAATAAAAAGTTCGACAATAAAAATAATAGTAATAATCATAAAAATAATAAAACCCTTGATGGCAAAGGAGTCAGTGTAGACGAGCAGTTCCTTCAGGCGCTCCTTTGCCTGCGCATTTGATAATAGTGGTTCGCCATTGATTTGACTAAATTAATATTGAGTATCGTAGTATTGGTGTTACCAGACTCATAGACAACTTAAGTGATTAATTAAGTTAGGTATCCCCTCGCCGGCTAGCAGAATTTTGTCCCTTCAGGTATCTGTGATTTTATCCTAGCCGCGACAGCATCTAAGCTCGTGACTGGTCCCCCGACATGGGTGACAGTATTGAGTGTATGTGATTGTGAGTATCGAGAGAGAGAGAGAGAGAGAGAGAGAGAGAGAGAGAGAGAGAGAGAGAGAGAGAGAGAGAGAGAGAGAGAGGAGCTGCAGAGTTTGATTAAGGAAGGTAAGATCATTCGCGGTGCTTGTTGCGGTATCCTATTTGGTAGGATACTATTCCATTAATTGGCTGAGATTTTTTGGAGAAACAACGGAAAACAATCAACCAGAACAGCCAGCCTCTAGAATTCTCCTCCAGACAGCGACTGTATTTAATCTAGCTGTGAAGCTACCGTGAAATATCCTACTACCACCGGGACTCGAACCCTAACACATTCCGGTTGGAGGTACTGCAGTGACATCAGTCGATGTCCTAAACTATCTAGGTGCATTATTGGTAGCATGTGGCATTATTGACATTGTGGTTTGGAAGCATCAGAGTTTGACTCGTCTCCACGAACAGTTGTTATCACTGAGCCATCAGAGCGGGGGAATTGATATTGATGGAAGTGATCATGGACATAATGAGCATAATGAGAGTTCGCGGATGAAATGGCTAATACATCACAAACAAAAAGCTGTCAGCGCAAAATTATATTAGCTCATGTTTTACGCGGGACTCGAACACGCGTCAGTAGCGTCCACGTGCTTGGCCTTAGCCTCGAGCTCCTGAGCGATTGAGGCGGGCGCGGAGAGGGCTAAATGAGCCGAAATGAGCGGCGACTGACTTCTCCACCCGGTTTCCGTCCGTTTGCCTTCCGTCGCCTTCGCGGGCGGGGCGGGGGCCAGGCGGGGGCGGGGCGGTGCTGGGGGCGGAGCCAGGGCGGGGCGGGCGGGGGCAGCGAGTTGCTTTTTCGCGTCCAATTTGCAGCAAATTGGCAGCACGAAGCAGCGCGTAAACGAGTTTGCCCCGATCCGCCGCGCTGCGCCGCGCCGCGCCTCGCGCGTCGCCGTCTGTTTAATCCTCGGCCGGTCGTTGCCGCGGCGCAGTGATGGACAAACAAGGCGTCGAAAGGGCGGTGGCGATGAAAGCGGAGCACGAAGGGAGAACGGAAAACGGTTCAAAGGAGGGGGCGGGGACGACGTGGTTAACTGCGCTCTATCGGTGGCGGCGTCGAAATAATGCATTTCCTCCGGTGCCGAGCGGGCGCGCGGCAAAGTGGTTTGCGCGAGATGGAATGCTCGAGTGGATTTCGTATTGTGACTTTGTGGGGCCGAATAAACGGCCACGGATTTCGAATACGCGTGAGTGGAGCCGAGTAATATTTGATTCGCCAGAGTTTTCAAGGGAAGTTCCGGCTAAAAAGGATGTATATCGTACTGGGGTATTACATTAGTAAAGAATAAACTTTGCGTAACCCTGCTCTATGGTTCGAATTTAGTATACGGTTGTACATATCAGGTCTACAAGACCCGGAAAATTGTTTGGCATACTATCAATAATTTGTTATATCTACCTCTTTATAAGGTTAAATGATAAAAGTTAAATAAGGTTAAAATATAATGTTAATATTAACTGAAGTTATAAACTATCGCGCGTTAATGCAAAAATAAATTGCGGCCGGTGAGTGCACTGGAAGACACGACGCGCCAATCACAAGACAGTGTTGCGTTCGGAAGGGCGGCGACGCCTCACACACCGCGCAGCTCCAGTTATGGCCGGCACGTTGCCACGGCCGGCAGCACGTGTCCCGGGACAGCGGCGCTTTGCCTTCTGTTGCTCTACGCACCGCGCACTCTCCCCAAACCTCCTTCCGCTGACGCGTCCGACCCCTGTGCCTCACTCTCAAAGCCTTTTCCCCGCGGCCCGCTCTCGCCCTGCCCTCCGCGCGTCTCCCTCATCAAGCCATCAGTATCAGCGCGCTTTGCAACGGGGGGGGGGAGGGGTTGCCCGGCGGCGACCTCCCGCCGAATCTGCCACCCTCCCCCGCGGAGTGGCCAGGATACGAGCTGCGTTTCGATACATTTTGCATTTCCAATATCCTTAAGGGAAATTTTTGAAACTATTACATGTAACCAGTAAATACTGAAGAAATTGTTCACATTGCTATTTTTCGAACATGGTTGGGCGTTCTTATTTCGTGTGATACTGCTGAAATGCTATACGGGATGCTTAAAGGAATGGCGTAGGTCTCATTTCCGTTCAAGTCTCTGAAATTTGGAAAATTACCAAACTTTTGAAATAATGCGAGAAAGTATGTGCTGTTGTAGCACCTCTAGTTTACGATTAACAGTTCAATTGAAGAAGCCGTTTCACTGTGTAGTCAATGTAGCATGAGCTGCAAAGGTTTGCAGACCTAATAATTTGCTACCACTGTTAGAGCCTTGCTTCTAGGAGTACATAAGTATATAACAATTACTATCAGTCGAGAACATTGACAGAGGAAGCAATCATGTTCACCTCTGATATATTTAGTGCAATCTCCTTTGAAATGCAGAAACGCTATGGAATGAAATATCTTTATTTGAATGAACCGCTCGCAACTCCCTTGCTCTGAAATTGACAAAGGCTCCTGAGTTAATCTCCCGCGCTCACCGCCCGCGCGTTCCAGAACCCCCCCCCCCCCGTGGCATTCCAGCGGCGCGGCCATTCACTGGCTGCCCACCTGCGGGGGCGGGGGCGGGGGCGGGGGGGGGGCGGAGAAAGACATCGCGGCCCTTTGAGCTAGGGGCGCTCGTTCAATTAACTGCTGCGGGCAGCTTCAACTCGCCGCAGGGCCACCCTCGCGCTCCGTTTGCGCGATCGGCTCGCGTGCAGTGGCCGGGTGTTCAACCACTCAAAGCTAAGGACTCCAAGACTAGCCCATCAAGGGCTGGCAACTTGCTCAATTGATTGGTTGAGTAGTGACTCCGGACGCGCCAACTGCTGAAATCAGTAGTCCCGTAAGTGTAGAACATCTTTTTATCGCGCGTGGTGGCGGTGATCATCCCCGCTTCGGGTGAGATCCGCCGCCAACATACGTCGGCTTGTGGGGATTCTCCCCAACCTACCACCAGCGTGGCACCACCCCAGCTGGGAAAAGCTCTATGCTCCTGACTGCTCACCCGACATGAGTGGTAGTGCACTGCGAGCGACTGTGTTGCGTAAAATGTTGAAGATGGAGATTATTTTCTTCGGGTGAAAATAGTTCTTCGCAATTAGTTTTACAATAAATATCATGTAAATTTTTCTGAAAATATTAGATGTTTTTGCGCAACTTGGATTGAAATATGAGCAATATTAAAAACAAGATTTTCTCGAAAACTTATCAGATTTATTCTCTAAACGTTCTGAAAAGATAGTGCTAAAATCATTTATAAAAATGACAAACAATTTTGATGTATTAATTTGTATTTTAAAGTAATGTTTATAACATTATTTATACTACAAAAGTTTTTGTTACATTACTGCATTTGCCAATTAAAGTGCTTCAAATGATTTCAAATGTAGTTTATCAAAAATTCAAATCGATTTTGGAAAAATAAACTCAAAATTAAACGTTTTCAGACATATTTATACGCCTTTTTTCCAAAGAGGTCTCCAAATATGCATCATGCCAAAGAGCTTCTATGATATTCTTGAAGTCGTATTCAATTCAAATATAAGAAAATAGTGATAATGTAGTGGTGTCAGTTTTTCACAATTGACATAGAAATAAAAATCAATTGAATTGTGTAAAATGGTTGCTTTTCGATTTCTGCGTGATTTTTTCTTTGTGAACAAACATATAAATTGCTAATAATTCACAAAAGAAATGAATATATTTCTGAAGTTTTATATTATAATAAAATGCAAATTTTTGCGTAGAAAGCCTTTTCCAAATCAACTTATGTGCTTATTGCGATTATTATGTTTATGTGCGATTTATTATGCTATTAGTGTGCTTATTCGAAAATCTACCGAGTTTATTAGACAAAACATGACTAAAATTGGTTTGCTTTTAAAAGGTTTCATTGTTTCATTGCTGGCCATATATCTCTTGCCCAACGCAGTTTCGGCCAAACACATTCCCGTGACCTAAGCGTAAGGCTCTGATCAGTGCGAAAGATCGCAGTCTAGTACCTGGCGCCCACAACTCAGACACCGGATTTGCGATTTATGGCGAGGGCGACGAGTCAGTCAGTAGTGGATGTGACGCGATGATACCCTTGCATTTTAAGATGAAAATTTACGACACTAGTATCAATACTCAATTAAAGAGGAAAAACATAAATTCAAATTACAAAGTAAATTTAAATGAGTTTTTCGATAGTGGGGACAAGGAATCTTCTTAAAGATAGCAACCTTATTGATCATAAGTATTGAAGCAATAATAAAAAAAATTCTAAGTACAAAAAAATCATATTTATTTGCAAAGGCCCCTGACATAATCATTCATTATTTCAAGTATGTATGCCCCTCTAATAAAATCCTACATTCAACTATTCTCTTGTTTCCTTGTTTTTATGTTTTATGATTATACTCATAAATCACCTTCACTCCTTTCTTACAAGATCATGATCTTTAAACCGTTAAGAACTTCCACTTACAACTTTTATTTTTTTACGATTGTATCTTTAATATCATTACAACCACAATACCAACTAATCCTAATATTACAATTTCACATTAAATATGAATAATAAAATATCTCTTTTGTCATAATTTCAGTTACAAATACTCGTATCACATTAATGTTAACATGACCCCTTTTTTTAACTTGCCCTTATCATGATTAATATTGTTGGTTTTCATTTGACCTTCTCACATACCCTATTACTCAGTTTATACAAATGAACCATAATGATATTATTACCAGGGTTGCCGTTTATATTTCAGGATTAGAGAACGAAAACAAATATTAATCATCGAAAATCACTTTATTGTTTTTCAAAATATTCCCCATGAAGATCTATAAACTTTTGCATGCGTTTGAACCAATTGTCGAAGCACTTTTGCCACTCTGATTGAGGTATCTCCAAAACATGCAGCAACCGCTTCTTCACGTGTCGAAAAACGTTGACCTCTCAGTTTGTTTTTTACGTACGGAAATAAAAAGAAGTCATTTGGTGCCAAGTCAGGACTATACGGCGGATGACCCATCAAATCGATGTTTTGGGTGCTCAAAATGCAGTTGTTTGAGCCGATGTGTGAGAGCTCGCATTGTCGTTATGAAGAGTGATCCGTCTTCGGCGATTGTTTTTCCTGATTTCTTGGAAGACAGCTGGCAAACAAATCATGTGCACCACTCAAAATGGATTGTTCTGCGTGGTTCTAGTGTGAGAGCTCCTCGCGCCGCGCGTCACTCCTCTGCGTCCAGTTTCTTCGTTTCGCCCTCTTCTCCAAGCCAATTCTTCAAGTCCTCTTCCCCTCCTCATTTTTCACAGAACCATCATTCGCGTAGTTTCTTCACTGATTCTCACCGGGAGATCCTAGCATCGGATTCCGATGGTAGCGGATAGATAGGTCGAATTCAGCCGCGAGACGAGAATTTCAGCTTCCAACTTCAGCGGATGATCGCTACTTTTGCATGGTTTCTCCAAACAATGTGAGGCGAATGCTTTAGAAATGCACTACAAATTAGCCAGAGACCGCGCGCAATTTATTACTCCTTATCCTTGCCTTGCCTTGTCCTGTCCCCTTATACCGTGCACTACACTACTAGACATTTGGAGAGACCACTCTGAGGTATAGAGTTTGCCCCAGCTGTCTTCGGCTGAGGGAGGGTCCTAGAGAGGGAATTCCCTCTAGGGGAAGTCGACGGGGAGGTCGGCGTCGAATCTCACCATCCAACGGTGAGGAGCACCGCCAGCTCCAGACACAAAACATTAGGTACACTAATGAGACTAAATACCTTAGCAGTTGACGATCCTGGAAGCAACGATGATTTCTTGGTTGCATATACTGGTTCTTGCGGCTGTTACGAGGTAGATCCCAATGTGGTCTGAAAGAACAGTCGGTGACATTTCATTCTAGCGTGTAGGTTAAAAGCTGATTTCAAATTCTGCTTAGTAAAATCTTCTATGAAGAACTGTTTTAAATACCTTGAATATAAAAATCATATTGTATTCATTTTTTTCTTCGAGATACACTTTGTCATTGGAATTTGCAAAAAATATTTGTGAACAAGCCATTCTGCATTGAAGCCGCCCCGCATGGGGAAAAGGATTTTTCATTCGCACAGCGAGGTGCTCTGAAAGCACGGCAAAAAAATGCCTTTCCAGAATGCTGCTCCGAGTTCCTTTAACCGTCGAGGCAGGTGAAACCGCAGTAAATCTGAGAGGACATCCACGAGTAAATAAATTAGAGAGCGCCTTTCTTCCCACGGGTATAATGTTTATAAGCAGCCCTGATGAATAATCCCGGAAAACGCGAATAATGAAGACTTACGGTGACGCGCATAACTCGCAGCGGTTCCCGGGGGACGCGATTTCCAGCGGAAATGAAAATCGACCAGGAACTCTGAATAGAAGATGGCGATCTGCTGATGGAGGTGCAAGCTCGGGGACACCATTGGGGCACTGACAGCCGTATAAAAACGTCTCTGATGTAGTCACTGTTGGCGGTTGGGTGTAAGGGTGAGAATGTTTTAAGAAATATGTATAAAAGAAAGAACGTTTTATAATCGTAATTCCAGATAATGGTTACACGAATATTACAAAATACATTTGTTAATGATTACTTTAAATTGCAGTGATAAATGAACAGAAATGCACGTACGTCAAGTGTATAATATCTACAGAAATATTCCAAAACCATTTAAATTGTATTTTATTTACAATATTTTAATTAATATACTACTCATGTTGCCAAGCTTTTAAACCGAATCAAATGATGAAGAAAAGCGAATATTGTCGGAACGCGACTTTTGTAGCAAGGAAAATCTTAGAATGATGTCTGTATAACACATAACCTAGAGTTATATTATACGTTTTGAAAAAGTAATTGATCGTTATCGAGCCTAATATCTCTAAGTCTTAAAGAGTTTAACAGGAAATAATTTGTATACAAGAACAATGAACAACACGTTGTGACATTTATATAGTTTTTCTATGACATTTCTCTGCTCTCATTAAAAAATTCTTATTATGCTTCATTTTTCAACAATCAAGTGACTCGACATACCATAATGTTTGTTTTCTCAAACCTTAATATGATATACTACGTATTCAACAAGCTGTGAACTAAAATCCCTCTAGTAAAACCTCTAGAACTGTACAACGCACACGAAACACATTGAAGAGTGCTCAAATCTTGAAAGATTTTGAAATTAATTAATATGCCTATTTAAGAACTATATAGCTTCATATGACACAGTAAAGAAATTTACGCTTTTATCTTCTTTGTTCTTAAAAATGCACATGTTCTATTCTATTTTCAACGTTTGAAACAGAACACATTCTTACGCAAATAATCAAAAATCATTTACTTAGGCTCAGAATAGTTTATTCGACAAAATCGGATTAAGGACGAATTTAATCGAGAAGGAATGACTCATACACTGTAGACATAGAATAGCAATTGAATCAGGCTTCATTTGATTTTGTAATTTTTAAGAAACTAATTACTATTAGCTACTTAATTTAAACTAATCATACGCTTTTAAAAGGATATAAATTTACAATCAGAAATGTTTGCTCTTAGAATTTGATGAGAATGACAGGGCAAAAGTACTCGCATATTTAGCGTCTCTTCAGCTCTCACCGGCTTAGATGGTTCAGCAACTAATGACGCTGGAACCTCTCACCGGGACATCCTGGGGTTCCAGTCTCGTTGGGGGCAGACATTTCAGCACTAGCTAGATAGTAGGGTTGAATTCAGCTACTGTTTGGAGTAGAAATTCTTGCAGCCGGCTGCTTTTATAGGTAGTTTTCCGTGGTTTCTCAGGTCAACAAAAGTCGATTGCCGGAGCACTGCCCTAAAACGCGTGTTCGTTGACTGCGCGTAATTTGTCCTTATGTTTCCTTGCCCTTTGTTGAGGCTGTGAATCATTGTTTAGATTATAGAAAGAGCATTTGAAGAAACTGCATCGAGAAAATCCTGTCCATCGTCTTTCTGTGTTCTCGTCGAAAGAGATTTCAAAAAATCCACACGCCATCGATACGTTCAGCGCCTTGGCGTGATAATCATTAAGTGTTGAAGAAATTGTCAGGTTTACCTTTCTCTGAACGAAAATAAACGTTGTCTTTACGGATTCTATACGTTATTCACGCTTCTTGCTGTTTTTGCCGCGTCTCAAACCGCTTGGTCACGGACACTGCTAGAAATCCAACTTTCAATTCGGCCAATACGCGTATTACTTAGCTTCTCTACCCAATTGATAAGAAGCTGCTCAAGATTCTCAAACAACTGGTGGCGTCTTCACGGCAAAAGCTTCGATTCCAGGAATTCGCCAACAATGTCAACATTTAGGCCCCGCTTATGAGCAGGCTCGATCGCTCGGGCATTTTTAAAAGATATTTCAACAAGTTTCATACAAAATGAATTTTTTCTGCTTGTGAGAGAGATCACGTGTTTTAGGGGCAAATTAAAACTCTCTCGAAGGCGCGATGTTTGAAATGTATGATCGTTTGCTCTTTAATAACCTGAAAGAATTGGCAAAGTGTAAAAGTTACAAGCACTGCACCAAAATTTGAATTAATTTGGCCGCCTATGTGCCAACACCCTTTCCTGACAAGCACTACACTACCACAAATGTCGGGAGTCCAGAATGGAACTTAGAGCTTGTACCAGATGGGGCGGTGCCCCTCTGGCGAGTGATATTACTCGCGCAACTTTTCGTGAACGATGCATTGAAGAAATGCAGGTAGAGTGGGGGTATTAAGAAATTGGCCATTAGATTTTATAAAGCAATGACAATATCTGGAGAGTCACTCATGCCTTCGCAAGTTTCTCAATAATTTGCGTTCTAACTTTCTCAGGTGTTCGAGGTACCTTCTGTAATAGATCTTTACCTGCTTTGGTAATTTCTTTAGATTTTTTGAGAAAATGACGGATAGAAGTTCTTGTCTTCAAAAGAAAATTGTTTCTATTTCGCGCCAGTGAAGATGTGTTTGGAATGATGTCATTAGTGCTCGCTGCGAGCTTTTGCCTTCATCTGTTTATTGTGCCAAAGAGGGGAAACCAGGTTCATCGTTCAAGAAAAGTTGTGCGAGTAATACCTAGTTAGTGATAAACCCACCAGCTGACATGTAGGTTGGTGCCGGATAACTGCATTTGTCACACGCAGATCGCAGCCAATTTCGTAGTGAAAACATGCCGTGTGTACGGGACCTTTGAGAACCTTAGCAATCTTGAACTCTCGCAAACGATAGCTGAACTTCATGAAGAAGTCTGCAGAATCCATTGTACCGATAAAATAGTGTACATAAACTGAACTTACAAGTAATTAAAAGATACGAAGTGAATAATCATGTATATTTACCGTAAATTATGAGTGTAAAAGAATCTTTCGTAAGCATATAGTCATATGTCCTAGTTAGCAATTGGCGCGCCTTTGCATTTAAACAAAATCATTCGGGGCAAGCAGAGGTGTTAGGAAGGGGAAATTGATGCTTATCTCTTACAGCCAAGGCTTTTTTACGGCACATTCGTTATTTTAACTTCATATGATTAAACAAACTCATTACAATTTATTTTGTTTGAGACAAAAAATACCATTGGCCACAGATAAGGCAAAATGGATTTTACATGACTTATAGGCAGCTGTGAAGTGCATCTTGTGACTCAACTGTTTGTATGTCTTCAAAATATTGTCAAATTCCTTACTTAGCCTTAAAGAAGCAGTACAAGTCTATAAGTGAAGATGGAAATGGTGCTCTGAAACATCCTGAAACTAAAGGCAGACCAACCAAGCTCAAGAAACGAAGATCGCGGACCACCTACTAACATTTATCAATATGTTTTACGACCTTAGTAATAAGCAGTTCAGTTCACTTGCGTATGAATGTGCTGTAACGATGTCTCTAGCCAATCGCTTCGTCTGACTGTTTACGAACCCGTAAAATGTTCAACTAATTTAAACAAGGAATCTGATCCCTTTGTCAAAACGGCTGGTCCACTGAGAAGCGGAAGACGACGGAAAAGTTGTTTTCGAAATAAGAGGAATCTTGGATTTAAATATTGCATGTAAAGAATGAATTTACAGTTAAAACTTCAAGTGAACCCTCAACTGTTCTTGTGACTACAGCCAGTGCGTCCCGGACTATGTTCTCGGAGGCGGGGCTTTCGAAGAAATGGAAAGTGTCGAAAACTTACGTCCGTTCTGAAGAATCAATAGAGCCATCTTTATCTAAAGCTCAAGAACGTAGTGCTCTTCTGCACAAAGAAAAGGTAACCAGAGCTAAGAAGAAGGTACCTTTAACAAATCACATTCCCATTACCCAGGTGATCGGGTAATGAGAAACAATCGAATCAGTTTGGTTTTCCTTTTTTCCTCGTAACAGACGTGTTCGTTTACTTTTTCTAAGGCGTTTCATGGATCAAACATAACAGAACCTACATGAACAACAAAATTAAGAAAAATCGTTTCTACGGCCTGCTTCTTTCACTCTTTCGTTAGAAAACTCCTATTCCCACGTTCTCCCCTATACTTTACGGTAGTAGCTCTTCGTATTCGTCCGTGGAAAGACGTAATACACAGAGCTCGATTGTTGCCTGGGGAACAGGAGGGGAGTATGTCCACGACCTCAGCGCCGGACGTCTGCCCTTCCTCTCCGTTCCTCCGTCTTTCTCCTCTCGCACCGTCCGTTCATACCTCCCTCCCCCAGAGAGGCAATTCAAAACTTCTTAATTTATTGCTCCGCCTTTAAAATGCAAATTAAGCGCCTGTGCGTTCAGGAGGGCTTTTTAACGAGGCGGCCGGGGGATGAGGGCGCGGAAACATTTTATTTATCGAAATAATAACACCAATTTGTTGCGAGGGATGGAGACACCGCAGATGGAGAAGCTCGTACTTTTATGTTTCTGTTCGTCTCTCAATAAAAAAATGTATTGCCCCCGCAGTTTCTTCGTTTCATAAATTTGTAATGAAGTTGCGTGTGCACTTTGATGCGAGTTATCTCTTCTTGGGAGTAGGCGTTCTCCACATGCAGTCGTGGACACGAGGTTAGATAACGAGTTTAGTGCGGGAAGTCCATGACCTCGTGAAGAAGAGACCTCAACAAGCTTCTAACGTCACTCTTATTATCTCTAGAAAGTTTAAGATCATTTACCTCGACGCTTACAGTGTGTATATTTTCACAACGTGTTTTGTATTCTTCTAATACGAGTTTCGGTCATTTTCACAACATCAAACTTATTTATTTGCATCAGCTCATATATTCAATTTATATTATGATTATATGCTGCTTTTGAACACATATTACTATAATATTCAATGATATATGATGCATTGCTTCGAAAGCCTATGAATTTAGTAAATTTTGAGTGTATAAATTCCACAATTTAATTGCAATAATTTACAATTTTTATACATATGACGTAATATTCACTTTTTGGTATACATATTATTTTCGAATCATATACAAATATTCATATACAAATCATGTTGAAAGCCTTAATAAATTGTAACATGGAAAATGAAAAGGAACTGTATATCAAAACATCATATTGCTCCTTTAAAAAAGAGAAAAAATCTTTTTAGAATCTATTCACTACAATTTGAAAACAGAGGATTAAAATATTACTCTAGAGGTAAAATATAGCTAATATAAAAATTCTACAACAAGATATAATTGAGTCTACTGTCACGTATTATTTTTCTTGGATGAAATCTAGTGAGTTTACTTAGTTCGTCCCTCAATGTAGTTATTTTACTGCCTCCCATACTTTAGTTTTTTATTATTATTTTCTATACTACTACGCGCTACGCAGTAAAGAAAAAGCATTGTGATCTTTGCTACAGCAAATATAGAAGATTTTTCGACAGAAAAACCCATTGCCCAACATGATAACGGAAAAGTGGATACATTTATTTTCTATGTATAGTAAATTACTCCCTCTAACACGGATATCCTGTTAACACCAACACCCTCGTAATCAGGAGCATTTGGCTGTGCCCTTCATCTTCGATTCTGTTTTGTGTGCTAATGGCACGGCCCGTTCTGACACCCCTGGTTGGTTAGGTCCAAACATTTATTGAGTCTCCGACTGCTATGACGCCAGGAGACGTAACTTCTGAAACTTCTCTTAACAGGACCATACTAGATGCCAACCCTAACTGGAAGAAATATTTCAATTTGAATAGGAACCTGGGGTACTTCTCAAACTAATGTAAAACAAGAGCTCGTTGAGGTGGAAATGAACTCAAAAGAAATATTCAATCCCAGGACCAATTGAACGAGACCTCTGGCAAGTTACTGGGAATTTTGGGCGGCTCCTCTGTACCTCCCTCCACTAGCCTTAAAATGCTCACAAAACAGACATGGAGGCAAACGCGCTAGGAAGCGCTGCTCTTATGCCAGGGCGCAGGACCTCGTCAAGAATGATCCAGAGCTTTTGGCGAAATGCTTTACATCGGGAACCGACGGTACTATTGTCGATCAACAGCCCCTTACCTGGGATGAGGTTAATGACCTGCACTAACACATTCGGCGTAACACGCCTCCCATTCGTCTCTACGAATTAAGACAGGGTGATAAATTGTCGACAACTGAAATGGACCCAGACGTAATGCTATACGCGGTGCACGTTCCTGAATTAGAAGTTGGGATAGGCTGTGATGAAAATGCCACGGCTTCAGCACCATATAAGATAAAAGTTAGTCACATATCTTTAGTAACAAAAATTGAAATATTGTCACTATCGTACACCCCAATTTTATATGAATTCTATGTAATACACGAAGTCGAAAGTAGCAATTTGAGAATAACCACCAAGAAATGTCCATTTTGACAATTTAAGTCTTTGAAAATCTAAAAAGTTTCTAAGATTTTCAATGAAATTCAACACGCCGTTACTCCTTACAAAGGTACAATTAAAAAGTATTTCACTAACTCTAAAGAGAGTATGTTTTGATTACTATGTAATTGCCACATATGACTATGAGAGCCTTGTTAGATGCGTAATTCAGTCCTTCAACAGCGTGCGAATAGCTACATAATCTAATAGAAGTTTCAAGTCCTGTGCTAAAAATGAAATTTTATCTTTGAAATGACGTTTGTTTTCTTCAATGATGATGGCTTAGTTTATGTCAACAACACGATAAATGATACTGCTAGCGGAACTCGGCAGAAGTTGTTCCTCTTTCTCCTTCTCTCTCACTTCCTCTCTGTCCCCCTCTCCGTCCCATCCACTCCGTCCCCCACTCCGTCCCCCCCACTCCGTCTCCCTCTCCGTTCCTCTCTCCGTCCCTCTCCACGTCCCTCTCGACGTCCCTCTCGACGTCCCTCTCTTCGAATCTACGCTTCGTTTATGACGATATATAGTTTAAAGTCTTACAGTGTGTTGAGGGTTTCATTTAATATTAGAATTTGGTTTTGTTCGTTTTTCATTATTTTTTCGCTATTTTAATAGTTACTCTGCTATTTGGGGCGGAGACGAATCCAACAAATCATAGGTAATTAAAATTGGTGCAGCTCTTATTGACTTATAAATAATGTAACTAATCTGACATTGTTTATATATATAAATATATATATATAAACTATATTTAGGGCGGTCACTATATATATATATATATATATATATATATATATATATATATATATATAGTGACCGCCCTAGAAACTTTCTCCCTCGCAAACGCGACAGAGAAAAGTAAGTCGTACGCGAATCGGGAGCCAGCAGCTAATCTGAGATGCCAGATGGAGGAGGGATTGAGCTTTCGAGGACGGAATAAAAGATTGTAAAAAGGCAGTTGAGAACAATAGTTCGGTAGATTAATTTATGAGTTCAACGTCTTCGCAGAGTAATTCTGAAAGCGTATCAGCTAGAAAGAGCAACGGGAATGTGAAAGAAACAACAGTCTGGGATGCAGAGGAATGTCATCCGATGCTTATGGTGACGGCGTCGAGCTGTGATCTTGTTCCATCTGAAGTTACCGCAGTTCGAGCTCCGCGAATTTCCAAAACACAAAACACAACACGTGAAATCTCGGCGAGTGTTAGAGTATTCTAACGTAACTAGAAAGTCACTTGAATATTTTCTTCCGTTCATTGAATGTAGTGGCGGAAACAGTCGACACAAAAGTGTAGTAAATGAGTGATTTTTTAATGAACATGCGGAAAAGGGAAAGAAAGTTGAATACAATAAGTATAACAATATGATGTAGTAATGAAGGAAAGAAGATATTTTGAATTACAAAGTGAAATTTGTAATGTATTACAAAATTAGAAATTGTTGAGGGAAAGGGCATTGATAAATGTAGAGAGAAAGAAGAGGAGAGGTTGCGTTCGCTACTTAAGTAATGGTAATGGAAAGATAATCGGGATCGTTTGACTGAAGTGCGAGCCTAATGACCCGAGTCTCGCCCCGTAAAATATGGCATCAATTCAATTCGATTCGATTCGATTCGATTCACTTCAACATTACGTAAGTATTCGCTTCACCTGGTCAGAGATTTGAGAAAAGAGAAAGCAATTTGTAATTGTAAACGACGCCACGGAAATTGAATTTACATTGGTTAACTGTGATGTAGAAATATGATGGCGGAGGTGGTGTTAAAGTTGAGAAACAAAAGCCGTACAAACTAAAACAGTTTCTCAACATTCACACAACCCTCCGACATCATACTTCCACATTACAGTAATCCAATGTAAATTCAATTTCCATGGCGTCGTTTACAATTACAAATTGCTTTCTCTTTTCTCAAATCTCTGACCAGGTGAGAATACTTAATGTGTTTCTTTTTCAGATTTGTTTACCAGTTTCCATTTGTATAAAATCACCTCAAGAAACAATAAGAGAACAATTTATTGTAAATTTAGTTTAGGCGTTCAAATGTTCGTTTTTTGGCACCAATTAATTTTAACTCCAAGAATGAAAAAAACTCTAGATATTTAATTTTTCGTGTTTTCAATTTTGTTTCAATTGTATAGACATCAAGATGCCAGAAGAAATATATGTTTTAAAATTATTTGAGTATTGAACATTTACATGAATTCTATACAATAAAGTGATTATGCTGATCTGTTATTCCGACAAACGTTGTCAATGTGTCTAACGTCATTCGCCTGAACTTCTGTGTAGAACCAACCCCTGAGATCTGTGTAGGGAGTTATTTTTTTAAAATAAGTTTTTCTACAACTGTGAACTTTATGCTTTGACTAGCGCTGCAGATAAAGGATCAGCACAGCTCGTGTGCCCCCCAGCGCGGGTTATGGAAGCCGAAAATATTCTCCAGAAATTTTTAGGCCCTCTGCTACTAAATTATTAAACATTTGCAAAACAAAGGTTATACTTTGTCACTCGTGTTGATGGATATAAAACTTTAACTGTTAAATGGAGTGCATATTTCACAATGCTGCTGCATTATAATCGGTATATGTACTTCTCACAAAGTATCAATGGACTACATGATGCAATTCTTTGAGCTCTGCTTCGTGTTTAAAATCGGGAGAAAAGAAACCTTTTCCCATGTTTCAATTTATTTAGACAGTTGTTTCGAGTATATTTTAATAAGTGTACAGCAGCTATTACATAAAACAGAAGTCTTAAAGAATTTACAGGAAGTCTCTACAGTATCTGAAGTTCTTTTGTTTTTGCACACATCTTCAGTGTTTTTAGGTTGATTGTATTATTGCCCGATTGTATGTTTTTACAGGCAATATAAGAACATCTTGGTACGAAGACCTTATACTGTTAACGATGAAACGCAAGCGCATGTGGCTACATGCTCACAGTTGCTTCCTTGTATTCCAAATGGTTTCAAATGAATTTTGTGAATTAAAAGTATCACTTTATCATTTTCATTCAGCAGAGAAAATTGGTTTTAATGTGTAATAAAAAATGTGCATTGCTGAACAGATTGCTAAGGCAGTATGGTCGAGGCGGCCTCGGAACAGAAGATCGTGGGTTCGAGTCCCGACTCGGGCATGGGCATATTTGTGTACGTTTGAATGTGTGTGCCGTCCTACTATCATCATCATTTCATCTTTCATACCCCAGGGCTAACGACCCAGGTGGATAAAAATCGGATCCAGCTAAATGCAGATCTCCTGATAAAGGTACATGCCTCTGCCACCGAAATAATAGTACTGAGCCCCGCTAAATGCAGAGAGCATCCACGCAATAGTCCAAGTCCATTCGTGAGCAAAAAAGTCAGTCTTTTGGCTCAATTCACGGTCCTAAATTGAAACTTCCATATAATCTTCTCAACGATACAGAGTGAGGTAAACGAATAAACCACCATCTCTAACAAATTTATATGCATGAGAAGATTCAGAAAAGCGATTAGGATACTTTTGATTGATGTACGATTGACGCACTCCTATTAACACTATACTTTCTACAGTTCTCTTTTGTTGAGAAGAGCAAAAGCTGTCCTGTAATAAATTCAAGAATGTCACTTTCAGTTTTCATTTCTTCCTTAATGATTTTCAAATCTTGTTGAACTTGGTGTAAAAAAAGGCATTTTGTTATTATTTGTAGAATCTGAAATATTAGTCATTTTGACACCAGGGCATGGTATTGTTAATTTTTAAAACAACATTCACATTATCCAATTTTAGTAGCTCACATTGTGTATAAAAAACGTCCTTCTCCCAATCCACATTCACTGTAATTGCATTTACGATATGATGATATGGAAACACAAATTTTCACGAAGCACACATTATTTTCTTCAATCAAAACCCTGTATCTTGGTAAACTAGGTTTTTGCTAAACAATTCTTTAATATTACTGAAACTATTTTTTTCAATTTGTTGCGTCTTCAATTCACGCAAAGCGTCTCCAAGCCCTTCGGGGCCTAGAGCGCTTTGCGCTTTTGGAGTAATCCTCCAATAATATCAGCGCGAGAGTAATCCTCCATTAATGTTTCAAGACATCAAGACTTCCATGGCTACATAAATACGTTTGATATAATTGGTCTCCTTAAAACTTGGTAGGAGGAGGATGAAACATCAAATGTGTCTGGTTTTACAGACATATTCACAAATAAAAAAACGCAGTGGTGAAAGAGGTCGGTACCCTGATGGTGTTGCGCGCATAATTCGGGTTACGATAAAGTAGTTTATTAATGAAATCACTACAAATTAAGATAATTTCCTTCGTGTTAGATTAGAAATGCAAGATACGGACATCTAAATTGTTGTATTTACCCACCCACAAGGTATACGTTATTACTCTCCAGAAGCCTTCGGCGAAATTAATGAATTATTCGACACGTTGAAGCAAAGGTATCCGAGTACTGATTTACTAGTGTTAGGTGACATCAGTGCTCGAATTGGCAATGAGTTGGAAGTTTTTCGATCTCCACCGCCAAGAACAAAAACGAATTCTTGAAAAAGAAGACTCAGTCGTTAATAACGATGATCAGGAATTGTTAGAATTATGCGATAGATTTAATCTCGAGATCTTAAATGGCATCCGCGGACAGGATACGGAAGGATGCACACGTTTATTAGTGGGAATGGAGGTAGTGTAATAGATTATGCTCTGCTGCCTCGTTAAATAATAAACAATTTGTTAGATTTTGTTACCGAATCCGACCATTTGCCCCTGTGCGTTCATTTAGCAGTAAATGCTGCTGAATTGCCATCGGCAGAGGCGCGAACGGGAGGAACGGACTTGACAATGACAAGACAACGGTTTCTACGCAAAGAGGAAAAGCAACAGGAGTTGGAAGACTATTCTTAAGTCGGCAGGGGGGGGGGGGGGCGTAGAGGCGAACAAAGAAGTTCCAAAGGCGCCTCTTCCGCGCAGGGAAGGGCACGCGAAAGTGGGGGAGGGGAGCAAGGGTGGTTTAAGGTTGAGTGTCGAGAAAGCAGGCGTGAAGCAATTGTATCCTTTATGAAGTTCAGAGGCATGGGAACTGCGGAAGAGAGAAATAATTACTTGTTATTATGTAGGCAGCAGGAGGCCACAATTAATAAACCGAAGAAATCTTGGCAGGCGAGTGAGTCAGCAACAAGAGAGACAATTTTAA
Organism: Gryllus longicercus; assembly: GCA_038098605.1. Classification (NCBI taxonomy): domain Eukaryota; kingdom Metazoa; phylum Arthropoda; class Insecta; order Orthoptera; family Gryllidae; genus Gryllus; species Gryllus longicercus. Next base: position 6,671,355 of record JAZDUA010000011.1, on the reverse strand, counting down.
GAAACGATCAGAATAAATCAATTTGGAAAATTATCAGATCGCTGCGTAGGAAAATGAGTGCAAGTAATGTAATTCCAGCAGACGCGTGGGTGCAGTATTTTTCACGGACGCTCACAATAGCAGACATTGAAACAGGGACAGATATTTTCACTGATCGGAGTGTGCCTGCATTACACGAACTTTTAACTTGGAGTGAAGTGAATTCCGTGCACGAATAGTAAGAAAACAGGGGGAGTGGACCGCATTCCCACAACATTTACATCGGAATTGTGGAATATAGATCCAGAGAGTATTCTGAATTGGTTTAGCATTGTTGATTCCGGCTCGTATCCAGACACGCGGAATACAGCTATCCCCCAACCGGATTTTAAGAATAAAGGTGATACAAATTGCGAACAAAATTATCGTGATATTAGTCTTTTACCAGTGCTAAGAAAATTGTTCTGTACAATACGCAATGGTGACTGAGTGAATGGGCGGAAAAATACAGTAAAGTATGAAAATTGCAGGGAGACTTAAGGAGAGGCTTTGAGACCACCGACAATAATTTTGTGTTAAATATCCTAGTAAAATAGACGCTTGCATGTTAACGGGACCGTTTATATTGCAATTTTGTAGATTTCGAAAAGACTCTTGACTCAATCAATAAGGAAGCGTTATGGCGAAAACTAAATGAGCTAGGCGTCTCACGTAAAGTTTTAAATGTGTTAAACAGTGATAAATGTACAGAGAAGTAAATTTCTGTGTCAAGTGCGGCGACGGAAGTACAAAGCGAAAACAAAATCGACAGTGGGAGTAAGACAGGGTTATTCTCTCTCACAACTATTGTTTACAGAAGATTGAATGTCTTGGGTACACGAAGCGGAAACACATAAAAGTACACAGCGGAAATTGATGTCTAGAAATTCCAGAATGTCTATTTCTGATGATTTAGTTCTTTGCTTGGAGGCTATTGAGGGCTTCCAGAGAAGTTAAAACGTCTTAGTAAGATATAGTGAGACATGGGAACTAAAAGTAAATATTCAAAAAGTGAAAATTGTGGTCTTCAAGAATGGGTTTATGTGGGGGAAGAAGACAAGTGCTATTACGCGCAGGTTAAGATCCATCCTGTCAAAACGGTTCAGACCTTGGGACACAATTTTACAAGGGGGGATGGAATAGTCACATAGCGGCGGCGTAAAGTAAAGGAAGAGTTGGGCTCAATGAAATGCCCGGAATTGCCTTTAAAAGTGTTGTGTTATACAATGTTTAAATCCCTTGTTCAACTTTGTTTCTTCAAAATTTTCAAACCGGTAATTTTTATTGTTTCACACAGCCAATTGTATTGTTTAAGATCACATAGAAAAATTGCTGCTTTATTCAATTGTCTTTTTTTTCAAAAATTACAGAAATGTTATTTTATTGAAAGATCTCTCACTCGTTTAAAACGTACATTTCTAGAGATTTGTTAACTCCATTGCATTTGTGACTGGGAGTGCTTGAAATGCGTTCTGATGAATCTTTCGAAATACAAACGTTTTCTGTGAGAAGAGGTTCAAATTTCGAATTTACAAATAGGCTTAAACGTAATTTTCTTCACAAGAGCTCTAAATCTTTCAAAAAAAAGTGTCATTTAGGACAATTTTTTAATGTATTTTAATATTCATAGAATATTATATCCATTCTACTATTAGGAAACCGAAATACTAAAAATGCACTTTGAGCGACGATGGATGGCAGCTGGGAAGAGTATGTGGCAAGTCCGAATAGCTAGCCGAGACTACAAGAAATTGAAAACAAATACGAGAAATTCTTTGCAATTCTGTAGCACCACTAGTTTTATAGGGGGAAACAAGAGCATAAGATTTGCAGACGACATGGGGTGGTATGAATAAAAGTAAGCAAGTACTCTTTGCTCCGAGTTTCGGAGATCCTACTCAGTTTCGTATGAATAAAGTTGGCGAGCAATTGCTCAGTCCCTGAGCACTTGCTCCATCTCTGAGCGTACTCTCAACTGGCGAGCAAATGCTCAGAATTGGTATGAATAAAGTTAAGCGTTTACTCTCTAGAATGAGCACTTGCTCCAAAATTTCGGAGGGACCTTTGTAGCAGACCCACGTTTGAAAAGTAAGGTTAAATTGGCCGATTTTTTACCGTGTGTTGATATGCATATGCAGCGGACTAAAAACAATGCAAGACAAGGCGAAATTCTCGTGATGTAATCTATTAGAATCTTTGCCGAAAAGGACAATGTATGGTTGGTACGATTGTTATCGGCGTTTGCTTTCAGACGCATTTTCATATTGCATATCTTCTATCTTAATTGGCCATCGCTCTTTTCTACTTGAAATTTTTCGAGGTACTGTTTTTTCAAACTTAGTAACGTTTCATTTCGGCCACAGCGAATCTCCAAAAGCTGGCTCTTTACAAAAATAATTTTATATTCGCTTAGCACTTTGGCAAAAACTAGCTGGGCCTCTGGCGCCTGTTTTTCGTTACTGCTACTCATATTCGAATTTGAAGAACGAGACAACAAAACATTGCTCTTTATTCCGCACAAATGTGCGCGACGCGTGTAACTTATTTAACCTCTTTGTTGCTCAAGAAACCAATTTTTAAAACTCTTAGCCTGCACTATCACTTGTTCACGACGAGCAAATGCTCGCGAGACATGAGTAAGTTCTTCGGAGACATACGAAGTTTTTATTCATACGAAATGAAGCTTCTGCTCAGTGCCGCGGAGTAGACTCACTTTGCTCCGGAGCAAGTACTCCTGAGCAAGTGCTCATTTTTATTCATATGACCCATTGTCATCGTGATCGGGGCTGTCCGGTTGCCGCTGCGTCCAAGGCTCACGTGCTGGCGCTTCGGCCGAGACATGTTCGTCTTCAGGGTTGTAGTGCGGCGCTGCTGCAGGGAGCTCTCAAGCCAGTGATAAATCGTTGTTTTTATGGCATACGCCAATAAATGTCATTTTGACAACATTATTAACGTTTACTAAGGATCTTTAAGGAGAAGAACAACTGAATAGAAAAGTTATATTTTGTTCACCCTCGGACCTAAGAAACCGCGTCCGTGCTAACTATTGTCCTTTCAGTATATGTTTCCTGGAGCTAGTTTGGTAATATGCGGTTGATGTATTGTGCAGCAAGATGCTAATCACTGATCACTCTCACGCGCGCGCACACACACACACCAGTACCAACTATGCTTGTCAAGCTCATTTTTCTTATCAATTTAACAAACCATAACGATACTTTGAGTCATATATATTGAAACTTAGACCTGAGAATGGTTCATCTCATAATGTTATAGAAATCTTATATCTACACTCTTGAAAGGCAGAAATGCCAAGCAAGAAGTAATATTATTTTTTTAAAGAGAATGAATTCTTTAAAAAAGCAATCCCTATTAGCCGTGTTTATAAAACTATGGATATATCGTCAGAAAGTTTATGTACTTGCTTAAGAACAATAAAGAGATGTCTTCTTTGTTCGAAGAAACAGATACACCTCAGCCGAAATGTGGAATTTTCCAAACTACGTCATTGAGCACCTTCGTTCGAAACCCTCACATCATTTCATCATAGAACATAAACTATCGATTATTGTGTGACTTCGACAGCTTGAGTCTTTGCGCGAAAGTGTGCTCTACAAGCCCCCCCCCCTCCCTCTCGCCCGCGCCCTCATCAGAGTGACGCGTTTAGCGCGGCAAATGCAAGCGCCCCTACTTGTCTCCCGCCCTATCGATCTCCGCACAGGCTCTTTGCACAGCGCGAAGGATGACGAAAAGACGAGGAGGAGCTGGCGAACTTTGCTTGTTCAGCGCAGCACCACATACGTCACCAAACACGTGACCACGCCACGGGCACTACGTTTGGAAAGCCAGGCCAACGTCGCTGGGTGCCATGCTGCACGGAAAGCGAAAAGTGTTAAGAAACATTCTGAAAGTGGCAGATGTTCACAATTTTCATCGTGGTCAAGCAAAATAACACGATAAAAGTGTAGTTGAAATAAAAGATGCAGTATTTTTTTAAAAAAAGCTTAACATATCTCTTTCGGTGGCTTGTAAAGAAAGTGATGATTTTGGTATATAACTGTATTTCCAATTCCATTTGATATTGCATTGTAAGTTGGTGCATGAAGCTCATTGGCTAAAGATGGATAGGCAACGGATACTCAACTGGATACGCAATAGCTCACCCATGTCTTTTTTTCAAGGAGTGAAGAACCTTACCATAGAGCACTTGTGAGGCGCTGCACGTGCACGGCTCCAATTACGCATGCGCACTGCGTCAAAAGTGGTAAAGGTGGTTCACGGTGTGGAAAAGTCTCTTATCTATCGATCACTTAGATTTTAGAAACAACTATTTTAATCATATTGTATTGATGGAGTTAATGTAATTATTTATTAATAGCTAGTTTCGTGTAAATATTCCGTACTTTCTAAATTAATGTTTTAAAACTGACTTAAAACACTTATGTAAAGAATATTCGACTTAGAACACACAACTTCTATGCCTTATCAGCAACACAGAAACCTGTTTTTAAGGCCCCAGGACGCATCGTTCCTAAGTTACGGACGGTGAAAATGTGCGTTTCAGCGTATTGCGTTGCAGGGGGCATCTGTTTAGCCTCACCTTCACACTTAAACGACTGACGACACTTAGAATACAAACGTAACTCGCTATTTTGCCTCTATAGAGTTCTTATTCTTCTTCTATTAGTCCTCCCACTCACATTTCATTTTTGCAAGTCTGCTCTTCTTGCCTTGTTAGTCCTGATTTTCCTCTTTATTTGACACTTTCTGTTCTTCTTTTCCACCACCACCACCTATCCTCTGCAGCTTGTGTCCACAGCTTTCCTGCCGCTCTCTATACTTCGCTGCACCACCTCATCTTCTCTTGTGTTTCTCCTGTGTTTCTCTTTCCAACTCTAGGATCCCACATGACTGCTCTATACGTCAACGTGTCCGTATTAATTCTGGCAACAATTCTCCAAACTTCCATTTCAATTTCTTGGCCATTTCGTGTGTATCTTCCACTTTGGTAGTTCTTCTGATATCAACATTCCTTATTTTGTCTTGGAAAGAGACATGGAGTATTTTACTCTTCATTCTTCTTTGAGTTACAGCTCGTTTTCCCATGCATTTCTGCGTAGCGGCCCATGTTTGTGCTCCGTACAGCGTTACTGGCAGCACACAGCTACCCATTATTTTCTTCTTCGTCTTCATTTTTTGTCTTTTGTCCAAAAGTAAGAACGACAGGCACCAGAATTTCTTCTACGCCTGCGTTATTCCTCTGTTAAATTCCTCGTCCTCTCTATTGTTTAAAGAGATCGTACATACATTTACTTCGGACAGTCTCGGAATAGTACACTCGGACAATTTACCAAAGAAATTCTAAAAAGATGATGAATAATATCTCCATTAAATACACATAACGTGATAAGACCTTTTAGAAAAAAACGAAATATTGGCCGATCACTTTGCTCTGTCATTTTCATCGCATTCTTCTCCCAGTCATCTCGATGACTACACAGAATAATTATTCCTTATCACAAATTTAAACGTTTTGAACAGAATAAAATGTTCTTGCCCTGAAGAAACCAAAGCTCTAAAAAGGTTGCTACCCAATAAAAAACTCCGAGACAAGACAAAAGCCTTTAAAACCAACTTCACAAATCTCCCATCAAATACCACAGGATTCATGAACAACATACACAACTCAATTTTTATATTCTGATGGATGTTCTCTATTTTTACCTATATAGAAACTTAACAAAAATTTTAATACGTAATTTTAAAATAATCAGTTTTGAATTCGTTTTATTTTATTTGGACACTCATCAATAAAACGTATTAAAGTCAATCATTAAGTGCAATAAAAAATTAATAACACTGCAAGTTATTGCCCGGACATTTATCTCAACACATTGGCCATATTAATAAATATAATTTACATTATAAACGAAAACATTATATAAATAAAAGCAATGCCATCACTCACCATCAATTCGGATTCCTCAACTCCCTCTTGTGCTGCAACTGATGAGAGAGCAACATAGAAACACTTCCCTGAATAGTTTTTGTAACTTAGGACTAAATCTTGATAAGAAGTTAGGATTGAAAGACCATGTAAATGAAAAAACGCACGACGTAAAAGTAAGGATTATCCAAATGAAACCGTGAATTAATTTCAAAAATAAAATTTCTCTGAAAAATGAATTAGCCCCTTACAAAAATACATTTGAATTGTGCGTCTCCAGATGATTCCAGGGGAATCCTCTGGCACTAGGTTTGCTCAGTTCTGCTGATTATGACACAATTTCTCGATTATTGATATCTTCATTTGTTTATTAGCTACGTGATTTTAAGTGAAGTGCGATTTTTTCGTTTGGCAGATATCAAAATGAATAAGCAAAGAATTGTAGGGAAATGTAAAATAAAGTAAAATAAGACATCAATTCAAATTGAAATTCAAGTAAGGTTAGGCCACGAGTTGCGTCATTAGAAAGACACAATAAATGTTTAAGTACATCAAAACCGTCAAAAATTACGTAGGTGAAAATATTGCAGTACTTTTACGTATGTAATTTTTAATCAGGCTATATAGCATATTATTCCAATAAATACAAACCTGAAATGAAGTTTTGATGGACTATAAACGAACGTTGTCATTGCGATTCTCCGTTTGTTCTCTTCAAGTGAGCCGTATGAGTTTGTAAGACAATTTTTACTGCTACACTTTCTACTGCTAGTTGCGGTCCGAAGGCGACGGGGCTGCCACCCCGCCTCCGCAGCGCTTTTCGTTCATTTGCATCCGCCGCTAGGAGCGCTGAAGGCACGCGGGCACCTCCGCTTCGTGCACCTTCGGGGCCGCTTTTCCCCCGCCGCGCCAGACCTAATCAAACGCCGCTGTGCTGTCGCTGAGACGCAGGACGTACGGGGTGCAGAGACGAGGGCGCAGATTGGCGACTGCGCAGGCGAGCGACGGCGCGCCTCGAGAACCAGATTAACAAAGATCACTCGGGGGAGTGCTGCGGAGAAAGCAATGAGATGGCACCTACATGGTGAGCAGCAAGGCAAGGGAAGCCTGGCAGAAAATGTTACATGGAGTCATCCGGCGGTTCTTAGGTGAGGACGTAGGTGGGAATGGGAAGATGGGGATTGGGTGCTAGTTAAAATATTTTAACTCCATTACGATTATTTACTCCATTTATTCTACTGCTCCAACTACTGAAACTGTTCATTTACAGCTGCCTATATTTTATCTAAAATAACGGGAAAAGTACTCATAATTTCCCAACAATACACGAAACGGAAAAAAATTCTACCTTCAGTATTGTTCCGGATTGAGAGGTTTAAGGCTTTAACTGATATCAGTGCACTGCCTGAGGTCAAAAGGGTTCGTGTTGCAGCAGTGAGTTACAGCGGCAGAAGTGTCGACGCCAGCTACATTGGTTGGGTCGAGTTCAGCCGCCGTTTGGAGGAGAATTCTAGCGGCTGACTGCTCAGATCGTTAGTTTCCCGTGGTTTCCGATGAACACCAGGCGAATGCCGGAGAAGTACTCCAACAAATGGGTAATGGACCGCCCGCGATCTTTTCTTCCCCTTCCTTGTCCTAACCTCACCTCTTATTTACACACACACACACACACACACATGTTTTACATTACGAACCACACATGTCGGGGGGTAAGTCAGAAGCTTAGAGCTTGTCCCAGCTGGTGCGTTGCTCCTCTGTTGGGAGATACATCGTTGAGGAAAGCCCTGCTTGCCATGGTGGAGTTCTGCACCAGATCTCACTCTCCAGTGGGGATAGATCACGTCATTTCCAGAGGTATAACATCCAGAGCTCTTAAGTGACCAATGAACTTTACAGTTGATGCTGCCGTAAGCACGCTATATTTTATTTCCCAACATTGTAGTTCTAATGAGGCCCGAAAAATAGAACTTCAATTTTCAAAATATCACGGATTCCAACAAAAATGAAATCTGCTCCATTAATTTAAAAGTTATTTGCACTATCCGCGGCTAAATTTAATCCAAATATTTCGGAGCGTTTTAAGAAAATTTTGAAAATCTCTTGATGGTTCATGGAAAGTCCAACAAAAATCAAAATATTCATTTAAACCTAGCAAAGTTCACGCAAATAGATGGATGACTGTCAATTTTGGAGAAAATCTTTTGAACGGTTTGGAGCTAGCGTTTATCACTGACGGACAAACAGACCACACATTTTGCCGTCAACAGATTTTTCGATATCAAAACATGGATTCTAATTTACTTCATATACCAGATGTATGTATAAGATTTTGCCGTTTTTTGGGGTAAAGAAATTATGCAGTTTTCACGGAAATTCATTTTTTGATTGTTCAAAATATTAGCCATCTTTGAGGTAAGATATGAATACCATGCCAGAAAAACACATTGTCTTTTGCTGAAACCCATTCGTTTAGCCATTGTCCAACTTCCTCGACATTGCTGAAGTGCTGATCTGCGAGCGCGTACCCCATCGATGCGACGAGGTGTAAGCTGGCGTCGGGGAATACGGCGGGAGCGGAAGGATGTCCCCTCCGAGCGAGTTCAAGGTCTTTCACTGGGGTTTCACTTCATTGTCGTGCATCTTCCGTTCAATCAAATCGTGTGGGACCCATTTACCGAGTATATTGATGTTTCCCATTGCTTGTAAACATTTGCTGAATGTGTCTTGCGAACCATTTAAAGGTTTCGCTAATTGCTGTTGTGTTTGAGTGAGGTCATCATCCAATAACGCCTGCAACAGCTCGTTTTCACACTTTTCTGGTCTACCAGAGAACGCAGTACCTTTCACGTTGAAATTATTACGTTTAAATCGTCTAAACCATGACTCATATGTTTTAATCGCTGAAGCATGTTCACCACATATCTCTACCAGTAAATTATGACTTTCCACAGTCCTCTCCTGATTAAATAAGAAAATGCGTCCCGCAAATGTTCTTTTTAAGGCACAAACGTGATCACTGAACGATACAACACAAATGCTACTTTTTGAAGACTTAACTTGTGTGTGTTGGTAGGCTAGTATGAGACGAACAAACTGATGTAGTGTCAAATTCATTTAGTGCTTACTGTTTGCTGGAGCCATCTCTTAGAGAAACCGGAAAATACTTGTGCATGGGTATACAGGAACAAGTTTTATCCAAGCTTTTGTTACCAGGGCTCGGCAATAAGAGTTTATCAATCGAAAACTCGACAGTTCCAGCCCATGATTACAATACTATATCGTCTTACGAAATAACACGAGAATATTAAACATAAATTCTCTGTGACACAGTTATACACTAGAAATTGGGTCCACAATATCCATCACTGTTCTGATGGTCTGCAAAAATTATCGTAGCCACCACGGAGACTGGAAAAATCTCTGAATTCTTTGCCACTGACAGAAAGACCGCACATAAAGGTGTGCGTGATAGTTACACATTAGAATTGTTTATATCGTGGATTCGTTCACAGTAACTATGCGTGGCGGTTAGGGGCTGTTGTTGAGAACTCAAATTACACCATTAACATGTATGATGTATGTTTGTCTACGGAATCGACCACACATTCATTGCGTTGCACGGAAACTACGAGATTGAATCCTCCTGGCAGCGGTCACAGAATGATTCAGGCGAACGTTGGTACAGAGGCGTCGAGGGCACATTGGAATTGATTTTCGGCGGAGGATGTGAAGTTGAAAAATATTGAGACTGTTATATTGAACTGAATTACAAAATTCGATAAATTCGTACAGTTTGCGAAATGAAGAGAAAAAGTGAGTTGCTTTGATATTCATCGGTGATTTGAGGATAATTTTATAATACATGAACATTTAAATTAAAATATAAATTTTCTTTAATAATGAGACATTATTAAAGTAATATCAAAAGATATTAGTGATGTGCAATGGGAGGAAGATAGCATAGCATGGAAATGCTATTGAATATAGACAGTAAACGACCCATAGAGGAATATTATTGACGACATAATATCACGAGACGGATGTAAAACAGAGGGCGACAACAGACGCATATGAGGCGTTGGCTAGAATAGTACGAGCATGAATCGTGTGATGTGATGATCATTTTCTGTTAGAACCATTGTTGTATTACTTTTAAAAATCATTTTGTGGTCTCTACGATGTATCACGGCTGCTAAAGTGTTGCTTGTAATGGGTTTTGCGGTTCAAACGTCATTGTGTAACCGACACACACACAGACTCACAATCAAAGGGCTAAGAATGTGAATGGCTACTCGAGAGGAACTGTGAATAAAAAACGATTATAATGTTTGACTGGCGTATGCGCTGCGCGGCGACTGTGTGCAGAGGCTTGCGAGCTGCGTGTGCCATTCGCTCCGGAGGTGGAGGAGCGCCCCGCAGCACGGAGGTTACAAGGTCGACCGCTCCGCGACTCAAAGGGAGCGCGGCTGCGACCGCGGAACGAAAGGCGTGTGGGGGTCGGGGTCCCTGCAGGGCGCCGCCCAGCGGAGCGTGCTACGTGCGTGCGCGAGCGTATCCACGCGTGTCGCACGCACGCGCCGCTGTCTCTGTGGGTCGGGGGACGAGACGGAGCCCGTGTCGCCCTCCCGGTTTTGTTTCGATACCTTTGATCGCGCTCGCGCCACGGACGCGGCGGCCGCCGGCGCCGCCGGCTCCGCCGCTGACGCACTTCGCATTTTATGTTTTTCCTTGGCGCGCGGCAGAAATTGAGATGTCGCTCCCTTTTATTTTGTTTCGTAGCTCTGGCGGGTCTCTAGAGACCGGCCAATGGTGTTATTCGTGCATCAGTGATCAAAGTCGCAGAGTTTTCTGTCTTCTTCAGGTGATCCCCTAGAGTCTGTTTTAATCAGAATCAGAATTAGGTTGCGTGTGATGTTTTGCTTGGCACTAAAGATTCGTTAAAAAAATAAAAATAAAAGTTAACGTAATATTATGTAATTTCCATGCGTATCTAGATGAAACGCTTTATTCTCATTTCGGTCATTTCTTTCCAATGCGATTTTTACAAGTACATTTGGTGGAATACCTTGTCACTCAAAGAAATGAATTAATAATGTAATATCCCAAACGTAAAGCAAAATGGTTGATGTTACTATAATATTTCAATGTGATTTGAAAAAATGTCATGAAAGAACTCTCAAGTGCTCTTTAAAAAATACTTCACAGTTCAAACCGGCTGAAGTAGTTTAGATCCGTTGTTACTACAGCGACTGAAGCTCTTGTGGTTCGAACCCCGACGGTGGCGGAGATTTTGACAGTATACTAGCTAAATATCTGGGTCGATTTCATCTACTGACGGGGGGAGAATTCTAGAGGTCGGATGTTCTGATAAGTGGTTTTCCGTCGTTTCTGTGATCAATACCAAGCAATTGCTAGAACATACCCCATCACATAGTGGAATTCACGCGATGTTTTCATTCATGTTTGCTCCTCCCTCTCCCCTTTAACACACACACACACACACACACTTATACCTACATCCCCTACACTACCCTACTTATCGAGAGGTAAGTCGGGTACTTGTCCGGTCTGGTACGATGCCCCGCTATTGGAGGAATCTGAAGAGGGAAGTCCCGATTCCTCCGTCCTACTACGGAGGAACCCGGGGACATACCCGGGAGAGGTGGCTCAGGCCATCAACCGATGTCACTGCCTCTGCAAGTGCCTCTGACCGGGAGGTACTAGTGGAAGGATATTCGACACTAGCTTCTCAGATAGGTCGAGTAGGTCGCTGTCTGGACTATAATTCTAATGGCCGGCTGCGCTGATCGGTAGCTTTTCTTGGTTTCTTCGATCAACACCAGATGAATGCCGGAGCAGAACAGGAACAAACAGGTCACGAACCACGTGCGATCGTTCCTTCCTCTTCCTTGTCCTATTATCATCCCTTACACACTTACACAATATGCACTACACTACAACATATGTGAGACAGGTCGGGAGCGTAGAGCTTGTCCCGACTGGGGTAGTGCCCTCTTGGTGAAGATACCTTGGTTGGAAAAAAGCTGCTAGCCGACGGTAGGATGGCGCCGAATTTCGCCATCCTGCGAGGGAAGACCTCCGCCAACTCCCGATGTTAAAAACGCACTACACTTACGGGAATAATGACCTTATAATTAAACTCGCCCGGAATCACTAACAAAGAATCAATTGAGGAATGCAGCGTGCGGAGCTGTCGGCCATCGCAGTAATCGAGCTCGAAAACATCATCGACTTTCCTCGCGCGCTGCGTTTGCTGTCAAATAATAAATATAATATACATCACTTCACTTCAAGCTGACAGCGTCAAAGTTACAACCAGAACCACTTCATGTGTACATCTGTAAAGCTTGGGATAATACTCAGGTACCCGCTCCTCGCAAATACTTCCGCATCTATATTTTGTCAACCGGACTATAAAGGAGATTTTTTTTAAAATCAACAATACTTTGTTTAATTTGCTAATAAGCTATCGGTATTTTTACAATATACTAGTAACGTGACGGCATGGTGTTAATAAGGCAATGAAACATGAAGTACAAAAAAATAGCAATAGAGCAATAATATTTTTAAATATCTCTAGAGTATTATTTGAAATGAAGGGCATAACGCTTTCTGACGAAAAATCTCCGCAAAGAACAATATGTCTAACCGAAGAAACCTTACCACCTATTCCCTTTATCAAGCTCCATAAAACGGACAACCTCTCTATTTTTCTTTACGATCGAGCACGAAATAGAGGCGTCGTATGTCAAAAGTCTTCTGCAGCGTTCCATAGTGCCTTATTTTATTCCCATCTTATCTCGATAACGCTGTACTGAGTTCTCCGCTCCCAGGTTTTTTAATTGTCAGCGCCACGTATGCAGATAAGCGAATCTCGAGCGGAGACTGACTTTACGCTCAGAGACATTGTTTGCTCAATGGCTGACGAACATTCATAGGTCAAGGTCGAACGGCGCTCGTCCTCGGGGACCGTTAAAGTCGTATCTCTTCTCAGCGGGGGAGGCTACCCCACCCCGACAACGTATTTCACATCATTTTTATGCGCGAGCAAGGCTGTAAAATTGGACGGGTCGATCTCTGGAAAACGCGGCGTCAGGGCACCCGTCCGTGGGGCGAACACTTATCTCGGGGCGCTAAAAGCAGAGAAACAAAAAAGTTTCTGGTAACAGGACGCGAGGCGGGTGTGATGAGGCGGAATAGCTGGGACGGAGTGAAGATTCTGCGGGACGGCAAACCCAAAACGTCGGCTCACAAAACGTAATCTTTATAGAGATAGGGTACAGGAAACGTATTAGTCGGCTGATATACGTGTTCGTGTTGAAATATTGAGGACGATGATGGTATTGATTAACTCACAGTTTTGAATGAGATAATACTAGCTTCTGCTTCAAAGAGAATATTTTTCTTATTTAACATTGAAACACGATTTGACATCTCTCTTAACTGGCATTTTGGTACAATCATTATTTAATTTTCTATTTAAAGCTAGAGGGGAGTTGTTTAAATGGTGCGAGGAACTCATGTTAAGTGCCTCGCAAAATGTAAATATCTAAATGATCTCCGGAACAACACAACTACATCTTACTCTTGACTTATTTACCAAGTGCTGGCGCATAATGTCAGAATTATTCAAGACACGCCCATCCACCGTTCCTAAGTGCATCACGATTTTCGGGTACAAAATTTCATGTAGCCTCTCTCTACCTGCATAGATCTTAGCCATCATTGAAACAGTGCTAGTAAACTTTAATCATGATGTGTATGCTGGGGTACAGTCGAAAAGAATCTTAAAACTGATTTCAGAAAGAAAATTCGCGATCGTGTTGTTTAGGTGAATCTAATACGTACTTTTCATCTATAATCTATAGAATAAAGAGAGGAAAAGTAAAAAATTATGTTAATGTAAATAATAATGTTTAATGTATTATTTATCAGAAAAATTAAATTGGAAAAATTACATTATTTGCTTCATTAAAAGAGAAAATTATTCTTGTAAACCGCAGTTATTTGTGTAAATGCTGTTTGATTCCCTCATATTTATTCTTAAATTGTATTTACATTGATCACTTACGGTTTAGCTTACAAACTAGATACTTATGGACTGATCTAAATCTACTTTGTCTTACATACCTATACAGTATTTGAGTAACTACGAGTGTGCGTTTATGCATGTGTACGTGTGTGTATGCACGGTTCCGTCATTCACGGATAGATCACTTTCCACCAATCGAGACATGTGAGGTGCCATTCCACGCGTCTTTGTCTGCTGGTCGGAACTATTAATTTGTTTCCGGATCCTGTCAGATTTTAATACATTCCCAAAAAGTTTTTTGGAGTGTTTTGGGGCTACGGCCAAATTCAAAGCTGAATTAACCTCATGGGTAAGGAATAACGACATATAGAGCGGCATTAACGTCTTCTTCAATCTCCAGACTTCTCCCACTTCCAAGCGCCCGGTCACCGCCCCCGTTAAACACCATCTATTTCCCCCTCTTTATTCTCAATATTCTACCCCATACCTCATTGCTCTATCCTCATCTTCCATTCCCTCTCACACCTAAATTATGAGCATTATTATTTTTCTGTGCACCCTAATGAAATTGTTAATTAAATATACAAAAGTATTAGTGACGTTCCAGATAAAATATACTTGTAGCTATCTTTGTACCATCATTAGGATACTCACTACAATGTATTGGCATAAACAAAATTGATGTTAAGATACCCGCACTCTTTGTATTGTTCCTTAATACTGCCAGTATTTTGTTTAAAATTACTGTTGTCATTAGCTTATAGTGTATTGTGCTTCTCTGGTGTAAAAATTATTGTATATTTATGTAAAGTGCTACTGTAAACTAAACGTAGCTTTCTGTAACGTTCCTCAAATAACTTCACATTGTTCGCCTACTTCTTCTTCGTCCTTTCCTTCGCTTTTTTTCTCTTCCCTCTCCCTCACACACTTTATCATTTATACTTTCTGACCCCTTCCCCTGTACGTCTTTTCTTTTCTCTTTCACGAAACTTCCCTTTCACTACTCAGTATAACATACTCAGTTGTATTAATGTTCGGCCCTAAGCCGCCATCCTGATTGAGGTTTTTCTGGGTTTACTCAATCGCTTAAGGCGTATGCCGGGATGGTCCCTAGATTTGTTCTCCCAGACGTAAATGTACAGCTTGTCCTCCCCTCTTAAAATGTTACTTCTCTAAATGTATGTAAATTAAGTGGTTAGGCGGAAGAGCAGGCCCTATGGCCTGAGCCTCGCCATTAATAAAGACATTATTATTATATTATTATTACGGTTTTAGTACATAGATGGGGAATTAATCCAAAGCCATATAAAGAGATATATGTAGGGGGCGTTGATTAAGCTCCTGTATTCAGTGGCAATTGTGTCGCTTTTAGTCGCCATAACGTTCTTTAAGTTAAACAAGAGAAAGATCGGCACGTTTTTCAAAAAACTACGAACAGTATACTTACCTGCAAATCCCAATTTTCAAATGAATATGACTAACACCTTAATCTTATGAAATTCAATTAACACCTTATTCACATAAAGAAACAAAATAGTCGTCTTTTAAAGTTTATGTAGATTCGCCCACAAAACGGTTAATACTAGATTTATTGAAGAAGTAAAAGTTAATACAAATCAAACGTTTTTTGGAGTGTTATTCTCTTCACAAATTAGGGAACCAAAATATGGAAGAATTAAGCAAATCCGGGGAAGAACCAAATATGGTTGTAGAATATTGTACGGCAGAATTTTCGGAGTATTTGAGAATGAACTTTTATTATAATTTCAGAATAACATGGAAGTACAGCTTACAGGTTATCTTATATTTACTTTTTTGTATACATTTGCACAAAACGCGTAACAAGTGAACAAATGTAGCTGTACTAAATTCTAACTATTGGCCTCATATATTCTTGCTACGATTGTTTACGGCGATTACAACTTTGAAATTGCAATATTACCTGGTAGTATCCCTTATGGAGGTAACATGCAAGGCTATTGAGTGTTGGACAGTTTCCAATAGAAGTATAGCATTATTAGCTTCTATCATTCATTGGTATGTCGAATGCCAGATACTATAAGAACTTATTTCAACAAATCTATGTATGATAGATATTTTCAAAACATTAACCTACTTTTAAAACAATTTACAGTGTCCTCAACGCCCCATTCAGCTAGTAACAAGTATTTTGTTTTATATATCGCCTCATTGAATGATTTCATGGACAAATTATAACTTTTTACGGTATGACAATCCTGAGATACAATATTGTATCACACAATTATTGTAGTATGTTTTCATCCGTTTCATAAAAGAGATAAACCTTCCTTTCCTGTGAATTCGATATTGCGATGCTGTTTTTTTTTCTCATGAAGTTTACATTTCTTTATCAGTATTCTTTGTAGTAAGAAAGAAAGAAAGCGTGCTTCCAAGAGAGCATACGATGAACTTTCAGATGTAATTTTTTTTCTGGAAAATGTCATATCTCATTTCCTTTGCATTGTGCAAAATCCTTCCTTTCACAACAGACTTTTAGTATTTCTTCCATTTATTTTGTTTTTTCTCCTATTTTTATTTTCTCTAGAAATAAGTCTACAGTAGTATTTCCTTTTCTGTTTCGTGCCTGATGATTATTTAGTTTTGTATAATCATTGTTATCAGTCACGTTGTCTAATATCTTATCTTCTCCTTTTTTGTCTGTGTTGCTCAATGAACATTGCTTTCTGTCAGGTTGGTTATCTTCGCCTTTGTCGTTTCCAGTGAGTTAAAAAAGTGAAAGTTCACCTCCCATGTGTGTGGAAACGTTTGGATCTCCTAGCTACAACTGTGCCGCATGCAAACACAATATCATGGTGGACGTACGTCTCATGGAATCTCTGCGACGAGCGGGGCCGCCGAGGAGAGGCGACTGCGCGTTCGTAGTGGCCGTCGCTCGTCGTCCTGCCTCCGTCGGCAGTAGAGGAACGTGCTCTGCCAGGAGCGCTCAAAGAAATTGCCGATTCATCAATCTGTTGGTCCAGAACATCAACTGAATTGGTATACGTTGCCTCAATTCCCTGCATAAAGTCGCGCTGTATTGGGCATGCCCTTTTTGTAATGACGATGTAACTTTTGAATTTCATCACGACCTGGGGTAGTTCTTTTGTGTTCTTTCACTCTGTGCTAAAAAATTCCAATGGACGATTGTCCATTCTCTTTTTTTAATCAAAATGAGGACTGGAGAGTAGTTCGCCGAAATCGATGTTTTTTGTAGTGAGTGGTAGAGTGGTGAGTGAGAGCTGCAATTACATCTCGAGAAGCGAAACGTGTACCAGCTACTGTTATTAGAGTTGTAGGTGTAAACGAAAATTTGATTTAAGTGCTTGCTATCTAGCTATCATCATAATATTATTATCATATAATTATTGATGTCGGGAATGTAAGTTAAAGGTAAAACATAATTACTTATTTGGTAGTTGAATATATATTTCTGACTACAATTTGTTGGAAGTAAATTAATCAGATGGCTCGGTAACTTTAAGGCAAACGTCCAGCCCGAAGGTAGATGTTCCATACCGTATTACAGGGCAAACGTACGAGTAAAATGTGGAAGACCCGAAGTAATGAAATCTAAGCACTTATCGGTGTGAAAAGTCCCATTATGGCCCTCAGCAATAATGGAACCGGGCAACGTCCCGGGGCGCCTCCGTTCATTGAGTTGGACCGCAGCGCTGGCTAAAGCGCCGAACATCCATCACTTGCAGAAACCGCTCGTAGCTGAAGCCCTAGAGAACGGCACAATCCGATCCCGGTCGCTCACCGCCTGAAAACCTCAGCGGGAGGGAATCACTAGCTCGACAGCGAGGTCGAGTTCAGTCGCTGTCTGGAGGGGAAATCTAGCGGCCATCCGTCTGCTCCGCTCAACACCAAAGCGCTGCCGCTGCAGTACCCTAACGAACGGGAGCTTGTCCCGGCTGAGGCGGTGCCCCTCTGGGGGAGATACCTGGTTGGGGAAAATCCCCGCAAGCTGACGTAGGTCGGCGCCGGATCTCGTGCGTCAGCAAGGGAAGAACACCTCTACTGGCCAAGATAATTGGTGTTATGGTATTGTGGAGTTTTCGTTGGCATTTACAAAAAAAAGTATATGAGTCGTCATTGCCAACAATATTATTTATTATAATAGCTCTCACTCTGTCTCACTCTCACTCTGTCTCCGACTGACTTCCGGCCCGGGCCGACCGCTTTATAGTCGCCGAGCCTGCGGAGCGAGTCTCTCTTTTGCCGCCTAAATCTGCCCGGCGATTTCCAGAAGGGGGAAAGCTTCTCGCGCCGCTCCGGTTCACGGGCGGCCCGACCGCCGCTGCTGCCCTGCCACCTGGCGGCGCCTCCCAGTACTTTCCATTACTGAGCACGCCGCCCTGCCGGCCGGTGCAAGTGAGGCACCAACCTCTCCCGTCGTCAATCCGGCGCGCCGCTGGGCCGCTGCCACGGCCCCATTTGCTATGTCATGGCTATGCCATAGCAGTTGTATATTCCGCTTGCTCTCAAAAACGAAAAGAGCTTTGTGAGCGCGGAATCGCCCCACCAAGCACCTCCCGTAAAGAGTTGCCCAGGCCATGTCTTCGTCGGCTGCCAACAAATTTCGCACAATGCAGGAGCAATACAATGCAGGTACAACGTATTTCACAGAAATAACCGTCCTGCACGAGATTCACCTTGAAGGAGGAAACCATGAGAAAAGTAAGAGCGGCCGATTCGCAGATGGGTTAGAATTCCTTCCTCACGCATGGAAGTTTGAGACGAGGAACACCACTAATTGAAATATTCCTTTATCACACTTGGTTTAAAAGTGGTATTGTCAAACTATGTTTGCCATGAATCGTTTCAAAAACTCCTTAATATCGGACAATTGTGCAGAAGTAATGTCAATATGGGTCTCCTGCATCGCCGATTTCCCAGCCTGGTCAGGTAGGTCATTAATGGGAGAAACCAGGTAAAACTACCGCTCAGAACAGCCGGCCACTGGAATTTTCCTCCGGAATTGAACCTGAACTGAATTCGACCTAGCTGACACGCTAGTGTTGAAAATCCTGCCACCGTCGGGACTCGAACCTAGGCCCTCCCAGCCAGATGCACGGCAGTGACATTAGGAGGTGCTCTGAACCTCCTCTCTAGTGCGGTATTAGTGAACTGAGTACATTTGTGCACGGTGAATATATTATGCCATATTTTGGAATGATGCGTTACTTCATTAATCAAAGTAAATTATTTGTATGTCTTAGGTTTGCGTAAACTATTGTGTCTTATCTATGCAGATAACTTTTTAAGTTTCAAAATAAAGTGTTTTCCTTAGTTCTATTTAATCGTATATATTTACAATATTTGCACAACTATTAATTTATGTAGCATATTTTTCAAAATATCCAGTTTACCTTCACATTTATGGCAAAACATTCTAAAGTATTGGAATATTTATTTTCTTTCATCAGCTTAAAATATAATATGCGTAATTTCCCTTCTGTTTCCTTTTCTGGATCTTGTTCAGTTTAGAAGAGAATATGGAGTTTTCTCGACCACATTCTTCTTGCATTATTATCCCGTGGCGTCCGCACAAGGCACGGAGCAAAAGTGAAACTGTCCAAAGTAAGCGTACCATTTCGTCCACCCGGGCCGACCCGTCCCACAGCAAAGCTGCCGTCCGTCCAGTCCCACTCATCCGTGCCGTTCCTACCCAGTGCGCGCAAAGCTTAATTGTGTGAGTAATAATAGTCGAGAGCGAACTTAGAGCTGAACTGAACAATATTAGCTGAAAGCGCGTAATAAATTCGATATCTTCTAGGTAATTAGAAGTCCTCGAAACTCGCTGACACGGACTACACGCTCCCTTTACACAACGCCATGCGGTACTCCACTCTAACTGGCGGATAGCGTAACATAACAGGCGCATCTACTTGAATTATCTGTCGGGCGGGGCGGCGCCGGTGCGTGAGTGCGCGAGGAAAGCGCTCGCCGAGCTGGGAAGCGCCGCTCGCCACCACTTCCAGCAGCGCAGCTGGCGCTGGGGCGGCGAGAGGGCTGCACTGAACGCCACTAACACGACCAGCAGATCTCCTTCCTGCCTTTAGGGCTGAAAAAACCACCTCCCACTCTGCGTTAGATACCTCTATCTGACCAATTCTTTGTTTCTTTTCTGAAACAGCCGCGAAGCATGCGGAAATACTCCGACCCGCACCGAAAGCTCCCCAGCACGTTCTAATAAACGCTGCTGCTTGCTGGTTGCTTGAACTGAATCAAGCCGATCGAGCAGACACTGTTCCTGACTCGCAATGCGCCGCCAGCGCCGTTGCGGCTGTCGCGCGCCAGGAGCGCGGATGCGGAGGCCTACGCTGGCAGCTGATGGCATCGTGGGACAATCAATCAATCGGAGTTTAGTGCAGCGTGTATCGGACATTCCAGCCACCTCCGACTTCAGCGGAAACTAATCTTCAGTGCCTTGGGCGCGATATTGCGCGCATAAGCGGCGTGTAGCGTGGCGTGGCGTGGCGTGGCGACGCGTGTTTGCGCGTCTCTCGTTTGCATACGGTGGCGCGCGTGGCGTGTTTTCGAGTTAGCGGCGGCGGCTTGTTTGCGTTCGAGGAAGTTTCCATGTTTCTCCTTTGCGCGCGCCGCACAAAGCCACTTCATCAGCGGCTGGATTCGCGCCGCTCCGCGCCTCGGTAATTGCGCCCCCCCCCCCGACACCTGCTCCGCTCGCACTGCTGCCGGACACGTCCGCCCACCTGTCGCCTGCGCCCCCAGTCCCTGCCCCCCACCTCACCGGTCTCCGCCGATTCATCGCTGCCTTTCCCACTTCGCCCCCTGCCCTGCCTTCGTCCTCGCCCTCGCCGTCTCCGTCACCTCCTCCTCCGGATATATCCCGACCCCTGTCCCCACTCTCTCGTCCTCGTTCCTGATCTCACCACAATCTCTGTTTCCATCCCCTCCTCCTCCGGATTTATCCCGACCTCCATCCCCACTCTCTCGTCCCCTTTCTTGATCTCACCACAATCTCCGACTCCACCGTCTCCACCTCTGGATCAGATCATGCTTCCATTCCTCACCTCACCACAATCCCAATTTTTGCTTCTTGTCCTTGGTCATAAAACCGTCCAAACCCTCACTACAATTCCTGGATCCTCGGCCCGCATCTCCGATTGCATTTCCCTCCTACGTCCTCGTCTCCATATCCTTCCCTTTCCCCATATCCCCCTACTTTATCCTCACCGCCACCATCCTTGACTGACTTTCACCGTTCAGCCTCCAACCTCACCTCCAACCTTCATAGCTTCCTTTCCCATATCCGTTCCCACTTCGATTTTTCAATTGCTGGACTGTTATTAAAAATATAAATTACTTATGACTTTTAATACACTGAAAATGATTGCAACAGTTCTGTACATTTGTTTTAGTGCCTACTACACATTTGTAAACTTTGTTGTAGTACCCAATATTTTTTTGAATTTTGAATTTAGTTACTAATTATCATGTTTGTAAAGCTTTATACTATTTTGTGTTTAATAGAAATCAGTTCAGAGACGGGTGACGGATAAATGGGGGCATGTTGGAAAATGAAGGATTGCACCCGGCGTTACAATAACTGATTTAAGTATCTTAGAACAGCGGCATAGGAACGAAAAATTGTCAAAACTTACTCTAAAAAATATATTGTTATGGACTTTTATTCATATGTTTTCAATTGTTGGGCCATGGGCAGGAAAAAATAAAAACTAAGAAATCTGTTGCTATTTGAGACCTGAGAAAAGGTTATCTTTTCCCTTACTTGTGCTTACATATATTTTTGTATTCGTATGCACAGTTTTATAATATATTTCAGACACACGCGAAAAACTCTTCGCTTCGTATACAATAATTGTTTGAAAACTGGATATTGATTTAAAGTAGAACCCAACTGCAAAAATAATGTTCATTCTCCGAACTGTATCACAGCTTTATAGAGCCAGTAAGTTGCGAGAGAAACCATTCCACTATTGCTGAGCGTTGAGATTAAAGTGCACAGAAGATTTAATTTACCAATGACCGTCATCTGCATCCTCTGTCCTGATGTAGAGGAGTAAAAGTACATTTATCCCTAATAATTTTACTTGTAAACATACGAGGTTCAGGCAAAATCCAATATGTCCACAGTGTTGTCGCTAGCAATAATGAGCATGTCCGTGTAAGATTTCAATTACTATCACGTGACTGCTCATGGATGGTTTCTTCTGTCTGTAAAGTCTTCACAACAACGTCATATTTTATTTTTCAGATGATTGGGACCTCAATGTTACAAAAACTATGAGTATGCACAAGAATGTATAGAATATCAGAAATGTGAAGCGAATTATTATTTAGAAAACAAAGACAGGGAAGAAGGGTGATATAGTCAGAGTTATCCCACAGCAATATTTTAGATTTGATGAAGTTTCTGCTTTGGAATCGTGGTTTTCATTAACAAATGTGGTACAATTTAGACCTCGGCAGGTGTCACTTAAAAGGATATCTAAAATAGCAGGAGATTGGAAAAGAGATCTAATGTAACAGGTCTATTGACTAAACTTTTAGGGGATAAATGGAGAGAATTCTTCGGAGACTCGTGGCCTGGTTTTCCTTTGTTCTTGAAGGATCAATAGGTGAAAATTAAAGTGTAATAGATAGTCAAGAACTGAAAGATAATTTTGATTGTAATGAGATGATCGTGGCTGGCACATTTAGATTATTTCTATTTAGTGCTTTATAATTTATTTAGAGGCCAAAAAAGAGTTACAAATAGTTATAGTATTTTTGTGTTGGGTAAAATAAAATATTTTCAAATAAACTGCGCTAAATTAATTTATCCTAATCACATGTGATGATAATAGCAGCCCCGTACAAAAGCAAACACATCCGCACATGGTTCGAAGAAAATCAAACATGTTCATATTTTCCAAGCAAGCAGACATGTCCAACTTTTAACCTGGAATATAGTCAGAATTATAAATACCTGTTGTGATGAATTCTCGGCTATCCGGGAGACGCAGCGTCGTTGGCTGGGGTGCCGACGTTTCGCCTGACATATCGCAGGCTTCCTCAGGGCAGTGAGGAAGCTCCATAGCCGAGAATTCATGGATTCGAGCCGCGGAAGCTTACGTATACACCTGTTGTGATAGCAGTATATATAGAGTATTGTAAAAATGATGGTAAGTAGTAAAGGAATTTAAATTTTTTGATAAGGCGATAACTTGTCAACATTCAGTTTTTCGCTGTTTCTGAAAAATCTGATTTGATGGACATATTATTTGGATGAACGCTCCTCTCTTGTCGTCATAAAAGCTGTGTCCAAACGGGACACACAACCCTGGTTTAAAGGCCTAGGACGTAGCACTTCTGAATTGACTACGATTGTAATAATCGTTTGTTGCTTAATTCATAATCTGCAAACTTCGGTTTTCTTCTGAAATCTGACAAACGTAGGACTAGGATGTCTTTCTCTACCTAGCAGTAGCACTTTCACAATTTTTCGTCGATTGTTTCATACAAACTATAATAAACTTATCTTTTCTTAGCATGTTATATACTATGCAAAGATTTATAAAGCAAAAAATTATGATAATTAGAAACTGAATTCTGAGATCTAAACATTATTGGGTGCTAGGACAATGTAGTATATAAATGTGTACTAAAACTAAATAATACTAAAACAAATGCACAGAACTGCTGGAGACATTTTGAAACTCAAAGTCAAGTGTTTAAGGGCGAGAAAAGTTTTTGTTTTGTGTATCTTACAGGATTCTAAGATATTTTAGACACTATTTCTTTTTTTTTTTAAGTGTTTGATTTTGGCACACAGAAAATATCAAAATAGTACATTACGAAACGATGATGTAATGATGGTATTAATACACGAGTGGTACATTACGATAGAGCGAGGAACGAACGAGGAAGAAGACATTCAAAAATCTTATTTTTATGTTAGTCATAGTTTAACTATTCGTAGCAGTTGGTTTTCGTAGCAGTTTGTGCCAGCTATTCGTAGCAGTAGTCAATTTTTTACAATATTATCCGGACGTACTTGTCGCTGTAGAAAGAACAACTCGAAATGGCGATATAGTATTTCAAACTTCACTTCCTATGCTTAATTTTAATGAATAATATTTTCTAAATTCAATGCGAAAACTTCACATTAAACCGCGTATTTTGGAGTAAAAAAATGTAAAGAAATTAAGTAAAAAAATGTTAAAAAGACGCGGATCGCACTATCCAGGCTGATGCAGCTCAGTGCTGTTAAGAGAAGCCCGAGAGCTTCGATCTTACGAGGAGAGTAATAGCGTTATTACCGCTCGCACGTGCCAACAGTGCGACGCACGACCTCGACCGACCTTTCTTCAGAAGGGAACACAGGTAGCAATTTGCTCAAAAAATTGTCATGAAGAGCTGTCAAATTGATTCAGTTGTTTTTGATGAAGAGACACCTGAAGCACATAATTTTTTTTAAAAAAATTCACTTCTCCTTTCCAATATCATAAATACAAATAAGATTTACCCTGGATTTCACATGTTTTTATAATCATCATAATAATCATCTCGGCATGCACCTTACGCGATTGAGTAAACCCAGGTAAACCTCAATCAGAATGACGGCTTACGTCGAAGACACAATACTCGGCCAAAAACACAATACAAGTTAACAATTTCAGTGCACACAAAATACAAAAAAGAAACGGAAACATTTTGAATTCAATACCGCGAAAGTTCGCGAAAGTTGTAAGAAATGATGAACTGAAAAAGGAAAGATTGCAAATTAGTAAAACACATCTAGACAAAAATTAAAATCACACGAATTATATTTTAAATACGAGCACATGTAGACAAATGCACGTATGCATATTACGTTGCACAAATGAGCAAATGCACAAATGCAAAATCACGTTCTCCAAACACACATGTGTGTTCTGTAATAAAAGTGATGTATGGTATAGAGTTGGCTCATCATAGGTTATTTAAAAATGATTGGGAGTGTACAAGTAGGTTTTAAAGACAAATAGTTACATTGCATAGTAATCAAATTATTGAATAAGGATAAATGTAAATGTAAATTAATGAGGGTAAATGTAAAATTTAAAAAAAGACAAACGAAAATGTTTTGTGTGTCACAGATATTTGATCACTTTTTAAAGTTAAATAATTAAAATAATAGTATGAAATTAGAAGAAAAGAAAGAGGTAAATAACCTAGAATAAAAATTAAAAGTAAGAGAGGAAAGAAACAAAACTGTGAGGATTTTAATGATCCAAAAGGAGAGGGAGAGAGACAAAGAAAGAGAGAGGGAGAGAAAGGAAGAAGGAGAGGAAAGAGGGAGAGAAAAGAGAGAGAGAGTATATGAGAAAGAATAGAGAATGAGATGAAAGTATTTATTTGAAAAATAGAGAAGAACAGTGTAAGATAAGTAGGATTGGAAAGAGAAAGAGACACAGCGCTGAAACACCGTCGGCGTCCACCCAGGTCTCAGTACTAGCAGACAAGCAGTGGCAATGTCGTTAAGTAGTATTTTCATGAATTCAGTTTGTGGCGCAATGGACATTACTAAAGTGAAAATGGTGGGGAAAACTCGTTTAACAGCGAACTTGTGCAACCCATCCCAGATCAATCAACATTTCAACAGCATGATCATCTTCAACAGTAACTACAACATCTCCGATATCACCAACAACTGTTTGAAATGTAACTCTCTCAACTTCTTTCTCAATATCATGTGCCTCCACAATTGCATCCGCAACAGCAATCCCAGCCACAACAACCCCAGCTCCAAGGTGTCCAGGAACATGGTAATGAGCACAAACGAAAAAGGTAACTCCCGCCAGAAGTTTTAGTAGTCTGCTCCTCAGTTTTAGGGAAGTGGAAGCTGTGGTGCTGTGGGGCGTTGGAGCGTAGCGATAATGTTCGTCCGCCCACCTGAAAGGAATCATGTTGAATCGCCTTTTATACGCATCCTGATCAAAATTAAGGAGTGTGCTTAGGAAATCGGCATCATTCTTTCAAGATTGTTGTTGTAAAATTCCTTCTCTGCCGACATTTAACTCAGTAGACGTGTTTTTAACCCGTTTTTTAATCAATTAATTTAAATTTCAACATTTTCGATACATCACCCCAAACAGGAACTGATGTCAAGTTTTGTTCTATTTTCGCAATGATTGCTTGCAAGAGTCGCTATTTTGACTTCTCAGACATCAACAACTTTTCCAAAGACACAATAATTGGAAATGCCTTTTAGTATGCTATGGCTTACAAAGTATACATTGTAAGAATAAAATATAATGTGAATATGTTGAGAAACTGGACGTAATCTTCCATTTATATTATATTCTCGGATTCCGTGATTCCAATGAAGCAAGACGCTCAATTTCGGTTCCTATTGTTGACATGCTTACTAGCAACAGTTGCTGATTCGCTTCGTCACACAACGTGGCCACCGCCTCCGCCATCGCGCCTACTTGCCCCCTTCGCCCGCGCGCCTTCGCCCCTCGCACCTCCGTCCCACCCCCGCCACGATCGCGCTCCTCGCCACCCACCGCCGCCACTGCGCCTCCCAGCGCCGAGCGGTGCCCCCGCCCCCGCGCTCCGCCCATTCACGGAGGCGCGGCGCGGCGTCAAACAGCTCGTTTCGGCTGAGGAAGTTGGTCGCGCGACGCAACAACCCCCGCTACTGAAAAGTACAGAGAGAGAACTCACCCTCGCCTGCCTGTTGTCTCCACAGGGCAAAGCCGTTGGCGCGGGAATTAACTGAAAGAGGGAAGGAGATTAAGAAAAGGCAAGGATCAAATCTGACCAATGCCGAAGGAAGCAATGATCTGAGAAGGAACGCAATGAACAGGACAGTTGATTTTCATGAAGTGCTGGGCATAAGTTTCTCAAATATAGAAAAAAAAATATTAACGGGAAAAGAAAATCTTTAAGATTGTGTGGCAATAACTTTCAAATCAGATTTAAAATTAATCATAGAACGTTAAAATACTTAAGACAACTCCGGACAAAATATATCAATAAGAAGAAGGGATGAGGATAATCTGGAATGTTTATGGTACATGCGTCATAACAGCAGGGATGCGTATCAATGGATGTGAGAATATTAAGAAAAAATCAAATATATAAATTATTCAGGGATCTCAATGACACGCCATGTATGATGCTTCTATGACGGTTAGTCCGGACTACCCACCCGTATGTTGCGTTAGTATAATAAACTTGTAGTTGCTACTGCCATCCTTTCTTTTTTAAATTTATTTCTTCTCGACCTAAGGTCTTTCGAGGGATTTGACTTACATGCTGACGTTTTGAGATTTATTCATTCCTACACAAATTGAGGTTAAATATTCTTGCTTATTCGTTGCTAGATGCTAGTGAAATGTAATCTTTTTATTTTTTATTTTTTAGTGTAAACTGTTAGGATTGCCTTGCCGAGCAATATGAAGGGAAACGGCAAAGATTCTACAGAAATACATGAAGATATTATTTGTTTAGGGAGGTTGAAGTATGTGAAATTTAGATTTGATTTTACTTGGAATGTGTTCTGTTCAGCCTAGGTGGAATTTCAGAGCGGAATCAGATGAGGAAAGGGAAGAATATAAATTATTTGCTACTTTTTTGTATTTTCTAACACGGTGTCACTCCATTTGGAGTTATATGTGAATTTGATGGTCAAGTTTAAACCATGGAACTTTAATTGACTTCCTAAGGACTTTATTTTGGACTATTTACAGTTTTGTGTGATGATAGGAGCAATGTTTCCCCAGACTGGGCAAGCATGAGTTAGTGTGGGCAGGATTGTATATTTATATAATAGAATCTGGCATTTAGTATTAAGTGTTGAATGTTGATTTATAAAGGGTATACTTTTGATATTTTGGCATTGGATTTGTAGATTGCTGCGTGAATATGAGTTTTCCAGTAATGTTTCTTGTCTAACAATAGTCCGAGATACTTTATTAGTTCACATTTACTTTATTCCAAAGTATTTCATTGTCATCTATCTTCAGAGAAGGGAGGGTTTTGAGGTCTCCTAAGAGTTAATATCTTGGTTTGACATTTTTGCGGATTTATTGAAATTCTCCATTTTTTATTCACTGCATTAGGATGTTAAGATTATTCTGGACTTTATTGTATGCCAAGTTAATATCTGTACTTGCTGAAAATATGGCCGTATCGTCAGCAAAAAGAACAGTTTTCACGTTAGAATATTTGATTATGTCACTCACAAAGATATTAAATAAAATAGGTGAGAGAACCGAATCCCGAGGAACTCGTGATTAATTTTTACCTTAAAATTTATATCAGTGATAAAGCCTTTAATTATATTCTGAATATACGCAGGGACTCCGAGTTGTCTTATTTTCAATAACAGACCGTTATGCCAAACGCTGTCGTAAGCTTGTGCAATATCCATAAATGCGGATAGAGTAGGTTTTTTCTCTTGGAAGCTCTGTGCAGCGTAGTCAGTAAGCCTTAAGAGCTGGTGTGTGTTTTGATCTAAAACCAATTTTAATATCTGGTATTTCTTCCGTGTCATTCAGAAATTTGTTAAGTCTCTTTAGAAGAAGCCTCTCAAAAATCTTAGAAATTGAGTGTAGGAAACTTATTGGTTTGTAATGTTCAGGGCGTCGAGGATCTTTTCCTGACTTGCGAAAAGTAAGGACAATTGCAGTCTTCCAGGCAGTAGGGAAATAGTTAAATCGTAAGATGGCATTAAATATTGCAGTTAGTCCTGCTACATAATTATTACTGAGACTTTTGAGCATCCTATTGCTGATTCCATCAACATCTGGTGATTTTCGTTGTTTTAAATGTTTTATGATATTGGTTCTTTCAGATGGTTAAATAAACTCTATTTTATTTCCGGCTGTAAACTAATGGTTGTTTTATAAAATTTACAATTTCATTGTTATGTTGTATTATTGTTGGAGGGTGTGGTCTGAACACGTTTTGAAAACGAACAGCAATCACTTTGGTCACATCAACGTCTGAATACAGTAGCTTATTGTTCACGTTTAATTGAGATATTTCGTTTTTTTATCTTTTGTTGTTGTCCAGAGATGCGCTGAACTAAGATCAATTTGATTTATAAACTGCCAAAATGAAGCGTAGCGATGATTATCCAATCTATTTTTGATTACTCTTCACAATTTATTTAGTTTTGCTTCTATGTCTGGACTTCGAGTTATTTGCCAAAACCTTCGCAAATTATGTTTCGATTTAATTAAATTAATAAGTTTTCATGGAATAGGGGAAGAGAATAGTTTAGTTATAGTATTGTAAATATTGGGACATATCTTTGGAATTGCTGATTGGTCCAGATATGTAAAGAAAGACACATTAAACTTTTCAAGTTCGGAGTCATTATTTGAAGTACACATATTAGCAAGTGGATATTTATAATTGCTTTGTATTAAGAAAGCGAATTTAGTCCAATTGATATGTTTTCTGAATGTTTATTTTCTGATGAATGTTTGCTATTCAAATCTCCGAAGAGAATAATACAGTTATATGAGCTAAATATTTTTCTATAAACCTTTTCAGGAAATCTCTTTTTTGAAGGCTTGTAAGCTGCAGTGATTATTACTTTGTTGTTGTTATTATTGCTACTGTTATAATTATTATTAGTAGTGTTATTGTTACTATTAGTGTAGTACACTATTCATTACTTATATTCCTAGTGATTCGAAGTTCAGTGAAAATGACTTGATTATACTCGCAGCTGTAGCTACTATTACCTACGCCACCTGATGCTTTGTTGGCAATTCGGTCCTCTCTGAAAATTCTATGTCCCGGAATGTGAAACTTTTCTGCTGTAATCAGGTAGTTTTCGGTTACACAAGCTATTTCAATTTAATGTTTCTTTAAAAACATATCTAAATTCATTCGTTTACGCCCATTGGCATTCCCGTTTAAAAAATAACATTAGTGATTTTATTTGCCATAGTTAAATTTGCCATGACAGTCTTTACTGTATTTACAACTATGGGAGTGAGCGCCAACATGACTTGTGACACGATGTTTGAAATTAAATTAGATTGATCCTGTTTGAATAATGATGAAAATGACTTCGGTTGGCTATTAAGGTTTTGGTTACTCTTCTTTATTAAACTACTACTACTACTACTACTACTACTACTACTACTACTACTACTACTACTACTACTACTACTACTACTACTACTACTACTACTACTACTACTACTACTACTATTACTACTACTACTACTACTACTACTACTACTACTACTAGAGCTGTACTACTAAATATAACTAGTGATGCTAAAACCGCCCATACTTTCTCGTACTTAGAAATAGTTATGTAATAGTCAACTATTAATACCACAATTTCTGCCCGAACTAACTCATCTAAGTTATCATATTTTGTAAAACTCATTACAAATCATAGAACATTAGGTGCGAAAAATAAATATTTTCAGGCAAACATCAACTCAAACCCGACATTTAAAACTGCGTTTCATACATCTAAATTATGTTCCGACAATGAGACGGAATTCACAGAACTACAGCTGCCGCCTCGCTGGGCGGAATGCCATATTTGCATTCTAATAAATATTTCTTGAAGACTAGCAAATTGAACACGAGAAATTAGAATTTGCAAAATTATTCCTAGCTACTCATACTTTAAAAAAATATATGACCTTTTGTAAAGAACTGATTTTTCCACGAAAATTTCCCACTCTGACGAGGTTTTACTCTTCTTTATTATCTTTATATAGTAATATTTCGGTTCCATCATAAGTAAACCGAAAAACTTAGAATATTTTTAAAACAATATACTCTGGGCGGCGATAGATTGCAGCTGGCAAGACGATGAGGCAAGACGTAAATGCCAGGCTAGACCAAGAAGTTAAAAAACTAACTTGTACTACGAGAAAGTGCCATTCTGTGGCATCACTAGTTCCTTTCTCGTATACGTACACCACCCCTCGGGCAAATTTGTCTCTGAAATTCTATCTTAGTAAGTTCACCGACAAACTTCCTCCTTGAGATAAAATGTGTTATCAGGTAACTACCAATGTCTCAAAAAATCTGCTATATGATGATTAAAAAATTTTAAAGCAATATTATAGGTATTTGAATATTTGTTTAAAAATAATTCATTATCAAAGAAAAAAGAGGGATTTCGATTTAAACAGGGGTTCCCGATTGTTTTCTTTTATCGACCCCCTTTAAAATAATTCTTAGCTTCCTTTTATTTTCTCTATTATATTAGTACCCACAATAATTATAAAACAAATAATGGCACATATGTACACGAAAAAGGTAAGAGTTTCCCAAAAAATATGAACAAATGCAAAAGATGTTTTATTAGATTATTTCTTCATTTTTTACAATCTATAATATTTGTAATATTAAAAATGTAAGCATTTTTAGAAAGAAAGCAATATAATATTTTTTATGCATCTCATACTTTGTGACAATCACGGGTATAGATTAAAAAGGAAACACAACAATACAAGATTAGTAAGTGATATTACAACGCAATAGATTCTAATTGTACAAAATAAATATCCATAAAAAGGCCACGAAGAAACACTCTAAACAGAATTTCTTTCAAATAGTATGCAATTACTTACTGATGGTTTGGAAAAACGTTCAAACAGAATTTTTCTGAAGGTTACTCCTTCAATTCAAAATAGACACGTCAAAATCACAAATATATGTGTATATTCTCTTTATTGCAATGATATATATTGTTAAAGAGTTATCATTATTCGTTTTCAGGGCGTACAAAATATTCTCTTAAAATGCACATCTCTCTTTCGCCTACCACCGAATTGCAGAATGTTAGGTTGGCGAGCCTGACCGGCACCCAGAGGACGTGGCGGCTGAGGGAGGAGGTGGGCAGATGCGATCGCACACGAGGCGAGCCGGGTCGCCGGAAAGCAACGAAGGAATGAAATGGCACAAAAAAGCCGGTTTGAGCTGTCGGGGACGATGTACTGCAGAATAGGAGCGCGAAATGCGGAATGAGAATGAAATGGCTAAATGAATGAGCGGGGATAAGTAACTGGAATAAGTGATTGCGCATTGCATACTGAATGGGTGGTGATGTATTGTAGTGGGAATGAATAAGTGGAGACGATGGATCGTAGTAACAATGTATGGGATGAAGAGACGAAGATGGATAAGCGAAAATGAAAGGTTGACATTGAAAAGACTTAGATTGATGCTGAGATGAAGTGACATGACGGAAGGGTGAAATAGGAACATAAGAATAAACTATGGAGGTGAATTTTTGGGTCTGAATAGGAGACCATACATGGACGGGTATGAAACGTAAAGATAAAGAAATGGAAAAGGGAAGCTCTGTGAATATTGGTGGGATGAATAGGAAGGAGGTGAGAATGAATTGAGGTGTGAATGTTGGGGATAATGTGGTGGAGTTGAATATAGTGAGACGAATAGTGATGAGCAGGTGTCAACGGCCGAAGAATGTAGTAGAGGTGAATTGGGACTAATCATGGAAACAGAAATTGAGAATCAATGGAGCGGCGTGAAGGGGCTGTTGAATGTAGTGGGGTGAAAGACGGAGATGAATCGGAGTGAATGGTGGGGCTTAATGATGGGGATGACAGGAGCGATGTGACCGTGGGTGAGTGGTGCGGGGGGCAGAGGCGGAGGAGGGAGCGGAGGCGAAAGGGCGTTTCCGGCGAGGGGCGAAGCGGGGCGCCGCGCAGGTGGCGAGGGAAAGGGCTCGCTCCGCTTTTTAGCCTCGCGCTGGAAAAACAAGGATTAAGGGTCCAGCTGCTCTGCCCGTTGACGGCGAGTAGCGATAATTCAATTCCATACGTAATAACGCTTATGAAATTGTCAGCACCTGCGAGGCCTTTCGCTGCGTCTCAGAGGAGGGGATGGAGCGCAAGGACGAACTAGACGCGCGTTGGGAAGCCACTACAAGTGAGATACAGGATGCGTCTACAAATAGAAAACATACTTTCTTATTTTTATTGATGAAAATGTACAAATAGATGGTATTGGTTTTGCCGATTGATCATGTTTTTAATCCTTTTAAACTGTAAAATACGCTGATGATACATCTCTCTGACAAGTGAATTTTCAGTTGTTAGTAACAAGTCAATTAAATCTCCTCCTTCGTTTATATCAAACCATCAAATTCATAGAAAACTCCAAATTGAAACCATGCTAGAACATATAAAAAGAGTAGCAAATAATTTCTATTCTTCCCTTCCCTCATCTCATCTCGCTCTGAATTTCCACCTAGGCCGAACAGCAAACATCCTAAGTCCAATCAAATCTAAATTTCCCAAAGATATGCTTAAACCTCCGTAAATTGATAATATCATCCCGCATCTCTGTAGAATCTATCACGTATCCCTTCCTACTGCTCGACAGGGCAATCCTAACAGTTTATGCCCAACCCCTTAAAAAATCAAGATTAAATTTCAGTAGCTTGTAGAAGAAAACGAATAAATTAAATGAGCCAGAATGTTTAATTTGTCAAGGAATGCCCAAACCCCAAAAAAGTTTGCATATGAAACTGAAACCCCTTGAAAGACCTCAGGTCGAAAGAATTTTTTTAAAAAAAGAAGCAAGTGATTTCAAAGATTATGTGAACGGGGTAGTACTGGCAATATTCTAATAATGTTAGAATAAAGGGAATTATGAAGGGTGGGTAATTAATATCAAGACCTTTTGTGGGCCAGAGTCACATTTTTCTTCGCCAAATAATGCCACGCGTCTCTCACGAATTTCGTCAAAACGTTGTGTGGCTGCTCCATCTTATTAAGCGCGTTGGAAAGCACCCAATCCTTCCAAGAGGGATTCGCCTTTCGACGGCGCAGACTCCATTCAATTTGTTATTCTCTGTCTCTGTCTCTCTCTCTCTTTCTCTCTCGTCCTCTCTCTATCTCTCTCTATTTCTCTCTCTCTCCCTCTCTCTCACTCGCTCGCTCTCTTACTATACTTATACAAAATTAATAACTGTAATTCGAAGACGACGACAAATTTTGAGAGCCGTTATTAAAAGTCTTAACTATTTGTTTCAAAATATATTTATTTATATTCGTGGGTTGACGATTCCTCTATGATCAAACTCAAAGGGTTTTTGATAAATAATGAAGTACGTATATCAGGAATTAGTTTTACAACTGAAGTAACTACACCAGTATTTTCTTTCTAAATGAAATTGATGTTCCACCTATTTAATACTTCGTTTGCTGCGACTTTAAAAAAACCTAGAGAACATTATGATAGCACTTTAACATTAATTTTTAATAAACAAAAAAAACGTATGGTTAAAACTCTTTAAATCCTTAATTTTTTTATAGAACATTTATTTACTTCCTGTTCAATTGTAATAAGGGAATTAAAATAATCTTTAAATTCTGAAACTAACATTTTCATTCAATATTTAAAACATTCATTACTCTCTTCATTCATGCCAAATTGTGAGTAATGTCACTTCATTACATAAAATGGAAATTTTTAAATCACTTTTATCCAGTAAAGGTCTTTTGTTTTTTTAGAAAATTACGAAACTTAGTCTTGCTACAACAATTATAAATTTTATCAGGTCAGATATCTCATCACATTTCAACGATGACTTCGCATCACTAGCATATTCTATAAAATTCAGAACGACTCTTCTGGATATCTCAGCATTACATCTCCACAAGTAACATCACATCAGTTCATTAGCTATACCAATGTACTCTATGTGATCAAAAGTATAGCGATTACATATTTCAACATGATCGAGCACCTGATCATACTGCACGGCCTGTGGCGGAGTGGTTATACGACAATATCATGCCTGTAATAGGCTGTCCTGCAAAGAGTTGATTTGAATCCTGTCGGACACTTTGGGATGTTTTGGAACGCCAACTTCGTGCCAAGCCTCACTGACCCACATCGATACCTCCCCTCTGTGATCTTTCATCGACACCAGCACTCCTTGAAGAATAATCTGCCATTCCCCTTCCAGCACCTGATTGAAAGTATGACTGCCAGAGTGGAAGCTGGAGTGCTATAGACTATAGTTTACATCCATAAACTTCATATATTCACAAAATAACTACTTCTCTGGACATTTTTGCCTAGTAATGCATCATAGATTCAAGAGTGCATCAATGTGCAATGTGCTGCGCATCACAGGGGGATGACGACTGAAGTATACGATTGAGTTCATCAATCCACAGAAATGTTTACATCTATAGAATAGGTGAGGACTGTTTTGTTTTTACCGTCAATTGTTTAATGTGAAATGTTTATATTTGAGAATGATTCCGACTGATTTTCTTCATTGTATTATTAAATGTAACTTGGATATAGATTTTAATTGCGCCTAGGCGTAATGTATTAAGTGTACAATGGAAAAGTATACTTATTCATTTATAACATGTTGCTGATAGATGTTTGATATTGTCGTAGAAAGGTATAAATGCACATATGTGTGCTACATGAAATAGTTATTGCTTTAGTTGCAGTATATTAAGTAAGATTATTATTTATTTGTGAGAGGGACGAGTGGGACGGGGTGAGTTAAAGTAAAACTTATTATGAATGATAAACATTTTAGATTGAAACTGTGACAGATGGATGCCTTTTTGTATCTTGTTTAGAATGGTACCTTTTTCTGATAAAAGGTATAATTATGAAGGAAAAAATAAATTGATGAAAGTTCGGCAAGAAGAAGTATTATTGAAGTAAAAGAGTAGTGGTAAATGGAAGGAATTGAATGTATGCCAACACTGTTTTTCACTGTTGTGGATAATAGAACATAGCTATAATAATAGGATAATAGCTTTTAGATAACAAAAAACTTTTGTCAAGCCGGGATCCACTGTGTGATTTAGGATTTTTGCAGATATTATAATTGTCTAAGAGGTTAATGACACCTTTTCGTTTGCAACTATTGATCAAGAATCCTAAAACGTGAACTCGAATTCAATTAAAAGCATTTATATTTGTATTTAAATTGTTCAACGTGGGTCAAAGATAAATTACAAACTTTTCCTTATATATATATAGACACGCTAGAAGAAGAAAATGTCAAAAACAATAAGTTTTACAATGTGTCATCTGATTGTAATTATGAAAATAATATATAAAGATTCCAATTTAAAAATTCTAAACATTGTGAGTGAGGAAAACAAAGTATATCCATTTGGGAGCAAAGTAGAGAGAGGTTGGGCAAGACGGAGCGGGGATACAATAGAATAGATACAAGAAGGCTCCGCGACTGGGCGAAAATAGATGAAATACCTCTTCCGGTCTAGAAAATTATTGTGATATACCCCGGCAACGCGGGGTACTTCAGCTAGTCTTTTCTTATGCACAAGTCGAGATAGTCTTTTCATATGCACAAGCTCATGCTCTTCCGCTCATAACAGTGGCACAATGTCTGCCTTTGTCATCTTATCAGAGCATCTGAATTCACATCAATTCAATTTTTTTAATTGGACGGACGTGCACTATGAGATTTTACAGTTAAGTGTCCAGTTTACAGTATTCACTAGCAAGGGAAAGCAAAAAAGTGAACTCGTTTGCTCTCAAGAGAGGATACACAAGAAAAAACGAAATAAGAAAATTACACGCAAAGTATTAAGCAAATGGTCGGGAAGCTTGCCAGCACAGAGTTTGTATGAAAAGAAAATGAAATGTAACAGGCTTTTCACATCTTCCCTCGTGTATTCAGTTAATCTTAATAGCTGACACACATTGTCAAGCAGCTACTTAGGAAAGAAACTGGAATGCTATGAGAAAAACAGGAATATTTGAAATACAAAGAAAACAGATACTTGAGAGGAATTACAATAAAACAAGAGGAAATGTCACATCGCATATAGGAATATCAAATGCTTTTGATAATAAATATAGGTGGAGTTATTTTTCTATTGTCTGTAATGGTGTAAACGAACTTCAAATAGCTTAACATTCTCTAGTATAGAGTGGCTCAGTTCTGGCTAACATGTATTTCAGAGTTTCCACATTGCTCGACTAACTTCATGGTGGAGAAGGCTTCTGTGAAATAAAACAACACAGGTGCTAGAATAACGTAAAGACATTTTAGTTTAATATGTAATGGTTACGTAATCAATAGTAACCGTCATTTTATGAATTCGGAGTGCCAAAAATCTGCTCTTACCATGTGTCCTATATTTAAATATAAGTTGAAGGTAATGTGCGTATATCTGTCGCATATAGACGCAAAACATACTCCGCCGATTTCACTGAAATGATCGCGATTTGTTTTCATTAATATTAGGAGTGTTAATAAAGTGGTTTGAATTAAAACGCACATGTGGAGCGTTATTGGCGATGACTCACGTTTCACTCGCTCGGACTTCTCAGTGCTCCTGAAAATACTCGCTAGGCATCCCGCAGCCCCTCAAGTATTTGGCGCCTGTCTTGCTGCATATTCTGCTTCTGCAATTGTGAAATGTTGGACAGAATTTACACACCCGATATTACTTGAACGTCATCTCGGACAAGGAATCACCTTTCTCTAAGACTATTATAGCGAACACTTTCCCGAACTTGAGGGAGAACGTTTTATTACTGGGAGTTTCGACAACCATGTCCATATCACGACATAGAACAAACCCAAGTACTCTAATTGCAAATCATTGCAAAACTCGCTAGTGTAACAAAGAAATGCAACAGTTATCATCCCTTATCTTTTCCCGTCACTGCATTTCTTGTGAAAAATACATAAAATCGGTTCAAGAAGAGGGAGCATTTCGGTAAAATTGCCCCTAACGATATTTTGGTGTAGTTTTCTATATGAGAGAGGTAATTTCGTGAGATAGTTTCTGTTGCGCTCGTGAACGGTGCCGTTGGGTCCCTTACAGGAGACACTGAAAGCTGCATTTCAGAATTCCAAATCGAATAAGTAAGAAAACTATTATCGCCTTTTTCTTTATTTAAGCAAACAAAATAATACCAAAAATTGAAAAAACATTGAAAATATCCTAGGATATTTATTATTATTAATAATTAAAAATTAAAGGATCCATTTCAAAATCGCGGTGCCTTGAATTCGACCAGATCGATTGTGGTACATCAATATTTACGTAAATCCTAAATATGATTTAGACGTTAGTGTCTTCCAAGATGAATACTGAGATATATCAAATATTCCAAGGGAAATTTGACGTAAATATAGTGAGACTGTGAATAATTTTAGAACATTTGAAACCGGATATGGCAATTTACGATTAATATTAAATAATTACAAATAAAACATTTTGTAGCCATTTCGTTTCAGAAAAGTATCAAAAGCAAATATTACAACAAGAATTGCACTTTAATGTGTATTTGAGAATGAAAGGTGCAGTCAATTTTGAACATTGGATATTTATTATAACAATTAAACATTCATAAATTGGGATATGTCTCATTTTAGTTACACGTTTTATTAGATTGCGTTAGATAAAGTAATAAAGAAGAAACATATGACCAATGGTGATTTGTTTTAATACCAGTTTAGGCATCAGATCAGAATAAGTGACAGTGAAAAATCAGATTAAGTGACATGAAAAAGGCCAATGATGATATTGATCAGGGAAAGGAAAAAACAAGTGAAAAAGAAGGAAGTTATCATATTTTTTTAAGAACTGTGTCTTGGTCAGACGTGGTTAAGACGCTGAAAGCGACGCGTGGAGTCGTACATTAATGAAGTGTGGGAGTTCAGGGGATACATAACTTAGGATTTCGTAACTTGAAGATATAATAATTATTGGGCAGTTTAAAAGTTTAAATGATGATTTCATGTAAAAGTTTGTCAAAGAAAGATTTCAATTGATGATATTGTTCGGAAAGTAGGACTTTGAGACAACTCGGGTAAAAAGAGCCGAAATAGAAATGTCCAACCGAGACATGCTTGGATTTACTTGAATTGTAAATGTAAATAGTTATGTTATTATTTAAGTTATTAGATGTAGGTGGATGATTTATTTAATAATAAAATTCCACAGAACAATCATGAACGGCGTTGCGATATAAATTCATGAGTTATATCCTCATTTTTCGAATTATTATTTCTTGCAGCGAAGGAAAATAACCCACTTCATGATGACAGAGGTTCAAGGTCGCGGGTTCGATGGGCAATGCTTTGCTGCACCAAATCGATGAACATCTGGAAATTAAGAAAGCTAGGCGCTTAGTGTTGACTGCGCCGCGCTTATTGTTTCAGAGTTACGCCAGCGTTATTGTTTGCTGGGCGCCTTAAGTTTATTTTATTTTGTTATGTTGTGTCATTTCATTTTAAAATTTTAAAATGAAATGAAATGACACAACATAACAGAAGATAACAAAATAAAATGAATTGATAACGTTTTCTTGAGTATAATACGTATACTTCATACCAAGTGCATGAGCAATGTAGGTTATGTCATTAACTTGTCACAGAAAGAAGATTTACAATACTTACATTCTTTGCTGTGCGGGAGTCCTGCCGATAGAGGCAGAGATACTATTTTTTTAAGATATCGTGAAACTGACACTTGCGAGAATATGGACCGTATCCACCGTAGGTCTCCCCACAATTAGATACAAAACACTTGTAGTCCACTGCAAAATTTAAATCAGTCTGACTCTAGACGACGCGGAGTAGAGATCGTATCGCTCCTCTGTTCGCTGTGCTTCGTGCTCCGCTCAAACTCGTGTTTAGTGCAAGGACAAACGGGCGCCGCTACCAGCGGCTCCCCATGTTCCTAACGGTGATGTTTTTAGTGCAACATAATTGTTTATTGTGCATAACGAAATATTTTATTGCTCAGAGAAAGTTAAGTGGTGCAACGAAAGCTGTATGTTCGTAACAAGTCTCTCCGCTTTTGGGGGTCAATTAGAGTCAGCAGCCCACGTTCTAAATGGTGACACGCCAGATCAGTTCACAGCAATGAATGGAGATGTGCTTCCATTTCCACCACAAATGGAGAATATTCAATCCTTGGAGCAATTTAACACATCATAACCGCCCCCCCCTTCAGCACCTGGATGGAGAAACGGCTGGGACACTGACCAACATTCAGTCAGTAAGCACTAACGATGCTTATTTTAACAGGTATGGTGTTGCCCCACAGCAATCAATTAGTCAACAGTATACCAGTGATTATAATGAAAACAGTAAAACTCTAAAACGTATTCACGTTCTACCAGACGAAAGGCACATCTACCAGACGAAAACAATGCTTCTAAAAGAATATTCAAAGATAAAGGTTTCAAGGTTTTCAAAATATGTCCGAAGAAAATTCACGAAACGAAAGGCAAGGAAGTGAAGAAACAATCATTAAAATACACCCCTTTTATGTTCAAAAGGTAAGCGACTATCCCTGATTTATCAGTGAACTGAAAGCTATTGCAAAAGACAATTTTTCAACTAAATTTCAAAAAGGTACTATAAAAATTAAATTTAACTCAATAGAGGACTGTATACAGAATACCGGAAATTCTATGAAAAAGAGAAAATCGAGCATCACGAATCGAGCAAAATAGAGATCCTACCCAAAAACTTTTTTAGTTGTCATAAAAGATCTGCCAATTGCCTATTCACAAGAGGAAATATGAGTAAAAATATGTTTTAAAAGTTTTAGACTGTCCGGAAGAGAACGTAAACCGTTAACTACCGTTGCGGTGGAT
This sequence comes from Gryllus longicercus, assembly GCA_038098605.1. Taxonomy (NCBI): domain Eukaryota; kingdom Metazoa; phylum Arthropoda; class Insecta; order Orthoptera; family Gryllidae; genus Gryllus; species Gryllus longicercus. Next base: position 6,630,706 of record JAZDUA010000011.1, on the reverse strand, counting down.
TTAACTGATAATGAAAATATCAAAGCAATTTTAAGTATAAATCAGTTTTCTATATAGCATTGTCAGAGTTCAAATTCCCATTAAGACTAAATCCCCAATCATGTGCAAAAATTGTCAGACTTTCGGTCATTCACAGGCAAATTGCGGAAGGCGACCTAGATGTGTGAGATGTTTAGAAATCCATCATTACTTTCAATGTGATAAACCTAAAGATAATAACGTACCAAAGTGTGTTAACTGCAGTGGGGAACACACGGCTGCAAAGCGTACAAAGAAACAGTTAAAAAATATAACTTGAATCAGGCTAATCATAAATTTTCATCATACAAACTGCCAAATAGGCAGTTATATAATTATCAATTGAATCAGAATACTCAACCTTATCACTACGCCCCTCAAGGGTTTCCTCCTCTAACGCTTAACCCAACGTCATTGCATTCTTTCGCTCTTCGCACTAGTCAGCCGCCTACGCCAGATAACAAATTCTCCCCCAGTTGTCCAAAATATGTATGTTGTAACGAAAACCTAATCCAAACAATTATAAACAATATTCTTTCTGCAATCATTTCTCAGTTACAACAAATGGCTCAAAGACTTATTATTATTCATATAAATAGCACAAATCAAAATAGAAAACTTTAAAATTCTCAACTGAAATGCAAATGGCGTAAAGGGCCCGGAGAACAAATTAAGATACTTTCTACATGCCCATGACATAGATGTTACATATATTTCAGAAACACATTTAAAGTCGTAGAACGATTTTCGATCCCAAAATATTTATCATACCGCAGTGATAAAATTTCTCAAATTGCATCAAGATGGGTAGCAATTCTCATCAATAAGAAAATTACACATACATTGATACAATCCCCATCGTCACACGAAATAGGAACAATTATTATCAAAATCGAATTTATCTCTTCTAACATAATTTTGAGTGCATCATATAAACCTCCCATCAAAAAGTTTCCATCAAGTTTCATGAAAGCATTATTTGATGGTAGATTGCAAATAATACTAGAAGTCTTACTTGTAAAAACCAAATTTAGAACTGTAATACTACTTCATATAAAGGGAAACTTATTTATAAATTCGCATTGCAAAGAAATCTGAATTTATTAGTCCCTCCAGAGTCCTACTACCCCTATATCCCAAATGTAGTTTCTGATATTCTAGATATAGTTATTACACAAAATTTAAACCTTCCGATTTATGAAAATGTGAAACCAGAATTAGATTTGGACCACAATCCAGTAATAATTTTGTTCAAAGCTAAACTTCAGGCACATCAAAACGAAAAAATAATCGAGGGAAAAGTAAATTGGGACATGTATAGGAACATTCTAACAAATGAATGTCAATATTCTAAGAATATTAAAACATCATCTGAAATAGACAATTGTATCCGTTCTCTCGAAAACGTAATTAAATGCTCTCAAAAGGTCTTCTACTAAAGTTAGGAATTTCACCAAAAAATTATACTCTGCTTCCAAAGCCACTACTAAATTTAATTAAAGAAAAACAAAACCTTCGTAGAATGTGGCAATATTCGCGCAATACAAATGTAAAACAAAAATTACATAGCATATCTGTAAAAGTTGAACAAAAATTACATAAAGTGAGGTGTACACATTTCCAAAACGTTTCAAGCAGCATTCCTCCAAACTCAAGGACAATGTGGAATACAATTAAATTTATTACAAAGTAAAAATCTTTCCAACAATAATGTCCAACAATATCTCATCCTGTATATTACAATGTGTAGAACGTTTCTTTGATGCTTTTGGCTCAAAATTTTAGTTTTTAAGGCTCTAAAATGATTCGTTCAGGAGTTATTTAACGATGGAGTGTTGCGGGTTGCATTTGTCATGAATATTATATGCGTTTTAAACAAATTCTTTATATTCTTAAAGTTAAAATAAAATTCGATAGATCTACGTGAAATTCGCTTAGAATTCTTCCATTAGAAATCTTATTTATAAAGATAGGTTGCGTGTGAATGCAGCAAAAGGTATGTATACTACTGGAATAATATAGGAGACGATTAACTTCGCGTTCTGTATTAACTGAAAGATAAAAAAATTTGCACATGATTTTAAGTTTCTTCCAAACTTGTTTTTCTTTTGCTACATGTTCAATTTACACCCACTCTTTTATCGAACATATCAGATCATTTCTTCTGTTGTCGTCCTAGTTTGTCCCAGCCGAATGTCAGATCCCCAATAGATAGCACGATGTGACCATCTGGTAGGATCTTGAGAGACAGCATTGTCCGTCCCAGCGCCATTTGAGTTCATTCTCCAAAGTCTTGTATTTTTGTTTTATTTATGATTTCCTCGCATCAAATTTGATCTTTTAGTGTTACATGAAGAACTGTCCTCCCCATATGTCTTTGTCATCTTATTAGCATGGATGCCTGTGCCTGTGCAAGGACACACGTGAGCGCCATATGTTAATACTGGAGCATTGCAGAAATTTATGATAGATTTTTTGATAGCTCTGCGAACTTACTGTCTAGTAGTATAAAGGAGAGACTTCAGAACTTTTTCTAACCTAAGTATATTCTTCTTTTTGTTTCTCTTTCTTTTCCTTCCACAAAATATATTAATTGTCCCAAATATATATTCTTTAACGGATTCAATTTTTTTTATTTGCGTTAAGTTAATTTTCATAAATATTATCGTGCGGCACAAAATTCGGAATGTTATTGTGGACATTTTACTGTATCGTAGGGAAGGGAGTACTTAGCCTGCAACATTTTGCTTTGCCAGTATATTATTTTTAACACGTGCGCAAAACAGGTTTCTCCTGCTTGTTTTCCATGTCCGAAACAGCTAATATTTTCGCAGTGTGCGAAATTTTGCGAAGCGTGAACGAAACATCAGAAACGATTTGCAATTGTGTTTGGTCTTGACTTCTTTGTTTATTGCTTACAATCATTAGTGTTACGACACAGACTGGAATCCATTTACTTTAGTACAAGTAAGGTATTTATAGTAACTTGATTTTTAATTTATATTCCTTCGTTTAACGTATTGCGTTTTGCTCACGGCGTGTTAAAAAGCAGTACATGCAACACGGGAGTGAGGTGATTCCTGCAAGTATCTTTTTGTTGCCATAGCTATGCTCGGTGTTGCAAACTCGACTCCTGCGTGAATTATCTGCTCCGCACTCTTATTACGTAAACCACTATTTTTTGATAATTTTGAAACTCGAGTTGAGACTTCTATCATCCACGAAGCCTGCGCATTATAATTATTATTCATAAAATTCATGGAGGGCAGAAGTTCCAACTCGCAGGTTTAGAGGCGATTTTGAATTACCTCTGTACTCAAGTAGAGAGCGTAGAAGGAGGTCTTAGGCTTTTAGGTACTCTTTTGAGAAAGATGTTAACTGTAGGGAACACGAAAGACGCATTTGAATCTTCTTTTCGTACAAATGGGTCGTTAATATTTCTCTTTCCTCTGTAGAAAATAAAAGGACTACTTTTCACCTTAACACAGGACGTCACAAAGAGCGAATGGAACTTCTTAAAAGCCCTGTTCCAACAGCACGTTCTCCAAGAAGAACGTACCTTTGCAGACGAAAGTCACTAAATGCTCCTCTTTAGTAGGTTTGATGGAGGAATGCTGCTATTTTAACAACGGATAGTTTGGTCGGTGTTGGAACTCGTTCGTCTGTTCACTAAACACGAAAAAGATGTCACTAAAAAGACTGTGTAGGAATTATTATATCATAATAAATGTCAGGGGATGTTCTCGAGAAGAGGTAAACGGGATGAAGTAAATATGGTAGCATGAAAATGTTGGGAAATTATTAAAAACTAATATTTTATTAAAACGGATAGCTGTAATGAAAACGTAGATCTAGTGTAGTACGAAGTCCTGCTGAATAAAAGATATATTAATGTAACAATAAAAACTTGAGTTTGATATATTTACATTTTTTTACAAATTATGAAGAGTTCATAATTAGAGAATTTGGTAATTTAACGCTAAAGATAAAATTATTCAAGTATGCCGACTTTTTATTTTCTTGCGTGTATAGAATATGTATGAGTAGCTCTATGTATCACTGCAGTGTCTCTTACCGGGAGGTCCTAGGGTTCTATTTCCGATGTTGGCAGGTTTTTTTGACACTGGCTGGATAGGTAGGTCGACTAGGTCGACCTTCACCAGCGGCTGTGATTATTATTTTTCGTGGTTTCACCGATCAACACGAGGCGAATGCCGGAGTAGTGCCCTACCAAATGGGCCACGGACCGCGCGCTTTTCTTCCTCTTCCTTCTTCTATACTCACTCTTTACTAATTTATAACTACGCTGTTAAATTTAAGTCTAAAGAAATTAAAGGGCCAAAACGTGGCCACGCCAAGTCATACATGTATTGTTCTCAAATGTTCTTGTTCGTTCAGGAGTGACCAAGAGTCTTTTGTTCCCCTAAGTCGCTTGAACAGGTATTTATTAAACCTGTGCATGGTGTAATACCGAAAGACTTCACCGCCTTGGGCGGCGGAGTGCTGTGCTGCGGCGGAGGGCGTTTTCCAGCCTCATTAATGACACGTGTGTTCAATCCATTCAAAATTGACGATTTCTGCTGAGAATTCAGCTTGTACATCGTCTATTTCAAATATTCGATGGAATCTCAAGAAAGGAAAACTGAAATTCATTATACTAAATAATTGTTTTTTTAATAAAAAAATGTAAAATGGTAGATCCAGGGTTAAGGGTGGCACGGTTCTTTTGATTCAATGATGTGGTTTATTAGAGAGGAATGGCCTCCATAAACTGAACCTCTGTTCTACACGCTATTCGCGTGTAGTAGTATTCACGATATTAACGCAATGAATATAATTTCTTTTTTACATGAACATGCTACTTAAACATTCATTAATATTTAAATCCCAATTTTTTTACTAAAAGAAAGACTCTTTTTTTAACTATACTAATACGTTTTTATATGCTCTAGAAGCTGCAGTAAATTACTAGAAAAATCAACTTACGTGTTTGTTGAAATTATAAATTTGCCAATTTATTTATACATTTTAACAATGTATTAATTATATCTCACACATTGTTATCAATTTTAGTATTTTTTAATATCTGAATTTGTTTTTACTTTTTAGGAAATGAAGATAATAAGAAATATATAAAATTAACTCACCTCTAGATACACATGACAAATTTTAATTCTTTTTTCTCAAAACGTTTTGAATTAAATGAAAATTTTCGCCTCTCACTCTATAAGTCCTCTCATCACTATCTATTCTATCCTTTCTCCCAGTAAATTTAATATCACTTTTGCTTATATTACATACATGTTGAGACGCAAGCCAAACTACTTTTTATACCTGGATCATATTGAAAGTTTTCTCTCTCTCTTTTTCGACACAAATCATAAATAAAACTTGCATTCATATCTTCCATCTCAGGAGACACATAAACCTATTTGAAGAAGACTTGTAATGTGAAAAAAACTCGCAAACTAACGACAACAAATTCTTTAGAGACTTGTAAGCAATGTCTCATTAGATTTTAAAATAAATTTAGTTGTTTTAGTACTTATTAAAAGTTTAAATATTAAATTATTATTAATATCATTATTATTATTATCATTATTATTATTATTATTATTATTATTATTATTATTATTATTATTATTATTATTATTATTATTATTATTATTATTATTATCATTATTATTATTATTATCATTATTATTATTATTATCATTATTATTATTATTATCATTATTATTATTATTATTATTATTATTATTATCATCATCGTCACTGATACCACAGTGTAACATATATAGGTGTGTTAACTACACCTTTTTTTGCAAATTTTCTGAAGCCAGTTTGAGGCTATTCCTAGTTTGTCCGCACGGTGCGCATACTCTGCTTGGTTATTTATGACACTCTCTGTAAGTTCCTGCAAGAAGGTGGAAGGAAAGAACACGCCCCAGAAATTATCCCCGCCCGATTATATGGAAGTAGAAAGGCCCTGCGCGGATCTCCAACCCTCTCCGCTGCAACCGAGCGCTCCACTGCAACTGTGCCTCTGCGACCTCGGCCGCCGGTCCATTTGGAGAAGACAATTTTCTTCGGAATTCGGGCACCAATCTTGACTTATTTAATCCTTGTTCTTAGTTAAATTATTTGACACGTTTTATATTGTGCAAGTTGTAAAATTTATATTTGGAGTAGCATGTTGCAGACAACTTTCGCGATCATTGTCGTTAAAATTTCCTACACTACAGTCTATCTTTCTATCTATTCTGTCTAAATGCATACTATCTGGACCAAATTCTCTCCCAAAGACTCATTAAACATTTCATCTGACAGAAGTTGGCAACACTGAAATTGAGGCTGTGCTGGGGTAACTGGAAACAACCGTAGAACAGAGTGCATGATGAGACACAAGCAAATTAATGGAACAGATAAAAGGACCGTTACAATGGCATTTCAACGGTCAGAAAAAATAGTTTAACATGGTAAAATCCCTTTGCGCAGGGACTGAAATAATAATGAAGATGCTGTTAAATTAACTGCATTATCCAATGATAAAATACTTAAATAAAATCCAGGAAGCTATCTACGTTGTAATCAAACTTCATAAATGTGGGTAACAAATGTACATTGAAATCAAATGCTGTATGAATGTTTAACTAGTTGAAATTGGTTGTCCTTTATCGCCTTGTGGCAAGCCCACGTTGTTATTAACGGATTGTCATTCATAATTTACATCAAAGAGAATTATAAATGGCTCTATCAAAAGTTGTAGGAATAATGCGAATTAGTGAGAATTCCAGGAAAATGAGAAAATTGTTCAAAAATGGCTCATTTGTCAGTACTTATGTTCATTGCAAATACTCGTATCCATTTACTTCATTAATGTCTCTGGTTTCTCTAATTTCTAGAAATTGGCAACGCAGCAAAATAATATAAAATTCAAAGAATTTAAAATAGGCATAGGTATTAGAGTGAAACGACATAATTTATTTTCAAGAAATATACAAAATTTGCTAAATACAATTCTTTAAAGCTCTTCGCTCTAACGTTGTTTATTTGATAAGGAATTAATCAAATGCTTAAAAATTTGCAAAGAGAAGCAGTAAATATGCTCGAATATTGCTACATAAACCTTATTTCATTAAAATAAAAAGAAAATATAATATAAATATAAAAATTAAGAAAAACAAGCTTTTAATTTGATTTCCACTTCAAATCTTTTTACTGGCTACGAAATTAAATATACTCCAAAGCGTTAATTAAGTATTATTAAACTTCTAATACTACATGTAACATTTTCTTTTGAAGGGACGAATTCGACTGCTGATTTGTCGACTTACCAATTTCTTTCTCCATTTATTACGTAAAAAGATAAAGTATTGTAATAGTGCTCTAGAAATGTGCAATGGTTTGACAGATAAACTATTACTGCTGAGCACTGTAACGAAAATGAGGATAAATCTTATTTCTATAGGTAACAAATTACTTCCTGAATTACGTGCAGTCAGGATGCATGTTTCATTGAAAAGAAAAGACCCCATTTTAGACACTTTCGGGAATGCAATTTGATTTCAATAATTCTGTCAATAAAGGTTATCACATACGAGTTACCATACACCAGTTTTTTTAAAAACAGCAGTGGAGTAGGTACCTCCGTTGTTACTCGAAATGCTACAACTAAACAGAAACTACTCCCATATGCTAGCCTTTCTAGTTCTAAATCTCTTCGCTAATGACAGTCTTCAAATTGATCAAAGAGTTGAACTCCGACAAATTTACCATTTTCTGTATCTCTTTTTTAGCAATTCAAAACGTCAGCAGTAATATCCAAAATCTTCAAATGAAAATCTTCATACCAGAACTGCACTACCATTCTGTCAAAACAGGAAAGACAACTTTGATGAAATAATTGTAAAGGTTGTCATTGCCAACAAAAGTATTTAATGTAATAGCAGCTTTCGATGGCTTAGCCATCATCATCAGCTGTCTGCTGGATGGAAGCCACAAAATGACTACCGTAGTCGTTTTGTGGCTTCCATCCAGCAGACAACTGATGATGATGGCTAAGCCATCGAAAGCTGCTATTACATTAAATACTTTTGTTGGCAATGACAACCTTTACAATTATTTCATGAAAGATGCCAACGATAACGCACCACAACACCTATATAAAGACAACTTTATTAAAGGGATTTCTGAAGATGCAGAAATTTTTGGCGGTGAAATTTCAAAACGAGAAGCTGAATCGACTACTAAAGACTAAAAGGTCCTGCACATTCAGCGATATTCAGAAACTTCTTATGCTCCGACGAATCACGGGGGAACAACAAGTGATCCATGCTTGAAGACAACGAACGTCATTCAAACAAGCTTTTCTTAAATTAAAAAAAATACTACAGAAATAGAAAAGAATAAGTATTTTCGGAATCCAAACTGGACACTGCAAATAGAAAGATATCATTCTTCTCAAGAAAAGCCCTCTCTCACTTGTAAGTATTGTAATTAACATATGCCATATAATTAACCATGGCCTATAATATAGTACCGTCCTTCTGCAAGAGGACATACTCGAATAATTTTTTTAAAATTCCATGAATACTAGTAAAAATCATACAATTTTTAAAAGAATCTAAATTTTTTAGTGATATCTATTCATGCCTCTATACGTCCTGAATATGAAGATTCTGTTTTTAAGATTACGATTATAATGAATTAATTGTACTTTCAGAAATTTTTCTGAGTGTGGCGGACGTAATATTGTTACTGCATATCCTGTACCACTAAATATTGCTATTAATATAAGTGTCAAAACTATAAGCATTGTTGTAAACATAATAATGTTGTCATAACCGTACTGGTCTACTCGTGTAAACAAATGAATCAGAGAAAACAAAAAGGTTCTAAGTTCCGTGTATTTCTTAACATTAATAGTTGAAGGGCACTTACAGAATTCACGGACAACGACCTTTTATTCATAGGAAGTTGAATTTATATTCGAAGAACAGTTCCTCACCACTCAAACCAACGTCCTGGAAGTTAGCAAGACCATTTCATCCAATCACAAAACTGCATATCCATAATATGCCGCTTTTTGTCACAAGATGTGGAAAAATAAAAATTTGTCTCGGGTCATTTTCTCAAAAAAATCGGTGTTCCTGCTAACTTCTCACGGAAGTCAGCAGAACCACACTCCTAAATATGCTAATAATGCAATTATATACAAGAAACTGTACTAACAATTTGCCGCTTTTTGTTGATAAACAATTAGTGAATAAATCAAATTGGTATCTCTATTATGTCAAAAACTATTAACAAAACACAAATATTAAAACTACGTTCCTCTTGCGAGCACTGTCGAAGAAGAAACGAGACGTTCCCTGTAAACCATCAGTCATAACAATTCATACTCTACCCAAACATTTGCCGTATACAAGTGCAAAACAGATTAGATTCAATTAACCAGGTTCGAATACCAGATTTTGCCCTCTTATAAGAGCTCTGCGTAAGTTAAGAAGCCTGTCCTTCTAAACCAACAGCCATAATAATTCATTCTTTACACGAAAATTGGCCGTTTACAAGTGCTTAATAGAAACTTTAGTAAACAAATTTACCACAGACTGATTAGTTTAAATTACGCTAATATTGTGTACTATTTGCCTCATGTGCGAATCCATTCGTTCAAGGAGATTGTTGAACAGAATTCGTTCTTACACACACACAGTATTGAGTTCATCGCTATTTATTGCATTGTCACATTTTTCACTGTGTACCTCAAGTCTTTCAGATAGAATTCTTTTTTCATGTTTTGAAAAAGGGTCCATTGTGAAATTGTTGAATTGATACAGAATTACACATGAAGTTCAAATTGTTCACTGAATTATAAGGAAAATTAAATCGTAATTATGTCTGTGTGAATTGGAGGGATAATGAAATTCTTATGTGACCCAATGACCAATGCGCTCGTATTTTATATTTTGCAAGTGAATTTGCTTTTCCCTTCACACATGATATCTATGAGTGTGTAAAATGATGAAATACATTCTAATACTTATCTACAAGATATTGCACGAGTTCTTATTTACATTTTGCAACTTTCTCCCTTCCACCTCAAGACAAAAGTTATTACGTAAGTGAAAGTACAAATACAATACTGCCAGGACAATATGATTCGTACTATTCAGTCAATTAGTGAAATAACAGTCTTTATTTCATCGTAGAGGGAAAGCAGTCAGTTGGACGTTGTTTTTTTGGTCATCAGTGTTTTCATGCCCGATGCAGATCCACCTGACGCGATGACGCAGTAATGGATACGCAGGTAATGGCCCCGTGCGGAGTTTTATTATCGGACGCTAGATCACCGCTGCGGGCAGTTGAACACACCCAAGGGTGTAATTAAACGTTTGCCCCCATTCACCCACTTGGGCGAGCGGCCCCGGCGCACGCCCTCATTACGACTCGCTCCATTTTCTGTCGGCGCGACTCACACACGCGCTCGCGCCTCTTGCGTGACCATCTCTTCTGTGCCCGAACTTTCTGGAATTGTTCACAAGTAAGTGAATTAGTAATGAGTAATTTTGTTATATAAGATTTTATCATGATATTCAAACAATATTGTTCTTAAAACTTCTTTCAGAAATGTAGATAAGGTCAAAGTTGGGATGTGGCAATAGGGGATAGAGGAGTAATTGCAGCAGTACATGATTTTGTCACGACTGACGTTAGAGAAACATCGGTATTAACGATGAAAACGAACTATTGCATTTATTCATCAGAATTAAACTTTTCTTCTGGCTGAAATTCCAAAACATCGATGAGTAGCGTCACAAATGACTGCAGTCGGGCGCTTGTTCATGCGACTGCAGAAGTGCATTGCTGTCGATGCGAGACACAAGTTTTAACAAATAATTTATGTACATATTTTTATTCTGATTTTATATTAAATATATACGTCTTATTTTATTTTTGCAATGAGTTATATATTTACAATGAGTTGAGTAACGTCAACCTTTTTATAATCTAATATTCGAGAATATACTGATATAATGAAAATTACTATCAAAATACTAACATAACAATAATTCAACAATACAACTATATACTATACATCATTATATGATGTATCTCTTTTTATTCTATATCGATTGCTGATGAGAAAAACATATATTTCTATTTAAAATATCAAAGATGATTAAATTTCACGGAAGCAAAAAATATTTCAAACATTCAAATATTTCATGATTCCGCATTGTTGGCCTAAAACTGCATTTCGATATGGTGAACCATTTAGAAATTAAGGGGATGGCCCGTAGTTGGTTGAACTCTCTATTTAGAAATTATTTATGTATATATTTATCTGGAAATGACTAAATTTGATTTATATAAAATTTATTTTTCTAAAAAAATTAAAATGAGCGAAAAGAATGCATTATGTCAAATAATATTTGACACTGTTATGAACATATTTGTGATAAAAAGCGCCAGAAACATTGAAGTCGAATATGTTCCCAACGCGAGACAGCCTTGAGAGTTACAGAATATTTCCAACCACAAGTCGATTCCGCGCGTTTCTCCTCCTCAAGAGAGTTTCGTGTCGAAGAACAGCTGCAAGGGAGGGGACGCTGCGAGTTGGACGGTTAGAATAATGGCTTTAATCAGAACGCGCCGCAAATAGACAGGAGCGGCTGCTATTTCGGAGGCCGAGCGGAGGGCTAGTGCAGATAGGGAAATGTCAAGGTTCTTCTCTTCTCGAGGACCGCTTCCTATCCCGAGATTCGCATCGAGAGAAGGACAAAAGAGAGCCGCAGAGCGCTGGGCGATAAGGCTGTGATGGCCTCCGGTGGACGCGTCAAGTGGCCCTTAAAAGTTTCGGGATTAATCACAGGCGGCGAGATAACGCTCGCGACTCGAAAGCGTCTTTGTGCGCGAAGTGCTTTCCAGCTCCGACTGCCGCCGCCGCCGTCCGCGGCTGAGACAGACCGCGCGGGGAGCATTCGCGTCGGTGCTAATGATGCTTATTTGAAACAGTGGGCGTTGGTAGAGGAGCTGTGCAGAAGAAGAAAGTACTGCTCTAGGTTTCGTTTTGTAGTTTGCACTTGTTTCACTTTTAAAGAATGTTAAGAGAAATTTAATAATGGTTTTTACCCCTCGTTTAACGATAATATTTATTTTTTAGACACCGTATAGTAAACGCAAGTTTTTTTAGTATGCAAAGCGTCCTAAAGTTCAAATTTTGGAACTAGTTCTAAAAGCTAGACGAAGGTCAAATGTGTAGATAGAACTGTGAATACAACAATGAATAGAAAATACTTCCGTCTGATCACTTTACCTACTACTAACTTTAATATAGCATAGTGATTTAGTGTTAGTGAGAGTGTTTGAATTAAAATAAAATATCTGCCATGAAGTCTATCGAAAAAATAAATTACTACACACGTGGTAAAAGTGAATTTATTTTGGTTACTCGTGGGATTGCTCTACTTGGTCTATCGGATTCGTAGTGGAAGATTTCCTACTCGCAAACTAAATGCCATTTTTACCACTCCTATCATAAATAACTTTAAGTGCACCGTTTACAATTTGTGTTAAAAGTTTGCAGTAAAAAATGTTAAAATTAAAGACGTGCATCATGATAAAACAGGGGAGCAGTTTGGTGAGTTCCATTAAAGAAGCCGACTAAGACAAATCGTGCTCTGATCACGACCAGTGAAACCGTTGTTGTTATGTTGTCATTCAGACTGTGAACGTAGTGACATTTACTTACTGGTAATACTCTTGTCCCACGAGTTGTGAGCGCTTGAAATCAACTGTATGGTCAGCCGGTGCAGCGGCTAGCATGCTTAAAGATGGAGCCCCCGGACATCGGAGCTCCCATAACCTCAACAACGCCAGCTCAGGTATCTACTCACTCAAATCCCAACACTTCTGCAAATTCCATTACGCCAACATCATTCCAAGTCTCGTATCAGGTTCTCATCTTCAGGTTCCGATGGTATAAATGCCAAACTGCAAAAATAACCTAGATATGACATACCTAATCATCAAATTACTTCAAAGAACAAAAATGTTTTCACTAGGGTATACCTACTGAGACATTAGAAGTTAAAAACTTACTGAGACAGCTAAATTTTCAGGAACATACTATATTTATGGAAAAAGAAATAATAAAATACCACATGGACAATTCGTTATGTAATAGCTAATATATCAATTGACACTCCCCAAATAAACAAAATAATATAACCAAATTAAATTTGATGAAATAAAAAATAAGTACAAAGATTTCTATAAATATATACTAAAGCTATCAATAATAGAATTGGAAAGTATGCAAACTACAATTACCAAAGATGTTTAATATAGGTAATAGGTGTTGTTGATTAAAGATTACCTGTGAACATAAAAACCAAGATCTATTTAGAAACTAGCGTGTACATCGAGTAGATACAGGAAGATAGGTGTTGTGGTGCGTTATCGTTGGTATTTCTAATGAAATAATTATATGCGTTGTCATACACTGCAAACTGTCTGCACTACAAAAATACTGGCTTCAACAGGAACTTACGTTCCGACTACATCCTCTACAGTGGGCGGCTGTTGAAGAGACAGTGCGGGGACGGGTCTTCACAATCATCTCCAAGAAGAAAGATGTACAGAAAGGTAAGTTGAGCCGCCTTATCTGCCACTCAAACTCAAGTGCACAACCCACCTACAAAGCTTTGACTAATGACAATTCAACTCAAATTCAGATCATGTCACACCAGTTCCACCCTCGTGTCTTCAATCTTTCATCCACTGTTTTATCCAACCAGGACATTTCTCTTCTAAATAAGGGTTTCAAATACTGTCCTCCCACACCCCTTTATAACACTCAAATAAAACAGTTATGTGTCAAAGCTGACACTAACATCAATTTTCATAATATTTCCGTCGAGGCCAAATACGACATAGCCCACACTATTAAAAACTACACAGAATCCATCACAAGACAAAAGAACAAGGATAGTTCTGACTTTCACCACACCCAACAACTTGCCAAAAAACTCACAGAAGAAGAATTAATCATATCAAAAGCAGACAAAGGCAACACAGTAGTGATTGTTAATAAACATGAATACAACCAAAAAATCTATGACTTTCTTGACAACAACCAGACTGAAAAACTTTCCAACGACCCCACCAAGAAGTGTATTTGCCATATTAAGCAAGAACTTAACAATTCACAAGCCCTTTTTCCGTATCCCAAACAATACATACCAACTAAACCTTCTCCTCCTAGACTCTATGGCCTTCCAAAATAACATAAAGAAAATACTCCCATCAGTCCTGTAATCTCTTACACTAACACATTAACACACAAACGTGCTCATAAATTAAATATCCTCTTCCATAAACATGTTCAGTTAATACCTACATATACTGTAAAAACAGCCTTGATCAAATAGAAAAAAATGAACACATCCCTGTCCCACCACATGCAAAACTAGTTTCATTTGATGTAAAGAATCTATTCCCTAGTACTTCAACTGCTGATTGTAATTTACTTTTACGTAATTTACTAGACAAATCGTCATACCACATACCCGTTCGAGATGAACTCCAAAATCTCTTCAACTTATGCATGGACCAAAATTACTTCACTTTTGACAACAAATTTTATAGACAAACTTCAGGAATTCCTATAGGCTCACCTCTCTCTCCTCTCCTGAAGATATATTTATGGACGCTTTCGAACAGACCATCTTCCTTTCAAACCATCCACTTCTCAAGAATATTACATATTGGCACCGTTACGTAGACGACATCCTTGTTCTCTGGACCGGTACGACTAGACAAATTGACCTGTTTACTGACTTTCTCAACAACACACATCCTAACATTCAATTCACCACAGAACTACAAAAAGAAGACAAATCTATCAATTTCCTAGACCTGAATATAAGCATATCTGGAAACAAACATACTTTCAACATTTTCAGAAAATCGACATACACAGACACTGTCATCCACAACTCTTCACAACATTCTATTCAACATAAACATTCTGCCTTCCACTACATGATACACAGATTACTAAGCCTCCCCCTGCCAAAATCTCATTTTCTGGAAGAACTGCACACCATACAACACATTGCTATGTCTAACGGTTACAGCACAGAACTCATTAACAACATACTACGCCGCAAAATAGTCAAACAAAAACAAAAAATGTACACTACACTTTCTCCAATAACAAAAACACCGGACAAGTACATTTTCTTACCTTATTTTGGACCCCTTTCAAAAAAGTCGCACACAATATTCACAAAGCAGGTATCAAAGTTTCATTGAAATCACAGAATTCCCTCAAAAAATACTGTCCCCCAAAAAACACATAGATCTTCTACAAAAAAGCGGCGTCTATTCTCTAAATTGCAATGACTGCGTAGCCAAATATATTGGTCAAACAGGCAGAACTTTTAATACCAGAATCAAGAAACATATACATGCTTGGAAACACAGCACCTGTAAATCTCACTTTGCCAATCATTTACTCCAGACAGGACATACATTCAATCCACACACAGACATTCGTATACTGGAAATAGAAAATCACTACCACACCAGATTAACTTTAGAAAACCTACATATTCATTTAAATAATAACTTATTGAATGAAAACTTAAACCATAGTCCTTCTCCTTTACTAAAATTATTATAGACACCACTCCCACACCGCACCCCGCCGGGGCGGCACAGTGACAGCGCACCGCTCCCAGGCCATTGCCCTACTCCACCCCACGGCGGGGTACTTAAGCCCCTTGGCTCGCCCGACCCCGCGTAGTCGTTTTTGTGGCTTCCATTCAGCAGGTAAGGAATGGCTCAACTTACATTTCTATGTTTTCTGTTTCAAATTTTACGTGTCCTAATTCTATTTCATTCACTTTCCTTTAGTATTAAATGACTTACACCCCCACTTTTTTCTTTCTTCCAGTTCCTAGAATGTTAAATATATTTTCAAAAAAAATCGTAAATTATTAGTAACCTTTATTATAATTTTGTTGTAAAATCAAAAGAATATCCACGTTTTAATGTTTTGTTTTTTCTTCTTGTACTAGACAACTGATGATGATGGCTAAGCTATCGGAAGTTGCTCTTGCAATAAATACTATTGTTGGCAATGACAACGCATATAATTATTTCAGTTACAGGAAGGTTGAACTGCACTTGTTTTACATGGGTAACAAGTCACTGCACTGCACTTGTTTTAAAAGTTTTCTAACATTATAAAAATCAGTTTATTACGAACTTCAACACTTTTCCGTAAACTGATTTACAAAGAAAACTACTAAACTATTTCATTCACAAAGCCTAATTCTAGAGCACATAGTTTTGAACTTGACTAAATTTTAAGGTTTTGTAAATATATCTACTAATAGATTTTCAGAACGTACAAACTCAACCTTGATATATCTTTTCTGATTAAGTTCCCGAACAAAATAGTAACGCACTTCAATGTGTTTGGACCATATATGAAATTCTGGGATCTTTACTAATTGATCGCCCTGACTTCGACGAACATAACTCCTATATCTTCAATTGTACCGATTTCGGATAATAATCGTTTGCACCTTCACTGGCAGCAACAAATTCTGCTGCAGTCGTAGAAAGAGCAACTGACCTCTGCAGTTGCGAGGTCCACGATACAGCTGTGCCATTAATGGAGGATACGAAACCATCTGTCGAACGTCGAGTGTTGACATCTCCTGCAAACTCTGTATCAGAATAAGCAGGTAGCCCATCACCAGTAGAGTTGAAGTACAAGCCAAAATCAGCAATACCACGCGAGTACCGAAAAACACGTTTAACGGAGAAACAATCAAATACCGTGGGTTTATCCATCGATCAAGCAACTTTAGAAACAGCATAAGCTATGTCTGGCCGAGTAACACAAGCCAAAAACAACGTACCAACCGCTGAACGGTAAGAAACGGAATCTTCAAGAGTGCCACTAGTCGATTGGTCCGGTTCTTGATTATCAGCAGAGATTTCCTTTGAGTTGCAGCTTGCCATTCGATGCAGAATTTTCTCAATGTAGGTGCGCTGTGACACAAAGAATCCAGATTCACTTCTTCGATTTGCATCTCCAAAAAACGAATCAAGGGAACCTAGAGTTATCTTAAACTCCGAAGTTAGCAATTTTAAAAATGCGTTCACTGCATCACACGTTCATCATCGACGTAAATTTCAACCATCAATTTTTTTTCCTTTATGTAACCGAATATAGATGTATAGAGCAGCCGTTGAACGTAAGAATTAACCAGGGACAAAGATACCATGTCCCATGTGTTATCTTTTCAAAAGCACAGATCTCGTCTTTCGTTGCGTTAAGCCACTTATCAGAAATACGACTTTTCATAGCGTCAATAAAATTGGTTGGCTCCAATTCCTCAAGAGCAGCTTCTGTGAAACAAGTTGCTTGAAAACGACGCGCTTGATAACTCACTGCATAGTCGTTGAATTTTACGGGTGGCCGGATTATACGAAAACGACGCGTATTCTGGACTCGAGGTGAAGCCCCCTTCTGAAGTGACTCTTGGCCTCTTGGCAGTGTCATATTCATCAGATGCGTTGGACTCCTGGAGGTCACTGGTTTTCTGATGGTTGACTTCATCACTTTCATGATTGATGTTAGCTTTTTGGTCTTGAAAAACATTTTCTACACAACTGCTTTCGAATTTGAGGTCAATTATTTTTCATTGTCCGTTGTTTTCTGGTCGAAAATCGACATCACGTGATTTAATTATACGATGCTTTCCGGGTGCCCATTACTTATAACCGTCTTTGATATTGACGTAGCCGATGAAGTGACTGAGAACTGCTTTATCGTCGAATTTTGATCGAAAGTGTTTCGGTACGTTTTCGTAACACTCCGAACCAAAAATTCGCAAGTGATTGAAGCTCTTGAATATTTTACTATTCAGTAATTCAAACGGCGTTTTGCCAGGAGTACTCGCATTGCCCGTGCGATTAATCAAAAATACAACAAGGTTACATGCATGAGCCCCAAAATCTTTTGTTAGCCCACATACCGAAAGTATAGAGTGAACCAATACATGGCTATTGGATTGTTCAGTGACACCTTTTTGCTGTGGCTTGTACGGACACGACGTACGAAACTCAATACCGCGTTTTTGTAGCTACGACAATTCAGCACGGCGGCAGTCAAATTCAGTATCACAGTCCGAGCGAAAAACTTTGGCTCTGTGTCCCGAAGATTCGCATTCATTTAAGCATGTTTAAAGATGTACACGTAGTCTTCCGCGGCTCGAGTTCATGACTTCTAGACTGTCCGGGTGACGCCGCGTCGTTGGCAGATAAGCCGACGTGTCGCCTGTCGTATCGCAGGCTTCTTCACTACCCCGATGAAGCCTGCGATATGACAGGCGAAACGACTTACTATTATTTCTGTGCGTCATCAAATTTGAAACATTTTCTAAAAATAAAAATTGCAATACTGGATAGAAATGGAAAAATTAAAACGACACTTTCACACGAAATAAACAATAGAAAAGTTCACAGAATTTCCTTTTTATCATATTCTTCAGTAACTATTATCCAAGGATGGAAAAAAACTAAAACTTTAGTGAGGTTCATTGCGACAAAATAATTTAGAAACACTTCCACACAAAAAGACAATTTTTTGTCTAGATAACGAAAACAGCTGCTCGTAGTTCATATCAGCACTCAATTGAATTTATTTACAAGAGGAAAATAAATCATCGACCGTTCATATTGTTACCATGATCAGCGTTTCCTGATGTGATGTGGACTTGAATACATCCCGATTGAAGTGTAAAAAAATTAAACCAGTTAAGTCCCCAATCAGTGAGTGCACATTTTGAAAGTATCGAACGAAACAATAACCTACACCAACATTGGGTAATGGAAATTCCAACAATTTTTTAGAATTAACTGATCATATGAAATTGCCTTAAAGGTAATTGAAATGTTCTACAGAGTTTACGTGTGAAACGTATTTGCCAATCATTATTAATTTATTTTCGTCGATGCTATAGCAAACTATTAAAACTCGATCCTTTATAACCTACACGACTAAGGAAGTCGATCATATAGAAATAATTATTACAGTCAAGAAATTCATTTGTATTATTATGTTGCTTTATACTACTTGCATTTGTTTCTGATGGCTTGTCCCTTCAGTAACACATTTGTCGTTCCTGTAAATACTATTTTATTTTTTCAATATTCCTATTTTACCTTATTTTCATTTGTAATTATATATAATGTAATACTTATATCAAAATCTAGAAATTAGAAGAAAGATATTGTAAACCCAGCGAAATGAAACATTTATTATTTTTATGTGCGCTAAGAAGAAAAACAATAAAACGCCATTTAAATTATACTGCTTTTAGACCGTAGAGCACTATTACCTTCATTGTCACTAACCGCGATAAAAACAAAGGCCCCTGACTGCAACACGCTTAAGAATTACCGTAAGCTAGATTTACGGCTAAAATTAGCCGCGCTACCCATTCTCTAGCGCGCAAAGGTCATTTGTCTGCATTAGCAGTATTTTCTGCGGATGTCATAGCTGTATTTCTCTATTCCCTAGAGAGAGCAATGTAACTTATCTTACGGATTCTAAACTACTCCATTGCAGTCACTCAACCACGGGGAATCGTTTCACCAGGGAAATGGCCAATAAATCCCATAGACTATATAACATTTTAGAAATAAGAAGGTGTTCATAAACATTGATTATTTTTTATTTTGTCTGCTGAAATTTATGGCAATTTCTTTAAATAGACTGCAGAAAATCTCAATTCTTAGTAAGATGTTATTCTGCTGTGGAGAATTCCTTATATATGAAAACTTTTTTTCCGCCTTACATGAAATTTTATACACATGATCTTTAATATTAGATATTTGCTACTGTAGTACAATTATCTCATAGCCATTTCTTACCTCTTAAATTAAGATTTAAGTTTGCACTTTCTCCGTTTTCCAAAAATATTCAAAACCGAAAACTGAATCCAAAAAATGAAATTAAACTCTTCTAAAAGCACATAATTTGTTTTACTGAATGCATTTTTTCATCCGAAAAGCATAATTAGTTTTTATGTAATTGAAAATAATTTTTTTTAGTTTTCCGGATGTTTGCCACAATGAGTCTGTTTACAGGTGTTCTTAGCAACGATTAAGATAGTGACGATTACATGTGCAAACAGACAGAGTGGAGTGAGGCGGGAACGGACGGAAGGAGGGGGTCAGGTTGAAGCTGGGTGAATGGGAAAGGAGGGGAAGAGTTGAAGAAGCGCCATCCATAAAGAATAATTACTTTTGGCATCTAATAATTTGTTGTGAAAAATAAATACACGAGAAATGGAGGGTGCTTACGTTAGTATACAATAAATATGTAAATATACTTTGACTCCAATGCTATAACAGCCGTGGTAGCACAACTCATTAATAACCGATGTCACTGCAGTGTCTCTTATCGGGAGGTCCTAGGGTTCGAGTCCCGCCGCTGGCAGGATTTTCGACACAGGCTAGGTCAAGTTCCTCTGCTGACAGAACGAGAATTCTAGCGGCCCACTGCATTGTTCGGTAGTTCTCCGTGGTGTCTCCGATCAGACTAAGCGAATGTTGGAGCGCCACACTAACACACGGGCCCAAAAGACCGCGCCCTAACCGTGTTGTGTCCTCTCTCCTTGACGACACGTCCAGGCACTACTCCAATGCACTGTCGGGAAACCAGCCAGGAGCTGAGTGAGTGGCTGAGGTTGTGCTTCCCTCTTAGGAGAGACATTGTTGGGAAAACTCTGCTAGCCGGCGGAGAGGTCGGTGACGGTTGTCTCAACCCAGCAGGGGAAGCACATGCAATACACTTACGGGATAAATGATCTAAGATCTTGACACGCTCGAAATAACCGACTAATTAATCGGCTGGGGCGATGCACCGCTGGTGGGAGGTACCTGGATGGCGGTGACCTCGCAAACGGTCACCGCAGGATCTGGCCATCACGAAGGAGAACATCACCACTCGCGATAGAAAACATGTACTACACTAACGGGACTACTGAACTCGGTCGTTGTCGCACCCGAAAACATATATTTAATCAATCAATGCTATCAATGTATGCTCCAATATATCTATAACAAAATGCTATTTAATGATAGTATTCTTAGAGTGAAAAAAAGTATTGTGGAGCCCTAGTACCAAAAAAGTTGATTTGTAGAAAATGGAATGAAAAAATAGATTTACTACTAGTTGGTAATTAAATGGGTATAGACATTTATTTGAGCTTATTGCCTTATAATGTTTTAGTAAATATTAGAATTATTATAGTTTTTTGTACACAATAAATTTGTTCTGGTAGTATTTTGATTCCAAGGAATAGTGTTATTGTTCAATGTGAGGGGAGGTGGTATTGAAACTGTTTGTAATGAAAATATTTTTGCTGTTGACTTATCTGGCTTTAATTTAATTTTCCATTTCTTAGACCAAGAATCTATTTGGTTTAGATGTTGTATTGCGTTTCTTAATGTAATAAGAGATGTGCTAGAACAATACAATGCTGTATAATTTGTAAATTGTACTGTATTGATTGTGTTGAATGTAGAGTTATCAGCTGTGTAAATATTAAATAATATAGCTGACTGTGGGGAGCCCTGAGGACGTCCATTCAATATGTGTGAGGCATTTGAGAGATGTTTATCTATTGATACTGAAAACGTTCTATTGCTTATGTAGCTGTTGCTGATGTTGGTTAGATATTTGAATGTGCCAATGATTCTTTTTTTTCGGCTTCGAGACCTTAATGCCATACTCTGACATATGTTTGTGGAGTCTAGAAAGGTTAATATGCTGGTTGGAATGTGGATATGTTCTGTGATCCTTAATAATTGGTGTGTGGTTGATAACTTTTCTGTGAAACCAAATTGATGTCAGGGAATAATGTCATTTTTGTTGAAGTAATTGTTCAGTCTTTTCTGAATAATTGCCTGTAGAATTTTAAATAAGTATGGTAGCAGGCTTATTGTTCTATATTTTTCTACATTTTTGTTTGGTTTTGGTGTGGATATCACTATAACGTGTTTCCATAAACGTGGGAAATAACCTGTTCTTAATGAAGAGTTATAAATATTATTTAAGTATGCTATAGCTTGATTTGGTAGATTTTTTAGTATTTTATTATTTATTCTGATGTGTTCTGGAGCCTATTTTTAGAAAGCGTTTTTATTATGTTTGTTACTTCCTGAGGGGATGTGAATCTGATTCTGGAAGGTACATTATAATTAGGACATGTTGCTATCAGTGTGATTGTTTGGTGTTGTGGGTGTAGGGATGCGTCGTTGGGTTTAAATGTGTCTGAAAAATGTTTTGTTAGTGTTTCAGCTTTTTCAAAGGGAAATAATATTTTCTCTGTGCTGGTAATAAGTGGAGCAATATTATTTCCTTTGTTTAATATTTTATTTTTAAATTGTCTCAGTGCCTTACTTGAGTTTAAAATTTGCATAATGGAATTGCATTTTTGCTGTTTGTGTGTGAAAACTGTTTTTTGGTAATAAATGTGAATAAGGTCTGTTCATTTTTAACTTCAGGGCTTCTTGTGTCATTCTCTAACCTTGTTTTATTCTTTCTGTGGATTACGTTTCTTATACTATTGGGTTGCTTATTTTTATTCTGTATGTTGTTATGTTATTTGTTTAATTTTCTTTTCCTTAGTTCACTTAATATTATGTTATTAAGAATTGTTATTCCTTGATCTAATTCTGGAGGGGTATTTAAGATTCTGAATTTAGGGATGGTTCTTTTAACATTATTTTTAAATTTGTGCAAATTAATTGGGGAGTGTTGAGTTGTGGAATGAGTGAGTTCATTTCATGGTTTATTGTGGGGGAAAACGTTTGTTTTAAATTTGTTACTCCTATGTCTCATAGGTCTGGGTTCCTAAGGTGATCAAATGGATAATATGTTGGTTCATTGAGGGTTATGATATTTAGTTTATCATTGTTTATTAGTTGAAGTAATTGTGTTCCGGCTGGGTCATAATTTTTACATCCCCACTGTACATGCTTTGCATTAAAGTCACCCAGGATAATTGTTGGGGAAATGATCAATAATACCATTGAGATTGGTATGTTGGATTTTCACATTCGATGGGTTATATACTACCATCCAATATTGATGGTAGCCTTCCAGATTGTTGTTATTAATAAACTAAATTGCTGTTATTTCAATACCGGAGTTGTTGGTAGTTGTACTTGCTAACAAGGTATTGTTGCTGTTTATTAGTATTATTACTTCTCCTCTATTAGTATTTGGTCTATCTGTTCTGATTATAATATGGTATGCTGAATTTTGCATTAAATGTGTTTCTTTTATACAAGCAAATTCTATTTTCTTATCTTGCATGAAATATTTCTGATCAATGTTTTTATTGATTATTCTATATGCATTCCAATTGAGTATGGTAATCTTATTAATTGTGTTTGTTGCAATAATTATTATTAATATATGCTGAGATAGATAATTGAATGTTATTTATTATGGATAGACTATTTAAATTAATTATATAGATTATGTGAGTAGCTACTGTGTTGATCAGGGAGTCGAGAAAGTAAATGTGAATTTAGATTTTGGGAGATATTTTGTTGATTAATATTTTGTGTTCTCTTTGTGTTATTTGTGTGTGTAAAGTTTGGGATGATTTGAGTGTTTGACAGTCTGGGGAAGTTATTTTGGGTATTTTGAGGTGGCTCTATTGAAGATAGATTGGTTCTATTTCTAATTTGGGGATTGTTGAGGTTAGGGTCAATCTTTTTATAACAAGGGATTTCTACTGTTCTGAAGTCTGCTCTGTGATTTCTTTGACATTTATAACATTTGAATGGTTAATGTTTATGTGGGCAAGTTGCAGAATGTTTTTTGGAACAGTAAATACATGCTATTTTATGGTTATTAATAAAAAAATTTATAGTTATAAATAATTATTTTTTGTTTGGCCAATTAAGATCGCCCAGGATTTTATCTCTTGCAATGAATGGGACA
The DNA here is from genome assembly GCA_038098605.1 of Gryllus longicercus. Taxonomy (NCBI): domain Eukaryota; kingdom Metazoa; phylum Arthropoda; class Insecta; order Orthoptera; family Gryllidae; genus Gryllus; species Gryllus longicercus. Next base: position 6,606,633 of record JAZDUA010000011.1, on the reverse strand, counting down.
TTTAGGTGTTCTTCTCCTTTTAGCTTTTGCAATGAGATTACATTGTCATATTTCTAAAGTATTTTCTAGGTTTTCTCCCCCGTTGAATTCAACTGCAAGTACTGGAATTGGATTACTGTCTTTTTGGAGTCTGGTGACTTCAGTGAGTGATGGGTGTTTTTCTTTCAATTCGGCAGTACTCAGCAGTACTCGGTGTAGATTTCCTCTTCTGTGATTGATGTTTGTAGGTTTTTGAATACAACTGAGAATTTCTTATTTGCTTAGTTCTTGTAAGTATGAAATTGTCTTCCAGTGTTAATGAGATATTTGGTTATGTCTCTGAAGGCACTGACTTTTTCTGGTCGTATTTTTGCCCTATTATTTATAAATTGAAGCGTGCAGCTGGTTGTTACTTTGGTATTGATATTATTGCTACACGTCGTAATGTTAATTGTATTTGCTACATAAATTTGCGGGATTTTTACTAATTCTGACACACTTGGCGAGGTTTCATTAATGTAACTAAAGCTATTTTAATTGCTGGGACCCTTCACTGCTCACTCCCTCAAATCTATTTCCAATGGGAACTGAATAACAATATTGCGTGGATCTATGTTGTGTTTTGATTGCAGGTTAGTCCTTTTTGTGTAGTTAGCCAAGTTGTTATCATCAGAAGGACGCTTTAAATTTGGCCCTGCAGCATGTTGGCCTGTAGCTTACCTTGAGGGGTGTCCAGGTTTTGCAGATTTATCTGTTGATTTGGTTGGTTGAGGTTCCATTGCTTTTTGGCTTGGTTGAGATTCCACTGATGTAACTTCATCACAGGCGATTTCCGTTACTTCTTGTTACAGTATCTATCTATAGTCTTAAATCTGGGATGGAATAATCACTGTTTAGCGTTGTTAGAGCATTATTGATGAGCTACCCCGTTGTCGGGCAGCACCCATTGTATATAGTGCATATCACTTGCTAGTGGCATGTTTTCACAGACCCCAAGATTTACGTTGGTTGACAGATTTTCCTCAGCCACTTGGCGATCACTGTTCACAACGATAAGAGCGATCCGTTCGGTTTGGCAATCAAGAGCGGAATGACTTATCTACCTAAAGAGGCGTCATACATCGATTACTATGTCGATGTCCAATAAACAGCGTATGTACATGTATGACATGAATGACAGCGTATGTAACATAACCTCTTATTTTAACATCCGCTAATTTGTAATATTTGGCGCGTTTTTGAACTTTATTGGACATAATTTCACTCGTGAAATAGTCCTATGAAAAACCACTCGTGCTGTGGAAATTCTCAGATAAATCCCCTCCTCAATTCGCAAGTCGGGAATTTATCGACAATTTCTAAAGCACTCGTGGTATTACCTCTGACTATTTGTTTTCCTTATTTATGTAGTATTATTCTTTACCAAACTTTGCAAGTCACTGAGACAACCCAAAAGATGAACATGTAAAAATTTCATATCTAATCATACACTACTTAATGTCGTATCGACATTGATTACATGTAGTTCAAGTCACTTTTATTAGTATGGACTATTAATTTTGTCTCAGCACGAAACTAATTGCCCCACAAAATAACTGCTAAAATCTTTCCTAAATTCTGAATAATATTAACAATTATTATTTTTTCATTGAAAACAATGAGATGATCAAAAGTCTTGATACGAGGTGATTTGCACATATTGTTGCAGAATCCTTATACTTATCTGAGAAGTTTAAATGTATGTTAGATAAAATTTTGCAAGAAACATGAGGTATCTTAATGGAGATATTCAAATGTCTAATTTTTACTCACAGCATAACGTGAAACGCCCAAAAATGTATACTGAAATACCTTGATCGAAATTCTAAAAAAAAATGATTGTTCAACTTTGGCAGTATAAATGTTGCTCAATCTGATAGGACAAGTATATCTTTTGTACAAGGGGAACCGTTTGAAACACAAAGAATGAAGTACAAAAGTGTCGAATGTAAATTTCCGTTCCATTTTCTGCTCGTCAGGTTCCAGATTTTGGCGTGACGGGCAGGAGCGAAGTCCATTCATCACCTCGGGTGGCATCGGTCGCCCGCCATCACTCTCCGCCCCTTGGACCTTGTCTGCGCGAGCGGCAGGTGCGACCGACGCCCCCGCACGCCCCTCGCCAGGCCACGGCCGTCTCATCAGGCAGCCTCGCCCCGCCTCCACACCGCGCAGCCCCACCGTCCTCCCCCCCCCCCGCCACCACCGCCGCCATGGACAGACAGTGTGGTTGACCAAGGATACCTACATTCAGTAAACTCCGGTTTAAATGTGGTGTGACTTGGTCACGAGATTGGGTTGGAGGGGGGGATACATTCAATCAGGAGCATTGTTACCACTTACAATTTTGGTATTGAAGCTACCGACACTGAATGACAGTGTCCCCCTTCTCCTTCAGCTCGTGACATTGAGAAGATACATTTAAACTAGACAATAGTGAATGAACAAAATGGAAAAGACTAAGAACACCTATATTTACACACCAAAGCAAAACCATTGACAGTGTACAGTTTACTGAACAGTTCTCGTGATTGTTAGAGTCGATGATGTCTGGTGAATGGGTTATAGGAAGCCCGTTAGAGGTACGACCGTACGTGGTTGGAAGTATGTTAGACATGATCACACCCCAGATAAATTACCGGAAGGCCACACATGTGTTTGGTTGTGACTGAACTTCCGAACCCTGTCAGAAACTATATGTTGGTGGAAAGTAAGGAGTAGACCGTGCAAAACAGAATACGTCACACAACGTAGAAATTAAATCCTTTCGTGAAGACGCTTTTAAAGAGACTGTCCATTTCTCTGCCTTTGCAGGTGCGCTCATTAGAGAGATGGGGTGTTCCTTTAGCAAGGTAGGGAAGAGCACACAGTGATGGGCACTTCAAGGGCAACCAATACGTTTTATACAATGTGTAATTGTTTATTTTAAGAATAGTAAATTCATAATGGGCAAATGAATGACTGCATATATGTACCTTCGATAGCACAAAAAGTGGGCGATGTCCTCAGCCGAACTTGACAAGAGTTTGCGTACCCCATCCTCACCTTGTGGTATCAAGCGGACCAATATCAACTTAATCATTATTTCAGAGAGGTGGGACTATTCGTCGTTATCATTACAAACTGGCGGCAATCATGAGTTATATTAAAAGTAAATACATGAAATTAAATATTAAAGCAACCAACAGTTTTACATTGATTGAAGTATATACATTTAATTAAAGAAATAAAGGCATGCAATGTCCCAATAAAAACTCATTTTAAAACAATAATACGTGGGTTTTGCAAAACATAACGCTCTACAAGGTGTAATGAACTCCATATTTACATTTCACATTGGATTATAGTAATATTTAATATACAATGCAAATAATTTGCTACCGTGACCTGTCTAATCAAATTATTTTAATAGGAAAATAAATAAATTTAAAAATACGTTTTAGAGCAAGTTGCATGCACATGTATTGGAGATAGTAGCTTTCAGTTGTGAAATACTTCATCTGTTTCTGAGATTTTCAAATACAAAAATACGATTCGGTCACTGAACGTGAAAATATTTTAATAAACAGAATTTGATATGTAAAATACTAAACAAAATGAAAGTATTTAAAATTTATTTAGTTACAGTGAAAGTTACAACGAAATTTGAACAAAGACAAGTAGCATTATTTACCAAATAGCATGGTTTATTAAGTTTTAGTTATTTGAAAAGTCCAAAAATTGTACACAAAAATACATTTTTCGTTTTCGGAATCACTTTCCTTTCCAGAATCTTCTGAGGAAAGACACCTTTTGACGCAATTAGTAGAACACTCCATAATTTTGAAAATTGAATGTGATTCAAAACTGGAATATGCCCAGATGAAAACTTCACTTCCGTGAACTTCTGGAGGAAAGGGACTTGCTGCTGCTTCTTTCTATCTTTTAAATGCCTTTAGAAGTGCTGAATATGTCATTCTTTGTGCATAATTGACGTTTGTTTTCCTGACTTTAGCCCGATTACGTGTTTCCTCTAAATGGCGTGCTTTCTGCTTAATGTTGTTGAACTTTGATACACTTTCTTCTCCCACAATTTCAAAGAATTTTTCAAATGTCAATGATTTGATCTTTGTGTTGAGGTTACAATGTTTTCATTACCCACGTTTGACGAGACGTCATTGCACATCCGCCCAAGACATTTAGTGAAATCATTGTGCACAGGGCTTCAAAGGACCAGGCTAAAAGCTCTAAAACCATTTTCTAGAGTTTCTGGCTTTATGGCGCGCACTACTTTCTCCAACACCGGAGCGAAATCTGTTCTAGAGAGAGCCTCAGAAAGATGTCCTAGACGCCAAGTTAGCGCTTCTTTCTTCCATGCAGTCTTGATTGGTTCAATTACTGCGACATTTGCTGGTTGGACAATCTTGTATCTGGCTATTAATATTATTTGTAATTCAGAACAGAGTTCACTGGTCTGAAAAGTAAAGTGACTTTTGTGATCATCCACGGAAAGAAGAGAGAAATTTCCTAGTAAAGAACAGCCGAAACCAAACGTTTTCAAAGTGAGCTCACTTGAACCATGGGAAGAAGTCTCAATTACATCAGTAAAATATACAACAGATTTAATGGTTCACTGTGAGAACTTTTTCTCTTTTCAGAGCGCCTTCATATATCAGTGTAATCTAATAATATGAAATGGGTTTAATCAATTTTTATGTCGTTTTACTTTGCTTTTAGGGCACTTGAAATTCATTTTAAGAGCATTTTATTGATTAATTTTTGGCGATGTTTTAAGTCATCAAAATCAGTCTCCTAGTGATAATATTTAACCTCAGAAAGGGTATTGAGTCAGTAATGGGCATGTTCAAATTTCAATAATGGGCGCAATGCCCCTCACTGATCAAAATCTCTCTAAAAGTATATTTTCGCTTAACAAGGCACACAATGTTCGCAAATTCAGTATTAACATTACAGCAATGCTTAAAATTAAGTTGCTCAAATTGCAGTGGTGGGCACTCCATGCCCATTATGCTACACTACGCATGGAACGGATTGGAAATAAAAACTGAATTGACTTGCATCCTTATTAACTGGACACACCGCCGCTAACGAATCCATGCATCGATGCACAGACGACGCATGCAACCTAACCACTAACTATTAGAGTTGCCACCTATTGACACATACTCACCCGGAAATTTTCATGAGCGAGGGGGAGGGGGAGGGTATGTTTTATTTAACATAATTTTAATTTATTAGTTTAGAAACGATCAAATAAATTACATTACCATAGTCAACAATCTATAAAACAAATAATAAATTATTACATTAAAATGGAATCTCTATATTACTTTTCTGTAATATTTATTTTTAAAAACTAACTTTTCTTCCAAGAATATTTCTCATTTGAAACGGCTTTCTTTTGTAAGCATACTTGCTTCTTTAGTTTGTAGAGTTCTGCTTTGACTAATTCGACTCTCATCCTTTTTCTCAAATCGGTCCGAATGTTTCCCATAATTGAGAAAATCTGTTCTGCGTAAGCATTACTTACGGGAATGGACAAAACCCTGCTAACAATTTTGGGTAGTTCTTTAAAATAATCTGATGCAGAAAAAATTTTGACCCATATAATGTCTGTCGTGTAGTCTTGAATTTCTATTTTGGAAAGAGTTTTTGATACTACTTGTATTTCATCGTACAACTTATCTTCGTTAATATTTGCGTTTACTATTCAAGAACTGTGTCTATAGTGAGCCATTAAAACATGTAGAAATATGTAAATGCATTTAATAATTTTTTTGTAATTTATAAAAAAAAGAAGACACCAACAATTTGTATCTATTTCTACGAATCTCATTAACTAAAACAATATTTAATAAAAAAAATTGAAAACACAGGAAATGCGTGCAAATTCTTGAAATCTATGAATCAGAAACATTTTAACGCGTAGTACATTCAGTATTGTGCATGACGCGGAGATGAAAGTAGTAAACCCGGAGCTCGGAGATTGGTCACGAAACCCGAAGTCTCCGGGTAAAACCCGAAGAGGTGGCAACTTTACTAACTATTGAAGTGTACCTACGCTCACTACGGGGCCACAATAAATTCATATTCCGGAATTACAAACTTAATGATACACACGACACAGAGATTACATACAGAGGGCCTCTAGATGTTTGAACATCTTAATACCTCGTTTAAATTTGCTTTGCCCATCACTACACTGGTGTCCATGACTGTAACAGTTATCCTATTTGAGTAGAATTCCTTTACAACACCTTCAAGAGTGTCCCTTAGCCCACAAATCCTTAGGTATATTTTTACAACATAGCTCTATTGTTGCAATCCCATGGTTGGAATGACCACCTGGAGTAGCTTGCTTCACTTGCGCGTCATCGGCGGCATCGAGGGCAAAGATCACATGCCCCAACTAGAGACACTGCGTTCAACAGTTCAAGAATGCATTGCGCGACATGCTTTGTTAAAAAGAAAATAAGTAGCCAGCAAATACTTGTGATGTAATAAAGCTTATTACAACACAAATAGTGCAATATAACATGGTTCACTTTTAACAGCAGTAAATATCAGTTTCATAATGAAAACAAAAGGTTCATTAATGTTTCAATAAGACATAGACCCCTCGCCACGAACATGATTAAACTTCCGTAAATGCTGCGTGGAAAATAAATGAAATGACTAACAATACTAGTCCGTTTCGCTGCGTATAATGTTCAGAAAAACTTCAACGAAAATAACATATTAGTTCATTTGAATTTTCATGAAGTGTATAAAACTGTGTACAATATTCATATAGTTGTGACTTAAAGCAAAACTGGATTAGTTATCAAACTTTATTAGACAGCCTCGTTCGAGTTTTTTTAAAGCTCGAATTGTAATAAGTTGTCTTACGACATTTATTCCGTATATAATACCTATTAGAGGTGGATATTTTTTGTGCTCCCTCGGTCTAAGATGTTTAGGAAAACCGCTCAGTCCAGGGATTTGCGATGGGAGTGTTGCTCGCCGTCGCCTCTTTTGGCAGTTCCAGCGCAGAGTTGACCCCCTCCCCCGCACCCTGTCAGAGCTCGCGCGGTCTCCACCAGGTGCCACCTCCGTCGCCGCCGTTCGTCAATCAATCATGGATCACTATGACAGCGCCTCGCGGTATCGGAGTGCGTCTCAGATGCGACAATCCCCTCATGCGATAAATTATCTTTCGACCATTAATTTCATACATCGTTTCAGATTCTCTCTCTATTTGGGTCAGCCTCTCCAACATTACGGGAAGAGTTCATTTTATTCTAGAAAGCCAAAATCAAAAAATGTTTTAATTATTTTTAAAAATATCCTTATCTTTTGTACTCAAATATCCCTAAGCCTGTTCTCGAAATAGTTCAATGCTCTTTTTCTGTAAGAAGATGAATATTTTCGTTGTTTGCAAGAAAACGTCTTACCATTTTGAAGGATATTCAAATAGTAATACCTGTTGTTCATTCAATGCCAGGCAACATAAATTATTGCAGAATTCGAAACGACGTTGACAGGCACGTCTTTTTTAATTATCTTAAAAACTTAATTTCTTATTAACTTATATTCAATTCGGATTCTCAATGAATAGAGTAAAACTGTCAAACTTGACGGAATTAAATGTGTATTCCGTTAAAAACGTTTTTGAAATATCTGCAGTACATCTTCCTGCTCTAAAAATTTTATTACTTTGCATCTAGAGGCCTCCAACAAAGAGAGCAGTAGATTACATTATGTTCTTAAAAAACTGGAGAAAACATTAAGATACTAATTACACTAAGATAAAAATGGAGATAACAAAGTCACCAATCGCTCTTTTGGATCCATTGTTTTATGTGGAGATTTTAAAATTGATTTTCTGGTCGAATCTTGCGAGAAAGAGCAGTTTCTCAATTTAATTTAGTCCTTGAGTTTAGATATTACTATAAATGTACCTACACAGATCACACGATTCAAAGAAGGCAATCGATCAAATAATAATTAACAAAACCACTACTCGATATGTTATTGAAACAAAATATTTTGGATAGTGATCACGATGCACAAATTCTTACCAATATAAGAAATGCGGACACTGACACAATAAATAATACACGTATGAGTAGATTATTTACTAAAAGTAAAATAAAATTATTCATCAATTACTTGCTGCAAGAGTCATGGGACGCAGTTTACAATACTGTGGATACAAACGATGAATACAATTCCTTTTCTTCAACGCATTCATTTCATTTTAACACATTAGCTTTCCTCTTCAAAAGAGAAAATTAACTTTTTCACTGAAAATAATTCTTGGATAACACAAGGGATTAGGACATAATGTAAAAACAAACTAAATCTTTCTTTCATTTCTAAGCATCATAACTCTCTAATGAAGATTTCCTCCTCTTCTTTAAAAAATACAAATCACTACGTAGAAAGTCATACAATAGAGTATAATCATGAAATTTGACCAGGATGTTATGAACTCAAATAATAAGTCAAAAGCAATGAGGAGTATAGTAAAACATTGACAAAATCAACTAGAAACCTTGTAGAGAAAGTTGTTTTAAAAGATAACGATAGAAATGTGAACGATCCGGCAACAGTGGCTAGTCTCTTTGACCAATACTGTTCCAGAATTGCTGGGGATCCCAGTAAGGTTCTTCAGCCACAAAATTCAGCATCAGAAGTTTCCCCAAAAATTTTCGGCACAATGTTTCTTTCCGAAACTTCTTCCTATGAAATTCTCAAAATAATTGGTAGACTAAAAAATAAATATTCGGCCGATTAAGAAGAATTTTCCCTGTAACGATTTAGAAGAAGGTAACCCCTGTTTCACAAGTAAATTTGATCAATAAAGAATTGAAAATATTTTTGATTCAACACTGTTGACAAATACATGCACTTCTTTCTGACCCCGGACCGGCATCAGTAGCGGCCGGGGCAGTCGGCACCTGCGATAAGTGTGAGCGTTCGAGTAACTGGCGGAGCTGCGGGGCGCATCAATCGTCACAATTAAATATAATATTGTTATATTCATCAAAACTACTCGAATTTTTCCTGCATTACTCTTCATTCCCTTGTTTAATTACATGCAAAACGAAATCATCGTTTCGTTTTCACATTTAACTCAATTACAGATCGCAACTTAAAATAGGTCGTAAATACACTATTAAAGATTAATTTGTAAACGTATAACAAAAGCTCTAATGTGAGAAAGAACAAAGAAATGTGAAATTATATACAAATTCTAACTTACGAAGCATCATGCTGCAATTGCTTCTATTACGTAAACGACTCGCGGAGGGAGCAGGCTATTATGTTTGTCACGAAATTACACAAAATTACTCTTATCTTCAAAAAATTAAAAATGAGTACTTGAAAATTTGCATTTATGAACACATTTCATTAAGATAAGAAATTGTACCTTATCAATTGTAGTAGTAGGAAGACACCGAATTTGTTTCATTTTTAATATGTATGTTCGACATGTCAGAGTTCAAGATATCGGGCACATATTGCACTTTTCCCCATAGTTTTCACACGGATTTGAGCCGTTTTGATGTAAAAAACTAAATAAATGCTAGCAAAATGCAATAGTAACATTTTCTAATGAACACATTCGCTTGAACAGCCGCCGCAATGAAGCCGTCACGCGACGCGTCGCCCGGCGCGCGCGTCAAGTGTCTGGTCTCGCGCCGCGCCGCGCCGCGCCGCGCCGCGCCGCGCCGCGCCGCGCCGCGCCGCGCCGCGCCGCGCCGCGCCGCGCCGCGCCGCGCCGCGCCGCGCCGCGCCGCGCCGCGCCACGCCACGCCACGCCGCGCCACGCCACGCCACGCGGTGCCGCGCTGCCGGCACTCGACGCCTCGTCGGGGAGCGCGTGGGGGTGGGGGAAGACAAGCTGTGGCCGCAGCCGCAACACAAGCGCTCCCTGCGGACGGACGGCGACGCCGGAAATTACCCGCGGAGCGCGCTCTTAAACGCGTCGTCGCCCGCGCCCTCGCGACTTGTGGGGCGCGAGCGCTCTCCGGAGACGAAGTGCCTCGGCGCTGCTGGGCCACATTTTTCAATGCGTTTGCCAAAGAAAGAAATGCTGTGCGTTTTCAATAGTATTGTTAGTCATTTGTCTTATTTTTAATATTCTGGTTTAAAACTTGTGTGTTTTACATTACAGACGATAACAATTAAATTTATTTAGAAATTAAAGTGACTAATTAATGAAAAATAGTTCAGTTCCATGGGTTTTTATTGTTGCAATCATTACTAAATCGATACATTTTGGATTTCTTTGTTTGGATCGATAATCAGGAATAAAATTGACTGACGATAAAATAAAATAAGCACTATTAAAAATGAATATTAACACCTATATACTACGTACTACACACAACGAAAATTTATAAATATTTATTTATAATTAATTAAAAACATTATAAAACTACCTAGAAGCCAAACATATCTACAGTTTACGATTTTTATTTGCAAATATTTCAAATGGAAGAAGAAAACAAATTATGAAGACTTATCGGCTCAACTTAATTCATTTGGAAATTGTACTTACTATTAATATTTATATAATAAGTGTCATTTCCACCTGTGTGCGCAGTTGAATTACCATTAGCGAGCATTGTTTCTAACTCTCATTTCTTCATTATGGCCACTCTTTCGTTAGTAGTTTGCAAATCGTGTTTTGTGTTTGTTAGATGCATTTGATTTTGTTATATAAAACTAATGACATTTCTTGTTTATATCTCACTTAAATTAAAGAAGAAATATGCGCGAATTTATACACTGTTTCGTATAAATCGACTAAAAAGTTACAATAAAATCTTTGAATGCGACGTATTTAAAGGACATAGATTTATAGATTGTAATATATACCAGTAATGCAAGTTGAATGATACTCGACTTTTGAATTTTGATAAGGAATGGAGATTATTAAGAGCATATTAATATGAATACTTTTTGCGAAGCAAAGTAAATACTTTTTCAAATAATTTCTTGATTTCATTAACATTTGGAACGGTTGTGTTTGCCGTCCTTCTCTTAAACACTACGATCGTAAATAAATTCAGATACGATGTGTTGAAACGTATTTTTATCAGCACTAAAATCGGGACATACGATTATGTTATCATGAAAATGAAGAAACTGTTGAACATTGCACATCGCCACGACTGAAATTGCAAAAGTAGATGAGATAAAATATATGAACTGTTGATTGGCGAATATTTTGTGTGTGTGTTTGGAAATGAAAATGGTGTTTCAGAATGGAAGTGTTCATTTAATTGTCCCTTTGTTAATTTTCCTTGGGTATGCAAAAGCTCTTCAGGCGTGAAATCGGAAAGGCAATTTATCTCAATATTAGTTTGTGAAAACTACTACTTCGGAATTCAAATTATTTTCGTTTTGATGTTTTGTTCATGGATTTTTTCCATTTTCTATTCGACACATTCAGTAAGTTAATTGTCTCTGGTTTTGTGTTTGTGGTAATGAAATGAGAGTGGGAAAATAGTATATTGAGACAATAGTAGTAGATATAAATCAAGTTATTCTAAATGTAAGTAAACAATACAAATAAGAGAGAAAATATCACATTAAACATAACTGATGTCTAGTTAATGGTCTTCAAACGATCACTTTCATAACTAACTCAGAACCAGCATTAACCATTCCTAATCAACAATTACAACAATTGTAACTCTTAACAACAATTCTTTAAAATGTTCCTTTTCTTCTGACGATTAGTTCATTTCGGTACTTGTGCAACAAAATAATATTATAAATGTGCTTTTACGTAAATATTTCACAGTAATTCGGGACATCGAAGGGAAAAGATTCATCAACCCCAGAAGTTGTGACAGGCAGCTTTCGCCATCAATAGCACAACCGCTCTCCACGGACTATTTCCTGGTACTTCCGGTTCTGCAAAGTTACGTATCGGCGGACCTGAATTGTACCATAATGCCTCGTTTATAGCGGATATGCATCGCACGAACATCCCAGGCAACATTACCCGAACATCAGGCCTTTTATTTTTGCGAAACTTGCCTTCCTGCTCACATCTTTCTCTTCCATAATCTTCTTTTCTTTCTTTTCCTCTTTTTAATGATGGAAGTTTTAAAGCGCTGAATGCTATATAAAGGAGGCCCGTGAGTTATGACGCACGCTTCATTCTGGCGGATTTCTGGCAAATGAGCGTGAAGAAGTGGGGAAGCGGAACCGGAAGTCGCCCGCGTTCGGGAGCGGCTGCTGCGCGTCGGCCGAAAGCAAGGGCCCCGACAGTAGCAGCTTTTCGTGAGGAGAGGGTGCTTTCACGAAAAGTTCGCAGAGGGTGAGTGTTCTTATTTTATGGAAGTGAAGGATTGCGCCCTCCGTGTTTTGTACTGCCTGTTGGAAACCCTAGATGTTCGTTTTTGCATCAGTGTCACACTCCACTCGACTTCAGAAACCACTAGAGCACTATTACTTCATTTTTTAGCTTTGGATATGTGAAAGTTCGAAAAATATAAAAGGTCAGAGAAATAGCAAGAGAAATAGTTTTAACTTTATTAAATATAATTCTACAGAGCATTCCTTTTAGTTATTTCATAATCGTATAAACGTGTATTTGAACATTATTGTGCGTACTTTTTAGAAGAGATCTTCAATAAGGTAATTGTTAAAGTAAAATTATATACCTAACTTTAAAGAACAAACGTTGTATTTATTTTTAGTTATATTGAATATAAATATAATCATTCCCCTCAGGACTATTAATATCCAATTGCATGGGCACCCTACCCATCATCATCAGCATCAATATATTAATATTTAAATAAAATCGTACCACATTAAAATATTCAAGCCGCATTTCCTTACAATAAGTATTATTATGTAATCATTACAATTCGTTTCTATCTTAATAGTTTCAATTTCAGGCTTTAGGTAAAGAAATAATCGTAGATTAAGATACGTTGGTTACGACCATTTTACGAACCCGTAAATATGAATAGTAACTACCTACCACAAAGTAGTATTTTACGAAACCATGATGTAATGATGACTATTAATATAAGAGTGAAGGACACAAATTCAAATGACCTTATAGATTTATTACTAATTCTGCACTTACGTTTGAGAACTTGCTAGCAGAATATACTACCTTAACAGTAGAAAACTTAAAAACTTTACAAAATTTCCAAACTTTACAAATTAACGTGAATATTTCACTGTGAAATCTTTCATAGCACTCTACTTCACAACACTTCAAATCACTGAGCAGTAATATCTTTCTTACACACGCGTTTCCCTCAGTTTCACAACGCCACTGCACTTCGCGCCACTGTACTGCACATAATTTATAATAATAACAGTAATATTAATAATAATAATAATACTTAATTACATAAAATACATACTTACTTACACCGTATAATACTAAAGATACTTATAATACACATATCAACATTCAACTGATTTATTTTTAGATATAAATATTACGACAAAGGAAAAAAGAGTACTTTTGGTACACATTATATATTTTCAAATAGTACCCAGTCAGTGTAAAAACCATTTTTCAGGAATGAAATAGAAATGGTTACATAACATAGCATACTACAGAAAACAAATTTCTTTAATAAAACAAAGCTATGATGTGCCTATAGATTTCCAAAAATACTGACAATACTAATGATGTATGTAGTTGCGAGGGAGCGATAAGGAGGTAAAGGGGGGTAGAGAGTTTTGAGAAAATGTGTGGGGCTAGGATTCACTTTGTATATAACAGAAGGAACAAGGGATTCATTATTGGGGAGGTTGAATTTGTTCTAGTTGAGTCACTACGGGATTATCTCATTCTTCGTCCGACAACGGCGAAGACAGGCAGTCAGAGGCCTGCTGTACGACTCTATCAGATCGTAGCGATGAAACCGTTACTTCGTAGTGCGCCACTTCATTAAAGGAGTGGTATGGAGCCACGCGTCGCGACAATACTAAATTATAATCTAGTGAAGTGAACCACGCAAGTGCTGCTGACAAATAATTCCGGTTAAGTGTGACTAAGTGCAAATTAGGCAACATATATGACCCTCCAAGTAAAGTCGTAAGTGCTGCATTGTTTGTTCTAAACAGCAGTGATAACCAGCCTGCTACAATTGAATGTTTCATCTTAGATAATCCAAATTAATTCACCGGAGTCAAAATGGAGGTGACGTTGGAGAACATCAATAAACATAACACTCCCGGCGCCGATGGCAAGGAACCGATTCAACTCAGCCAACCCCCAAGCGTTCAACTACAAAAAAAAGACACCTCCAGAAAAGGTGAGTGACAGACAATGATATAGAGCGTGAAGCCCGAAAATTCTGCAGCAATCTCGATAGTTACAGTGAACAAAACACTAAAACTGACTATTAATCAATGTGCCGGTGAAAAACAGGTTTGGATCTCTAAGTGAACTTGAAAAGCAAGCAACCGAAAATATATTCGCTCATATCATTGGCTTCCTAATATTGAAAGTGAAACCTCCAATAAAATTCCACCAATCATAGTAGAGTTATCACCAATATTAATGCATTCAGCAACGAACTTAAATTCAAAGACACCTCACACTTCAGTGCAGATCAGAAAGCAATGAAATAAAAATAAATGCAAACTCACCCACAGAATTTCGAAACTTAATCACGTATCTAATTAACACTCGTCTAAGTTTTCATTCCTTTAAAGACCCAATACATTAAATAATATCTGTAATGTTTAAGAACGTCAATCAATCCATTCAATCAAGAAATATATTAAGACCTAAATAAAACGCTTTTCTTCGCTGATAAAAATCACCAAACATCACAAAGAAAACATACCTATACAGTAGTTGCAGCTGATTTTTTAGAACAAGATCCAATAGACAACATTCTATCCATTAAGCAAATTTATAACCTTAGAGTAAATGAATAAGTAAGAAAAAAACAAGTTCCTATACAATGCCAGCGGTGTCTGGATTATGGCCATACATAGAATAAATGCAAACAATACAATTAACTGCGCTTTTTGTTCGGGTAATCACAACTCAGTAACATGACCTAATCGTAATCAAGTACTAAAGTGTCGTAACTGCCATGGAAGTGACGAAGCCAATAAGCGAGACTCCAGCTTTACTATCCTAAAAGAATTCACTGAAAAAAGGAAAAACTGTCAACCGACGCAGCCTTCAAAACAAAAATCAAATATCTTCCTACCAACCCACATCACTACAATCAAACACCCATTTCCCTCTTCTTCCCCAAACACCAATTCTCAACAACTTTACCCATATTAGTAGCACCAGATCCCAGGCCCTCTCAAATCCTACCAACAATTCAAATACGACAAACCTTCCGCAAGATTTGCACCACAACTATCCCAATATAAATGCAATAATTAATGCAATTAATTCCTATGTAATCAATGCCATAAAGACCCTTCATTTTTAATAAAATTTTAATAAAAACAAAATAAATCCTTTAAAAACAGCAGCAAAAATTTTTTCCTTAAGACCATACGCCCCTACCCCCTTACAGATGAATCAAGAATCTGTACAATGGCATCCTCATAATAAACCCTAGGCCTTTTTTTAGACATCCGACTCAATTGGAAAAACCATATCGACAATAAAATCATACAAGTAAAAAGTAAATTACACCAATTAAACTAAAAATAAATAGATCTGCTTAATTACCGTACAATACCGCCTTACTTTATTTACAAAACTATCATTCGTCCACTACTTTTTTATGCATGCCCAGTATGGAGCAGCCAAATAGAATACCAAACAACTTCAAATAATCCAAAATCAGTTCCTCCGCACCATCACGAATTCACCATGGTTCATCTCCAATTCACAACTTCATAAAGAATTTCAGTTAGAATCTATAACATACCACATTTTTTATCCACCCACTTCTTCCACAACATTCTAGATAAACCCAATCTAGCTCCTTTAAGACTACCAAAACCCAATCCACAGAACTCGAATTAAGAACACATTTCCGTTTCATGCACTTCTCAATAAAGTTTCAGATCTCGACCCAATGTAGATATAAAGGTACCTCTAGTACCTTTGTAGTTGTGTAAGTTGTATTTAAATATTTGTAGTATGTATATTTTAAATTAATGATATGTAGATTTAAGCAACCTTAATAAATGCAAAGTGTTTTAACACTGATCTTTGTATGATTCAATTCAAAAGATAATAAATTATAATAAGTAAGTTGGAACACGAACACACATATTCACATCCATTTATTTGTATGCACATTAAGATTTTCGTTAATGGGGACATTTTGAGGCAATGTTTACATACTCGGTGAAATATTAAATGTAGTAATAATTATATTTATTACAAATTGAATATATCAGAAACATGCATTTTTGCACACATTTTACAAAAAAGATATTCAATATTCCTTTAAATGAACTTTTGTGCGTTATTACTTTTCAAGCATAACTGATTTTAATCTGCAACGGGTTAAAATATTTGTTTTGTGATTGTGGCTATTCTGAATAACAAGTAATTTTGTTCTGAAAGTTTTGTGATAGTGCACAACCTGTTCTTGTAGCATATACGTTCTTTGTGTGTTGAACTTTACAAGCAATAGAGGAAGTAACAGTCAAAAAATGGATTCTACATTAACATAGAACAGAGTGGAAGAGACGTAAATTAAGAAGGAGAGAAAAAAGGATGAAGTAAGAGCAAAGGTTAAAGGTGAAGCACATTTTAATTATAAAAGAATCTTCAGAAGTTGTCTAAATATTTACATTCACCTGCTAACAGAGATTTGGGTGTAAATTTGTCATCACTGACAGATGCTAAAAAACGGGAACACTGATAATGATGTTAACAGAGATGGCAAAGAACAATAATTCTGGGAATAATATTCCAAATTGATTAAGTGTATTGACTTTTGACATTATCCCTTCAACTGTTGTAATACTACTGCTCCCAACAAATATTTTTATAAATATTTATCAATCTTTTGAAAAAAACACCATAGTTCATTAACATCCCATTTTCTTCAATAATTTACACAATACGGATGCCGCTTCAGCTACACAGAATCGTTCATCAGTGTTTCCAATAACTTCGGAAAGTGCTCAACAATTTTTGTGCTTCAAGTGTCTACCAATTTTGCCATAGAAGGCTTTTTAGCTCTCTCGAAAAATTGTATTTTTGTACTTTCGTTGTCGTTTTAAAAATATGCAATTAGTTTCAAAAGAAATACTTAAAAGTAACGTTTTAGGAAGCGTTATTCTCTTTAAAATTCATTGTATAATTTTTTTCAGAACTTAATGTTAAGGAGTTAGAAAAAAGAAAAATATTAGTATTTTTAGCCTTCCGAAGGTGGCACAGGAATTGGGAGGAAAAGTTTATGTTTTAATTAGTGTTTGTGTACAAACAACATAACCAAGAAAACGTTTCAAAACCTTTTCGGGTGGAATGTATTTGCTGACTCTACCACAAAAGTCGTAACCGATTCTTTTGAAGGTACTCTAGAAACAATATTACTGAATTACTGAAAATGAACTTTTTTGCTAGCCGTTTTTTTTATTAGTTTTTATACATTGTATACTTTGTGTACCTCCTTTGTGCTACAAAACAATTCGGGACCGAACAATTGTGGAAAAGAAGTCGTAGCTGTTTGTGCATTGGGCAGACAGAAGCTCGTTTTGTGTGAATCATAAAGGTGCAAGTTCGGTGACTCTTCGCCAACATTGTCAGAAAAATCCATGTCTCAACAGCGCAGTTGGGCTAAACGAGTTGGCATTTCTTTCATGTTATAAGGGCTGCCTTATCTCAAAAGGCGTTACTATTGGGTGCTAGAGATCGGGTTCGGTCATATGTGGGCTTTTCTATACAAGCTTGGCATGGAATTCGCAGACCGCACGCTTCGATGAATGGAACACAGCCGATAGCTGCCTGGAAGAGAATAATAACGAAAGACCGCTCTTATAGTTAGTTTCAGTGTTTTCCCCTATAGATATCGCGCGAAAGCTGGTGTGGAATCTCTGCGAATTCGGTACAGGCCGCGAGCTGTATTTCCTTAATCTTCCTTGTCGTACACTCTCCCCTGCATTTACCCTCACACACGCATTTAGAAGAAATACAAATTCGGCGCCGTTGTCGGAATACCAATAGAGTTTGTCGCAGATGCTGCGGTGCTTCACTTTGGGATATACCAGGACTGTAGACCTGAGATTGGCGCTAAATCTTATCGTTCAGCGGAAATGGATCCCCGCCACTTGTAGGATGATACAGGCCAACATCGCGTTAGTGATGCGATTGTCTTTCGCGAGGCCCTAACACCGCTGTTGCAGAATCCGCACGCGGCGGAGGAGGGGGATGCGCGGGGCAAACGCGGCCGCCTGCGCGCTCTCACGCGCGGATTTGCGCGGCGCACGAAAAACGCTTAATTGCGCCGCGGGGAGCGACAGCCGCGTCACTGCAGCGCCCGCGCTTTCACGAGGCACGGCTGGCAGCGCCTTGGCCAGGCGGGCTGGGCGGAGCATGCATCGCGCAGCGGGTCGTAGCAAACTCAATTCTAACATAGATCGTGGGTGGGTTTTCATTGCATAAACATTCAGAATGATAATTTTCAATATATTCTTCTGCAAGTTCTTCAGTGCGAAATTAGGATTATATATTTATCAGCTCATCTGACAATTTTAAACACAAAATTGTTCAGAAACGTAAAGTTAAAATGTATTAACAATGCCCTTTGACACTGAAAATGAGTTAATATATATTTTTTGTGGTAACTAATTAATCAAGAGATAATAATGATCTACTAGAAGATTTGGAGGTTTTATTTTATTAGATAATGGTGCTCTTCTATTCATAATAATATAGGATTAACAATATCTTTCAAATTATTACAAGATAATATTTTTAGAGTACATTTTTCTCTCATCATTATTTAATACATTCTTAGTACAAGTGATGCATCTCTTCGACATTTTATGAAGCAGAATAAGAAAAATACTACATTATTTAATGCTAATATATAATTTTAATATACAATATATATTTTACATCTCGCAATATCCCTCTGCATGTCTTTCTGTCTTTTCCTCCCTCACTCTGAAATTACTGCGTGGTTTCAACAATTTTGAACTAAACTAAACCCGAACCCTTGACATCTCTTAAAGAAGTGTTCTCTTTAAGGTTCGAAGGTTCCTTGTTAGCTCGCTGCGAGTGGTCTCCCGGCGAGGGCGCTGCAGTGCTTCAACTCGCCAGCAGAGCGCGCGGGCTGCGCCCACCATTCGGGCGCCGGCGGCGCCGCGTGACGTCACGATTCTCCCTTGCCCCCACCCCCACCGACAATGCGCGCTTCGCTGTTCTTACCACTCGGCGCAGCCTCGCTCTCGATGGCTCCTTTCGCACCCACTCACACTACTGCACATGGACACTACGTCCTTCGCAGCACAAGGAGAGGGACAATCTAAGGATACTGTTATTTTACAGAAGAATTGATTTATTTCGCGGAGCCGTACAAGTGTGGTCTAAGACAAAACGGTTTGTTTTACATACATATCAGATTCTGTATATTATCTTTTCGCAAATAATAGTATTAATGAGAGTAATAGAATCACTTTTTCTTTAAAAATGATCTTTGTGCTATTCTTTGCAGTTCTCTCACCTTCTTTCTTTCACATTCTCCCTCACTTACTATTTCTCTCATTTCTCATTATTTTAGTATTTACACGCTTCTTTTACCATATTTCTGTTATTACGTTTCGTACACTTTTATTTCTTCGCTATCACCCTCCCCTTCTTTTCTACCTTCATCCTACTCCTATCTAAAACTTATCTTCGTGATATTTTCGCCTTCCAGACAAAATAATTCGGTGTCAGATACACTCAGTTCTACATTTCGTACGGTAACGCTTGAATCCTGTACTGCATAATATGCAAAATATAATAATTTTGCTTCTTTTTCTAACAGAGCCGCTTTCGGCATACAATGTTCTTTTTACCTTTCTCTGGTATCGCCTCTTCCTTCATCCCTTAACTGCCTTCGTTCTCTAATCATTTGCATTGCTAGACACGCCCTCTTCCGATGATTCTGGCGCGATGACAGCGTGTGTTGCTATCAGCACCACCTCCACAGGAACCACCCATTGCAGCACCCTCACTGCTGGAGCAGGCCAACGACCGGTTCTGTCAACGACACAGCTACTAGAGCCACCACCGCCCCTGACCGCGACAATATCCCCATTACTCGCTATCACCCCCGGGATCTCCCCCATCCACCCGACAACTGACAGCAAGCCGCCACCGCCTCTCCCCTGGCTGTAACCACCGCCGACACCACCACCACAACCGCCCCCGCCCCCAGCAGCGCTCCGCTATGTCCGCGGCCCTGACCTCATCCGTCTCCCCACTGCCTCCGGGGGAAAGCCCCGCCCCTCTCCCCCTGGCTTTGCGGTTACTTCCACCACCAGCAACACCACCCACCTCCACTGGCAGCGCCCTACGGCCACAACCACCGCTTCCATTGCCAAACCATCCCTCGTCGCCGGCCCCGCCGCCTGGCGCGCTGGCCGCGGGCCAAGGGAATAAAGCTCCAATATTTTCTTGCTATAAGCTAACATTTTGAGTGGAATTTTTTTGCGCGCAGGAATTTATCGCAGCGTCGACACGTGGATATAATGAATACACCGCCGTTAGCGCGCAGAGAACGTGCAAGAGCTGCAGAGGAATGAAGGCAGAGGCGAGGGCGCGCGGCGTGGGCGTGGGCGTGGCTCGGCGTTTGCCTCGTCCAGAGCAAGCCTCCGCCTCCACCTCCTCCCGTACTACTGCAACGCGAGTGGCCGGCATACGTCATTTGGGACACGACGCCTAGCAGCGAGGTGATAGGCACTAATTATTTAATATTAATACGACAAGAATACTATCCGCGGGCCCGAATACGCTAGGTCGCTAAAGCTGTAGAAACCTGGTGGCTGAACGGTATCGGGTCCGATTCTTGTCTGGGGCATGGAGGTTTATGGGTCCGTTTAACGTTGGTTGCGTAGGCTTCCGCGGCCGGAGTTTGTGTTATCTAGGCTACCCGGGACGAACCGCGTCACTGACATGCTGGCTAACGTTTCGGTCAGCGTACGAAAACGAATGCTCTGAAGAAAGCCACAATACGCAGGCCGAAGCGTTAGCCACCATATCAGTGACGCGGCCAGTCCCGGATAGCCTAGACAACACCGTTTACCGTTACCTTTACTTACAGGGGTCTGTCGATTACCTTAATAGTCGAAGAGCAACCCTAAATAATTAAAAAAAGAATTCTCTATGTACGTTTAACGTGTTAAGGCTGATCAGCAAGTAAGAGATTCGGTTGAACTTAGAACTGACTGAGAAGATAGCTGATAACCACAAAAGTTTGTGATTTATTTCATTTTCCGTGTGTCGTTCAATACTTTTCGAAATAACATCTTATTCTAAAATGTTATGAAAAATGAAAAACATGTCCTAGAAAATGGCATTCGTAAGCAGCCATTAGCTACATATCACGATTGGTGGAGTGTTAAATCTTTAACGGATGCCGGCCATTTACATTTCTCTTTGCGTTAACTCGATGACAGAGAATAACAAAAAATAATTATTCTCAGATCCCTTTGAAGTGGGTTGGAAAGCAACATATTTTTAATTAAGAAACATAGTAACGAATAGCGTCTGATAAATAAAAGCTAGAAATAATTTGTTAAATGTTCAAACGAAGCTTTTATTTCTTTTGGGCAAGATGTTTTTGCAAGGAATTTGACCAGAAAGGGCAACGAAGAGATGTTTGTTTCGACGTACTATGACGCTCGGTTGGTGTGTTCTTCCGCTGCGCAATTCAGTCTCTAAGAAATTGTACGAGGAAGCTGCCTTCATTTCGTTGGAAAACAAACAGTGTAAGAATTGCTGCATCATTCTCTCCTCAGATGAATAAAAATTAGCATCTTTATGGCTTTTGCCTTGATTTATTTTGATACATTCAATGGAGCTTTTTATTTAATTGAAATTAGGTTCTCAATTTTTTAACAAAAAAGATTATATTTCACTTAAATCATACGATACAAGAGGTAATTGCTCAAGGTGAAAAGTATTGCGGTAAAATATTCTGCAGTCGAATGCTTGAAATGAATCAAACTAATAAAATGTACTTTTTGCATTATTTTCTTAAAAATGTAATTACTTTTTTGTTGTTCTCGAACACATGACAACAAAACAATAAGTCACTTGAATATAAATGTATAGTAAATGCCAATATGGGAATCATTCTCTAATAAATCTCTTTCATTTGTTTGATACGCATTATGGTCGGCCCAATTTAATGCAGCCTCCTCTATACCGGATATTATCCCGCCAAGCACTTCTGCGTAGCGGGTTGCAGTGCCCTTTGAGCTGCAGTTCAATTCCTTGCTAACGTCCTTTGGGTGGAATATTTTAGTGTCTCAAATATTTTATTTGTAAAGTCTGTAAATATTTGTTCAGAAAAAGGATGGTATGATACCTGTAATTACTTGTGTTATAAGAACAGGGATAATAGAATGTTGGAAATAGAGACAATGATTTTTGCGTTGCGTTAAAAATAAGATTATAAAGGAATCATGTTAATTTCTGAATATCGGGTTTTAGAAAATTTAGTAGAAATTGTTTTGTACTGCAATTATGAAGACCGAAATTCTATTTTTTTATTAATCTGCACAATTTTCTCTTTAAATTGTCTTTTGAATTATGTTGATATCACTCTTACATTTATTTTTTATTATTTGTAAATGAAGATCTTGCATTGGGTTTAAGTGCTTTCGCCAAAGCTTTTAGACACAATGCAGTGCATATATTCTGAGAGACTTAGACAAGCAGAAAGTAAATTAAATACTGTATATTTTGGAGCTACAAAAATATAATATGCTACAAAATGGCGCAGACTTTTCCGTATTAGTTTTATACTTCCTTTGCTTACGGCTAGCTATTGGTAGTTGCCAAATACTATTGCCAGCTGCCAACTATCGCCACCCAAAGCCCAATTTTTTTTAAAATGTGCTTAATTTTTTGGTTTCTGAATAGTAGAATGGTAATATTATTTTTAAAAATATTAATGTTCAGTAAAATTTGGTCGTAATTGGCAATTTCCTTTGAAACATTTTGGGGTACTTGTAATAAAATTGCTGTAAAGCGCTACTGCAAATTTGAAATTTGAACCACATTTTACAGATAACGATTGAGTTTTCAAAATCTTTATACGAAGCAATTTCAAGACCTTTCATTTACAAATACAATAGGATTTACAAATTTCCAGAAATGTGCATATTAAAGGTGTGAGTAATTCCTAAGACATTACATTTGTCTAATTAAAAAATACAAAAAAAATTCCCCAAAATGAACATATGTTATATTGAGCACAACAAACACTATCTGTTTAAATTAGTATATTTTACTCTATTCTTAAAAGAAATTTAAAAAGTATTAGACCCGTTTTCCAGAAAATTTTGAAAATGTCCGGTGGCTTCATGTAAAATATTTTAAAATTTTGAAGATAATTTTGCAAAATTCAAAGCTTTGACTTCATCAGATCAACAGGGTTTTATTCAATTTGGAAAAATCCTACTCATGATTTATGCACTAGTGGCCATAGATCATAGATTGACGGACAGGCAGGTGGACGGACGTATTGCTATCAATTGGTTTTTCGGCATCAAGGACACACAAAACAGGGATTCTGGGCGCACCAATGTTAGAGGATTTTTCGCTGAATTTAGTCACTGAATTTATCTACTCTTTCATGATCAAGGCCTGGCAATAAATTTTTCTGACATAAATCGGCAGGTTTATTGCACAGCTTTACTTAGCTTTCCTTACACTACGTATATTACTCCGTATATACGTACGTACACGAGAAAGTAAAAAGTGTCAAAAGGAAGTAGTTATTGCAATATGTTCATACTGTTGACGGAAGATACTGATCTGGCGTGTTCGAAGGGTTGCATCTTTGAAGCCCATTTCCCGGAAGTTCATATTTTTGATACTAATTGACTTTTTTCATGTGTACACAGATTACATGTGTAGTAGGAAACTGAAACTTTCAGTTCTTAATAAAGATCTCGTATATTTAAGGAAACAATGTTCTTTTCTGATTATACAAATATTATTCATTCTGCAAAAGGTAGTTTACTAGAAAATGCGGTAAAATATTGCATTATGGGGAAATATTTTGTCTTAAAAATATTCCCTTAACTTTAAAAACTTCTGAGAATTAGAATCAAATATTTAATATTGGCAGGATAAGGAATTCCCCTTCAATAATTACATAAATATATTCTGCTGATATGCAACCTAGGAGTCCTGGTAAAGACTTGTCTCACAAGGAATCCTCACACTATTAATAAAATAAATAACATTTATGGAGTCGTATTCAAATAATATACACTAATTAAAAAATCATCTCTAAAACAGAAAATGCTCTGCTTTTCTAAAAATAAGCCCATAGATACTCGATAACTTACGCAAACCCAATCTGACAAGGTTTCGCTCCTGCCGTTCTGAAACCCGTGAAACTCAAATCCCGTCTCACAAATGATCTGCTACGTCCACCATAACCTAAAGAAATAGTGACTAAGGCTCGACTCCAAATCCGGCTCACGAACTCGGCAACTAGAAATCATTTGCCAGGGTTTATATAAATGGATCCTTTATAGCATACGACAGCAAAATATATGAGCCCATCAAAGTAAAAGGTACGTGTCATTCGTATCGGTAATGGTTACCTCATAAGCATTCGCCGTTTACACCAGCTTCTACCTGTGACGGCTACATATGAGTAAAAAGATGTTTAAATGGTAAATTCAGTTATTTTTCACAATAAGACAACGTGAAAATATTTCACAAGATCAAGTACGGATCCAGCGGGAGGGAAATAAAGAAAATCCCCCTGTTAGTTTTTCTATAACTAATAATTTTAACTTGTCACAAAAATGTCAAGCAAAAATATTTTCGGATAGTCTCTAAAACTAATAAAATCATATCGCAGCACGAGCGCCTGCCATGAGTAGCCTGCGACGTTTTACAAAATCTACATTGACACATTTAGATAAAACCAAATTAATTTTCCCTCCCAAAATGTCTCTGGATCCGACCCTGCAAGGTAAATCTTTTTCATTTTATTGCTTCTTCTCTTGAGCACTATTCACAAACAATATGGAGAAAAATTGTGATTAGATAGGTTTATCCAAGAAACATTATTTGATTTGTCTTTATCTTTAGTTCATCAAGAGATTAAAAAAACATTTTCTAAATAAGGTGAATGAGTCAGCAACCTTTCTTCAATAACACGTTGCCACACGTCAGATACTTCCCTTTTCTTCTTAGTTTCTGGAAAATTTTCCTTTGATGAACATTATTTTGGACTCCCAGGACTATTACAAGGTAAATTCAGAAGCCACTTGGCATCTTGATAAAGGTACACTCACTAACTACATTGTCTGTTTTTCCGTCTACAGCACTGCTTGCCAGAAGATATCAGGTTATTTTAATAGTTTGTGACAGGACTAGAAAGAAAAATTAAATATTAGTAAGAAAAACAAAGTCCTCGAGTGTTAATCCCTGCTGAATTATGATAGTAGGTTAGTGGTTATGTAAACAGTTTAAATATAACACTTTTTCTACATTACAATAATAACAAAAATATTCGAACTGACCTTTGAATTTCCAATTTCTACCTAATCATGTTGTATAGTTTCACGTAGGCCTCTGTTCCTCAATTCAGGATCTTATGGGAAAACGAATACATGTGGATTCTTGGGTCCTTTTCGGTGTTGTGCTATATCAAAATGGACCACAGCACTTTTGAACCGTAGTGTGTCTTTTTACTCTAACAATACCGTTATTGTTTCCAATTATATGCTTTACCATAACCAAACTTCCTTTGGCGTGTAGGTGTGAGCGATGCAAAAAAATAAATCGAATAACACGCTATAAATAAGTCTGATCTTGAACATACTCGGCCCCTACTTAGTGATATCAGCAAAACGTTAGGCGTTCTATCCAGAAGGTATTGGACGTCGAAAGATAAGTATTTTGGCTAATTCTGTGAGCCGGAACGTGCGTGACGGACGGACAGATGGACAGACGGATGCAAATTTCGCGACGACTACATTAAGATTTGGTGCGTGAATGAGAAGTTTGAATTGAGTGACAAATAATTTCGTTTGATCTGTTTTTTGAATTTTCTGAATTCATGTAAACATTTGCTCATTAATTTGTCCATGTGTTTATCTTCAATGGGCAACATCACTACGAGACACTGTCACATATCTCCGCTAGGGTTGTTAAATAATAAATTTATTTTAAGTTGTTCAAATAATGAAGAAATAAAGTTAATGCAACGTCATATTAATCTTCATAATTAATGAACTCAAACGGCTGTTCCGGCTCCGCCCTATCTCAAAAAAAAACAACTCTGAACTGCCAACATATTCGGTACTGTTGTACTTCAACATGTAAGCGTGTGTGTGTGTGTGTGTGTGTGTGTGTGTGTGGATGTTTGAAAGAGAAAAGTCAGGTACAAAGATAAAGAAAGTGTACGGTTCGTGACCCGTTTGTTAATAGCTCGGGAGGGGGCGGTGGGGGCGACGGGCGCGAGAGGGGCCTGCCCCGCCCCGCAGAAGGGCGCTGTTTCAATTTGAATTTTCACCGCTCCCTTTTGCGGTAATTAGAGGCCATAAAGCGACGCTCTTATCTGCCTGTATTCGAGCCAGTTTCCATTTAAATGCGCGAGCGGCCATTTCCGGTCATGTCTCTTCACAGCAACGACTTGTGCGCTCTCCGGTTGATTCTGTCCCAAAGGGTAAAGACTCCAAACCGAGTAGCTCTCGATGATATCACATGGAATCTATGTATGATTTCCTGCTTATGGTAGTAGCATGGCCTGCTTTAAGGTAGCAAGCCACACTTTTATCAGGTAACGGAAGAAAATGATAAGAAATACGCACGGACCTCCTACTGATATTCCTATGCTGACCCCTCACCTTTACACCTATCCTATCGCGACAGTGCTATCACAATCTGCAGTGGCGTTTTTGTCAAAGTAAATTAATACTTTGATTCTGTTCAAAAGAAAATATGAACAGAAAAATAAAAATAAAAATTTCCATAATTGGAGCAACAACAACGAATTCATCTTTCGTTTCCTTCGGCGAATTCCTTTGCCGTTTTGCGCACTGCGTTGCTTTGACGAGGTGGGCGACAGGAGGTTTTCAGGGGCATCCATTACACGGCGGTGGTTGCACTCTTTTGGATGACACTTTAATATCGAAAGATTTCGTCTCTGTTTTGTCTTTTCCCAATAAATACTTACTTTTAAAAATACCTTTCTATCTGGGAGTTTTGATTTATATTTCTCAAAATTTTGACTACAATTATATTTAATTAGTGAACAACATTAAAGTTTGAAAGTGATCCACTTTTATCTACTGATTGCGAGTTTCCAATAATTTTTAAAAAAATATGAAAAGCAAGTTAGAATAATGCAATTAATAAGTGGAAGATCGGAGGACGTTAACATTAATAAAATACAGAATGTGTGTTTTTTAATTGAAATCTTTTAATCCGTATTTCGTAATTTTCTCTCTACGATCGGATTTTTTATGAAATATATAAAACCACGACATAAAGATAGGTAATTCTCATTGATGACCCATTGCTGATATGTGTGCGAGTGCGAGTAGAGTGACAATGAGAAAGTTACAACATTCAAGATGGCCTCCATCAGAACATAGTTGCTAATATTATCTAAGTGCAACATTACCTTGAACTGTAAAGTGACAAGTTTACCAAACGTCTGCTATAAGTAATGTGTTTTTAGAAACTTTCCAACAGCACCGCACAACAGAAAGAATTTGATACATAATGTTATCATCTATAATTTCTGATGCTTTTCTTTAAATGTTATTGTAAGATAATGCTAAATATTTCTACAATAATGAAAACAATCATGGAAATCTGTCAATCGCAAATCTATTTATTGGTAATGAAACTATTGGCATCCACTTTACCATATCTCATACCCATTAAATGCTTTACTCGACGAAATCGGGAACAATGCCAACATGCAGTGTACTTATGAGCAAAACAAGATGATATTCAAACAAAAGGCAGGACACAAAAAAGTGAAGGGTTATTGTTTCCCTATGCAGGAGAAGAAGGAGAAATTGAAACAGCATTCCATCCGGTTCACAAACACGGAACCGTCGAAAATCCAATACCAACTTTTTCAGCACGGGACCGGAATTGGATATTCAATTCGGACGGGCGGACTTGGAGGCGAGGTAGCCGGCTGCCGTTTTTATGCAGGGCAATTACTGAGAAATTTCGAGGAAGGAGCTTCGTTTTTCAGAGCATGGATATTCATAAAACTCGGGAATTAATGGCGGTTCCACCGCAGCGTGGGCGAGTCGGGAGGGGGTTGTGGAGATGGTGACTGAGCTTCCATTGCTTGCAGAGGGGCCCGGCAGTGCCAATGGCGAGGCTGAGGTCATGCCACGCGACACAGCTGGCGTTTCTAGGAGGTGGTTCCTAGATGAGATGGCGGGCTGAGGGAGAGTTTGGGGGCAGGTGGTAAATATGGTGGTGACCTGCCACTGTGGTTGGATGCCAGTTGTGGATGGCGGGAAGTGCAATAATAGAGATGCTGGATGAGGGGAGAGCTGTCGTCGTATGCGGGAATGACAGAAAAGGTAGTTGAGTGGGCATGCGACGGTATGTGACAATATTCGTGTAGTGTGCATGATGTGAGAGAGATAATACCAGAGTGGATATTGTGGAGGAGGGGGATGAGGTGATGATGGGCCACAAACGTTGCCAGCTGTTGCAGGTGTGTACACAAAAAAGATTCGCGGAGGCACATTCAGAAGTTGCGAAGGTGCACACAAAAGCCAACGCGGGAAATGCCCCGGGCGATCCGATGTGGAGGAGAACATGTGGTGCTGGAGCTGACGGAGTTCTTCCCTGCTTGGTACTGAGATCCGGCGCCGACCCACACGTCGGCTAGTGAGGTTTTTCTTAAACAGGTATCTCTCACCAGCACCAGAAGGGCACATCTTCAGTTTCGACTGGTTTGCCGATATGCATTGTAAATTTAAGTAAGAGGTGAAGATAGGACAAAGGGGAGGAAGAAAAGATCGCGCTCGAACTAAGGCCTGTTTTTTGAGGTAATGGTCCGGCATTTGCCTGTTGTTGATCAGCAAAAACATGGAAAACTACAGACTAAAGCATTTAATCTCTAGAATTCTACTGCAGACAGCGGTTGAGTTAGACCTAGCTATGTGGAATGGAATGGAAATCCTACCACCGTCCGAACTCGAACCTTATGACGTTCCGGTCATTGGCACTGCAGTTATTAGTACCAAGATGTTCTGTTCATTAAGAATGGTAAACTTAAACGTGAGTAAAAGATTGGACGTAACTGATAATGGCCATCATTTACGTTGACATGGTTCAAAAGCAAGAGACTTGCATGTACCTCAGCAACAGCCACATAATGTGGCTGTTGTTTGCTGGAGAAAAGCCGCAGCAATTTATAATGACACTAGCTGATCGCTTGTGATTACATCGCACAAAAAAGATATAAACGTTACATTAGAAAAGTACAGCATAAGAAAACACACAAAAAGTAGAAAGAACTAAAACCTTAGTTAAAGTCGTTCAATACTTATTCTCCAAAACTAATGAAATAAGGATGATATTAATAATTATGCAAGTTCTTAATGTCTGGTCAGTGTAAAAACATACATCATGTTTTGGAAAATGTATCTGAAACGTTTTATATTTAATTAGATCTGTAATTTCATGTCGGTAGTGGACCACAGTAAGAAATCTTGCTAAACACTTTCGATCAAATCGTATCACAAAAAATTATTATCACTGGACAATAATTTACAAACGCGTCTCAAAGGACCGTTGGAGAGTACATTTTGTACACTCACTTTTCTCTGCGTTGAAAACACTCAATCGTGCGATTTTTTTAAATTCTCTAAGTATAACAACTCACGCTGCGAAATGTCGACTACTTTTGTTAGATCTATTCCAATTGAAAGAACGACCAAGAATAACTTCATGTAGTTGGTCTTCGAAATGACGCAATCAACAAGACAATTGTTTATTTTATTAATTTTATTGTAATATTTATATTTAGGGCCTATACTACACAAGTATACAACTCATTTTCGGCTTCCTCTCTTTCATTTACAAGAAGAAACCATAACTTTCAAAACTAAAGCCCTTTGCAATTTAAATGTTTCGATTTTCAATGCAATAATGTTGCACTTTTTTATTTACAGAAAAACCTGAATCAATGAGCTTCATTGATTTCAATTGTATTGGAGAATTTTGTACGAGATCTTGTGTATGATGCCATGATTCTTCAAACATTGCGAAAAATTGTTAATGGCGTGTGTGGCATGCAACGACCATAGTCATGTATCCCGAGGCTATCCCAAAAAGAGCAGAAGAACTCCAGCAGTCGTGGTGATCTAGGCAGTGGCAGATGAAACTTGGGCTGGGAGAGGAGAGAGCAGCGCTTGCCGCTTGCTGTGGGGCCATAAAAAGGTCTGTGTACTGCTTCTCATTTGAGCTCATCCGAGCCGTATTGGGTCGCTTATACAGCAGCCCCACCATCCAGCTATCGCAGGCTCCGCGCCTCGCCTCGCCGCATATACAGTGGAGGGCTGCGTCGTAGATGAGCGAACGCACGGCCCCGCCCCTCGACGCCTTCCCCTCCCTCTTCCCCCACCACCCGGCTCTGCCCCTTCACTCGTGCACAGACTCCGTTTCTGCCACTCCCCCCTTTGCACCCGCCCCGCCCCAGCCCCCAACCCGTTGCTCACCCTCACACAGTCGTTCCCACACTGCACTGCCCCAACCCAGCCCAGCCCCTCGGCACCTCCCCTGCCTTCCTCTCTTTCTCCTCACTTGCCACGCCCGTCTCTTCACCCTCCCTCTCGTCCCCACCACGAACCTAGGGCTTGTTCCACACTCAACTTCATTCCACTACTCTCCCCCACCTCCTCGCGTTCCACCCTACACCCGGCCTTGTCTCATCTTGCCTCACTTCTTTCGTCACCTCCCATTGACTCGCCTTTGCTTCCGTTAACCTATACGTTGTCCCCTCAGCACCTTGCCCCTAGGTGCTATTGTCAGAGCACGGCCAGGGACACTGCAACTGGCTACTCCTCGTTGATGAATTGGTTGACAGGTGAAATGCTGTTTCCGAGCGTGTCAACTGATGTGCCTATAAGTCCCGTACAGGGTGTGGATGCTGTGTCCAGGGAAGCGGCGGTGAACCTCAACAGAGCAGGCTCGTATCTTCTTACAATCAAAATAGATGAGAACCTTCCGCGTGCCCTACGGAACGGCTTCGCGCACTATGACACTAATACAAACATCTTGGCCCGATGAATTAATTAATTACAAAATAAATCAAGGCAATTATAGAGTTAATACGTTAACGCCCAGAATAAAAGAAATGTTATTTTACCGAATAATGAAATTAAAATAATAGTTGTAGAAGGTTACATTCACGCCCAATTGTGGGACAAAGAAATATATAAATTACACTGGGTGAAACAAATCAACATTGTGTCTGTTAAATGGAATACAATCGATGTTTCTTATAGAAAATTGAGCTCTAATTTCAAATTAGTAGAGCATTTATTTGCAACGGGAAAGGTTTAGTTACAATAGGCAATTAACAATGACACACTCAAGGTGTTCCGTTATTGTTTCTCTGTATTTATTTACATATAATAATCTCAAACAGTGTAATTTTGAACTATTGTTTTTTGTATTTTGTTTGAGTACAACCTTTTTGAGTGCCGGTGGTAGACTGCAAGCATATATTGATTCTATATTCCCTTATAAAATTTATCCACTGTTGCAGTGTCTTCGTGGAATCACTTACAGTGTTTGTCGCTCACAGCATCGAGATTTTCAGAAAACAAGACAATGTGTGAATACAAAAATTGTATGTTAAGGAAGATGTTTCATCCCAGAGCTTTATAATTCTGTAGGGGTTCCGACACTATTTCTTCATAGGTGCCAACTTTTCTGTTACCAAGGAATTGAGTTACGAGCTTTTGAAGCGACATTCATACAACCTTTTCAACACTATTCAAACTTGTCTGAAAGTCATGATCCTTCAGAAGCTCAACCTACAAATATTCTCTTATTTACTTTCACCCCAACGATCTACGGGAATTTCTTCTTTAATTACGGTAAAAATTGCACACTTTCACCCATCATCTTCAGACATTTTTCATCAATCCGTGCTCATTGTGCAAGGGAGGACGATATGCGTGGGCAATATTACAACGCGGTACAAAGTTACATGTTTGTTTACGAATCAGATGGCGTTGAGGCTTCTGCTTCTTCACAGAATTATTTTTTCGATCTCTGTCCGTAGTCTTACGAAATATTCCAGTAGATTACAGTGAAAAAGAAATTAAAGAGGGACTCATCAAAAGAAAGCTACCGATCCTAAAACTAATACGACTCTCTGGCTATGACAAAAAACTATGGTCCCTATGTGCAGTCACCCTAGAAAAGAACAATAATGCCCTTAACACTTATAACCAGACTGAACTCTTTCAAGCCACTATCACCGTTGAAGAAAGAAGACGCCGCCCCGCACAAGTTCAGTATCGAGAATGTCAAGGCTTTGGCCATACAAAGAAAACTGTGATCTTCCCGTGAGGGAAAGCTGGTCGCTGCTCCAAAACTCATATCACTAAAAACTGTACCGAGTGTGTTTCGCAGTTTCGTAGTGTGCTAACTGCGAAAAAACGCACGCAGCTAGAGTACCTTGTACCAGAATCGTCTTCATAGGAAATGTATCTCGTTTAGATTGCACCAAGACTCCTCATCACACCATCTCCACACGTTTTCCCCATCCCCTCCCCAATCCTTTTAGAACTCGCAAACGTCTCATCAGCACAGTGATCCTTCTCCCTTCCATAAATTTATCCCCCATCTCCGCAGCCAAAACTTTCAAACCTCAAGGCAACAAACTAGAACCTATGCTAACGTGATCCGTCAACATCTACCTTCACCCTTATTTACACCTCAAAACCAGCCCATCAAATAATTTATATCCTGCTCCCCCAGATGATCCAATTAGTGTCCCAATTAGTCAAATAATCGCTCACATTCATCCTGAAAATTCTTGTTCCTACAACCACCATAAATGAATCCATATCCATGTAGTAATTATCCACCATATCATTTCTCCAAACTCCACCTTAAACATTCATTCCAAACCACCATTTAGTATCCTATCTTGGAATGACAATGGAATACAATCGAATACCCTTCTCCTTAGCCAATGTATCCACGCTAATCACATCTCTATAGTTTGTATTCAAGAAACGCACCTAATCCCATCCAACCAAATCTACATCCCAGGATATATTATCTACCGTGCAGACAGACTTCGCAAACGAGACAGCGGTGGTGTTGCCATATTTATTAAGCAAAATATACCACATTACCAAATTCCTTCTATACCGAACTCTATTTTCGAAAATGTTCGAATCACGATCAAATCATCATCACTCGCACTTTCACGTCCGCAACATCACATCCATCTCCAGTCACCAAATGCACCTTACTTACCCGGTGCAATTAATGCTTTCTGCTCTCAAAGTCAACCTACACTCTTAATTAGATCGCTGCTGAGATAGATACCTTCTAATAATTAAATGCGCTAAATTAAAGATGTCTGGTATCAAAATATTACATATATATATATATATATATATATATATATATATATATATATATATATATATATATATATATTGAAACGCGGAACGTTTCTCCAATTAATTAGAGACACAGAGCGTGTTATTATAATTACGACCATTTCGAACTGCGCGGCATAGCGGCGAGCAACGGACGGGGACTAGGGAACGAATCCCCCGCCGTGGGCCGAAGAGAGCGGGCGAGACATCGGCAGTTGGCAGTTGGCAGCTAGGAGTGTGGCACAGAGCGTGAGAGAGGTCGGTACGATGTTCATGCTTGCGGCAAAGAGGACTAAATTAAGTGAACTAGTGAAAGAAAAACTATCAGAAAGCGAGTGAAACTTGATAGTGGCAAATACTGAACAATGTAAGCTAACAATCGTGTTCCTAGGGTCAGAAACAGTGAAGAAAAGTGGCAGAACTATAAATTGCGTAGCTGGTACCGACACGAGTGGTGGCCACGTGCTCACATAGTGGTGATTAGGAAAGTGGAGGCGAATCAACGAACTGTGTTAGCATAGAGCAGCGAGATATACTGCCAGGATAAGACAAATAGTAATCTAGAGGCAGTGCATACTTCAGTGGAACGACACGTGCAACGGTTGGCGTCAATGCAGAGGGATTTGCGCAACCGCTACCGAAGGTCCGCAACGACCGTTGCGGCCGTTGGAAATCATCAGAGAACAAACGATGTATTCTCGGGGCCCGAGGTATTGTGAAATCTAAAATTGTAAACTGAGTTTTGGTACAAAAACAGGGAATAATTGTATTTAAGGTAATGTACTGAATGTGTGATTCTAAAAATAAATCGTGTTTTTGTTCAGACAAAATTATAACTTGATTTTACCAATGTATTGCCGAATCCTTAAGAGACCCATTCACGAGACAAGACACCCGTCCTTTCCAAATTTTATTGCAGTGCGGCATAGCGGCGTGAAGAGTACCGCCAACCAGGTACGTCAAAATATATATATATATATATATATATATATATATATATATATATATATATATATATATATATATATATACACATACCATACAGCATCTTTAATTTACCGTGTTCAATCAACCTACACTCGTTGTTGGTAACGGTAATGCCAGGCATACAACTTGGGGTAGCAACCTCATTACTCC
Organism: Gryllus longicercus; assembly: GCA_038098605.1. Classification (NCBI taxonomy): domain Eukaryota; kingdom Metazoa; phylum Arthropoda; class Insecta; order Orthoptera; family Gryllidae; genus Gryllus; species Gryllus longicercus. The sequence continues at coordinate 6,571,710 of JAZDUA010000011.1, read as the reverse complement.
TGCAGCATCAGACTTCGCAATGACATTAATAACCTAGGCTTACATATCCACGCCCCTTTCTCTCCAACTTGTTACCCATCCTTACCAAACCAACTGCCTGACAAAATTGATTTAGGACAATCATTATACCTCCAGTCAACCACAGCAGGGGAAACTCACATTGCGCTACCATCCGATCATCGCCCAATCGTATTCAGACTAGGACTTTCAACTTCTTCAATTAAAACCCTCTTTCCCTTTAAGCTTAACAGAACCACTTCCAATCCCTGCTAACGCTATTGCTTCCACCAATACAAAACTTACCCACTCAAAATGAAATAGTCTAAGTCATATCTTTATTAACCCATGCTACTGCCGATATCCTTGATTTAATCACAGCCTCACCCCATAATTTGAGTCCTCTTCGATCGTCGACTAATCTGAAAACTCCACATCCTCCCTAGACTTTCCCTACCCACACAAAGAACTCCCCAGCTCTTCCCAATACTACGTCAATCTTCTTCTCTCAAAATGTAAACCGGTACTCACATTTACAAAGCTATGATCAGACCAATGCTAGCATACCCATGTCCTATTTGGGGCTAAGAGCCAGATCTCACTTCAGAAGTTTCAAAATCGTTGCCTAACAAAAGCTTAGTTCATACCCAATGATATCCCTAATCACGAGCTAGGCATACCCCCATTACCATTAATATTAAACAATCCGCCGTCACGTTTTACCACAAAATTCCTTCAAACTAACAAGCGCTCCACTTCCAATTAGGGAAACAAAAACCAAACAGTGCATGGATCCGCAGGAAACTACCCAGACTATTTTTTGATCCACAATAAACCCATTGCACAGATAACTCCTCTAATTCTGTTCATAAAATTGAAACTTTCAATACCAGATTAACTATTCTAGTTCATTCACTAAATAAATGGTTACTTGCCGCAGAACGATTTAGATTATTATCTTTAATAGTTTTAAATTTATGAATGTGCTGAAAATTCCACATTCGGGAAAATACATCTGAACTTTACTCACTAAGGTCTTGATAGTTGACAGTCGCTTCGAAAAAAATGTTCTCAAAAGCTAAGAATCGAAGTAAGATACGGTTTGAAGCATTTAAAAGAAAATATATCAAAGCATACGACCTAATTAAAATTGATAAACATGAAATCTCACAATTGTTCCTCACCCTTGGATAGAGAGCTACCTTAATCGTAACTGATTCTTCGACACGTTTAAACCACGAACTATATCTTCTTGTTCTGATTGATTATTTGTACGGCATTTTTTAGAAATTCCGTTGATATCAGTGTCTTAAAGTCGTCCTTTTCTGTACTTACGTACAAATCTTCATCGCCTGAGTTTTTAGAATGCAGACTCCAATTGTTGGGTAGCGCTGGGGTTGGAAGGTCGTCTTTGTAAGGAACAGACTTATAGCTGAAGAGAGGTTGCGATGTTTAATGGTCTTCTTAATCTTGCTTGTGATTCCAAAAACTTTGGTAATGCAGAAATAACAGCAGTCTTTTGGTTATCTCCGTGTCATGGGAATTGCAAATGGCATATGTCACGAATTTCCGATAAGCCAATCACGAAGTAATGTTACATAAGACGCACAGCTAATATAAGAGCCCTATGATTTGTCGTAATCACCGATTTGACACCCGACATACAACTTATATACCTTTCTTCTTAGGGAATAATATTCCGCCTTCGGCTCTTCAAAGTTACCTCACAACACATACAACAAGAACTGTTTTGACCATTTACACAATGCCGCGGTATTGCAAGGAATCAGTTGGTACAAAAATTAACATTAGAACGCAACCAATAGAGGAGTCGTGCTCTATATACTATGCGTCGTGTATATAGGAACATCAACGACTTTCTCGCTCGACACGCAGGGCGCAACTAACCTGAAGTGGTGACCCACGTAAACCACACGCCGAGTCAGAGCGTCGTTTAATGGGCCAGTGCAATTTGCTTCGCAGCACCCGACGTTGCTCAACTGATTTGACCGGATTGTCATCTATTTATTATCTTCACTGCAATCTGCAATATCATACATAGCTGGCGACCATCATCTTGTAATAAATATGCAAGCAACTAGCGTTTCAGTATAAGCGATTCGTGGCTATATGCAAAATATATAATTTTAGGATATTTGGCTGTATTCGCCATTAGCGGAGTGAAGTACATAAGAAATAGGTAGATTTAGCATTTTAAGAAAATCACTGTCGACCAGTATTATTATTAAATAATCCACAAGAACGGTCCCCATTGACTGACTAAGAATAGAGAAACAAACGTTTTTGAAATATAGAAAGATCCAAAATTACTTCTTTGTGCAAATGAAGTTATAGTGTGATTTTTCAAATCTCATTCCAAGTTACAAATGTGTTATTACAACCCAAATGTTAATCAAGTTCTTATAGACGTGAGGTCTGCAGATCACTTTTGGCGCAGTAAAGGAAATTGAAAGTGGCTGTCGAACATCGGGTTGTCTAATATTTAGGGAGAAATCCACCAGTGTCATTCCGTTATATCAAATTTCCCACTATATGTGTCTCTGCCATTTCGATCCCTTCGATAGCTCTAGAAGTCTATGCTTTTTACTCAGCAACGCTCAGTGTTAATCGAAGGTGTACAACATCCGCGCCATAACAGCATGTTCGCGAGTGTTCTCGGCTGTTGGCGCTATCGAGGACAGCGCAGGTCCTGCGCCTGGGTTTGCTCCACGCACCCGCGTGCCTAATCCTCGAAATTACGAAAGCTGCCGCCGGCTGCGCTCGAGTAGCTGAGGCCGCGGCGGAGGGGGCGGAGGCGGGGCAAGGAAAGAAAGCGACGGAGACAAAGCTGAGGAAGAGACGGTGAATGTGGAAGTGCAGTCGACGGCGAAGCAGCTGAGGAAGTGGTCGATGGCGAAGGCGATGGTGGTGGAGGAGGCTGTGGAGAAGAGGAGGAGGCGTGGAGGTGGCAACGGCGATGGAGGCGTGTGGTGGGTGAAAATAAGAGTTGCCGGAGGGGATGGAATAAGCGATGGAGAGGAGAGAAGCGGCGGGGGCTGTAGAGAGGGCGGAGGAGGGAACGGCGTTGGCTTTGCCAGGGTTCACGGACGAAGGGGCGCTGTCTGGGAAAGGAAGGAGAAGCGTTGGGAGCGGCAGGAGAGAGGGAGGCTGCGGGGCAGCGTAGGCGAAGGCGGCGGCGGCATCGCAAGCGCACGTGCTGGCGGGGGGGATGGTTGCGTTGACGGTGGCGGTACTCGCGCTAGTCACTGCGACGGCCGCCTTCATTAGTGATGTCGGGTGCGTCAGCGACTAAGGTAATTAATCTCATAAGTGTAGTGCTTCTTTGTCGCGGGAGGTCGCAGTGACCTTTCCGCACTTGCTGGCAAAATCCGGCGCCGACCTGCGTCGACTTGCGAGGTTTTCCCCACCAGTTATCTTCTACGAGCGTGGGACCTTCCCAGCTGGAACAAGCTCTAAACTCCCGACTGGTATTCCGACAAGTGCGTTAGTGTACTGCATGTGAGTGTAAGAGAGTGTTAGTAAGATGTGAGGATATGCCAAGGAAGAGGAAAGAAACAACGCGCGTCGTTTGTGGACCGCTTGTTGGGCTATTGCACCAGCATCCTCTTCGCGTTGATGGGAAAACCCACGGTAAACGGATCAAAGCAGCCGGCCGCCAGAATTGCCTTCCAGACAGCGGGGAAACTGACGAAGCAGATGCAGCAGTGGTGATGGGAGTGCGGAGGATGAAGGCGAGGACGGCGAGAGCAGCGGGGGGGGTGCGGGCGAGGGATGATATCTGTGGCGGCGGTGGGAGGACGGTGGCGCTGTACGTGCGCGGCGGCGGACGTTGTAAATTGCGCGCGTGCAAGCGCCCGCGCCGCCTGCGGTGCAGTCGCCTCCGCTTACATGCGCCATAACGCGCAATGGCCTTGTTAAGCCGCGAGAGGCGGCGGAGAAGAACACTGTACCTTCCTGCCCCCGCCCACCCCCGCCGCCCCCGCGCCGGCCTCTATGAGCGTATGCGAGCCGACTGCGTGCTATGTCAGAGTAGCGTTGCCTCGCTAAGATTCTCGACTCGGTTTCACTACTGTCAAATTGTGAATTTAGAAACATAATTTGCCACTTTTCCACAATAGGAGATTACATTACATTTATCAAATATGTTTCAAAAAGTATTTGCACGGACTTAAAATTCTTGCTGATGAAATAAATAGCTAATCATCCAATTTTCATGTAATGGACAGCTTTTCTTATAAATTTGTATGCCGATCACACACTTATGGCTTCAGTAATGAACTATTGTTTCCGATAAATGTGTTTTGTTAACAATTTGCACCATTTTCCATCTCCAATTATGACACAATAAATGCTATATTGCCGAACGGATTGATGTGAAATTTGAGGAAACGTTAATCTCGTTTGTATTGTTCTAGATATGATTCCTGTTCCATCACTTTGTCCTAATATTATATTAATATATCACATTGAAATATGTTGCAAAATTAAATTAAACATGATATATCAGAGGCGTTGTGCCTTTTAATTAAGGAATTGTTGCTAAATGTCATGTTGGTTTATTTCTTCATTGTAGAGCTTCTTGTGTCCGAATTCTTTTTTCATATGCAATCATGTATTACTTATTTTTTCTACAAGGCGTTGTCTGTGAATATTGTGTTGCAAAAGCACTAATATACACATGTTTTTATACTTCCAATTGCACATGTGTGATATAACCATAAAAGTACGCCACTATGCTCTTTTGTAAACTGTATTCTCTGCAAAACTCGTGCAGTGAACTAGAGCAAATCAGGACAACCAACGGCCAAGTGCATTTGTTTCCACGCTGAGTGAACTTAGGGCCAACAAAGATCAGTATTCGTTTTAATATGAATATCATTAACGCATGTGTAAGTCCGATACCATAAAGTTTTCTTTGATATCGTAATGATGCTGTTTTAGCCCTCATTTTGAATCTGAATTTATGTTCAGGTTACTTCATTTATTGCGAATAGGCCTACGGCCTTGTTTCTGCATGTTGCTATCCAGGTCATTTTTAACCTATTTCACCTTTTCAACATGTTGTAGCTTCTATTTACAGTTAATGAATAGTTTTCAGATTTTTAAAGCACTTTCTTAATCATTTTATTTATTTCTCGTAAGTGAAATCTCATGGTCTCACGCATTGAGTAATAACCGAAAAATTTCATTTTAGACCATATAAAAAAACATTTTAGGCTTACATAAAAACCTCTAATTTCAGGAAGTGTAAAAAATTACATTGCCAAAAACTGATAGTGTTAAGGAATGGCACCGACATTATCAGACCCGTTAGTTTACTATTTCCTTTGTATGTTTTTTTTGGTCTTGATAATACCCTTCTCAGCAGTGATATATTGCCGCCCTAATTACATTTTTTTTAATTTCTCAATTTTCGGTTTCCTCATTATATAGTAGAATTATTATTTTCAAATCCTTGCAGCAGAATAAAACCTCGTTATAAGGAAATAAGCATTGAAAAATCTGAAGCCGTTTTTAAGAAAATGTGTTTACGCATTATTATAAATGGGAATTTTGACACTTTTCACAGAACACTTTTGAGTTTCCGACAAACTTCATTGAGTGTCATTTGAAGCACTTTCACTTTCAAATGCAATGATACTTTGAAATTGCTGGAAGTGTGCAAATAAACGACGTGAGAAACAAGCAACAAAAACATTTTTGTAATTTTTGAAGAAACAAAAGTGTAGAGTAATATGACTTTTATGGCATCTCATAGAGAATATATATCACCATACCTACCAAATAATTAAAGAAAACATTTGGAGCCGCATTCAAGAATTTCATGATTTTGTTGTTTTTTAATATTATACGTATTGCATTCAATATTTCGGGAGAACTAAAATTTTCAAAAAAATATGCGTAATATGAATGAATTTACGAGTTTATGGATCAAGATGCTACTTGAAGGAAAAATCTCTATCTTCAATTTTTATTTACCTGTATAAATACGTATATACGGAGTAATATACGTACTATAAGGAAAGTAATTTAATGCTGCGGAAAATCTGTTATATCCAAAAAAGAACAGCGATTTCTAAAACTGTTTTTTATTACCACAAGTGAACAAGAGATTCACCAATACATGCCAGATCGAACAATATTCCGGGAGATATACCGTAGTCGTTGCGATGTTCACTGTTTTGCTGGAGGAAGAGTCCGAGTTCGTAGCCGTTCTGTAATACACTTCGCTTAACACTATACACACTCAGGCAGGCGCTTCACACTGGCTACCACTCGCCGGGCACCGCTCTTATAGCCCGCCCGGGCTGAAGGTCCGCCGGCCAGCTGCCCGATAAGGGTGGGTTCTCTGGCTCCGGGGCTTGGCGGAGCGTGACGGTGCCGCGGTGTCAGTAAACGGCACCCTCTCTTGTGCGGCGCCGGAACTACTTTCCGGCGGCAACTTCAAAGGCGCGCGTTCGACCATATCAAAATCGATTTGGGATTTCAACGGAAGTACACGTTTTGGGGTCCCCTGATACCGAAGAAAAAGTTTTTTTTTCAAAACGTCTGTCGATCTGTCCGTCTGTCTGACGTATGTGAACAACACTAGCATCAAATCCATGCGTAGAAATTTTTTCCAAATTGAAGAAACTCCTGTCCATTTGGTCTCAGTCACTTCTCTGCGATTTTGAAAACCATTCATTAGTTGACATTATATGACGGCCCTGGGACTTTTTCAAAATTTTCTCAACACTGTCTTCAAATGTTTTTTTATCTTTTCTAAGAATATAGTAAATGCACTTATAAAGGTGGCATATATGCGTTTTTCAAGATGAACTTAAAAGGTTAATTTTCGAAAATATCAAATGTTTCAAATTTTTCGGGGGTCTTCCAACAACTACAAAATTAAAGAAAGACATTTTTTTCTTCAAATACAATTTCTTCTCCATAGTAAGGTCTTTCATTAAGATCAGATATATTTGTTTAAAAAAAGATTTTGAGTAATATGGCGTGCAATACATGCAATTAAACAATAAAACTTTTTTCAAAACAGCCGATTTTCTCAAAAACTGCTCCAAATTTTTCTTTAAACTTTTGATGGGGATTGGAATAAATACATTATGAAAGATGACATATACGCCATATTGCTCTATTCTTTTGTTTTTCAAAATATGCAAATGTGTAATTTTTTGCCTTGTCTTTCACGTCGTTTGTATTTGTATTGGCGTCCATTTGTTCACATAATTATATTTATGATGATATGTGCTTTAAATAGTGTCAGTAAAATTTTCTCAATGACTCAAAACTTTTCTGGGGAAATAAGCTCAAAATGCCGCCTTATCAGGAACATTCAAACTATTTTCTCAAAGATGGCTCTAATTAATTTCTTCAAACTTTTCGAATGGATAGTTATAAGTGCAATTTAATATGACGTAAAATTCATTTCGGTGTAACATTCGTATTTTCATAAATTGTACAAAGTAATTTTATTGAAAGACCTCTCATGCCGGTAATATGCACATGTCCAGCATTTTGATAACACTATTGTATTTGTGAGTTACGAGGCTTCAAATTGCTTCAAATGATGTTTTCCGAAAACACTGTAACTTCATATAGCTGAAATACTGTGCTTCCAATTTCGAAGTTACTTTAGCGATTAAGCACCATTTTCGTAAAAATAGATCTAAATGTTCCAAAGAAAATTGTCTTTTAGGTAAAAGGTTTACTGTTTTCTATTTTACTATTAGGAAACAGAAAAAATAATAAAATGTCAAAACAATGTACTCTGGGAGGCGATAGATGGCAGCAGGAAAGAATATTTGGCAAGTAATTGAGCTAGCCGAGACCATAGGAAATAGAAAGCTAATAAAGGAAAGACTGCGCTATTCTGTAGCACCTCTAGCTTATTAGTAGGGAAATGCTGAAAAAATTTATACTTCTGCAATTTAAAAAAATTGATTAAGTATACGATGTCACTTCATTCTTACAGAATTTGTTTCAAAAATTTGGAGCCAAAAATTGCAGAGCTTCGAGTGAAGCTAGATTGGGGTTAGAGGTAGATAGGGGTTTATTCGGTTTGGAAACAAATGCTGCGCAAACATAGTGCAAGCGCAAGTTGTACATAAATGATCTATTGACGGACGGACTGACGGATGGACAGACGGCCGTTTGGCATAAAACAACACTTTTTCGTTATTAAGGTACCTCAAAAGGTGTACTTACTTCAAATCTTCTAAAACCAGTTTCTAAAGAAAATAACCAACGCCCAATGGTTCGTCACCAACGATCAACCCCACAATGAATCATCCATCGAACCCATTCAAACATATCAATCACCTTGCCTCCAACTTCCTTTCCTACATACCATAAATTCCCACATTAAATACACTCAACTCCGGCCGAAATCCTGAACAACCAACCCAGATCCAAAACAAATTTCCTTTGCTGAAAACATTCGCAAAAATTGATCATTTACAGAGGTGCTTAATTTGGCTTCCTCGTCCATGCAATAGATTAAGCTTAGTTTATAAGTTAGTAATAAACTACCAAAGCATGTGAATAATATAACATTTTACTTATCCCTGTACTTATAGACAAGAAAATAAACAGAACAAATGTGTATTTACCTTGAAATCTCTAAATCGATTTTTCGCATCATTGCATAGCTTTGTGCAATACTACGTATACACAAAATGTACTTACAAAACGTATTGTAATGGGACGGTCGCATGCGTCGGGTTACGACGCATATTTCAACATTGTATTCAATATAACGTTGCTGAAAAGAGGCCTGTAAATGTGCGTTTTTCGCTACCCGCGAGCGTGTAAGAACGCGGAGGCAAGCAGTTCCATTGTCTCGGCACAGCCGCGCCCCGCCCGGATCCGCTGACGAACATCGCTGTCTTCTAACCCGGCAATTCAGCTACAACTGTTCTCGGATCATGAGTGACGTTCGAGTTCCAACGGAATTTGGCGGGACTCGGAATTTGGCGGGAAATCGCTCCGTCAATGACGACGCGATTGGGCGGAAGAAACCGCTTGACGCGCGCCCGCCAATCACGGAAAACGAAGCGGGGGAGGGCCACGTGACCCGTGAACCTGAGGCAGCTGCGACACGCAAGCTCGGCGATTCCGATAGAGGAGGTGACAGCGAACAGAAGTACCTTTGGTACTTAGAGGTTATTTAGAGGTACGAGAGAGGGCGAGTTTCTTTGGGGGGGGGACCGGGGGGAGGGCGCCAGTTACTGCATCATCGTCGCCGTACCAACGCTCGAATGCATCATTGCCATATCATCGGCCGCCTCTATCGCTAGCTCAAGGACGAACGCCAAGAACAATGACTGAAAGTTCCCTTCAGCGAGCCCAGGACTGACGACGGGACAAGTAGCAACCACCGCAGCCGCGAACCGTGCCGCCGATGCCTGGACCAGCACTGCTGGTCCCTTGGACGCGCCCTTGGACGCCATCACGCCACTTGCCGTAGCAGCCATCGCCCGGCAGCGCCGCCTCCGACCGCCAAGCACCAGGGCGAAGGGCCGCCGCTCCCGTAACCGGGGTCGTGGCCGCCGGGAAGGACGCCGCCCTGCCTCCAAAGATGAAATCTTGCCCGTACGGCCGAGTTTAAGATACGCTAGATAGTTTGAGATAGTTTTAAAGACTATTATAATGGAGGGCTTCACCTCATGATAAGGAAACATTAAATGTACCTTTGAAAAAACATGTTTTCAATGCAGAATTAGAACGAGGGTAAGCCCTATCACGCATTTCTTCCTTTAAAGAGTCTACGGACTGAGCAGCTGGGGCAACGCTGGATCGCCGTAACCAGGTAATCAGGTGAGACGTTACAGTATATAACTTACTTATATACAAAACGTACTACGTAATTACAAAATACTACGTATTACAAAATAGAACGTATTTTGTAATTATATACGTATGATATATAAATATATAATCCCAAAATATTATATTTGGCTAACTGTATCTTTTAATTAAGATAGTTTGAATCGCCGTAACTCAATCGGAACGTCCAACATTAGGGCATTATTAATAAATTATGAGCACAAATTATTGTTGATAGGAAATCTTGAAATTTCCTGTTTATAGGAAACTCGTCAACCACAGTTGCCTGACTCGCAATTGTTGCTCTTATATATGAATTAGCACGAGTTGCTCAAAATATTAGTGTTAAATCATATGGTCTCGCATGTCAGTCAATGATATAACCCAATGAAAACATAACCTACGTAATACATAAGCTATTATATCGCCTCGAAAAGCAATGAAAATTATTTAAAAGATCTTTAAGTGATGTTTATAATGTTCTTCCAGTTGACATATTGATAATGTGGTATGTGTTCACCACGTCACGTGTTACAAATATATTTATATAGTTTACGTACATTCTAACAAACTATGTCGTCTCTTTTAAGTAAGTCAGAAGCTAGTGAACGACTATGCCAAGTAGCGCTTCGCGCTGTTTCTCACAAACGAAGAGTAAGCGTCAATGTTTTCTTTACGACGCAATCTCAGGCGCAGCTTCCATATGCGCCACTGTTTTCTTGTGAATAACGCTATTTTTGCTCCCACATACAGAGCGCATGTTTTGAAAAGCTTGTTTTGCCTCATAGCATTCACTCTCTTTTTTGCACCATTGTGAAAATCTCCCTATTAGTTTAAACAACAGACTTTTCAGCGCGCTGCCTCTCTATACACCGCCAATGTGTTCCAAGCGGCGAAGGAGCTAATTCGTGTATTTATTCTAGTAGCCTTTTTCTTTAATTTCCATATTTTGCACATAATAATTCAAATCCCCTAAATGAGAGAGCTGTGTGGACCACTGCGTTGTTTTCACAAAGGAAGATAAAGCGATTTCGGCCGGCGTTGGAAGTTTAGCTCGCAGCAGCAACGCAACGATAAACCGCGAGTGTTCGCTGGTGTGGCGTGTGAAATGCACGGGCAAAGCTGTGAGGGCGTTTCTTCCTGTAAACACATTGTTGTTATCCGGGTTGTGAATATAAATATACAGATCAAATGTGATTGCTATGGGACTTATATAAAAAAATATTGAAAGTCAGTCCTGAGATTTTCGAAATGTTATGTTTTTTCAAAAGGGAAACTAAATAAATAATGAAGATAACGTACATTTATTCAATTATCACCGTTCTGTCACTTTATTATGAAGGAAATAGCACCAGTAATATATTCAGAATATTAAGTAAGGATTTTAATGATGTAACCTTGTCACTATGCAAGAAAAGATGTTTACTATTTAAATTTGTTTAAAGAATTGTCACACCGACCGATAATCGAAATCGGGTCTCCTAGTTTACGTGCAGTCATTCTAACCACTGTGATACTGAGACGATCGACTTTTTGAATGGTTTCATATGACAGTTTCGTGGACATATTACTGTGCTGAACATATTTCCGTCATAAGTTCGTCTCCAATAAGCTGACAGGTTGGTGACAAGCAGCAAACAACGGCAAGAATTAGACCTATGACAGCGTTCGAAGACATGGCACAAGGTGAGTGGCCAAAGAATCTTAACACTCCATGTACAAAAATAATGGTATTGTGTTGATGTCACTAATAACCATTTGTAGTTGATGCAACATTAAATAAATAAATAAAAAAATAATTTCTCTATTGTGAATTCTTCTGCACACCTAATAGTATATACGCAAAAAGTCACTACTGTTACATTGTACGTTAATTAACACAGAAATAAATTGTTTCGTCTTTGACAGTATCTACTGTTAAACGTTACGTACGAATATCTTGAGACAATAAAACAAATGAAAGAGCACCTTGATTTGAATATTTGATTAGTTTCTTAAATAAAACAAATATGTACAGAATATAAAACCTGACTAACAATAAAACACAAACAAGTAAAAAACTAAAATTTCAGCCCAAATAAATTTTAATGAATGACAATAAACGGGAACACATGAAAAATTAAGCGATTGAACACTTAATTTATATATTTTAGTCTTTTAATACACAACACTCTCAGTGCTGGATGCTCGGATAGACTTAAAATTTCACTAGCTTGTTCTGAGCCCTTTAAAGCCCCAACATTCAAAATTTTAAGCGCTGTGAAGCGTTGCAAGTAGTATTTTTGAGACAACTGTTATTAAGACCTTTCATGACCTCCTGCCAATCGAAGCGTGGGAACTTTCGCTCGCCTCCGACCCTGTCCCCTTTTCCCCGGCGCCACATCGCCGATGTCAACCAATCTGCCTCCGCGGGGCATGTAGGGTGACAAAAACGGGTGTTTACGGGGCAGGTTCAGACAGACAAGAAGGTCGAACACGTGCACGATTAATCTCAATACAATGATTGCAATGATCGCACCGGCACGGCCGCTCTGCTGGTCCGCGCTGCGCCGAACGCCAACGCCTCTTCGCTGCGACGCCTCCTGCCGCTCAGACTCGCGTCGAGCGTTTCCTTTCTGTAATTGCCCACGTGGCAGAGGAGTCAGCGACATGCAATGTGCGTATCTCCGCCAATACATCATTCCCCAGCTGTTTTGTGGATATGTTGAAATCTCTTTACTGCATTTCACAGTATATTACTTCAAACTGAATTAATGTTCCTACAAGCATGTAAGTTTTATGCAGCTGCGTAACCATTTAGTTCTGTATCAACATGTGAACCACATGTCATAATTACGTTGGTCCACGGTCTGCCAATATCAGCTATACGTGATAATACGTAATCAATATTTTCGGCATAAACTTAACATGCATTACAATGTACCAATGGCATGTTAGTGCTACAGTGCACACTATGCATCCTAAATAAGTTCCTTTGCAACCTGCCATCCTCAGCAAATACGTGATAATGGTAAACGTTCTGTCATTATGTACTGTGAAACATGATAACTTGATCTAATGCCATTATATAAACGGTGAGTGTGTCGCCGACATGAAGAGTTATTAAACCACGTGTTATACGCAATTGTATCATACGTAGTAACGTTACATTTCTGTTGTGCAACCGCGTCCGGTTTCGAGGCATTCAATGATACCGATAACAATCGTCTATCATAATTCACGGCATACACCTAGACTCTCAGTTGCCAGTGTACTTGGCAACCGTCGCCCTCATCCCCTCTCCAGAAGGATCACAACACGTACGTGTGAAGTCTTCAAATCTATTCTGCATCACCATGACTCTGTCTGTATTCAATGTTCCAAGATTTTCATTTCAGCACTGCTACATCATGGTATGTTGAATATTCAAACTGCTGACTGCAATCATCACATCTATTAATGATTTACAGTTATTGCAATATTTCAATGTTAACTGAAATTAATAGAATCAGTCTTCAACTGTACGTGCCTACAGATATTGCAATCATGTAAATGCTTTCAACTTAGTTGTAATCATAATTGTAACCAATTTTATTTTACTTAATTATTTGTTTCTTCTCATCAATGGGTACATGTCTACTGAATTCTCCCTAAGTAATAGTTACGTCCTCTGTAGATACTAACATTTACAGCGAATGCGTCCGCATCGGCATAATACGCGGTGGCCCTCCGTGTTGATAACAAAGGTGTCTAGGTAAGTGAAAGGAGCTGGTTGCTAGATTATCCGAGCCCTATCAACAGTCCACTGCTTCCTCAGACAGCTCCCAACATGGTATGTAGCAAAATGTTTGTCCTCGACAATTCTTAGGGAAACACAGACGTGTTGTCTTTACCGTTTATAGATGTATAGTATCAGATAAATACAATGCTTTTCATTTTCAGAACACTATTACTTACTTTTAATGTAAATAACAAGTTAAAAAGTGTTATGCTTAATATATTTAATCTTGAATGTATACATATTAAATTTACCATATTTCAAGAAATATACATGGTTTGATTTTGCAGATAATTATTTTTAAGTCAGAATATTCAGTAGTTCATTATCTTTTGACGATAAACATTCTTCAAATTCATTTTGTGTTACTGAAGTAATAGGAAATGCACCCTCGAACGTCAAAGCAATCGAAAGCTGTATCGATGTCAATAACGGGTGAAATCAAGAAGTATATTTTGCACGTTTAGGTCAAAACGAATCAGTTGCAATGGAAGACGTTCCAAATTGTGACAACAGAGAGTGCTGCTCGAGTGAAATTGCCATCAGCTGTTCGAGTTGTTTGCAACTGTTCGTTACTTTATTTGGGGCTTTTGTAAATTTTGATTATTTTTAGATCTAAAATTTTATAATAAACAAAATTAGTAAGAAATACTGTATCCAGATCTCACATATTTATATGTTAAAAGTAGTATTCTTCTATAAAATTTGTAAAACAGAAATTATGTAGGGCCAACATATGTGGATTTAAATATGAAAAGTATTAAACAAATATAGGGACAAGAGGAAAATGAATGTGAGAAATAGAAATAACTTTCTTTTTAATTCATTTTGTTAATTAAAGTATTTGCTATTTCAGCAATAGTTTAGAATCACATAGGTAATATTTTTTCTGACAAGTAATGTGCTAACTTGACTGACATAACCTCCAGCTTGACATAATGATACGCTAACAAACTTCGTATGTTACGATCCACACAATGTTGTATGATAAGACCTACTTTCATTGAATATAGGATTCATAATCCCACAGACTCCATCGCACTCATGGTCTTCAAAATTACAAAAATATTAGTGTTCTGAGATTAAGAAATCTAAATTTAGCCCGTTTTTTCCCGAGTTCATTTTTAATATAATAATATTTTGGCAAATAAATTATGTCATAGGAGAATATAGTTATACCATAAAAGAAAATTATCGTTCTATCTGTTAACATTGATGACTAAAAAATGCAGTCTATTGCTGCCCGCTATGGCGTGCACAAACTCATTATTTCTTCCTTCAATAATTTCGTTTCCTTCAGGTTAAAATCTTGTAAAATCGTTTAACATACGAATATTATTTTGAAAGACAAAAGCCGAAGCCCAATTAGCATGTGTACATAAAACAATTATATACACATGCTATAATGTAATATATAAAACATATATATAAAACAATTATAACAAACAAATTAAAAACAAATACAACAATTAATAATTATTACAAACAAAAGATATAAAACAATTATACATAAAACAAGCCTATGATGTACGATCGCCGTACACTGTACTTCAAGCACTACCAACGACGTTTTTCATGGAGTTTTTCTGAGTAAATATCATGTGTAAATATTATTAAAAAATCTTGAAAATATTGGGAATTGTTTATGGTGATATAATTTGTATATATCACAATGACAATTGTGAGAAGGATGAACGACATCAACATAAACAAAACAGAAAATGAAATTAAATAATTGAATTCATAAATCTGAAGGACAATGACACTCGGTACAATGTGCAGAGAATGCAAAATGAAAAATCAAAGCCGGTCACATTCAATATGATAGAATGACATTCATTTTGCCCGTGTGTTAATGCTGAAATACTACTTTATGCAAACATTGCAATGAGTACCCAGCTGTACGTGCAGCTAGCAAACGAAAGCTCACAATCTCTATCGGCGGATAGTTTATTGATACGATCTATTATTTATTAATGATTTTAGGAAATACATCATGGTACAGAAAAATAAAGAAAACAAGAGGTATTCTTAAATTGTGTGAAGACTCGGTAAATTTAAATTCCTATAGAATCAATTTCATTCAATTTTTGAATTGTTAATTAATGTACATTGTGCTAATTTCTTATTTAAATATTTCCTTTTTTACACAATAAAACGTTTAATAAACACTAATAGTTTATCTAACTCATATCTCCCTGAATTATTTTTTGAAAAAATTCATTACAATATTGTATATTTTTAACAAAGTATTTTTCTCCAAATTTTGAAATGCGGACACTATAGGAAGATATGGGCTAAAAGCGACGTAAGTGAATTTGTCACTTATCACACACGAAAATATATTTTTGTTTGGTTTGAGAATTTATTTCGATTGAATTTAAAAGAATTTATTGTAATATTTCAAACATTATATTCTTTTCACATTATATTGACACCGAATTAATTTGTGTATGCGGTAAATATGTATATTGAACAATATACCTTGCCAGTACAGAGGTAACATAAGAAACATTACACAATAGGGCCTCAACATCGAATTATGAGCATCATGTAGAAAACAATACTCGTACTTCTACCCTGGCTTATTTAAATGTAGTATTCGCCGCATCCAGGAGAGGGGAATTTCCACGCCCCAAAAAATAATATAAACAGTAATTTTTGGCCCTAGCCCTCGCCCTCGCCCTCGCCCTCGCCCTCGCCCTCGCCTTCGCCCTCGCCCTCGCCCTCGCCCTCGCCCTCGCTCATGACATCGCCATGCCGGCGCCCAACACTAGCCACGAGGTTCCTCCTTATCTCTCTCAGCCCCTAGCACTGTGTCCTAACTTGCTCTTGCCACCCCACCCGCCCTTTCCGGGGTGAGCGCAACTCTTCCTTCCTCGCCCACTCTCACCAGTCACCCGGCTCCTCCCCCCTACTGACTTCCAGGCACCTCTGCTCGATTCTGCCTCTCTTGTTCCCAGTTTTCCTGCTCGCCGGTCCCCCTTCCATGTCGTCCTCACTCGCCCTCGCCGCCTTCGCCGCTGTCCTCTCAACCACCCGTGTTTCCTCACCGGTTCCTCATTGCCATAGCATTGCACCGCATTTTCGTCAGATGCGTCGTCTTGGACGAGGAGGCTGCAGGTTCGAGTCCTGCGTAGACATGGTCGTATTTGTGATGGTCCCTTCACACCTCGTCATCATCCTATCATCTCATAATTCACACATCAAGGCGTAACAATCTTGTCGTAATGGGGGATACAGCTGAAAAGCTGATCCTGGAAAATTACACACGTTAATGATGTAGCGTGGTCAGTAATGGCCCTGTCGCCAAAAACAACAAGAACAACAACAATAATAATAATAGTAAATAATATTGTTATTATTAATAATAACACTAAGGTGCCTCAGAGCAGCAATGCATGTCACTCGAGTGTCTATGAACGGGAGATCATAGGTTAGGAGCATCGACTGTGACAAGATTTTCGACGTTACTCGTAGGTAGATAGGTAGGTTGGTTTCAAGCGCTCTCTGAGGGAGAATTTTAGTGGCCTGCTGCTGTTACAGGTAGTTTTCCGTGGTTTCTCCAATCAAGAGCAGGCGAATGACGGAGCAGTGTCCTAACAAACGGGAAGAGTACCGCACGCGATCTTTCCGTCATCTCGTTGCCCTATCCTCATCCCTTATTTACACACTCACACACACACACACACACACACACACATTTACATGCATTTCACTAATACACAAGTCACAAGACCTGTCAGGAGCTTCGATCTTGTCCCGGCTAGGGCGGTGCTTTGCTGATAGGAGATACCTGTTAGGGGAAACTCCCCCAAGCCGACGTGATAGCCGGCGCCGGATCTCGCCATCTAGAAAAGGGAGATCACCGCCACCTCCAGCGATGAAACTTGCACTACACTTACGCGACTAATGACCGTAGCAGGTGATGCGCCCATTCGGAACAAAATAATACAAGAAGATAGAGGTGATAGAATAGGGTTAATAGTTGAAGAGATTTTCCTGTAAGTTGAATGAATAAATATTGAAATATTTTTCTATATTTTTGACTCTACGTTTTCATGTCAGATCACCCAATCTCCAGTCGTAATAATTTCGAAGCAGTTAATCAGAGAGCGTCCGAGTCCGTTCATTTCATTCGCGCGTCTGTTGGATTTGGAAGGCGGGAGCGTAACGCCGCCTTCCCTTAGCGACCTCCCACCACGCACCCCCCTCTCCTGCGCCCTTCTCTTTACCCTCTCCCACTGCCTTCTCTAACTCCTTCGCATGCCACTTTTGTACCTGCCACTTCCCTCTATTCAAACCAGGGTATGGATAGGCTCAGGGAGGTCTCAGAGAGTGAGGTCCTACGTTTCGAGTCCGGACGATGGCACTATTTTCGACACTATCTACAAGCTCAGTCGAATTTAGCCGCTGTCTGAATAAGAATTTTAGGGGACAGCTGCTCTGCTGGGTAGTTTTCCATTGCTTCTTCGAACAACAACAGATAAATGCCCAAGTGGTACCCTAACAAACGGTTCCCCACGATCCTACCTTCTTTCTACTTGTCCTATCCTTACCCGTTTCACACACACACACTATCGTAGAAACTACACTACCACACTTGGAAGACCAGTAGGGAGCTAGGAACTTGGCTGAGGCGATGCCCCGCTGGTGGGAGATAACTGGTTCGGGAAAACCATGCATGCCAACGCTGGTCGGCGCCCGATCTAAGGGGCTGAGAACCCTATCAGTTGCCACGCTACGAATCACTAATTAATCAATCAAAATCATCTCCTCATATCTTCGCTCGCTTCATCTATTTCATTTTCAGCCACACCCTCCTCCCACCTCCGATCGCACACCCCTCCAATTCCCCACTCTCCTCTCATCTCCCCTCTTCGCCTCCCTGCCTCATACCGCCCTCCTACTGCCGCCCCGCCCCCGTCTCTACTCTCTTGCCTCCCTTTTCCACCCATGCACTCGCAGTCCCGCCTCCTCCCCCACTTTCCGTTCCATCCCCCCTCCACCCTCATCGCATCGGCAGCGCTTCCCATTTGCGCCAGAGGTATTTTCGCGCCCGCAGCGTTAACGACGTCAAATTTTCCAATATTCCCGCAGTGCAGCGCAGCGCGCGGCCGTCGCTCCGCCCCATCGCCTCCTCCTCCCTCTTCCCCTCCCTCTTCCCCTCCCCCTCCCCCCCTCCCCCGGGCGCTGACCTGCACGCGGGCGCGGGCGCACCGCCTACGCGGGACGCGCCAGCAAGGAACTCGCGAAAACGTCACGCGCTGATTTTCATAAGCGATAAATTGTTTCCCGCAAAATTTAAAATGAAATTTGTAGTTAAAAACATTTATTTTGCACAAGAACTAAATTATGTCGTTTGTTTGGCACAGGTTGATCAATCGGCGGTGCTAGTGTTTCGCCCCAATAACAGTATCCGGTTTTGTCAGTTTCTCATGATTCAATCGTTTGCTGAATAACCTGGACTCTAACCATTTTCTTTCTGGTTTCAGTTATCCATCTTTGTACCTCATAACCTTTCCTCCTTAACAAGTCGTTCAATTCATGTGTGTGTGTGTGTGTCTGTGAGTAACTGTGTTTGTGAGTTTGTGTGATTTTCATTTTTCCATGTTATTTGAATATATCCCATTAAGACATCTTAAAAACCAAGGGTACGATTTTGTAAATGTCACATATGTGTCTTTTAAAAACAAATATGTGACATTTAGAACACGTCTCTCTCTAAAATGTAAAGTTTCATTATCATTATTTAATTGCATTATTATTAATTCATAGTTTTCATTAAGATATTATTTATTGTATATTTATTCGTTAAATTATCAATCATTTTACTGTACAATTTTGCACTATTTACACTAACACAGATTTCTTAATGAAAAGCATAACTCAAAAAAATTATATACCAGTCATTTACTTCACGAACCCACGTCAGTCACCCATTAACTCCCACCCACTTTCTGTTTTGCTTCCTATTTGCGTCAATTCGAGAACACCCGTATCCTTAAAAACATCATCACATTCTTATGCGGTCGAAAACTGGCATAACATGCATGATTCACCTCACTTCCGTAACTGGTGTTGACAATATATATCCCTAACGCTCTCAACGCAAAAACCATCGTTCACCTTCCTCTTCACACATCAATACGAAGGATATCTTGAATTCAGCTTGTACGATTTCACCTACATTATTTGACAAAATTACGACATATTGCTCCAGTCTCATTTCCAAGACTATTCACAGGCTAAGGTTTCTAGGGTATCAATTGATGTCATTGCACTACCACAGTCTCACAAATCCTATAGTTCGATTCCCGACGATGGCAAATTTGTTTGAGGTTATGTAAAAATCTTATATCTCATCACTTCTCATCAAACTAATTAAAGAAACAACTTAAAGTAATAAGGAAAACTAGATGATAAAAATGGAAATATTAATGAAATATAATTATCTCGATGTTTAGGGGGAGGGCCTGCTGGCTGTATAAAAGTCGGCAGCATCCTTTCCTTCTTTAATCGGGACGCGGCATTTGGTCTTTTGAGTCTCCTCTCCACCGCAACGTTCCCTGCCCGATTGCATACGCTTTCCAAACCTGTACAGCCCTTGCCGCTCCTACCCGCAATTGGCAGCTGAAAAAGCTCCTCACCCAACAGACGCTGCTCTGCTGAATAAGCTCACCACCTCTAATAGTCACCATTTGCTCACTAAGTTCGCTAAACCTTCCCGCGCGGGCCTGCTTACGAACTCAGTGCGACACTGCGTACAGCACAGCTCACGCCATGCGAGAGCAAAACTCCAAGAAAGAGGACACCCGTCATAAATATTTGTATGCAGATGCTACGTTATCAAACAGCAACACTTTTGTTAGTCTTACTTGTTGCATTACTCTATGTTATTGCAGTTTTCATGAAGACTGTTATAATTAAAATAGTTTATTGCAGCGTTATCCGAGAGTATTTTATCGATGGTAAGTGAGCACTGTGCGTGATACATTTTACAAAATCATTTTTAAAGCTTTGATCAGCAGCATATGTGCAGAAATAGACCACTAGATCCTGCATTAATTTTAACGCGTTTGTGGAAAAATATTAAAGGAAGAAATTTCTAACTTAATTTGTACTCATGTAATTGCATGCATAACATAATAAAATATAATTAAAACTCGATTATCCCAGTTAATGAGATCACAACATGCATCGAACAATCGAAAACTCGAATGAAATGGAATGTTAAAGTAACTGTATATTCATTTTCGCATAAATATTTTTTTACAACTGTAATTCTAAAGACGCCGATCGAACAAAATCACAATTGATGTTGTTGTAATAATCTTGTTGTGATTTTTGTTACGTAGTGCAGTTATTAACTCTTTTGTGGACACATTAAAACAATAGTCTTGAAGACACGGTTTCACATTAGTATTAAAATATTACTATGACTTAATTGAAGCAAGAATACGAAATAGCATAGCTGCTGCCTTATGAATAATGTGCACTTTGCATTTCCATTTTACACCTTTTTTAGACGTTTCATTTTGCGTTTTGTATTTGAATTCGAGATTCTGCTCACGTGGTGGAAGCGTCCGGGGAGCGGTTTCTTCGGCCGAGCACTTTCTGCTCCGGAGCTCGTAGGCAGCTGTCAACAGCTCCGCGCAGGGCCCCAGTGGACCCCCCAGCACTACGGCCCTGGCGCCGCGCCGCCTCAGCTTTCTCGCGAGCGGCCCTCGCCTTGGAATGTGTTGGCCATCGCTGGGTTCACGAGACATCGAGTCACGTCCTGTTTACGCGTCCGCTCAATACTTTGTTAAAATTGCTGCAATCGCTGCACCTACCGTTCTACGTGAAACTTGACCTTGTTAATCAAAGCACGACTAATAATTAATCTTTTAATTTGATTTTTTAGGATAGGAATTTTTCATTATCAACTTTCAAATTATTCAATTTTTCAAACATTTCCATAGTTGCAGTGCCTTGGTGGAATTGCTCACCGTGTTTGTCGCTCAAAGCACCGAAATTTTCAGAAAAGAAATCTATGTATGAGTTCATAAAATGTATGTTAAGGAACATGTTACATCCCAGAAATTTATAATTTTGAAGGAGTTTCCCCACTATTTTTTATAGGTCTCAGCTTGTCTGTTAACAAAGGATTCCGTTACGATCTACTGAAGCGACATTCATGCAACCTTTTTAACATAATTCAAACGTGCCTCAAAGTCATTATTCCTCATGCGTTGCTTTATTTGTGATCCTACAAGTATGCTCTTCTTTATTTTCGCCTAACTGATCCTCGGAAATTAGTTCTTTAAGTATGGTACGGTAACCCGGCTAACTTTTATCAATCACCTTCACAAATTTTTTTATTAATCCGAGTTTGGTTAGCAAGGGCGGAAGATATGTATGTGCAGCTTTAACGGGGCTTGCAAAGGTATATGTTCTTCCCGGGAATCAGAAGTCATTGAGGCCACTGCATCTTCACAAAATGGTTTTTGCTGTCTCCGTTCTCCCACTCACGTTGGGGTTGGAAGGTAGTCGCTGTGAGGAACAGGCCCGACAGCTGAAGGGAGGTTGCGGTAGTGAACGGCCTTCTTGATCTTGCTTGTGATTCCAGCAACTTTCGTAACGCAGAAATAATAGCACATGGAGTGGTCATTTGATTCCCTCCATGTCATGGGAATTACAAATGGCATATGTCGCCAATTTACGTTAAACCAACAACTAAGTAATGTTATATAAGACGCACAGTGCAGCGCAAATGCAGACGCACATAAGGGGCTCATGATTTGTCCTGATCACCGATTTGACACCCGACATGCAACTTATATACCTTTCTTTTTAGAGAGTAATATTCCACCTTCGGCTCTTCAAAGTTACCTCACAACACAGACAACAAGAACTGTTTTGATGGTTTACTCACTGCCACGATATTTTAGGGAATCTGTTGGTACAAAAATTAACACTAGAAAGACTCGAATAAACGGCGGCGGCCACGGTGTAACGGTTAGCATATCAGACTGTTATATCAAAGTTCGCGGGTTCAACCCCGATCCAAGACGTGGAATTTTCAGACCAAAAAAAATTCTTCGAACACCTTCATTCGGAGGGGAAGTAAAACCGACTGTCCGATGGTAGAAGATTTACTTCATGTAAAAGATCCTCAAGCCTGAAAAAAGCCCCTGAGCTAAATTCAAATCGCCTGTGTAGTCGCCATATAAATACCTCCTTCCTCCGCTAGTTGATGAAAGGAGCGTAGCGAAATTTGCGTGGTCAAACGGAAGAGCAGGCCTCATGGCCTGAGTCTCGCCACGTACAGTAAGGCAACAGTTCAATAGATGAGTCGTGCACTACAGAAATATCAACACTTAAGTACATAAGAAACAGCAAGAGTTAACGTTTCAACTAAATCACTGTCGACCAATGTTATTTTGTAAAAATAATTTCCTATTATTTTGTAATTTCAATTAGCGATTTAAATTATCGAGTACTCATTGACACCACTTATTGACCGAAGGCTGGTTTGCTTTGTGTAACTGGTGATCCATATCTACGCAGTACATTCATCTTGACGAGACAGTGTCACAGAGGTGACGTCACAGCGAAACATTCAGGTCTGCTTTCCTCGACTGCTTCGCCGTTTTGGATTGTGGAATTAATGTTGAAATGTTAGCTTTTTTAGAATTAGTTTTTCTACTTAATACATTGTATTGGTGTTGCATTATACAAGTGATGACTGAGATGTGTTAATATGTACAAAATGCGGGATTAAAATATGACTTCACTGTAACTAATGCGAGTAGGTGGTGTTTCAACACCAGTCGTTTCATGTGCAATACCTTCGCGTCGAGTAACCGCAAATATCCCCCCCTGCCCTGCGCCGCGTTGGCGCCTCCTCCGCCGTCACCCGAGCGTTGCGGCTCCGGCTCGGCGCGGCGCGAGCGATGACGCGGGAAAGGGGGAGGAGGGATGGCAGCCGAGGACAGCGCTCGGCGCCGCTCGCTTGTTTTGGAGGCGCCAATTAGCGCCCCTGGCGGCGAAAACAACGATTATCCGCGTCCCCCCCGCCCCGCGTGGGCGCGGGCGCGCTTGGGGGAGCGCGATAACGACGTCGCCGGCGGCGAGGGGCGGGGTATCGATTCCGGCGCGTCAACCGCGCGGGGCGATAGGCCCTTAAGGGGGGGCGAGGTCCAGCCCATGTTGAGACGGTGTTCGACCTCCGCCGGCAAGGGAGGGCCCGGCGCCGATCTTCTATGGACGTCTATCACATTTGCGGCTTAGCTTCAAGGTATCTCCCCTCAGCGGGGCACAGCCCCAGCCTCAACCAACCACAACCTCTAATCTCCCGACACGTGTGGTAGTGTAGTTCATGAATGTGTAAGTGTATGTAAGTAAGGGGATGAGGAAAGAACAAGGAATAGGTAGGAAAATTCGTTTAGAATCCCGTTTGCTAGGGTCCGCTAGGTCCCGCCATTCAGGTGCTATCGGTCAGAGAAAGAACGAAAATAATACGGATCATAACAGGCAGCTGCTCGAATTCTTCTCCCAACTGTAGCTGTATTGAGAGGCAGATGGACGATGGCAAGCCGAGAGAAAGAGCGTGCGGTGTCCCATTACGGGTTGTCGGATCAACGGCGTGGGATATTGCAGAGGTTGTTACAGGGCCATTTAAAAAGGAAATGAGAAAGTGGGTGAGAGGGAGTATGAGAGGGTCGGCAAGAGGACCGTGAGAGGTGTCCACAAGGTGGTTGAGAGTCAGAGACAGAAGGATGACAATGTCGTTGAAACGTAAAAGACTTGAGGGGCTGAGATAGCCGAAGGCAACAGCTTGAGGTAGGTGATTGAATGGTGTGTGAGTGCTCGGGGAGTGAGCGAGAGAATAAGCGAGAACGCGAGAAAGAGGATTGATGTGAGGATCGAAACAACTGCTGTTATTGGTCGGAGAAAGGACGAAATACGAAAAGAATGCGGACCATAACTGGCGGCTGCTCGAATTCCTCTCCCAACTGTAGCTGTATTGGGAGGCAGGCAGCGCGAAACATGACTAGAGGAATTGCTAAAGTGATGACGAGAGTAAGGGCGAGAGGGATAAGAGAGGGAGAGGAGAGAGGGGAAAGGGACGGCGAGAGGGAGGGTG
This sequence comes from Gryllus longicercus, assembly GCA_038098605.1. Classification (NCBI taxonomy): domain Eukaryota; kingdom Metazoa; phylum Arthropoda; class Insecta; order Orthoptera; family Gryllidae; genus Gryllus; species Gryllus longicercus. The sequence continues at coordinate 6,546,979 of JAZDUA010000011.1, read as the reverse complement.
AACGGGATGGTGAGAGGGGGCGAGAGGGAGGGTAAGAGAGTGGGCGTGTGGTAGGGCGAAAAGTAGGGGGAGTCAACAGCAAGGGCGAGAGCAAGGACGGGTGAGAGGGCGAGAGGGAAGGCGAGAGCGAAGGCGAGAGGGAGGGAGCGATGGTGGGTGAGAGGGAGGGTGAGAGGGTGGGCGAAAGGGAGGGCGAAAGTCATGGGAAAGGGAGAGGAGAGAAAGGGGAGATGGAGAGCGAGAGGATGCGAGAGATGGTGGACGACAGAATGGGCGAGAGCGAGGGAAGTCAACATCAAGATACTCAATATTGGTCTTTCGTGTGGGTAGCGAAAAATCAATGGACATTTTTAACGAGGTGTGTTTTAAGGCAAATGAATGCAGGCTTTGATCAACAAATCCGTTTGGAAAATTGACAACTTGTCATTCGATGCTCTTTTGATAGCTTTGTTCTTATACATTGTGTATATATTTTTAACAATTTTTATCATGATTTGTGACTTTAAGTTCAATAAATCTTTGTACATAAAGGTACGAAAATCCACTTTCCAACGTATTTTGTCTCCTTGCACTGGACTTATTATGAAGAATGTGAACGTGTTCTAACAACGTAGGGTGTTAAATTATCGTACTACATGGTAATGGCAAAAGTGTCTTTCCGTCCACTAAAACATACCTTAGTTAGTTACACTGCGTTAATAGTAGAAATGTGAAAACTGAGTGTATATGTGAAGTATCTCTCTTCAAAGATATAACGATATGTTACCAACCCCTAGACTGAGAAAAGGCTGATCTCATACACACCGTACACCTGTACAAGAATATATATAGAATACAGTACGAGAATATACAACAACAACAACAACAACAACAACAATAATAATAATAATAATAATAATAATAATAATAATAATAATAATAATAATAATAATAATAATAATACCGAGCGAAGTGGCTCAGTGCGTAGCGCACTGACTTCGTAATCGGGAGGTCCGGGTTCGATTCCCGGGCCGGCCATCCTGACCGGGGTTTTCGTGGTTTCCCTCGGTCATAAAGGCGAATGCTGGGGTGGTTCCAAAAGTCCACGATCACCTATCACCTTTCACCAATATCCTATCACCTCCTAATCCATTCCTATCATCTCATAATTCACACTTCAAGGCGTAACAACCTTGTCGTAATCCAAGGATACAGCTGAAAAGCTGATCCTGGAAGAATTACACGCACGTTCATCGTGTGTAGCGTGGTCAGTAGTGGCCTACACGCCAATAATAATAATAATAATAATAATAATAATAATAATAAATCCACTTCTGGAGTAATTGACTATGACGTTTGTGGTGGAGCTTGAGTACTCCAATGACCCTGAGAGCTATGTCGGCGACAGTGCAGCTAAGGGGGTTCCTTTGCCGGAGAGGTGGATGGGGAGGAGTCAGACGAAGAAGTACTCCAGAAGAGACTTCAACAACAGCAGAAGAGGTCCTACAGAAGAGACAATCCACAGAAGACATGAAGTTGGCCAGAAAGCGACTCTCCTCTCCTCGAGGGTTGATAAGGGTATCCCATTGAGTACCCCAATGAGCCTGAGAGCTATGTCAGTGGTAGTCTAGCTACTTCCTTGCTGAATAGGTTAAGGGTGAGGGGTAAGACGAAGTTCCCCCAGAGGAGAGTGGGAAGTAAGTAGAGAGGAGGGACCTTTGGTTTTCCTGTTATTAACCCATGGAGGGTACAGGAGAGAAACCATGTTGGCACATGAACCCACTGATTAGAGTGGAGGCCCGAACCTTTCATAGCCAGCGATGGAGGCTGCCTTCACAGTCAGTGAAAAGCTCATAAGGTTTAGTAATGACGAGAGGCGATCGAAGGGCCCCCTTTCTGGGCCCTGCGGTGGGATGTTGCGACGCAAATGTGGGTCAGAGTAACGGATGACAGGAAATAACCCATGGGTAAAGTGTGATCTGTGATCTCTTGCTTTCCGCGAAACTTCCCTTATAACCAATGAGCAAAATAAATAGTATAATAAAAATGTTATGGGATCTACCAATGTCCCATTCCTGCTCAGAAACCGAGCTTGTCGACCGTCACCTTGTCGACCTCTGGCTATCACACGGATGTTAGTCCCAGGGACCCAGAATCGGCAGTAGGAAATCATCAAAGGTGGACACGGGATGAATTGAAGGTCATATGGCGATTTTACTATTCAAAAGCAAAAAATGGAAACCGGGAAATAGATCTGGCAATGAATCACACGATAAGGACATGACTCGCAATCTCCTTCAACGGGCGGTCGTCAACTTCCATTCGGATCTTGTGCAGCGTTGAGAAAAATATACAAAAATGTCAAAGCTAAGAGAATAATAGAAACAGCGAACTCTGTCTTAAATGATGTGGTACAGACCCCAGATGGAGATATTTATATTACTGAAATCAATCACATTGTGTATGCAACTGGATAGGGTATTTTAGGTAATTTTGGGGTCAGCCACGAACACCGACGGCGGTAGCTGAGAAGCTAAAACCGAAAATTCAAGCACGGGCTCAACGAATTAGACATTACTAACGTAGAATAGATTTCCGTGTGCAGAATTGGTAGTTTGAAACAAACGCGAAGAGATTCTATGCCAACATGTCTCAAAAACCGAATGGCAATGCTGTCACACCTTCAAAAGATGAAATCGAAACATTTAGGACAGGAATCTGCGACGAAAGCTGATCCTCCAACAAAGATGCATCTTGGCTTCCATTTGAAGTAGATGCTGCTGATGAACTTGTGGAAAGAGAGTAACATGTTCACGAATTCTTGGAAGAGGGCCTCTTCCAAGCAATTAAGAACATGGAAAACTGGACGTCCCCCGGTATTCATAATATCCAGTATTATGAGATTAAGAAATTAACAGCAATACATTCTCATACACCGAAGGTTGTAAGTAAAATTATAGAAAATCCCAAGGAACTCCCTAAATGGCTCACAAGCGGCATCAAGTATTTGTTACCCAAAGCAGGAGATAGCTCATTGTCGAAGCACAACAGGCCAATCACTCGTCTGCCAGTACTGAACAAAATTATAACTGCAGCCATAGCTGACAAAATGTTAAGACACCTAGAGAGAGACCACTTGTTGGCCGTCAGTTGAATAAAAAGTATGTCATAAACGTTCTTATGGCTTCAAGGAAATCTTGCTACAAAATGAAGTCATCTTGAATAATGTAAAAAAACGAAAGCGTAATTCAAACATCTCTTCCTAGGCTTATAGAGTTTTGAAAGGCTAGTAAGAAGTCGTGGAGCACCAGGGAAGTAATATACAGCGGAGAGGAAGCAGTAAGAACAAGGAGTATTCAGATCAACGGAGATATTTTAAAGGACATTTTCTATCCCCTCTGCTGTTTTGCATCAGTTTGATCCTAGAATCAAGACAGTTGTCGCAAGATCACTTTGCTTACAAGCTCCATAGTGAAGAAAGGTCAGTATCACATGTTTTACATTAAAGTGTGTGCTAAGAATGAAACGATTCTCTTCCAAATGATGTCTGTCATGAATGACTTTGGCAATGACAACTGCATGAAGTTTACTTTTGATACGTGTGCAAAAAAAAAACCACTCCATGGACAATATCCAAAAATAATGGACAAGGTACAGAACAATACAGATCAATCTGGATTAAAAGGGGAAGAATGGAGCGAGAATTTGAAGCAGTTCTAAAATAAGCGCAGGATCAGGCGTTCAGAACACGTCATTATGAAAAAGCTGTTCTCACACTTTCCAAGATAATAATTGCTCCATTTGCCAGGAACAAGTAGAAACCATTGATTATATCATCTCAGCTTGTCTAATTCTAGCAAAGACTGTATAGTTGAAAAGACACGAAAGGGTGTATACTTACATACACTGGCAGATCTGTAATTCACCGCTAATCGGAATATTATCTGCTTGCAGAAGGTAACAAACATTCTATTCGATAAGAATCGCAGTTAAAGATAATGTTTTTCCCTCTCGACGTAAAAGATGTTTTGTTGCTCACAACTTCAAAATGTATCTTATAAATACGAAAAAGGAATATTGGCATAACGCAGCTTCATTAAAGACTAGTGGATGTAGAAGTGGATGATCATTTTCCCAAATATATTCGTTTTTTAAAATTACGCCTAAAATATACGTACGAGAAAATAACATTTTATATTGTGAGAAGTTTCTGAATTGTGAGATGGGAAAAACAGTTATTTTGAAGAAAATACTAAAGATGTATGTACGCACTGTTGCAAGTTCATGTGCCAAAGAAAATTACGAATTTCTGTTTCTTCTTTTCTTGGGATATGTCAGACTAATAGAACTTGGGTTATTCCTTTACTTAAGTGCTATGTAATGGAGAAATAAATATTTTAAAATCATGATTCAAGTTTGTTTTTCGGCTGTTATCAATACGATTTCGAGATAGAAAAGTAGCCTTAAATAGGTTGCAAAATTAATTGATGTCACTGCAGCACCTTTGAACGGGCTGTTCTGGGTTCGAGTACAGATGTTGGCAGGATTTTCGACACTAGCCAGATAGCTAGATGGAAACCAGCTGCTGTCTGATGGAGAACTTTAGCAGTCGGCTGCTCCGATCAGTATTTGCAGTAGTTTCTCCAATCAATGAAAGGTTAACCCTAAGAAACGGGCCGTGGACAGACTTCCCTTGTTTTATCCTCACCACTTACTAACACTCACTTACATGCTCTACTCTTTCTCAATTGTTGGGAGATCAGCCGTGAGCTTGAAGCTTGACCCGGCTTAGGCGATGGAGGAAGATGCCTGGCTCGGAAGGGTCCTCGCTAGCTGACGTAGGGCGGCGCCGGATCTTGTCATCCAGCGGGAGTAGACCACCGCCACCTCTCGCGATGAAAACATGCGCCACGCATACGATAATAATGATATTAGCATATGTCGCGCCCAAAATCACTAATCAATCAGGATGCAATTCTACATTCCCGCCACATGCTGTAAAACATCGGCCCAAGTTACCTTCGTTTGGAAAACCGCTTTTTATTTACTTCGTGGGCATTTTGCTCATCCTATATCGAAGTACCATGCTCGTGGATTGTACAAGTAAAGTGTGAATGTATTTAGCCCATATAACAAATCTAGAGCATTTTTGTAAGCTCGAACAACGAAAACTCGTCAGTGCGATGGCGTCGCATTCTCAACCTCGAACGAATAAGGGGATTAGACACTTAGGTACGCATGTCCACCTTTGCGACGGCGCTCCGGCCTTTCCAACGTATTTTTCTGTACGCTTGTAAAGGTTTTTGTCCAACACTTACTATATATCACACTTGACACTTCGCTATACATAGCTAAGTTCGTAATGTGACCCCGACATTTAACCTACTCGATTAACACAAAACATCCCTGAGCCTGTCCATCGCATAAATGGTATTGAACATTGAAAATCATGAGTCTTCGTCTTCGACTCCACTCTAAACATTTCCTTTCGGCTCGGTTAATATTCATTAAGCCAATTCACTGTCATTATACGCGTGATATGATCCTCACCGTACAGTTGGTAAAACGGCGTCTAAAACTTACAATTGTTAGGTTGGCAACAGATGTCATCAAATGAGGTACGAATGCCGCGTAGATTGCCCGTAAGTAAATGTCAGCCGTGAAACTTGCTATGTTGTTGGCAACTTCCGAGTGCGTATGGCAAAAAATGCACTATGTGGAAGGCGCCCTGCAATGTATTTATCGTGCGTTCGATAATCCATCCCTCCGCGCTTCGTCTATAACGACCGACCGAACGGAGGGTAAAGGGGGGGCGGTGCGTTATTAACCGCACGTCGTTAAGCTGTCGCCCGGGACATTCATAAAAAACTCGCATTACCGCCCCCTCGCCCGCCCCCGCCTCCGATGAAGCTGCGTTACGCGAACATCAAACGGAGCCCCTCCCCTGGCCCCCTCCCTCGCCGCGCAGCTTCGAAACAAAAGTTAAAGCCACCCCGGCCGGGGCGGAAGCAGACAGAGGTATTAGCAGGAACGGGGAGAACGCTGGAGTATATAACACGCAACTCAATTTCCAGAGAGAATTCTTGAAAGAGGGCGCCCAGCTGAAGCAGAATTCATGATGATGCCTTTTAAGGTTTGAGGATTTTACTGGAGTTAGATAGCACAAAAGTAGTTCTTAGTAAACTCTTTTGAGGATGAGATATGCAATTTGGGAATATGAATGAGGGACGATCCCTAGAATTGCGGATATCAATGTTAAGAATATAAGCATGTAAATGATAAATAAGTTTTTGTATTATATTTAAGTCATATTGCTTTATAGGTAATTCAGAATACATAACAATGCCTTTTACAATTTGAAGATATTGATTGGAATAAATAGTACAAAATCTGAAACATTTTCTCAGTAACTATTTTACAGGCATCGATGTGCAATTTTGTAATATATATCTTGGGAAATATTCTCTCAAATTGATGGTGCAAATATTATATAGAATACCTTGTATGATTTTACCTTGAAGAAGTTTTACATTTAGAGAGCATATTAAATTTTACAAAAAACTAATCGTGAACAGTTTGCTTAAGGTGGGTCAAGATTTCACTGGTCAGTTTACTTTTTAATATTTACGAAGGGGTTCTGTTTTCTGAAATTGAAGTGGGAAGCTGCCGGTTTTCGAAAAATGTTGCTATTAAAGTTTGTGGATGGAAGAAATAAATGCACTATGCTGCATAATACCGAGTTCTTCATAGAGCTGGGAGTTTGGAATAAACCAAGATGCTTTTTTGATTGTTCCTAGCTAGATATTTATTTTGGAAGGATTGGATTTTGGAAGTATTGATTTTGGATGCTGCGGCCTAGATTGGAGATGCATAATGTAAGAGGTATGATGGATTGGTCGAGATTAATGGATGTGTGTAATTGAAGTGGAGATAATTTCTTGGGGAAGAGGATATAAGTCACTTATGTGTTATTTAGAAGCTAATGCGATTCTGTGCATATTTTCTCTCCAAGTGAGTCGTCTGCCAAATAATTCTCCGATCTTCATATTTTCTGATCCTGATCATAACCGCTGCTAAGCACCAACACATGCATTTATCGTTGCAATTATTAGCTCTTCGCAATACCATACGAGAGGCTATTTTTGCGTTCACTAATATATGAATTTGAGAGTGTATGAGGAATATGTAAATTTAAAAATATGATCAATAATGTAATGCGCTGAATTTAGGATATAAATCATTGTATCATGATTTCGCACGTGTTTATAACCCAATTATCTATTGAAACTAGCCAGAATAAGGTTGTAACCAGAAACTAATCGGTGAAAATCGGATGTAAGTCGAGTAAGGGAGTATATATTGCATTGAAGGCTTTCACGGCCGGAGTCAAAATTCTTCATGTCTTCATGTCACGAGTAAGGGAGTGATATCGATGCTACTGGTTATCAGAGACACGGTGTAAAATGTTAAATGGAACTCCTATCTGCGAATACTAAAGAATTTTTAATCTAATTGTGATTTGAATATGGTCTTGCAATGGTGAAAAGCTTTGAATTTAATTCTTTGCCGAATCTTATTGGAGGCCCCTGACTTCAGAACCCAAGTGAGGTACGTCAGTTGCACCAACCTCGCTACACCAAACATCAGACTAACAACGAAAGAAGACTGGCAACTTTGTAATTTATTAAGTAATATCATCATAATAAGTTTCGTTATACCATAAAAAAATTATTTATGAAGTTCATTTATACCCTTTTGTAATCAATGGTACCTTAGTCTCGGTTATTCTGATAAGTCGCCAATTTGTATTTGCCTATTGTCCCCTCTAAAACTTCATCAATGCTCTAAAGATCAAAACCTGATCATTGGAAATCCCTGTTCTATATCAAGTCGCGCTCTTATTTTATGATGTGCGCAGTAACTCCCTGGTTGTTAATAATTTAACATTGCAATCCGTGGAAATAGAATGTAAGATCAGTCAAGATGTCCAATTGTACAGGCGAAGAAGTGGTCTTTCCGTGGTAAAACACATTCATTAAAGCAGGCATACGATAAATGCATATAACAGAAAAAATTGAAACAAAATGCCGCAACGAATATAATTAAGAAAATACCTCGGGTGAAGGCGCAATAAAAACGGAAAATATTTTTCTATCGAGGAATGCAGAATAAATCGCTAACCAATATCAGATGAAATATCGGCAATCAATATCAGAATTACAAATATAGATAACATTTATGGTCAGAAAAAAAATATATTTGCAATATAATGAAACCAATAGGCTAAGGCAACAGCGCATTGTTAATATTGTCGAAATTACAATATTGAATAACCCCATCCGTTTAAGGCGAATCACAGAAAAAGGCCTTCGATGAAAATCACACTGGCTTCGGCGTTCCTCGTGCCACTAAGGGCATCAGTTGATGTCTTCGCAGAGGCTCTGATCAGGAGACCCTAGGGTTCGAGTGCCAACGGCGGCGGGACTTCTGACACGAGTTAGACTGCGAGAGAGAAGTGCGCCTGTGTCTGGAGAAGAATTATTCATTCCGTATTTTCCGTGGGTTCTCCGATTTACACCAGTCAAATATCGGAGCAGTACCCTAACAAACGGGCTTCTGACCACGTGCGATATTTTCTTCCTTTGCCTTGTCCTCTCTTCTCCCCTCACGTACACACACTAACTATACGCGCAATTTTTTGGTACTTCTTTGGTGGGGGGATTGCGGGGAGAGCAGGTGTCACATTGTGAAAGGGCGTACCAAGTATTGGTATGACCGTGACTTGCCAAAGCGTAGCCTGAGAAGTTCTATGATTATGTTGAAACGCATGTTGGCGGCAAACGTTGTAAATTGGTACATAGCGTACGTGCTACTCAGGTCTGGGCAAGGACTAGGGAGGTCTTGTTTTAAGAAAATTTGAGCAACCAACACATTACACTTGCGCGAGCATGCACCACCTACCTCGCATGTCGGAAGACCAGACGGGAACTTTGAGCTTATCCCGACCGGGTCGGCGCTCCGCTGATGAGAGAAGCCTGGTTGGGAAAACCTCACTCGGCGCGGTGTAGGTCGGCAAGGGATCCCGCTACCCAGTGGGTGAGAACACCGCCACCTCTCACGAAATAAATGCACAACACTTACGAGACTAATCAACTTAGCAGTTGAAGCGCTTGGAAACACTAATCAATGCACATCAGCGACGAAAACACATTGCCGCAACTTTGTGGCGCGCCGGGCGAACAACGTTCAAATACGAAAGCTCTCACAACGCAGGAGCGTTCGACCCGCACCACACGTTGCCTGACCTACCGCTTCCTGCCCACCGGCCTACCTTTCTACCCGTCTGCTCACCTGTCCCCAGTCCACCTGTTCATGCCGTATCACACCACATCTATATGTAATATCATTACATTCATGAATTGTAAATTAATTGCACTTAATTCTGCCAAAAATCATTAATATCTTTATACACTAAGCACATACGCATAAAAAGGAAGCGCACACATGTGCTCTGATCGTCACAGTTACATCCGTCGACACCTATCTACATTTTAGTCCATGGACGCCCGAGTTAATCTCACCCATTGTCGTCGCAATCGTGCGCGCACACTCATTGTTGGAGCCCTCTGGAAGCAAGTTTTTGAACTTTTAGCGCCAGCCAATAGCGCTGATAAATAATTGGTACTAGAGCATTCCAAAGCGCCAAATGGCGATTCTTGTATGAGCATTCTTTTGTGTAAGAAGAAGGAAATCCGTTAGAACTTACCTATCTTTAGTGAATATATCTTTACTACAAGTGCTAAGCGTAACTAGTAAGTAACGTAGTTGTAAACTAAAATAGAACAGCTATCTTTAGCAATGATTAATGAAACACCCCACAGTACTGTTTTAATACAGGCACGACACCACCGGTTATGACACAGTCTGTCACAATGACTGCATACCTGATGGGTCGAGATTAGATCGCTAATTATTAATTTATTTACCTTTCACAGGTAGAGAAATGAGTTGGAGGTAAATTGTAAATACAAGATATACAATGGATTGAAAAGATGAAACAGTTTGATTACGCGAGATAACTCGAAAGATTTTTTATCGGAAGAAGAAGAAAAAGATTTATTGTTAGGAGGAACTTTAGACATATTCAGAATATTTTGAGTGATGAATTGATGATTCCGGGCGTGTCAACTGCTAAGGGCAGACCTCTAAGTATAGTGTATGTGTCAGAGGCATTATAGTGACATCAGTTGTTGCCTACAGCTTCATATCCCGGTATGGTTTGAAGAAATTTTTGAAGATAAAGAGTTTTACGAGGATCTGGATGCGATAAACGGCGTCGCAACAGTACGAAACTCCTAACGACCAATTGATTGAGTGATTATTATTTCTAAAAGACATTTTTTGTTATTTTGCGGAATTTTATTTGAATATTTCTCCATTTGTAATTTGTTGCCCAACTGCGAAATTTGGCAATTTTTGACAAGGATCTCGTATTTTCGTGGACGAAACTACGGGGGGCACAATAGCAAATACTTACTCGCATTATTTACAGCTAAGGGAAATTATACTAATGCTTAAACGCGCAGAACGTTTCCAACCCGCATTTTTTTCTCCTCGCCGAAATTCGAACGCAGGATTGGATCTACGCGCCAAGTAAATGACCGATACGCAACCAATCTCAGGAAAACAATTTTCTCGGCGCGTAAGAGAACTAGGGGAAATTATTTCTAGATAATACGAGAAAGTATGTGCTGTTGTGAATAAGCAGTTTTTCATGTTATTTATTAATTTTCTTTTCTTAACTATTCGAAAATCCAGTTCTAAATAGAAATGCCAAAAATGGTTGTCAGGAGCGAAAGGAATACAATGCGGAAGGTCCTAAAGTTCTAAATACACATCAGTCGTTGGTGAGTTCAGAGAATGATAGCCGTGTACAAGGAAATATTGGTCTGAAGCTTAACTCGTTAGACATGAAAGACGTTTTATTTTATTCAAATTATCCTCATCGTTTATAATAGAAATAAATATAATACTTTTAGGTAAAAATAAAAAAAATCGATTTGTTTAGGACATTTTAAGTTCATTTCTAATTTAAAAAAATCATTTTTCAGTTCATTTTTAAAGTATGTTAAGTATGTTTCAGATTGTGTAAGCCCTGACAAGAAGAGAAGAAAAGCAAGGACTTTTGGATGCAGAGCTCCAGGGGTTGTCCGAGCCTCCTTGGTCCAGAGCGGCGCTGCCGCGATCGCGTGCGCTCGGTCGTTGCAGACGCCAAAGGAAGCGAATCCGACTGAGCGCTGGGGCGCGCTCTACCGGCGAAAGACGCAATTAGGCGCGGGCGCCGATCCTTCCCCACGCGGGGCGGTAATTGCAGGCGCGCGGCAAATTGCTACCCAACGCGCTCCCCACAACTCTGCACGAGCTGTCCGCCCCGCTGCCCGCCCCGCTGCCCGTCCGCTCCCCTCTGCAACCGCCACCCACGCTCTCTCCTTCGGATCGCTATCTCCGGACCTCGCCAGCCCGCACGCCCTTCCTCGTGCTCATTCTCTCATCGACCCCCGTTCTCAGGCTGCGTCCACTGGCACTGTAGAAATATTGGCTATTCGTCACTGAACGACAGAAACCAAAATGGTCCGAATTATTTGAGTCAAAAAACCACCTGAATGTTACACCCGAAATATTCCATAATTCCACAGCTCACTACTAAAAACATTTGCGAGAAACACGCTTAAGACTATCTACTAAGTATGGCAATTAATTATGGTATTGCAGATGCTTTTGATTCTCCTGCTGATTTCCGGTGAATGGAACCGACACCACAAACTGAATGAGATCATCCTCCTACTCACGTTTTAGGACGCTGTTGCCAGAATTCATTTCGGTTCACTTTGCAAATTATTATTTACCAGCTCGTGTTTAAATGAATTCTGAGCATCAGATGAAAATTTCCGACAAACGGAAATCGGTTTTCGGTTCACAAAAATTACAACCAAAATCGACTTCACAGTTTGCCCCGCTTCATACTCGACAACCCACATTGTCACTTGCTCGCCAACCCACACTGTCCCCAAGCTCTGTCTAATCCCCCTCGCCCGATTCTGCTTTACCTTTTACAACTGAAAAATCCTCTTACTCTTGCCGCCTATTTTGACTCCTATTTCACGTCTCCATTTTGACCAATCACCAGCCACCCGACCGATTAACAGCCACTCATGATGCACTCAAGATAGTGCAGCAGACTCTAGCAGAGGAGACGACACGTATGGAATCATTTTCCATCTGTTATAAACCCACATCGAAAAGGCTCATTCCATGAGGTACATATTCTGTCTACAGTACTTGTGATAAACTATTCGTGAAATTCTGAGAAGAATATCTATGCATTTTGTAATGTGAAATGTTCTAGCATATGCCATGCTTACGTTCATGATACCATTTCTCTTAACGACCTTTTTTCTTGTTATTATGTAATTATTTATCTTGTATACTGAATTAAAATACCATAATTTCAACTGCATAATTAAATGGCAAAGGTAATGGTATTTCGCTCAAAAACACATCGGAGCTGATTATTGGCTGGAGGTCTGAGACACATACGTGTTCGAGACGACGCGTGGTAAGAGAGACATCTCGGTGCATCGTTGAGTGCCTGATCTGCATCTCCCGATGAGAGCTATAAATGCAGAATTACACACCACGAGAACGTAATTGGACGTAACGAATCAGAAAGACGTTATACTCAAGACGAGGTGCTTCTCACAAACTGCAAGGATTTTTCTCAGAATTATTTATCGCCCACGCCATTTGCCCTTTTGATTCACATAAAGTAAACCACTACGAAAATTCGTGTAAATGAACATGATATTATGCTACCTTTGTTTATGTGTATTTTTCCTTTTTTATTGAGCTTTATGAACGTAAAGTTTATTAACTACTGCACTGTTAATACAATTAGTCAAACAACAATTTAATTTGACACATGGGTAAAGAGTGAAGTTTATGAGAGGTAAATTTTTAAAAACTCACAAGTTAAATTTTATGAAAAAGTCTAGAAAGAACTGTTAAATGTAGAAAGAATCCTTAGGGACAGAGTATATTTCAAGTTGTGTATGTTTGTGTGTGTTCTTTTGAAAGGGTATTAGATTTGTGTTGTGTATCAGTGTATGTATATTCTTACCATTCCTTATTTTCATGTATTTCTTTTTGAGTTTAAAGTGTATTTGAGTGAGTCTAATTGTCCTGACTTCAAATATTCCAATCGTGTTCAGGTATTTTTGTTTTTCCTTTCTCAACTATCATGACCATATCCCTGAGATCATTCTTTTCAAAATTGTTACTTTTTTTACAGTCAAGTTAAAATTATGAGCCATAAGTCAACACTTTCTTGTGTTGTGTGAAACCACTGTGTCTCGTGTGAAGCCCCAAGAAAATACAGTGGATGCGGACCTCGCACGAGACGGGTTCGTGCAAAATGTTTGCACTGAGGAATGTGTACACACACACACACACATACAAAAGTCTTTGCTCATCCTCCCGATATTTCATCCGACCCTCGTCCTCCTATTCTTTTGTCAGCGGCCTTAACCGGACCCTCCCTCGCGCTTCTTCTCGCCCTTCTAACCTTCTTCCAACTCGCCCTCATCCAACTCGCCCTCTTCCAACTCACTCTCTAGCACAATGTGCATGAAAGTCACTGACAATTGGAATAGTCGAGGGCATCTCGAATATACCATTTCCAAGTTGTTCCTGTGATACGGATTATGCAGTTGGAATACACACATTCAACACTATCGGTAGAAGTGATGGTAAGATCGGCAGTTTGCGCACTGTCTGAAGGTTAATTCGGGTCGTGTTCTTTGAAGAGCAAGGAATCACGGATAGATACTGCAACACCATCATGTGCGCAGACTGCTATCTTGGTCGAACCGCAATATGAAAAGTGCAAAGAGAGAGGGGGAATTTGAGGATGAAGAAGGGTTTCCTGCAATCAGATAATAAACGAGTTTTGGAGAGAGATTATTGACTTAAGTTCTTCTGAAAAAGGGACCGAAACCGTTTACATTGCATGTGAGCATTTCTTTCTCCTCACCTTCTGAGAAGCGCCCAGGGCACTAGCGGGTGATTCATCGTCCGCAGCAGAGTCGTCATGACGGCTCTTGCGAACGCGGCCAGCGTGGAAGGAGAATCCTCATTCCGCGAAACGGAGAAGTTGACATAGAGACATAGCTACTGATTTCCTTGGCACAAGGGGTGGTTTGCGGCACCTTACATATCTTCTTATCATGGTTGTTTACCAACGAATGGTAGAGTCAACTCTTTAGGGAAGACTTGGCAAGCTGCGTCGCACATGGAGGGTACATTTTTTATTTTGTTTTAGCAGTCGATGATGCTTTAGAAGTTTTGTTCACGGTACTGGAAAAACACAAAGAGATCCACAATATTTTTCGCCGAGTATCAGAGTTCTTAGGGAAAGAACACTTCAGTGACTTTTATCGTCTCTCTCTCCTTCAGAAAATACGGAACTTGATGGAAGTTTGTCGCATGGTCTCCTTAGCCTTTCAAATAATGCAGTGTGTAAATAATGCAGTCAATAAATAGAGGGTTCAGCTGCGTGCACTGACTTGCGGAGTATGGCCGAACCCAATTGGTTAGGTTCATACTACCGCACGCGAAGGGAACAGAAACCTCAGCTGATCCTGAGAGACCCAGTCCAACCAATTGATTTAGTAGGTTAGATCTAGAACACGCATCTAGAAGAGGTAGAGATCAAAAATAGGGTATTCGAGTACTCAGTACATACCTAAACAAGTAATCACCAAAGCTCGCCGGTGTTTGCACGAAGAACAGAGACGGCATACAAGTGAGTATGCACAACACCCAGGTCACCTATTCCCATCTACATGGGTTGCCGTGCACGGCAAATCAATGAGTAAGAGTTCAGCATATATAGAAAGTGTGCGTGGAAGAAATAAAAAGGAGGCGATAAAAGAATGTACATTACGTATGAAATAAAACGCTAGATGGGGAAAGGAATACCCGAGAGCCATCTCTGCATCCCCCGTTAGGATGTGGACCGACCCATCACGGCGGAAGCAAAGAATGATACACTTATCTCTACCCATCTAAAGCCCTTCAATTTGTTCATCAGATATGAAATCCTGCCACTACTACTGCTACTCGCTGCTAATAATCCTGGACCGCTACAGGTTTTAACATCAAAGAACTTTAAATTGAAAGCATACATTTAAGAACTAATTACTCTGGATTAATTTTGAAAACAGTAATATTTTAGAGTAGGAATGTGATGTCATTTCATCTATTCTACAGAACTTAAAAAGATTTCATTCTTATTATTTAATTATTGGTGTTTTCTCTGCAAAGACATCAAAATTCGCATGCATTTAATCATATAAATTTTCTAAATTTAGATGCGGAAATGTTAATAATATCACTAAGGTGTTAAAAAAGTAAAAAAAGAATAAAACGAAAACATCCCAAAATCGAAACTTTTTAAGGTTCCGAGCGATTCCGGCTGTTATTGTATTGTGCAATTGAAGCAAACTGAAAGCTAGCCCAATTGCCTCAAATCTCAAAGAGCAGTTAAAACACCAAACCGAGTCAAGCTGTGCGCTTTGCTTCCCCCTCTCTGCGTCCCCTCTTTGCAGCCAAAGCCCCGATGTACTCCGCTTGCAGCCACGGCACTCGCTCCCTCGTCCTCTGCCTCTCCACCATTCCCCTCGCCTGGTCTCTCCTCCCCATCCGTCTCCATCACCCCGAATCCGCCTGGCCTTCCTCACCTCTCTCTGCGTCTGCCATCACCCTTTCCTCCACGACCTGTTTTTCCACTTGTCCTTCTACCTCGCCTTTACCTGCTTCTATTGGCCCCGCCTCACCTTGTCGTTTCCTCTTACCCTCGCCTTGGCTTCCTGCGGCCGCTACTCGTGCGTTGGCGTGGCTTGAGCCGCCGCCCTCGGCCAGGAGCCCGGCGCTGATAACGCGCAGCCCACGTGCGCCTCTAATGGGCACCCGCGGCGGCGGCGGCGGGCGGGGGCGGGGGCGAGGCGGGGCGGAGCGGGGCGGGGCGGGGCGGGGCGGGGACGGCACGTGCTCACCTGCGCGCCGCGGGCGGCCCTCGCGCGCCACGCCCCCTGCGCTGCGCGTCTCGGCTTACGAGCGCCTCCGGCGGCCGGGCATCTGCCCCCTCGCCCCTCCGCACACAGCCCAATCAGCAACGGCTATCAAAACTGCTTTTATCTTCCTAGCAACCAGAACAATCGAAGGCGGCAACTCTTTCAGCATCTGTTATTATCGTGGGGAGTACGCAATTAATGTCTTCATTTATTACAAACTGCAGTTCGTGTTGCCAACAAAATAACTTTTGGTAGCTCCTTCAGCTGGCATTGGTTACACGGCAGTGAGACTTTCCAGGCACAGTATAGTTACCTTTGCAGCAGCACAAATGCTGCTCCACAAACCTGCACAATAGTTTTATGATAGGAAAAGTAAAACTGACATTTTATTTCGCCAGTAGTAAATGAAGCGCCACGAAGTTGACAGATCAAGTGGGCCAATTCTACAAGTAAACTAAAATGAGTTTTACCACGTGCGTCATGTAGTTATTTTAGAGACTTTCAGACTTACCTTTTATTTTAAATTAAATATACAATTCCCTTAATTCTGAACCATGTTACATGAAAATCTATAGCTGATCAGACGAAAGTATTTTGTTTTATTTGTTACTTTTACAATTTCATCTGAACATTTGAACACCATCACACTTTTAGCACCAGTGCTAAAACTTGCATATTTAGTACTTTGTGCATGTCCTAAGAATATTTTCTTTTACTAGTGACTCTCTAAAATGATTCTTCAAAACGTACCACGCATGCTACGTGCACTCGGCAATAAAATATTATCGTATTAGCTGAGAGTGGCGCTCTTTGCTGATATTTTCATACTAAAAAGTTTTATTTGCACGTAGCAAGTTTATAATAGCAATAAATTTTCATACATTACAGCTGTCCGACGACTATTTACATACACCTTTATATTGAAACATAAAATTACCAATTAAAATATTCCCATAGTTTTTTTATTTCCTTTCAAAATTAAGTTTAATTGTGGACAATCATTTAGTCATTACGATTCATATAACCGGAGCACCCTACAGTCATTCGCAGCGTTTCACCCATGTGTATTTGCATCGAAACTTGGTAATATAAATATAAATATCTATTATATTTTGATGATGATAAATCCCTATCTAAAATACCATAAATTGCTCCTAGCACGTTATGTAGTCAGATTTCAAAATATCTGTGTCCTTAATACCTGAAAAAGTGTTTTTTTTCTATCGTCCGTCCGTCTGTCCGCCTGTAGTCTGTGGAAAACACTGGAGCGTATACTATATGTAGGACTTTGCTGTGTGCACAGCCGACTTTAACGTTGACCCGCGCGCACGAGATGCTGCGCACTCTATGTTGAAGTGCACGAAGCAGAGAGGCTCTACAGAACCGCGGTACGCTGCATCGAACATCTAGCTACGAGAGCGAGTCTGGGGCAGCGTCGGCCGCCGGTATATAGTGGGAAGCCTGGCGTCCGTTAAGACGGAATAGTTAGTGTCTGAGTTACGAGTGCTTAGACACCGTTATTGTGACCGCTACGCTGACCATGACGAGTGATACGTTGTTGCCGTCGGACAACTGTTGGTCGAGCTACGAACTGCTACATCTTCTGGTGGTAGGGAATATAGCTACGAATTTAGTACTTTCTTATAGGCAAGTGAAACGCTCAGAATATTTATTGTACAATTGGAAAGTGACTAGTTTATTGTAACGCTTGGAAAGCACTATAAAATGTTTGTGTAGAAACGTCTGCCTCCTTATTTATTCATATATTTCAAATTTTCCCAACTGAATATACCCCGGTCGATCTCTCAAAGCTCTGCAATTCTGATTAACATTCTTTAATGTTTGGAGTTACTTTACATGAAGTCAAAATTTTCTCAAGAAGTTTCCAATTTTTTTCTTTACATAACTTGTAGTGTTATTGGAAAACTACATTTTTAAGTATTGCTTAAATCAGTTTTTCACTGATAACTCTGAATTTTCGAAAATTGAGAAAGTTTGAAATTAATTCGGCGTCTTCCTACAACTACAAAATTCACTATAGGGATTTTTCTTCAAATGAAATTTGTTCCCCACAATTATTCTTCATTAAGTTATTGCACATTTAAAAAAAATATTTTTGTAGTTTTCGCGCAATATTTAGTAAACTATGAGCAACATTAAAAAATATCTAAAACAAGATTATCTCAATAACGAATCCAAATATTTTCTTTAAACTTTTGGAAATGTAAGTATTATACTTACTGTATAAGATGATACAAATACCATTTTTTCTATATTATTTTTGAGTTTTCAAAAATTACACATTTGTGA
This sequence comes from Gryllus longicercus, assembly GCA_038098605.1. Lineage (NCBI taxonomy): Eukaryota > Metazoa > Arthropoda > Insecta > Orthoptera > Gryllidae > Gryllus > Gryllus longicercus. The sequence goes on along the minus strand of JAZDUA010000011.1, from coordinate 6,528,560 downwards.
TTTTTTTACATCACTCTCACGTCGTTAATATTTACATTAGCAGCGATTTGTTTACTTCATTTTATTAATGAGTACATGGGCTTTAAATAATGTTTTATAATGTTTCTTGAAAACATGAAAAGTTTTCCGTGAAAATAAGCTCAAGATTTCACTATATTAGAAACGCTCACGCTCTATTTTATCAAAAAACGCACCAAAATTGCTCATCAAATTTTTTGTACAGATAATGCTAAAATTTCCTTATAGAACAAGACTTTACTCTTCTTTAATATTCTTAGTATAATATGATATAATGAAACTGCCGATTTTTCGTTTCTTAAAGATGTTGTTTCATCAATGGACCAAAATGGAGCACCCATTGCCATATTTTTAGATTTTTCGAAAACTTTTGACGTTATTGAACATTACATCCTGCTCTCAAAATTACCTTCATATGGAATTCATGGTATTGCCCTATGGCATAACCTCGTATCTTAAGTATTGATCTCAAAAAGTAGAAATACCTTACTGGTGCGAAAGGACATTATTTACTTATATTTCAATTTTTTGCTAATTGACTATGGGGTCCCGCAAGGTTTGATCTTAGGTCCTATCTTCTTTGCGTTATATGTAAACTATGTGCCCTCGTCTATTAAAAATAGAAGAACAGTGTTGTTTGTCGATGGCACGAATATTCTTTGCAAAAGCGAATCAATAAATAGTACGATTTCAGAAGTTTCAAATTGGTTTAGTAATACGAAATTAACAGTTAACGAAGGACCTTTTTCAATGCATTTATGCATTTCCAATCGGCAATAGCACACTCTATTGAAAATAAACAATACGCCATTAGCTAATGTCAATCAAACATCAAATTAAATGTACATATAACAGAATTAAACACTAAATTATGTTCATTATAATACTCATTGAGAATCCTTACAAATTCTCTCAGCCTTCATGTAGCTCGTTGCGTGTATTTTGTAAATGTACATTCCTTAATATTCTGAGGAAGCTCATTCTGTAGATTCAGACCATTAGATTACAAAACAAAATTATTTGAACAATGAAAAAATGCCATCCACGTGATCTCTGCAAGCCTCTCTTTATTGAGCTAGGAATCTTACCATTGCCATGCCTATTTATTTAGGAACCTGTAATTTTTGTCGAAACAGATTTATTTAACGTTGGGAACATATTTTCATGTAATAGTGATATTTATAATTACAACACACGTTGTAGTAATCACATTCATCAATTGTCAGAATCAACGGCTCATTACAAGAAATCCGTATACAGTAAATGTACGTCACTTTACAACGCTTTGCCAGATGACATTAAACAATTAAAGTCGACACACAAATTTAATTTAAAAGTAAAATCTTTTCTGCCGCAAAACTGTTTTTGTTATTAATTGATTTTAAGTTATTAATTGTTTTTAACTATATAAATATTTCCTCACGCTATTGGTAAATAATTCTTGTGTCTTTTTTGGACGCTCCGCTTTCCCCATTGACGTTTTCCAGGAACCGAAGTGCGTTGGCATACGCCTGTGAAAATGAACATTGAAGAGAGCTCGCGCAGCCTGCACGTGAGCTTCCGGGAAGCGCAAGGGAGTCCGGTTTCCGGTCGCCAGTGAAGCGGGCGTTGTATTAATGCGGCCCACTTGGATCAGTTGCGTTTGGATGCGCGCTCCAATCGCCCGGCGACCCTGCGTAGCCTCACATTTCCAATTCCTGTTGCGTGCCAGAGAGAGGCTTTCCGTCCGGCTCTGTTGAGCTGAATCAGCCACTTCGCATGTTGCAGAAAGCCCTTGTGCGCGCGAGTTGTGATTTCTGACTGAAATATTCTTAAAACATATCTCCCTTATTTTGTTCTCCTATTACAATCATGAAACATGAACAATTCTTTGTTCTTCAGGTTCTTCCTTACAAATAGATTCGATTTTATCATAACATAAATAGGCGTAGGATGATTTCTAATTAAACGTTTATTCAAAATCTGTTTCTAGGGTTTTCCAAATGATACTGACATTCTCTAATCGATCTCAATAAACTCACGAAATGCGGGTTTCAAACAAATATTTTGATTTTGTGGGGATATTTTCCAAGACATTTCAACATTTTAAAAATGTTCTCAAAAATGGTCCAAAATGTTTTGATTAAATTTGAATTTTTTAAGAGATTCGTTGTTCAACGACAGACCGTTAATGCTATTGCACTTTCATTGAAGAAATTTAATGCATTTTACAAAAATCAATCTTTCTCAAAAACAGATTCAAATTTTTTCTTTAGATTTACTCCACAGATTTGGCTTAATAATTGAGCTAGTCTCATTCGTTGAACGTTTCGAATTTTTGAAAATTGCAAAAGTTAGGAAAAAGCAAGGGTTTTTCATTACTTTAGATTGAAATCTTCCGATGATTTGGATATTGGATTTACTACTAGTGTCCTTACGTTGTATGTAGTAGGTCCAATCAGGGTTTAAGAATGATTTATAAATAATTCATTGTTTAAAACTAACTTTGCTTCTACTAACAAACAATTATTTTAAGTATTTTATGTTGTTCGTTGGCACATACTTTTTCACGGAAGCCTTGTTACAAAATAAACTCATAATAAAAATATCTCATTGAATCTGTTTGTGGTAGGTCATTTCATTACATTTCCACATAAAGACCAATTCTTATCCTCATGGTGAAATTAACGTAATTTGATATTGGAGTTACTACTAGTGCCCTTACGCATTCATTTGCTCTAATTGATCAATTATTTATCCAGGCTTTTAGTTTTTAGGCAATGTTTCTGAAGCAATCTAGATTTTTCTTTTCGACCACTGTCCGAAGCTAGAACAGCTGTATTTTCAGGTAAGTTACTGTTTCTTGGGTTGTAGGCAACTCACAAATATAACATGTAGCACTGGGAATAGCGCTCTTTCTTGGAGGAACCCTCTTAGGTAGCACAGGGAGATCGATCTGACGTTACTGCAATGCTTTTGACTGGAAAGTTCTTGACTTCGCGTTTCGCGAAGGCGGGGTTTTCGACACAGCCCACAACCTGCCGCCGAGCTCCTGGCAACCGACCTCAGCCAACGGCCGGTCGCCATTCGCTCAGTAAGTTAACGTTCGCTCGAATCTCCGCAGTAGTTGCTGGAGTGGCGAGGGCCTCCTCGATGCGGGTGCGGCCCTCGCCGGGAGGGGGGCGTTCAGCCGTGGGCTATTTTGTTTTCAAAAAATGCAACAGTCTAGGATGAAATGAGACTTTTTTTTGGAAACACTGGCAAGGTGGTTCCACAGAAACACAATCAGGAAGGAAAAATTTCAGAATAGTATTCATATTTCTCAGTATATTAAACTAGAAGACGATAATACAAAACAGTAATGAGAAATCATTAAATATCTTCTATTTATGGAAAGACAATTATTTTAAGTCTTTTCTGTTTATATCAAAGAAACTACTTGTAATTTATAGAAGTTATTCTACACAAAGAGAATATAAAAATAAACTAAAATTACTTGAATTAGTTATATTCATAATCAACTACGCCTGCTTACAATAAATATTAAAATTATATTAGTGGTGGATGGGGGAGTCGAGCAAGGTGGACTGGTTTGTGAAATAATGAAACTTCAACTCCTCCCAAACATTCCAACCATAGCCCGAAATTAGATTAATTGACTTCGAAGGACCACCCAGATTCCTGTAAAGAGAGAACAGGTTATAACCACTCTTGCAGATCTGGGACTGCAAGGGTGGAGGAGGAAGGAGAGTGCTTGTTACCATAAAAGATGTGGATTGAATCATGTAAACATATATATTCTAAAACAGATACATAAAATACATCTTAAGCTATACGGGAAGAAGGAACAAGGGGTTACAGCACACAAATCACAATATGAATATACAAATTTCTTGAATCTTGCTGAAGTTGGTGTGAGTGCGGGCGGCTAGCTAGGCCAGGCCCGACAGAGGCAGATGAAGTCCAGGGAATTGTCGGTGCCGTAAGTAGCACCAGAGAGAACACGAAACACCAGTTAGACACGTAATGTCGGCAACACAACTTGTAGAACAGTTAATCACAGGCAGCACATGCATGTGAATATAAATTAGCTGAGCACGTGACGAGCAATAGTTTGTAAAATAGTTACAGGCGCCACGTGGACGTGAATATAAATTAGCTGAGCACGTGGCGAGCAATAGTTTGTAGAATAGTTACACAGGCGCCACGTGGACGTGAATATAAATTAGCTGAGCACGTGGCGAGCAATAGTTTGTAGAATAGTTACACAGGCGCCACGTGGACGTGAATATAAATTAGCTGAGCACGTGGCGAGCAATAGTTTGTAGAATAGTTACACAGGCGCCACGTGGACGTGAATGTAAATTAGCTGAGCACGTGGCGAGCAATAGTTTGTAGAATAGTTACACAGGCGCCACGTGGACGTGAATGTAAATTAGCTGAGCACGTGGCGAGCAATAGTTTGTAAAATAGTTACACAGGCGCCACGTGGACGTGAATGTAAATTAGCTGAGCACGTGGCGGTAGTCCAGTTTGCAGAATAGTTACCAATAGCAGCATTGTATGTTGATGGCAGCAACGGCCGCAGAATTGAGCGGTGATACAGCATGCTCACCGGCCATGTTGAAGAAACAGAAAAATTGCTCAGCGAGAGGAGCAATTGTTAGGCAGCACCATGGATAGCGTGGGGCCCAAATAATGACGCCAGGAGAGCGGCGCCACCCGTCCGTAGAGCTGGAAGCTTGGACGAGCGCAGAGGCACGCCGTAGGGCGGCGCGGAGCACGTCTGCTCGACATGAAGATCAGACGAGAACAGAATTGTTCACGCCGCTAGCAGAGCAGCGCGGAGACCCGTCCGTACAGTTAGGCGATCGGACGAGAACTGAAGAATGGCGGTTGGGCCATTCGAGGCGTCGGTTAGGTTTCCAGAAAATTCTTGCACATAACGGAAACTCTGGCAGTGGTGGGGGAAGCCTAGGCACGTGGCGGTCGAAGTTTCTGGAAGCTCATACAAAGAAAAACGGGTCGCCGGCGCGAGCGCAGCCATTTGCAGGCAGCAGTGGGGCCAGCCCCCACCCTCCGGCGACACGCCCCAGGGAGGGGGGCGCTGGCGCGGCGGCCAGCGGGCGGCGCAGCGCTGGGAGCTGGTGCGCTCTGGTGGCCGAAGGAGGGATTAATACGAGACATCGGCGCGGGGCGGCGGGCAGGCCGGCTCCCAAGCAGCCGTTGGGAAAGATAGCACATCTTTCAAGAGATGTTGCGCCATATAACGCAAGCAGAGATTTCCAGTTAGCACAGCTGCACGGCGAGTCGGTTGCATCGATGTGGCGTGAGGGAATTACTAAGAAATGAGGCTCCACCGCACGTGGCATTCTGAAAACTTAGTTGGTAATACAGATTCTGAGAAGTGGGCCGCTGCCGTGCAGAAACCTCGGAGATATGCGTCTTGAATAAAATATAAAAATATGATTATGAAATAAAAAATAGCTTGCTCTGACAAGTGGAGTTACAACACCACATATTTTCTCGCATTATTTCTATATTTGCGATTTTCGAGAATTCATGGATTTGAGCAAAAATGACACCTGCGTCATTCTTTTAAGCGTTCGTAGTTTTATCCGTGAAACAATTTAAAGATATAATTTTGAGTAATTTTTGAGACAATTTTATTTTATAAATTACAATAATTTCTGGCACAAAATACCGAATTCTCCTCATTTTCTCAAAATGTTGTTCATGACTTTCTTAAAGAGCGTATTTTTAAAACATTCTCTTAAGACAAAAATCTGTATCTTCAACTTTGTAGTTTTCAAATGTTAACTTTTTGCAATTTTCGAAAATCTAGAGAGTTCGCCGAAAATGCAATAGCCATATTTTTTACCTTTCCTTGATACATTCCGAGTATGTAATTTAAAGAAAAAATAATTTTTTCTATATTGTAGTTGTAGGAAGTCGGCGAAAAACATTTGAACTTTGCAATTTTTTAAAGATGAATCGAATATGATACCTGCACCATTAATTTAAGCGTGGATCCATTAAAAAAACTTAAGAATATTTTTGAGGATTCATGTAAAGTACCCTTACAAATCAAATTATCCGTTTCAAACCCAGTGGGTCTCGATTTTCTTTAAACACGTACATCTGATAATGTCAATTTGAGAGAAAAGGTGCTGAACGGTTTTGGCGCCGTATTTGAGCACAGATGGACGAACAGTAGGCGTTTTGCTTTCAATTGAGTTTTGGGTATCAAGAACTCAGGAAACGTTTCCTTCGACTACACAGTGTATTAGAGGAAGTTACGAATTACTATACATTGGAAATCGAGTTATCTTTGTTTTCTTTACCAGGTCCCGGCAAAAAGAGATTTTCTGCCAAAAATGCCGTTTTCTGGCAAACGATTAAAGTACTTTCCCTTCTTACTAAGTAAGGGCGAGAAAGTTAAATATTGTGGAAATATTCTATAACTTCAATAAAATTGTCAAATTTGATAAAAAAAGAAACCGTATTTTATTATATTTTAATTTTCAGTACAAAAAAGATAACTATTTGCTTCGTTAGTGATATTGGAAATTCAAAACATATTTTTTCGTGTATTATTCTCTTTAAAATGATTCGGTTTCCAAGTCCATTCTCCTTTAGAAGTTCGTACTCTTCCTCTCTGTTTCACTCCCCTTCCTCCGCCCGCATTGTCCCCTCCTCGTCCCTCACCCGCCTCTCCCTCTCTCTCTCTCTCCCAACTCTTTCTCTCGGACCTCAGTCGACCCCTCCTCCTTCCTCGTCTTTACGACGCACTTTATTATGTACCACACAGAAGATACGAATGCAAAAACTTGATACACTAACACATTACGAGTATTACAGAGTCGCGCAAAGCGCTTTTTTTGTGCTCGTTTCTCCCCGCCTACTTTGCGCGTGCTACCCCGGCGTTGTTTATGCAATATAGCACTTTATACTGCCTCATAACTAAGCCGGCGAAAATTCACGGTTGCGCAACCCTATGCAGAATTAAACAAATTGAACAGTAAACACAATCACGTGGATTTAATGCAGGCGCGTAAAATGGACCGGGAGTGGGGATGGGGGAGGGGTGGCTCTGAGCTGGGAGCGCCCTCTATAATTTAATGAAGCCCCACGTCACCCCCTTTCGCCGCCGCCGCCGCCGCCGCCATGGGTGAAGGTCGGGTGCGATGCCCGGCGCCATCAAAGTGATGGATGCATTAAACGAACGATGTTGCTATCGTTGTCTGCGCCTCGTTTCGCCATGAATCGTCTCTGGCGCGCGCGGGCGTCACAGCAAGATACGCTGACATATTGGGAACGGCGGAGCGGCGGGAATCATGCGCAATGTTGCGTAAGGACTGAAAAATTCACGGCATGGGAAAGCGCGTCAGTCACGCTCGGCGGCTAATGGAATTGTCAAGTCTTTGTTAACATCATGTTGCAGGCACGTGGTACTAAACCGTGGTAAAACAGTTCTTCATATATTTTCCACGCCTGTCATTTGATTTTCATGTGCAGCCACAATTCACTAGATTAATTTTACACAGTTGCATAAGAAGTCTATTCACTATTCTTGTGTGCGTGTTTTTTCTGCACATGCTTACAGATTTATGTCTGTGTGTGTCTGCGTGCGCCCGCGAGCCTTTGTGTGCGGGTGCGCGCATTTGTGTATTTATTTTGTGTATTTAAAGCCAAAGTCGTGCGTGAGCGGGCGGATCATTTCTGCTTACAGCGCCTACGTGCCGTTTCGGGTGCTAGGGATTCTGTTTCTACTTCAGGAGACCCCTTCAGGCGGAGACTGGTGGTGCAAAAGTCTGCTGTGATTATGAAAATCTTCCAATGGTACTTTCCGACCCGTCAGAAATGAATATTTTATCTTCAGACCTTCAAGAAAATTAGCACCTTGTTTCGAGCGAAATTCCATTAGTCCCTGGTTTCATGACTGAATTTTGCTAATATGGAATGTCCATTATTTACAGTTAATGTAAAACCATGACAAAATGGATACATTTTGGCTTTGGACGGCTTTGGGTCCGTAGGAAAAAGCATTTTATTGTTAAATCTTGGTCTAATATAAATATTTATGAATGAATTTCCATTTTTATGCTGTTAGAATTTTGAAAGAGATTCAAACTTAATTTTCTTACAATCTTCTGCAATTCTCCCTTAAATAAACTGATTTCCCTAGTTGTTTGTCACATCTAAGTAGAGTGTAAAATGTAACGCCGGATTTGGTACGCCGGAAATGTGGGAGACTCTACATGCTGGTTGCATGTAGGTTGACAAGGGAGAATCATTCACACGTAATTATAGATTGTGTTATCATCTGTGTCGTCCGTGGACAAGGTAATATATTCTATATGTAAGTATGTGCTTTGGCACAACAGCTCTTTACGTGCTAAGGGTCCCGGCCTTGCGGCCCTGGGTTAAGGCGTACGTGTGGTTAGCCGAATGCTGGTATTCTCAACATGAGAAGTGAGCTTTCTCAACTTTACATAGCAACAGATACTGGGGCATTGTAAGGAAAGAGCACAGTTAATTTTCGCCCCGACCAGTAATTGAACCCGGGTTGCGCCGTGGAAAGCAAGCACGTTAACGAATGGGACAATGAGGGCCATTAATATATTTCGTAGAATATTGCAATATGAATAAATTCTTATTTTACTAATGACTTCATATACAACATTTACAATTATTTCTATCGTTACACCAACGAAAATATATATTTATTTTTATCTTGATATAGTAGTTTTGTCCATGGTATTTATGAATCGTTTTGTAAAATTTCTAAAAGTTCGTAATTAATTTTAAACTCTAATTTTATGACAATGGAATTTTTTGTATGTTCTCATTTGTATTTCACAGCAGCTCTTTATGAGGAAAACATCATTATCGTATATGGAACAAGGACAGTCGTAAAAGGCATTCATTAAAAAGTATTTTAGAGATTTAAAAGCAATAATACCGAGGGAAAAACAAAGAATATTTTGAATTATTTTTGCAATCATTTTTGTCCGCGCTGAAGTAAAGCGCAACTGGGATTGAAACGGACTGGCGCCCTGTTGGGATCGGACCAATATCCAATGGCTGTTCTTGGAAGCGGAGGTAATGCAGGTGCTGGTGCAGCTAACGAGTTCTCCGAAACGGTGATGGAAGGAAACCTTCAATGTAAATGTATGTGAGGGGATCTCATGCCTGATACTTGTGGGGAGGATGTAGGAGAATCACACTCACCAGTTTCAACGTAATACGTTGCCTGGAACAAGAAGAAATTTCAAGCATGTTCACAGCACAGCATACTTTAAAGAAGGGATGCTGCTTGTAGTGTCTAATTAATTAGTTGTGAGGTTGTGGGCCGATAATCCTGAATTTGCCGACAATACTAAATTTTTATGTCGGTTATAATTGAGAGAAAGAAAGTATTTTTTCCATATCATTATTTTCCACTATCTGAAAGGTTCTCATACACCCTCATTAATTTCCCTTTCACGAATGCTCAGCTGAGAGAAACGCGAGCCGCCCCTTGCTGTTAACGACCCATCGCACGATGTGGGGAGGAAGTACGAGGAGAAGCGGGAATGGTATTCTGAGGATTCCAGTCCGGCGGTTCGAGGGGAGTCAATGAGATGTACTGTGAGTTCTCGCGAGTGAGAGTTACATTATTCTTAAAATACGTATTTGTAATTCGAGTATTTATTCCTCAATGAAGGTAGTTTGTAGCTAGTATTATAAATAGCTTGTACACATTCTCGCAAATTCGAGATGATCCCTTTATTGTTCATGTAGCGCAGAGATAACACATGGATTTATCCTACCGTTAAACCTGTTTTTTCACTCATACGAACATCCAGAAGTGAAATGTGTTTTACTGCCTTTTTCTCTCGTGCTCTGTTGTCTAGTCTTCATTTTCATTACAAAATAAGATGACTTAAACATGAATTTGATATATAATTTTCATTTTTCAAAACTACACAAATGTTCGTTTAAAATATATTTCACATCGTTAATATTTTCATTACATCATGAATGCATTATTGCATTTGGGAGCATAAGTACTTAAAGTGGTTTTACATGATATTTATAGAAACATCAAAGTTTTTCTATGAAAATAGGTTCACGATTCTGCATTTTCGGAAAATGTCAAACTTCTCAAGAATGACACGAAATTTATAAAATGCAAGTTTGCATATTGATATTATAAACTCTTATATGAAAATAATATTTAATTGCACTATTATGGAACCCAAAATTGAGAAAATGTGAAATATTGTCTTGGTAGGCGCCGATATGTGTATTATAGAAACATTAGCTGCGAAGAGTGAGACGATAACCTAGTTTCCACGTTAGTTCCATGGACAATAAAGGGCGCGAACGTGGAGCCGGTTGCCGCTTCGCCCTGGCGCCGGGGCTGGCTCCGTTCCCCGTGTTGGCGATGGATTACTAATTCAGCCTATCAAATCTACTTGAAGTACAGCCATGTTAATTATTACAGTACATTTTCAAAATTATAACCACAGTATGCTGTGTGTCAAAAAAAAGAATGCTAGTTGAAGAAATATATTACGTTTGTGATGGCGGAAGCAGCGCTTATAGTATCGGTAGAAATGGTATATTAAGATGTGTATGGGTTTTTTCTTATACCAACCATCACATGATTAATATTATTTCAATTATTTTCTTAATGCTTTGTCACCTTTACAGTATTTTTCAGTTCCAATATAGAGCCGAGAACTTCCTTCGCAGTACTCAAATCTTTTGCAATGTCTACTTCGAGGTTCGATTGCCCCACGCGGAACGCCGGCCCTCCCTTTTCCCTTCCCACGTAGCGCGGCGCGGCCAGCGGTTCCCGGACGCGGTGCCCTCCAATTAGCAGCTGGCAGTTCTCCCCTGCTCGCCCGCCGCTCCCACACGAGTGCTTGGCTCCCCGGCCATTCAGCCGAACGCCGTCTCCTCATAGAGGCTGTGGGGGCCCCGATCATCAGCGGATACATATCCTTACAACTGCCTAAATACTAGATTGCTGAGGATCAATACCTCTAGAAGCCTGGTAATCTATGCGGGATATTAGGCTGCGATGAAACACTTTAGACAATAGATGACAGATAAAAATATCTAAATATGTTTGAATAGTAGTTCTTACATCGATTTATATCCTATAATTCGTTATTTTTACTTTTTTATTTCTACATACACCAGTATATTAAGCATTTTCAAAACTTAATGTTCATGTTAAAATACACGTTAGAAATATTTAAAATTCTTTATAAAATCTTTATTAAAAAAATAATATATAATTTCTTATCAAATAGTAAACCACAACATTACATTTCGTTATGTACACTCTTAAACCGCTTTCTTAGTGTAATTCAATTTATAATTCTCTATCATTCGTATTTCTTTTCAAAAATTACTTGCTTATCAATTACAAGTAATCAGCTTTAATATATCATCAAAGACATTTTTAAAAGCTTTTTAAACATTGTTTAACAATAAATTTTAAAATAATTACAGTTGTGATCAAATTTTTAATTTATCAAGTCAATTTCCTGAAGAGCACATTAAAACTTCGTCATGACGCTTGTCATTTTCGTCCCGACCGCTGAGCCGAGCACATCGTTACCAGCAGTCGCCTTCGCTAGCACCAGAGAGGCCGAAGCAGGTCTAGGCCCGGTCTTTCACGTGCAAAGCGTTGTTTTGTCTTTGTGACTGTGTAAACTAGTATTCTCAAACTAGTGTTTTTTTTCTTTTATGATAAGTGTCTATGTGTGTCAAAAGTGTCAAAAAAGCTTGAAGTTAAAACAGACCCGACATCATGCGCTGGCGTAGGCCAGTGCATATAGGAATCTCTCAACATTTTGAATTCTGTGATAATCGTGAAAGAAAATAGATGGCAAGATATTTTGAAATTAGATAGACTGTGCCATGCAGTTGTTCGTGTCTAACAGCAAAAGCGTCTCCCAGGGCCAGATCAATGCTCAAGATGCAAAGACTATAATCATACCAAAACTATTGCAATAGAAAAATTCACTGTGCTGTTTTTAGGGGCAGTCATAACACTAAGAACTGCAAGGAACCGAGTAACTTTATACCAGTATGCAGCAATTTCAAAATGAACGGTCGGAGGGCAAATGTGAGATCAAATGTTTGTTCACATTATATCAAAATTGCAAAATCTAAATCTAACAAAAACAGTAAGGGAACTAAAAATCCACATTCAACCAATAATACTAATAGAAACGACAATATTAATAATTTTACTTATCAAGTTAGAGATAAGTCTGTCTTCCACTAATAACATTTACAATTTTAATCCCCTGACCCATTCACAAAATCCCCCTTCCACCTCAACCAATGTTCATGATGCTTCATTAAATAGTTCAGTATACATTCAAATGGAAATCTTAACTTCAGTGAATTTCTAACTACTCATATTGTCAACTTCTTTATTTATTAAATTCAATCGTTCTTCTCTTCTTTAATTGATGAAATAAAAACCTCAATTTTCAACACTATTTTCCAGAACCGTATTTAAAGCACCATGCTTCAACAATCTAACATTTTAAATTTGGAACTCTCAAGGTATTCTCAATAAACGTTCTGAATTCAAACATTTTCTGGTTTCACATGATATTGACATAGCATGTTTAACCGAAACTCACCTCATCTTTTCCAATTTTTTCACAGTTGAAGGATATAAATGTGAGAGACGAGGAGATGTTTCAGCAGATATTGTGATTACAAATATAAATTTTGCACTCCATTCGTATTCTATCTGAGAAATAGATTCAGATCATAACCCAGTGATTACACTTCCAAATTAATACGTTTTTATACCTAATTACCAACCGCATTTATCTACTTACAAAAATAATTGGCATACATTTCAAAATCGGTTATCATCGCTTCTTCATCCGTTTTTGAATCTAAAAACTTCAGCAGAAATCGACCTAGGCACACTTTCACTTACTATCACCATCACACGTTCAATTCAATATTCATCTCATTCGCCAACTATCACTCGCAGAGGGCTGTCAAAATATCCGTTACCAGAGAAACTACGTAATTTGATATCACAAAAGAACAAGTCAGTCGTTTATGGACAAATCATCGTGTACGTCATTTGAAATCTGCTTTAAACCATTTAAATAAATTGGTAAGAAATGCTCTTGTATGTGTGTATGCACGTGATGCGACAGCTCGTGAACGGACTCAGGCCTACCGACGATGTCCCTGCCTCGCGGCCATGGGTTAAGGAGGTTCGTGTGGTTAGCACGTTAGCATCCCCACGCCGTATTTCGGTCTTCTCAACCTGAGAAGTGAATTTTCTCACCGTCACACAGCAACATATACTGGGACTGTGCGAGGAAAACGCACACTATAGTCTTGGCTCGCCCAGAAATCGAACCCAGGGCAGCCTAGTAGAAAGGGAGCACGCTGACCAAGAGCTAGTCACAAAGTTAAAATTGGAAAATTACAAAAAGTATGTTTCAAATCTTAGTTCACAAGACTCATCTCTTTGGAATTATACACGTCGATTGCTAGGTCAGCCTTCCGTCATTCAAAAGTAACAATAAAATTGCACAGTCGATTTCTGAATAAACTGAGATGTTAACCGATTATTTTGAAACCACTTACCGGCAGCATGCTGTAAAGGATAGAGGACACATTTTGTGCAGTCACCAAATTTTGATGTATCAAGTCGAATTTATTTCATATCACCTAACTAAATATTAGAACTTATCAAAAAACTACTCAACAAAAAATCACCAGGCTATGACAGAATTACTGCAAACACCTGAAAGAATCTGCCTATACATGGTGATGCTTACCTAAGAATTATATTTAACTTTGCATTACGACTAGGATATTTTCCTAATTCTTGGAAACACTATGTATTTATACATATTCCGAAGCCTCAAAAACATTCATATCTTTTTTCAAATTACATACCAATTAGTTTAAGTTCAATTTTGTCAAAAGTATTCAAACATCTTGTATTAATATACTAAAAAAAACTTTCTCTATACCAACGAGCTTCCTTCTTTCCAGCTTGGCTTCAAAGAAAACCACTCAACTCATCAGTTATTAACATTAAGAGAACAAATTAATTTTTCATTCCAATTTGGTTTCAACCTACTTGCAGTTTTCTTAGACGTCGCTCAGAAGTTCGATTTAGTGTTTCATGATGAATTAAAATTCAAATCAAGAAAAATAGGGATACTATTATATCTCTACAACATGATATCAAGTTTTCAATTGAATCGCGCCTTCTCAGTACGTCTCAACTCTTTCATTTCTTCACCTCGGGCTCTTCTTGTTGGTATTCTGCAAGGATCCGCACTATCTCATTTCTTATTTAATTTGTGCATCTCTTATATTGCTACCAGTAATACAGTTAACAAGGCTCTCTTTGCCGACAATACTTTACTCATTTATGCAAATCGAAACATAACCCAGCTTCCATGCAGGTTCCATGTTCATTGAATTCCCTGATTTTTCGAAAACTGCAAAAACGTCGGCGTCTTTCTACTACAATTATGATGACAATTTATTTTCTTAATGAAATGTCTTCATCAAAGACAGATCTTCAAATAAGGTAATGTTCAACTTTTCGGATAAAAAATGGGATTTTCGAGATTGCTTAATCCCCCCCAAATAGGCAATTAGTAAGTATTAAATATTTTTTTCTAAGAAACGGCTCCAAATTGTTTCTTTACTTTTTCCCCGTATGTACTGAAGAACGATAAATGTGCTGGTTCCATTTCTGGCGCACTCTGTATTTTCATAAATTGGAAAAATACTCGAAACGGTGAATTCTAACGGTGAACGTTCTAGTATTATAGTAATTGTAAAATTATAATAATGTGCTTAATTATAGCTTTTTTATTCCATAGGATTAGCTTTAAACGTTGAGAACTTTTGTTGTATTTGCTAGAAATTTAAACGCTTATTCGAATGCACACAATGTGAAGCTAGAAATGAGTAAAATTTAACACGGGTATCTATTAATTTGTTTATAATAGAATTCGTTTACAATTTTATATTATTTTAACTTAAAAATACGATTTAGATGTAATATGAAAAAAAAATACTGTACGCCACATTGATTCAGCGATGAATATTTGAGATGGTCATTGTTGAATGACAACATGATAGGAAAGATAAAATAAGGTGACTTTATTTACTTAACATTAATATTACAATGATCTCTACCTTCGATAAAATGGTAATAAAATTTTATTAAGTACTGGAAGAATATATACAGATATGCATAACGTAGTGCTGAATGCATTCATAGTGCATTATATTGGATAACCTTTAGTTATGAATATTCAATTTATTTATGAAATTCTCTTTGTTTGTCTGTATGATGTGATGCAAATAATGCAAGCAATTACAAATAATTCAAGGAAGTATGTGTTACTGGATGGACACTAGTTTCTAATACACATATTAAGTGCAATGCCCTTCAGAATTTCTTGGCCGTGTGGCTAATGACAAATCCAAGTCGCTTGGCCTTACCAAACACAAATATATATCTTTTTTGGTGATAAAACATTTTCACACGAGTCTTGGTAAAGCAAATGGTATTACTCTCTTCCAGGCTTAATACCATCATATTTACACACGCCGAGTTCCATAAACAGTTAAGATCGTTCGGTAAAATATTTGGTAGAATATTTTCATTCGCAGAGGAGCAATTACTTCTATACATTATGGGCGAAAATTTTAATGTTTGATTTTATTCCAATTGTAATGATGTTAATGAATGCCAAGAACAACAATGTCCCTAACTAGCTCCCCTGAAAACCCCAGAGGTTACATCACCTTTAGATGAATATTGATTACATACTCTGACAATCTGAGTGCGCATCGTTAGAAATTCTTTACTCCACGATATTATTCTATGATCTAATCGACTTTCTGAAAACTTGTCAATTAAAATTCCATGTGATATAAGTTCAAATATTTCAGAAAAATCAAATACTGTTGCATCGATCTTCGTTAACTCAATCTACATAAAGCTAACCTGACTGCCAGACTAATAATCTGGCTGTCGCACAAATACCCAGAACAAAAACCGCGTTGATTCTAATATAGCCAATTAGTTTTATTCCAAACTCGTTTCATATAATCCGCAATTAGATGTTTCATCACTTTTAAGGAAAGACGACGAATTGTGATCGCTCGTTGCTTTTCGCAATAATCCGTTAATGTCCGACCGTCTAGTTTCCGTCTTTGCGGTGCAGTTCGAACTATAACTCCCATCATCGTTCTTTGGTCGATCAATCATGTTTTCCCATTTCCCGTAATACTACACTGTTCCTCTTATACGTTAATTTATATGAAATACTAGCGGAACCCGAAAGATTCTGCAACTCTCCATCTTCCTCCCTCTCCCTCTTTCTTCTTCCTTCTCCCTCCGTCTCTCACTCTCTCTCTCTCTCTCTCTCTCTCTCTCTCTCTCTCCCTCTCAGTGTCTGTCAGTCTTTGTTATTCGTTTACCGATTTTGTGTTGAATTAATCTTTATCATACTTTGCATGCTGCGTGAAATCCTGAAGAATGATATATATGAATATATACCAAAACATAATGTAAGAATAAGAATATGATGAATTCACTTTAATTAGTAAAGATATTTAAGCATCACATCTGTACTCATCTATTAAAATTTTAAGTCATTGAGATTACATGATTCATCTCAATATATACTATTCAAGTGAACGTTAGAAGTTGTACGTATAGGCGTTGAATGGAATGCTTACACAAGAGAGAAAATCAGAAGGAAATATTTCTCTCTTCTGCAGAGTTTAAATAAAGGAAAATACATATTATTTTAAACATTTACATTTACAAAAGAAATATAAATACATGATTTTTTGATATTTTTGCATGTGAATTTTCTCTCTGTCTGTCTGCCTGTCTGCCTGTCTGTCTGTCTGTCTGTCTGTCTGTCTGTCTCTCTCTCTCTCTCTCTCTCTCTCTCTCTCTCTCTCTCTCTCTCTCTCTCTCTGTGTGTGGTGTGTGCGTGTGTGCGCGCGCGCGGGTGTGTGTGTGTGTAGTTGTAATCGTAGCATTTATTAAAGTTAAATTATAAATCAAAATTTTGTTAATTAATGACGACATTTATTTACCCATCACCACTAACAATTCGTAAACACTTTTCAGTTTGATGTGCACGTTTTGACACATCCCACTCACGCAAGCACCACGGATAAAAATTGTACTCTTCAGCAATCCACATCTGATCCCAGTGTTCAGAGGCGAGTCGCACAAGCGGCGGCGCGCAATCCGTGCTAATGTTTTGATTGAAAACGCAGCGGACGAGTGGGCGGGAAATACGCGATTCGGTGAATATTTAGTAGCTTGTTATTCTAATGAGGTTTTTGTGTTGCGGGCGGGCGGGGTCAAACAATGGTAAATCATAATGCGCTTTTCCGTTGTCCGCAATACGCTTCTCGACCCCTCCCCCGCCCCACCCCCACCTTCCCCGCCCCCAACAGACGGTGGTGCATTGGAGCGGATGTGAAGCCGTAGGATCTCGCAGCGCATCGAGGCAGCGTTCACGGTCCCTCTCTCCATGCATTATCCTTTAGAGAATCCCATTTTTGTAAGAAGTCAAGAGTTTGCTTGTGGAAACTAGGTTCCCGCCTGTTCTAAGAGAGAAGTAAAATGGCGAACTTTGTTCTGCAGATTGCTGGTTAGAGTCCTGCGTAGGCGTGTTTCTTTTCCTAAGTGTTGGCAGTAACACCTCCATGAATCACTCGGCTCATTATATTTCTTCGTCTTTTCGGAGGAAAGATGCATGCTGAAGAGGCGTGGGCTTTTCATCTGAACGGCGCCATTCCCTGTGAACCTTCTCTCTCGCCGGTCACAGTGTGGCGCTGCACAATATTTATTTAATTTATCTTTAAGCAATCAATTTGTAACTCTGTCAATCTTTTACATTAAAATGTTCATGTTAGGCACAAATTGCGGATTCTTGCGGTCTCTCTAACGCAACACACTCTTTCGGTGTTTCAAATTGGCTTATAAAATTGAAATTTGTTCTAAAATTATTATTTCGTGGTTTTCGGCTCTGCGACATCGGGAGACCCTCCCCTCTTTAGATCTGTAAATGTGTAAATTGTTGTTAAAGTTGCAAATATTGCAATTTTTATTGTCTCCTCTAAATCCCTTCTCAATCCAATACAAAATTTCACAATCCGATTATTGCTATCAATTTTCGTTCTCCAGATATTTAATTGTTAGTTGGAACTTAGCATCTCATAATCACCTCCATTTTTTGTACTGATTCCTTTCGCTCTCCATACACAAGTATACTTAAATGAGGGGTTTTTAATGCTTCGCTTCGATTGTTCGCTTCACACGCTTCATCGCCACCTAGTCCGCGAGATCACTTTGACCTCGGCATAATGTTGAGGTTCTCTCAGAAACCGGCGTGGAACGCTCCGCGCTAGTGCGGCGGTGGAATCCGCGGGACCGTTCGCACCGGAGCGTCAATTGGCTCAGCGTTTGTTGGCAGTTTCCCTCACCCGATAAATAAAAGAAAGCGGAGGTCGACCCAGAGCGAAGGGGCAAGCGGACTTCCGCGAGACTCGAGCGTTAGCGGAAGGAACGCGTCCGAGTGCGTTACAAAATCCGCCGGGGATTAGACGCTGCCACGCCTCGCAGGCCTGAACGCTCTCAAAAGGCAACGCGGGACGCGAAACTTCCGCTGCGGCCAATCCGCGAAGACTGAGGGTCTTTCGCGCCTTTCGGTCTGTGGGAACCTTAAGTGAGAATGGCACCGTATTTCGAACATGACACGAAGCAACGCTTAACTGCGAATACACTTTTAAACATTAATTCTACTAATCAGAATGTTATAATCTAAAATATTTCCTGCGCATAATACTGAAACATCAAATGAAGAAATATATATATTTGTTAATTTGTTTTAATTACTAGCATTTTATAATATTGAGAATATCCTCAGCCAATGTTGCAAGAAAATTCACAAAATTTATTAACCTGTAAAATACTGACCCTCTATTATTTTTGGAACTTCTAAATGGAACTCAAGTTGAACTCATGTTTCACTAGCTTCAAAATAAAGTCACTCGCAGTCTTGAATAACTCGCTACGAAGGTTTAAATTTAGGGAACGCAACATTTACAAGCGCTAATGGAACATGTCAGTTTTGTTCACATGCTCATATTGATTGAAGGTGTTAATTTTTATCAGACATGAAAATAATGATACATTTCACTACTTTATTTGGACTACATACTTGTTTAATTTTTTACAGAAATACTTTTAATTGTGCTCTAGTGTAATGTAATGGTATATTTTGTCAGAAATTACATAAAATATTGTTAGAATATTAAACAAGATCTCTTCCACAGCGATATTGTGCTTCGATTTTTTAGTACAATGTAGTAATGGCAGAAGCTGCGTGCAAATAGCGCGAGGCACCAGGAGTGGTGATAGTATTGCAGATAGTGTCATTGGCAATCATTGTAATACTAGATGATGAATCTCCATAAAGTTCAAGACAATGTCTTAAAATAATATCAAGTTTTATTTTGAACCTAAATTCAAGAACCAACATTTCATAATCAGGAAGTAGACAAGATAAACTTATGCTTAGACTGTATGTCATTCTCTTCGTACACCATTCATGTACACAGCATATATAATTGCTAATAATTGTAACAATTTATACGAACTAAAACGTTTTAGTAATTTCCTCTTTTTCTAAGTAAGTAGAGCGAGGATAAATACAATTAAATTAATTGGTGAAAGGTTCGTCATTAACTCGCAAACTCCTGTTAAAGCCAGAAATATCTTCTCTCCACACAACTGAGAACAGGCAAGAACAAGGCAATTACTGGAACCACTGCTATCATTGGTGTAATTATGAACATTACCGTTATTCTCGCCCATTATACAGGTAATTAGTGTCAATGTTAGGATTATTGTTGGTCATTAATTATTATTCGTTACAATGGAGCTGATTCAGTAATTACATTGCTGTATTTCACAAAAGCGGAGAAGCGATTTTCTTTAGAAATGATAACCGAGATTTTCGTGTTTGAGGGCACTTTCAACTTTGAGTAACAGTTGAAGTAACGGGCAAGTGTTCGTAGCAATTGGTTTTCTGCCGATCAAAGGCGACCTAATGAGATTTAAAAATAATTATTCTAATTGTAGAATTGCAATTAAATGATTGAAAACGTTATTTCTGCTTGTAATGTGTACCACATGACATTTTAGAAGCTTTGTCTTTGCCATGAGAAATTCTTTAACGACACTCGGCAAACTTCTTCTTTCTGTGTGTCTCTCTCTTTCCTTCTCTCTCTCTCTCTCTCTCTCGCTCTCTCTCTCTCTCTCTCTCTCTCTCTCTCTATGTTCTGTCCCCATCTGTCTACCTGTTTCTGGCATTAATTGGGTTTGTATATCGTGTAACTCTGAGACATGACTGACTTGTTGACGGACTGACTAGTTGCCGGAGACATTTTTCGGTATGATAGATCTGATAGAGGCTTGCTAGAGAATGTGCTAGAAGGAATAATTTACTAGATATACGATTTACGATATACGATATACGATTACTAGATATACGATACATTATCCAATTTTCGCTATCATAGATCTACAAGAGTATTTTTATGTCAATAAATTGCTTTTCTGCTACCGAATTACATAACTTTCTCAATAATACGTATGTAATATCCGAGAGTGTAGAATAATGAAGGAAAATTCGTAACGTTCAAATCGGATTAAAAGCAACCATTTCTAACGTCAGGAAGACTAAATATGTGTGTAGCCTTCTTAATTACAAGAAACCTTTGTTTCAATGCCATCGCAACCAAAAGCACAAGGAAGAATGAGCTGACTTTGAGGGATCAACGCCGCCCCATGGTGTAACTGAATGTTCCGTCTGGCCACATTTTCAGTTCCTCCCGTCGTGACGGCCAAGCGCCGTGCTGGCACTGCGCCTCCCTCCTGCTGCTGTTGCGCCCGCGCGAAGGCCACCCAGGCGCTCGACGGCGGCAGACAGCGCGTGGCACTCCCTCGCCCGCTGGCCCGCCTGGGGTGGGCGCCAGCGGCGCTGGCGGGAGGGACAGCGCAAAGGGCGGAGACCGGGGGCGGGTCCAAGGCACGGGGAGGGGAGTGGAGCTGAGGGGGCGGGGCGTGGGAGTGAGCGGTGCCGAAGGGATTGGGTGGGCATGAGAGGTGAGGGGGAGGTTCATGTGGGTGGTAGCGAAACGAAAATAAAATCAAAACCGTTTTCTGTTAGGTTAAGGTGAATTGAAAAGACAATATGCGTTTCAAAAATAACTAAAGGAGAAATATATTATTTTTATACAGGATCGAGTTTTTATTGATGACACTTAAAAACAAATTTTAGAAATTGGCGGACATCTTGATATCTAACACATATTTTAGGATAATTGAAACGTGCTCGTTCAAAATATGCGAACCGTTTGTCTCTATCACTCACCGTTTTTCAGTTAAATACTTCATCAGTTATATTTCACTAGAAAATTGTTTATACCTCCCAGTAATATATATTTCAAGGAATAACACACACATCAAATCCATACATACTAAAAATACTTAATCTAATGTGTATTTGGTTTCAATTCCTTGTAGATTTGCGTTTGTGCTGAGCATTTGGCATAAGACGCTGAAATGTTCAGAAGTAGTCAGCCAAAACTGCTGTACTTTATAAGCCCTGATACGTTACTCTATCACCGAGGTTTCCTAGTAAAAACCATATTTATCAATGAGCGAATCTAGATTTTCGGGGAAAAGTCTAGCTGAGAGTCGAGGAGATGAATTTTGAGGGTACTAATGCACGCTTGGGATTTTGAAGGCTCTAATGCACGTCTTCATAACATTTATACAGCAGATTTATACATTTCAAGGAAATTGACTACAACTGATTTGACTGCCATCCATGCATTTTTTCAGTATTATTCAATCTTGAAAATGGCTGCCATCAATTCTTGTTTCTTCTTCTTCTTCTTCTTCTTCTTCTTCTTCTTCTTCTTCTTCTCCTTCTTCCTCTTCTTCTATTTCTTCTGTCAGTTCTCTAGCACTATAGTTTTATCATGGCTTATTTTATTATGGTAGCGCACTCTCTTTGGCCTTCTGCTTTTTTCTCCATCTTTTCACTCTTAAGATATTCAGATCTTCTTCTACATCATTATTCCATTTCAACCTCGACCTGCCTCTACATCTCCTACAGGCCATTCTCCCCTCATATAACTTCTTTACTCCCCTCCCATCATTCTAATTATATGTCCAGTCCATGCTAATTTTGATGCAGGTGACTTCATCTTAGGTGTTTTATATAGTTCGTCGTATTTTTCATTTGTTCTACTCCTCCAGATTATTATTGTTTAACCGGTCCAAACACATTACGCAAGATTTTTCTTTCTCATATTGCCAGATTAATTGCCATTTTCTTCGTGAGGGGCCAAGCTTCAGACCGTACAATCCCACCGGTTGGGGCTGCCAGTCTGCCTTTTTTATTTGAGGACTTATGAACACACCTTCTTTCACTTTCACATATCTTAGCTCTGGAAACTTGTAGTACAGGTACCAAAGAGCATCCTAGTCTTCGATTAATGCCTTCACGAAATGTATTCATGAGTCTCAGATTCATGTGAAGTGATGGCATGATTACGTTGTAAGGGTCAACCAACGAGACATGAAGGTCTTTTTTATTTCCTGCGTGCATTTTAGTTTCTATAGGCCAAATTTTCTTTATATAGTGGTGCTTTCTTTCTTCACTCTCCCACTCGCAGATAAAACAGCAATACGTGATCCCCTCCCTTCACCAGCAAACATAATCCTCATCAAAAGAACTGCATGCTCTACCGCAAACAGTTTTTCAATTCATTGTCTCAGAATTCCACTTTTATTTCCGAATTAATATCTCTACTCTATAGTGATACAGTATAATGGACTTGTAATAAGGTCACTTTGAAAACGTTGACAAATACTCAAATGGACGAAGACAATCATGCATTCATAAAGTTTTAATACCTGACCATAATATTCATCACCAAGTTCATAAATAGCAAAAAATATGGTGCTGTTAAAAGGCTTATATGACCACTTCATGTATTTTTACAATGCAATTTACATTCTATTGTATCAAGCGCATCCTCAACATTTCACAAAAGCAAGCATTTTCTTGTTCTTGCTTATTTTTTATTTTCAACGAGACTCACTTAGAAACCTTAAATTTTACTTGCGGAATTCTTCAATATTATTAGTTGTTACACCCAGTACAAAACTGACCTTACATATTGTAAGAGAAATTTTCCGGGCTGACTCGCCCGGCAGCCGCCGCCCCGCACACTGCGCCCGCGACCCTGCCGCCTCTGAGGATGTCCACCGCAGACGTGGACGAAACGTTTGGCCCTTCAGTGCCAACTGGAAATTTTATCTTATATCCACTCTGGCCGTGAAACCCTACGATAGTGTAGCCTTACAAACTTTTGAAAAAACAAAAATGAGACCTGGCTATTCTTTCTAGCGATCCTTTATTTACCCATGGAAAAATTGAGGAAACACATTTTTAGAAATAACATAAATTTCGAAGACAATTTACGCAAACACAACTCTCTTTTTTTAATATCACATGAATTTTTTTATAAGCTCCTCCTTAAAACACATTTCCTTTACAAGCAAAAATCACTATCTTCAATTTTGTAAATTGTAAATGTGCAAATTTGGAATTTTCGAAAACACAAAGAGTTTGTGTCGGTTTTGAGGAGAAAATTTTGTGTCTGTTTTGAGAAAAAATATTTTTAAAATTTCACTAAATTAAACTATATTTTTCAAAAAGACGCAAAAGCTATTCAAATTTTTGAAAAAATGTACATGACATAATTTCAAAATCTGTCTTTAGAGAACAGAAACTCTCTACCTTCAATATTTTAGTTGTAGGAAGACGCCCGAAAATGGGAACTTTTGCAGATTTCCAGAAATCAGGGAATGTAAGGAAAAAATGAGTCTGGTGCAATTCTCTTACGTGTCCTGTACGCTATCCCAGAGGAGAGTTTAATAAAAAAATATTGCCATTTCTGAGAACTTTTTAAAAAATGTCCCAGGGGTTTAATGCATAGTACTTCCCAATATTCGAATATCTGCTCCTAACTCAAGGCACCGCGCCGTGATATCAGCCCGATCAATTGGGGAATTTCAATTTTGGAACAAATCGGCTGAACAGTTTAGGTGAATCGGCTTAACGGCTATTGTTGATCACAGATGGAATGACAGACAGAGACGCATTTTGCCGTCAATAGTTTTATCGGTGTCAAAGACTCACAAAACATGAATTCAGACTATACAACGGTTCATTGGAATTAATTTTCTGCAAATTGGGAGAAGATTACAGAACTTTCTCTTCTTATGCCAGCAAGGGAGAGAGAGTAAAAAAGCAGATGGGAAGAAAACCTCCCTCTCTCGTTTTAAAAACACGTACGACACAAACACATGGAGACAGTAGACTGTAGTGACATCAGTGGATGCCTTGAGTCACATCTCCCGGTATAGGTTGAGTTAGTATCAGCTGTTCACAAATGCAAATTAAAACGCAATTTTAACACGAATGTAATATGTTAGAGGCATGAAAATGAAATGATTCGTGCCGTTACCACATTTAAACCGTTGATAACTCGAATGTCTACAGGCGATGACCTCCCGTATCAATGGTTCGGCTTTGCGTAATTCCGGTGTTGTCATTCTTTCGCATGTCATAAGATGACGGTTCCTTTGCCATAAGAGAAAGCGAGCTTGGAGCTTTATAAGCTCCTCTACACCGCGAGAGACAAACCCCGTCCTGAAGGTCGTGGCCTCTCTTTGACCTCTTCCTGCCACCACCTTCATCGCCTGCACGCCCCCTCCCGATCCGCTCCCTACCTTTCGCGCGCGCAGTGCGTCATTTGCACATTGGGCCCGCGTTCACGGTCCCCACGCGCGGGGTGCAGGACGCAGGGTGTTATTTCAACCGACCCTGCCCCCACCTCCTCCCTCCCCTTCTCTCTTTCCGCCGGCGGCGCGTGGCGAGAGACAGCAATTGCTCGGCAAACATTTCGGTGCCAACAATATGCAAAATATGGCCAGCGCCCCGAGCCGCGAAGGGAAGGGAAAGGGGCAGCCGTGGGCAGGGGGGGGGGGGCTCTGGCAGCGCGGCCGTGTTGTGGCCGGAGCGGCCTCCAGTGGGGCGAAAGGGACAATTGCCCTTCCCGTTATTTATAGTGGCAATAATAATAATAATAATAATAATAATAATAATAATAATAATAATAATAATAGTTATGAGCAGGTTATTAAGGAATAGAGTCGCTGGCGTTCGGTCCTCGCAACACCGCACAGTAGGTTCTGGCGGCGGGCCAACTGTGTCACATGAGCTACCTGTGCCAGTGGATAATGGTGAACCTAGTGCAGATCAACTGTCTAGGCGCGGCGCCATACCTCACATGGCTACCGCAGAGTCAACAGGTTCATCTGCTGTAGGCTGGAGTAGCCTGAGGTCCCCATCTACAGGGTCCTCCGCCATATCAAGGCAAACTAGCCAACGTATGAGGTGAATCTCCATAATGCATACGTACTATATTAGCACTAATACTGTATGTCTCATGTGTGTCTCTACTGTAATATTTCATAAAACTGTTATCAGAGGACTTTCTCTTAAAGTCATCTTTAAAAACCACGATTGCAGTGTATTTAACACTGGATAATCTACACATGTTAATATTAGCCATAATAATTTTAGCGCCATAAATTTATCCATTTCATCCATATCACTTGCCCACAAATGCTCTTAAAACGTTTCAAACTCTATATAACAGCGATCATTTCGCCATTTTTACTTGTATTAACAACATGAATATTACATCTGCTCCCTCAGGTCAGATTGAACTTAAATAAAGGCAATTGGGAATAATAGAGAGTTTGATAACTACATCTTCTATAGGTGATAATATACTCTTTGAATTTAACAATATTGATGCTACCATCCAATACTTTCGTAAATTGATTATTACTGCAGCAAACGTGGCTATTCCTCAATTATATTTAAAAATTAAAAGTACAACCACACCATGCTGGAACAGCTACTCTAACGAAACGGCAAGGAATGCAAAACGTGCGTTTAACCGTTATAAGAAACATAAAACAACCGAGAACAGACTTGGATGCAAATGAACGAGAGCTATCACCAGAAAAGTCATCATAGAAAGTAGAGCCAATTCATGCTCTAAATACTAATCATCATTGAACGGTAACTGTAACAACAACTGTAACAACCCCATCTAACATGCCTGAAGAAGAATAAAATTTATTCAAATAAATAAAAATCATCTTGCATCCACTTCATTAAAAGCAATGATAAAATACTTACTGCCCCATCTAACATTGCCAACCAATTTGCTAAGACATTCTCCAACAACTCCAGTTCCAATAACTAAATGCAAACATTTCTTTAATACAAAAATGAACAAGAAACTAAATTCATCCGTAAAGGAAATGAACTTTAAGCAAATAACTTCCAACGTAGCGAGGTTATCTCATCACATGAACCAGAGATAGTTATTGAATCCTCCAAGAATTCTTCTCCTGGCCCGGAAAACATTCCGAATATTCTCCTAAAATATCTACTTGCCAAAGGAAAATCAATTCTATTTCACATCTACAACTTTGTATGGAGAGAAAGGACCTTCCCTAACAACTGGGAACTTGCCACTGTCATTTCTGTTCCTAAGCCCGGTAAGAATCCGGTCATAACTGATAAGTTCCTCCCAATATCTCTTAGATTTAATATGAGTAAAATTCCTGACAGGATTATCAAAAATACATTTTTTCCGGATTCCCAACAAAGTTCCATTAATTAACCAATTTGGTTTCCGTCAAAGACATTCCGCACAATCTCATCTATTGAATACTGCCACATTCACCCAGGATGCATTCATCAATAAACAATACGTACTTGCAGTCAACTTAAACATCGAAAAGGCTTATGATAGGTCTGGACCTGTAGAGTACTTACAATACTTCACAACTTCGGTGTCTATGGAAATATGTTTGAGTTCATTACACTTAATTTTACACTTAATCGACAGCTTCAAGTCAGAATTAATAACCAAATATCTCAATTTAGGATCGAAAATGGTCTTCCAGAAGGCTCAGTTTCGAGTATACCCCTTTTCCTTTTCTCAATCAATCACGTGGAAAATAACATTGCCTTACCTGTAACAATAAGGAAATACGGAGATAACATCATTGTCCCATGTAAGGGCAATAATCTGTCCAAACGTCTTGCAAGAAGCCTTAGACAAACTTTCTGAATTTTCCCTGAAGTCAGAATTTAAACTCTCGACCAAACAGTCAGAATGTATCCTTTTTTTCGAGGAATATGCACCATACATCGTCGCATCTCCCACTGTTTTCCCACATCTTACGTGTGGTCCACTGTATTAAATTCCTAGGTTTATTATTCGATAACAAATTGATCTGGAAATAACATATTCAGAAGTTGAATGACGACTATAAGAAACGGCTTAGCATATTCAAATATCTTAGCCACAACAGCTGGGGAGCGAGTATATACAAATTTCTTTTACTTATAAAGTAATGCAGCAAAGCTTGTGCACAGAACGCCTCCGAACCACGCCTATCGGTTGCTTACCTACTGAAGGCAAAGAGCCATCTCTACAATTCCGATGTCAATTTCTGGGAATGAAGTATGCAATTAAAGTCGACTCGTCTATCAATCCAATTATAACGAGCAATGTATCACCACACCTTCGGGACCTCTTTCAGAAACATAAATCAATCATTCCTTTTTGTCTAAAACACAAGGCTCCTCTCAAAATACTTAATAATCAGCCTCTCATATTAAAAAACTCCGCCCATGCAAATTTCAACCTTCGCAGTTACAAGAACTCACACTAGACATCTCTTGACTGAAACTAGAGAAAAGTTCATCTTCAGAAGAACATTTGATATCTGCTCTTGATAATTTTGCTGAGAAAAATAGGACACACACTACTATTGGAATCAAGTCCATTCTTAAGACTGACGGTCTGGAATTTAAGCAGGGAGACAGGCGAGAGCCGCTGGCGCTCATAGCTCCTGCTTCACGGAGCGGCTGCCTGCGCCGCTCGGGGAAGGGAGCGCTGGAGAAGACTCGGCCATTAGTACGCATTGCGATGGATGAGACCAACCCTTGGATGCTGCCACGCGAATCCACCCCCGCTAGCGACGTCATGCCCTTCTCCAGCAACCCTCGCTCCCAGCGTCACTGCCCCGAGCGGGCACACGTTTGTGATGCGTCAAAAGATGGCACCGCACAAGTGTTCTACTTGCCGCCCCTGCCCACGCCAGCCTCGTTCACCACGCCTCCGATATCGCGCTGTCACCATCCACGCAAACCCTCCACTCCGACGTCTCAATTCAGGCAACCGGCATCCTCATTACCTCTGTCCAAACGTCCCCCATTCACCCATCCCACGCCACCCCCAACCACACCACCCTGTTCACTTCATCCCTCTTCACACAATCCACACTAAGCCTCCTTCGCCTACACCTCATGGCACCACCTCCTCTGCTCATCACTTCGCCGTCCGTTATTACTTTTCATCACCGTGTCTTCTTATAATTTCAGGAATTTTGTCAACTTTATCATTTCACTTTAATTTAATTTGCAGTGCTGATATTCTTCTATTTTTTGTCATTTTATTTTACCCAACATTTTCAAGGCATTCTATTTAAACATTGATTATAATAATTGTACTTTGAATTATAAAAATATCGTTCATAAGTAACCTTAAGTTGAAATTAAGTGAATAAAATAAATCTTAATCTCTCCAATTTTCTACAATATTTGTTCACTTTATTAAGTTATTACACCTGACTGTTTCAAAATGTATGAAATATTTCACACCGTTTCATTTTATAGAGTTTCATTTAATTATTGTGAAATCGTTTTTAACGTTTGTGAAATCGTTAAAAAATCACAGCAATCTAGGATATTGTAATTGAGGTAGATTTCAATTGCAACCAACACAGACGCAATGAAACGTAGGAGGACATTTTCCATCGGGGAAAATTATTGCTCATAATTAACACGTAAAATTAAAGATAGATTATAAAGTGAATAATGTAAAAAGGAAGTAAAATCAATTACAATAAACCCAGTGTAATAAGTAATCATAATTTGGTTTTACATTTAATGCGTTGTTTCATTTATTTGAATACAGTCGAATGGCACATTGTCATTAATACCGGAAATTGAGTGTAACTGAATTTTAATGGCAAACGTTCGTTTTGAACATATTGGTTGTTTCGATTAACTAGATAACTAGATATTGGAGTTTGAAATGTAATAGAATGTAATTATATTAACATAATGCGATATTTTTAAACCCAAAAGTGCCTTCTTTGTAATAATAGTAAATCAGCATCCAAAAAGGATTTTCCTATTGTTGGGGGAGGGGAGCTTTGGCGTAACCAGACAGACAATATTACCTGATTTGTATATTTGAATTTATTTGATGCAACTATTTTATAATGCTTGGCTTCATTGCATAAGTATATATGTTTTGAAAAGGAGCAGCTGAGCCGATGAGGAAGTGGTTAGAGCGTGTGCCAACTCAGCGCCTCGCGGGTTCGATTCCCGCAGTGGACATTGTTTGTACCTTGTCTTTCATGTATGTGTGTTATCGCGGAAGGCCTTGTGACTCTGCTGACCACAGACAGAAAAGCCCGCTAGTATCTCAAGTGTAAAAGTCAATGTGCTCCATTGAGGAACATAGTGGATAGTCGAATTTGACCTCCTCTGAAGCTGGAAAATGCTCCAAATATATATATATATATATATATATATATATATATATATATATATATTCTAACCGGCTTACCTATCGTACACACCTGTACCTTCTTCAGCACACACAGCATGCACTGTAAGCAAGTCGTTAGGATATTATGCTCGTGAAGCGAGCTTAGAATCTCAGGAAGCAGGATCTTTGGGGTACGAGAAAGGTCTGAACCCTTGACACAATAAAAGTCACACAAATCACACATAAACGAGCATATAATTCACTCAAAATCCTGTGGCATGAATTGATAACAACGAAAAACAAATCACACATAGAATTACACTTCCAAAAATGATCAAATAAATACAAATAATCACCCTTTGCAGCCTATTCAACAAATGAACACTTAATTTTGTTCAGAACTAATTTTCTGAAGCAATTTCTTTGACCAGTACTGGGAATTCCCTTTGAACATTCACTACGTCTAAATTTAAATTACACTAATTACAATTGCACGTGAAACTAATCTTAATTTACAATCTCTTGCCTTTTCAAAATTTACATACAATGATTAACATGTGGGCAAGCGCACTACTCTCAATTTATCTTTAAATTATAAGTGCTGGTAACAGAATAATGACTGCTACAATAGAATGGTTAAAGGCAAGCAATTACGCATTACATCCCCCACTCCCTAGCTACAAATTATTAACATCCGTGTCCTCAGTTTTTAACACTTCTGAAACTGTTCTTTCCCTGCCGACGTGAACTTTACCTAATTTCGTAGTTCTACAGGTTACCTCGAAACTGCCCGTCTTTCAACCTTGAAACAGCGTGCTGCGTTCCGCACCGCGTTGCTCGATTCCGAAGTTCTGCGTTGCCTTCGATGTCCTCTTGCGTCCTTTCCTCGGCCGTCGTCTTCTCCCGGTCGACCCGCGTATTCTTCCGTTTCCACTAATCGGTTCCTTCTCCTCCCACGGCTGCTACCCCCTTCGGTTACGCCCAATTTGCAGAAAATGTCCCTTGCACTTCCCTAACTGCCAGTGCAAATACTCCGCTCGTTCCTAATTTTTATTCTGTTAATCAAGAACTTTCAGAGCTTTCCTGAGAACGGGCACACTTTTACTTCCCGCACTAGTTAACAGAAGAATATTTCTCTAATTCCTGACTACTGCGCGGATGACTAGCTAGACGTTTCGCAACGCCGTACACTCCTATTCTAAACAGTCGTTGCGGCAATTTCTAACTAATCTAACGCTCTGATTAAATCTGCACACTTGCCAAGCGGTGCCTTACATGAAGAACTGCTGACCCGACGCGTGCTAACAGAAGAGATGTTGACTCCAGGCGAGGTGGCGACAAAAGAGAGCTCCCGCTTCCGCGTTTGCGTATTTATTGGCGTTCGCCTGGGGAAATTCGACGTGGTGGGGATTATTTCTCCTACTTGTGCCTTCCACCAGCAAAAACGTGGCTTGATAGTTCGCGGCGACTAGTGCGAGCAACGGATACCAGGCTGCGCGTTTTGCTACTATTGTTTTCGGCCGCTCTTCTCGCTGCTTGTAAACGTTTATGCCGGCGAAACTGTGGTGTTATGGGGTTGTATAATCCCATCTCGCCACAATATATATATATATATATATATATATATATATATATATATATATATATATATATATATATACATTGGCGAAAAAGGGTATTGCAACGCCTCGAAGGGCACGAGCAATCAAGCAGGGGACAGGGATATGGAACGGGTGTAGTAGAAGCCCTTAATAACATTCCACGGATGACTGATGTCCAATGACGTAATGGCAGTGCCACGAAATGACCCGGACGCGCTATCTAGTCCGCAGCTTTAAGAGGCGACAAGGTCTAGAAGGACCCTAAGGTAAGCCACGCCGTCGCACACGTTCGTCATTTAAGCAATTGAACCAGTCTGAGCGGGGTCGGACTGTTGGCCCCTGCGAAGCCGGGTGGTCCTTTGGGCGCATTGCTGACCACGTGGCCGTGAAGCGACGTCGGTGCTGAGGTGCTGGCGACGATGGGTAGAGGAACATTCCTACAGCCGCAGACCCACTTGGGTGACCGCGGAGCACTGAGGAACGTCAAGACCGACGCATCGTGAGGGCGGCGTTGGCAGACCGTGTGGCCCACAACGTATCTCCATACGCCGTTGGAAACCGGTTACTTGCTGTAAGATTACAATCGCGCATTCCGCTAGCCCCACTGCCACTCACGCCGAGTCATCGACGGGCACGTCTAGTGTGGTGCAATGTGAGGGTCAGCTGAGAGACGGAGTGGCGTGCAGTGGTGTTCAGTGATGAGAGTCGCTTCTGCCTGCGTTGCACAGGCAAGTGCGTGTGTCCCGAGCATGTTCGTCCACGCCACACAGGGCCCACCCCGGGTGTGATGATGTGGGGTGCCGTCAGCTGTTGGAAGCTGGCTGAGGAGGAACATGGACTGTTGAGATATCTCAGATGAGCAGCAGCGAGTCTCTTACCTTCAGTAGCTTTGATAACAACTCGGTGGACCACCGTCTTTAATGCGACACGAACGCTTTCCCATTAAACTTCTATATTTACAGAGGGCGTCACAATTACTTTGGGAGAATTCTGTAGGTATGTAGTGATGAAAGAGAAAAAGCATATAATTAAGACTAAGAAAATTATTCAATTAATTATAATTACAGTAATGATTACGCTAATGTTAGAAAAATTGAATGAATTTAACAGCCGTGCACCTCTACTGTTGAAAAGTGTGTTGTTACAGTTAGCATTGAGGCATTGTAATAGCTGTAGATATTCACAGTTGAAGATTGTTGGTTGCGAACATTACAGTAAATAAAGTTGATTGCTGTGAAAACTGTGTTGGTTGCACGTAGCAAATAATATTAGTTCGAGTGTGCAATATGGTTTGATGCTGTAGTGCTGAAATAGAAACATAAATCATGAAACATAAACCACGTGGTGCTGCAGGGTGTACTAGAGTATGCACGCGCGGGGCACGTGTCGTGATTTGCCTAGTGAGGACGCTGCAGCAGCCAGCCAGCAGCTTGGATTTACCGTGACTGATTACTAGTAATTGCAGGAGTTGCATTGAATGCCACGGAGCAGGCATAGTGGCACGATGAATGTGTTGATAGCACTTGTGTTAGATTACAATACACACCAGTAAATAACTGCTCACGACAGGGGATACATTCCCAGTTTATGTTGGCAAGAATTCATCCCATGTAAATTACAGTACAGTAGATTGTATTTGAACACGTAGTTCACTGAGCGCATTTAACCCAACTGGTGAATTGCAATGTGCGTTTAGTTTACAAAAATAAATGAGAACTGAGAGAAACTGGGATGTAGAGTGTGTGTGTGTGTGTGTGTGTGAGAGAGAGAGAGAGAGAGAGAGAGAGAGAGAGAGAGAGAGCGACGTGAAGACAGAGAGTGGGACGAAAACAGAGGGGGCGAGACGAAGACAGGAGAGGGAGAGGGAGGGGGAGAGAGCAGGATCACGTCTGACGGGTTCCGCTAGTGATTGGCTAAATTTATTTTTATTGCTGTAATGTAGTGCATCTTTATGCTGTCGATAATTTTTATTTTCTTGACCATCCTCATTCTCAAACCCAGAAGAAAATCGAAAAACCGAAGTGTCTGATGCAGTATACATCAGTTATAAAGGTGATAAAAACAAAGAGCAGATACTGAATTTTGGTGACATTTTTTGAATAATTTAAATCTCAACTTTACTTTGTTCTGCTCTTTTTATGTCGGACTCTGCTTATGTTAAAGCAATACATCTGGGAGTCCCAGGCGAATGTGCGCTAGGTGGCTTATACTAAACACTGAATGGCAGCTACCACGAAACTATTTAATATAAATGTTTAACTTATAATAGCTATTATTAGTGATAAAAAAGCACTGAATAGACGCAATCTAATAGGAACACTTCTATGAAGTTTTCTCTTTTCTCGCTTGTATTGTAATATCACATTACATTCGTGTGTTAACTCACTATTAATAGAATTTGTATATTCAGTTCATTAATGCACAAAAACTTTAAAAAACTTCTCTTCCATCACCGATTGCTTTTGTTCCAAACATGATGAACCGATATTTCAGGATATTGAAAATACTATTCTATTCTGTACATTTCTTTAAATGAAACAAAGCACTGAATTCTGTTTATTTTACAGTTCTTGAATCAATACCTCAGAAACATGGTCTTGAGTACAATTCACTTGTGGAAAAATGAACATGTCAGAAAATAGAACGGTAAGCGGATCACATTGCGAAATGGTTCAGGAAGTATATTCTAGGTGCAAATTCTGTTGCAAAGTTCTACATGGACTCCCTTCGGGTATTTAAAAATGTAGACGTCTCATCGTGATTAAGAAAAACATTTTTCCCTTTATTTACACAGATGGTGAATACATAGTTCAGTTTAAATAAACTATACTATGTTGGATGGCTTAACAGCTACCTTAAATTAAAACTTTACACTAATACAGAGTCTGAGGTTACCCATTGGGCTCCTCTAGTCGGGATCTAGATAGGAGAATTTCTTGAGGAAAATGTGAAAAGGAAACTTATTTTGTATTCTGGTTCTATGTGAAGAGTTTTTGCTGAGTCTATGAACTGTTAGTGAAGGGATTTGAGGTATGTTTGAGAAGAAGTTGGTGGATTGATAGGTGATATGATGGTGTATAGTCTCTAGGTCGAATTCTTTGTGTCACTGAGTATTGGTCACATACCAAGGAGTGTTTGAAATAATTCTGAGAAATTGATTTTGTACTATTTGCAGTTTCCTCTGGTTGATTTTTGCTGCGTTTAACCAGATTGGGCAAGCGTATAGTAGTAAGGGTCTTAGTGTATTTGTATAGCTGAATTGTATGATGATGCCTCGATCTGTGTATGAAAGACTTTAATTATATTAGCTTGGTTCTAGAGTGAATGATTTTTGCATCTATGTGCTGCTTCCAATTGCGTTTTGTGTCAATGTTTAGTCTTAAGTATTTGATTGGTTTATTGCGAGGGAGCCAGTTGATGATTACATTGTTTAGTATTAGCAGTGAGTGTGGACGAAGTGAGTGTGGACGGTGTGTGAAGATTTTTGCGGCTGTTTTCATTGGATTGAGTTGAATTTTGTATTTTGAAGCCCAGTTGTCAATTAGGTTAAGATACAATTGAACTTTGTTGCTGCAATCAGTAAGTGAAGGACCCGAGTTATAGAAGGCTGTATCATCTGCACTCTGTGCAATGTGGGTATCGTTTAGTTCGAGAATGTCTGCTACGTAAAAATTAAATAAGGTCGGTGATAGAGGTGATCCTTGTGGTAGTCCTGCTAAGGTCTACGTCTACAGTTTACATTTACTGAAATGGTTCTATTACTGCTGGAATGTATGTATTTGTATGGTGGACTGAATATAATGTGGTGTGCCTATTTTCTTAATTTTATATATAAGTCCTTCATGCAAAGTCCGATCAAACGCCTGTGCAATGTCCATGAAAACTGCTACTGTGTGGTATTTGTCTTGAAATGACGTATAAAGATGTTCGCTAATGCGGAGGAGTTGGTGTAGTGTAGAAATGTTTTCAGTAAATCCAAATTGTTCCTTTGTTATGGATTTAGTTGCATGTAAGTGTTATTTAAGTCTTTCGAGGATTATTTTTCAAACATTTTGGATAACTTATCGGTCGGTAGATATTTGTATCGGCATAATTTTTGGTGGGTTAAAGGAAAAACCTATTCGGTTTCATTGGGCGTATTTCCGCACATGGCCTTTGTAAACACCATGGACGTTACATGACGAAATTATGATCAATATTAGTTCTCAAAAGAAAATAATCAACAAATAAGATATTGGCTTATTGTATTGATAATGCAATTTTATTAAAATTATTAGTTATTGAACAATAAACCAGCAGAAAATAGAAAGCTTTAACGTATCTGAAGGCAACTTTTTTCATGTGTATCAGAAATTAGGAAAATGTATTTTGTAGAAAGAATAAAATGCTTTTTAAAGAAACGCTTTAATTTATTAAATATAAAAATAGTTTTAATATACTCGTAAGCACTTAATGTAATGTTTGATATTACAATATTTTGCAAATTAGTAAAATATTTCAACCGTATGTGAAATGGGTATTCCCCCCGACGTGTATTCTACCCCTGCTGAAGTCCTGTACGCTGCTATAATACACATAATGCCTTTGTGGATATTTATACGCCTCTCGAAAC